>CM059282.1:18261201-18313701 GCA_030347295.1 Setipinna tenuifilis
ATTTGCACACTGTTGTTAAAAATAACTCCAAAAGATATATAGGCCAGACGGTGACCTCGCAATCAACACGTTGCTGCTTCTTTTGTAATCTTCTTTAATATTCTGTAAAACTTTTGGACTCACTGTTCACTAGTGTGCTGATCTCTCTGACTCTTATTTTAACACTACATTACACTGCATCTACCTGATGTTTTTATCCAGAGCATCTTATAGTGAATTATGTACAGGGAGAGTTCCCCTGGAGCACCATGGGGTTAGATGCCTTGCTCAAGGACACTTTAGCCAAGGATGGGTGTTCACTCTCCCATCCACATTCTTTCTCTACTGGCACAGAAATCGAACCTGCCACCCTTTACCGATTACAAGAGTGACCCCCCTAACCATTAGGCCTCAGCTGCCTGTGACTCTGTCCCACTAGACTTGACAAAAGGCCACACAGCTGATGTGTTGTCAGACTGTGTAGAGAGTGTGCACTTTCTAGAGTGTGGCCTGCCATCTTTTTTTGCTGTATCATGTCTTTGTGATCAGCAGTTTCAAATCTATGTAAATCTATGTAAAGTATACTATATCTATGACGTGCTTCCAGTCTTCTCGATAATAAGAGTGGCTTTTTTGTATAACAAACACGCCCTTGCAAACATTTGTGGAAATTGAAACTTCTTGTAGCTCCATCACATAGAACATGTACCTTAAAAACCTTAAAAATGTCAAACAAATGTCAAGCTAAAGTCAAGTTTAGATGTATAAATGCACATCCTCTTCCTTCAAAATGCATTTGGGCTGCTGGCCCTGCTAGGCATTGCTCTGTTATTTTTATTGAGGATTTATTTTCAGCAAATTGTAATAATTAGGGCGACCACACTGGATTTCGCTGCACGCAAAAATGGGACGCCTTAATGGAAGAATTTCACCGAAACCATAAAAGCGGTAATTATTGACGACTTTCATTTCTCTCTCCCTCTCTCTCTCTCGCTCTGTCCGTTTTTCCTTCCTCTCTCCCTCTCTCTGTCTGCCTCCACATGGACGGGGCGGCCTGGTGGCCTGGCACCGCTCGAAAGCAGCTTTGCCCCAGATGAGAGAGGCCAATGGCGGGCGGCCGGGAGGCGGGCGGAGGGTGGGTGGCGGGCGGAGGGCGGCGTGTGCGAGGAGCAGGGCACTGGTTGGAGGTTGGAGGTTGGAGCCCACCACGGGAGCCATCAAAGGGGGCCGGGCCGGGCAGAGCAGAGCAGAGCGGAGTGGAGCAGAGTGGAGTGGAGCAGAGGGAAACAGAGATTTATTTTAAACACACGGGGCCGACCACGCCACCGCACCACCACAGGACGTGGCTTGGGCAGCAGCAGCAGCAGCAGGGGAGCAGTGTGTGTGTGTGTGTGTAAGTGTGCACCACGTGTGTGTGTTTGCGTGTGTGTGTATGTGGGCATGTTTGTGTGTGTGCCACATGTGTGTGTGTTTGTGTGTTTGCATGTGCATGTGTTTGTGTTTGTGTGTGTGTGTGTGAGTGTGTGTGTGTGTGCATGTGTATGTGAGTGTGTGTGTGTGTGTGTGCATGTACAGCAGCAGCAGCAGCAGCAGGAGGAGTGGAGTGGTGCCCATCATCCCAGCTGGAATCTGCCTTCCCCCTTAGCGCTGTAGGGCAAAGTCATAGTCAGACTCCCGTCCTCAGTGGCAGCGCTGAGCTCCCAGCATGGACAAATGTAGCCCGTCACAAAACGCCAAACCCCATTTCACTAGCACTTCATTACCATCAAATAATGATACGCTCTTAATGAGGTTACAATAAAGCGCTCTTCTACGGCTAAAAAAAGGGAAATTCTTGAACGTCAAATAGCGCTGCAAGGCCAAAATATTTCAGAGGCCCCAACTTCACATTCACATTCACGTTCCCCTTGCACGCTACTAACCAGAGCAATTACATGACAAATGATGCTCCCTGCCGTCTCCAGGAATCTGAGGAACACAGA
Source organism: Setipinna tenuifilis (assembly GCA_030347295.1). Classification (NCBI taxonomy): domain Eukaryota; kingdom Metazoa; phylum Chordata; class Actinopteri; order Clupeiformes; family Engraulidae; genus Setipinna; species Setipinna tenuifilis. Next base: position 18,263,163 of record CM059282.1, read on the forward strand.
GGAGGCCACGTGTGTACAGCTTCAGTCTGACACTAGATAGCATGATGACATGATGACTGATTGGCTTTATTACATAGAGGAGCTTTATGGGACTATTTGACTGTCAGAGAGTCACAGGCTCTCACAAATATGCCTTATTTTTTTGCTCTTTCTCTACAACACACACACACACACACACACACACACACACACAGACACACACACGCACACACACACACACACACATACACACACTGACAGAGAGCCACACAAATACACACGTACACACACAAACTGACAGCCACACAAATACACACGCACACTGACAGACAGCCACACGGCTACAGACTTACAGACAGATACTCACACACGCACACACACACACACACACTCACACGCACACACACACACACACACACACACGTATCAGCTGAGGGGGCTTACTCACATGAGGCTGGCCCAGTGATGGAGTTAACCCTGTCGGGGTGAATAGTTTAGTGGACCATTGTGTGTTTATCTGGGCTATTGTCTGCATGCGGCCAGGCTAGCATTACAATAATCAACCACCCACATTGTCTCTCACACACACACTCATGGTATCTCACACACACACACACATACACACACACACACACACTCTCATACACATTCATTATTCTCTATGTACCACAGTGTGTTTGTTTTAGAAATGATTTGGGAGTGTGTGGGGGTGACTTTTGCAGTATGTCTCTCTCTTTCTCTCTCCCTCTCTCTCTCAGTGTGTGTGTGTGTGTGTGTGTGTGTGTGTGTGTGTGTGTGTGTGTGTGTGTGTGTGTGGTGTTTGTGGGTGTTTCAAAACAAACCCAGGGGCAGCTGCAGTAATTAACACAGCAGACCAGACAAAAACAAATCAGGTCTGTTTGTAGGCTTTAACACAAACACACACACACACACACACACACACACACACACACACACACACACACACACACACACACTCACCTAATTGCTTATTGCTGTGTGAGCGCTAAGTGTGAGTGGATTGCTGGAGGTGTAATTGAGAGTGAGCCCTTGGCACAGGCACAGCACTACCCATGACCCCAGTGACAGCAGAAAGGAATGCTGGGAGGTTGAAAGTGCTATAGAATGTTGGGCTCCATAGAATATATTATAAAATTCTAGAATCTTATATTGTTGCATTACACATTCTAGAATTTATACAATGTTCTAAAACTCACACCCTTAATTGTTCAGGACCAGCACAGTTCCCTTGGTCTAATTTATCATGGGCAGATGAAAGAGTTCTAATTCAAATTTCAAGTGCATTATGTAGAATGAGGATAATGACATCATCTGTAGATCTGTTGGGTTGATATGCAAACTGCAGGGGATCAAGGCTTTGGGGCAGTGTGGAGCATATGTACAGTAGTTCTTAGTCCTTTCAAAACACTTCACTGTAATAGGCACAGAATGGTAGTCCTTCAGGCAGGCTGGATCTGATTTCTTAGGCACAGTAACAATTGATGATGGTTTGAAACATGACGGTACTGTTGTCAAAGTTAGGGAGAGATTAAATAGTATCGTAAACACTGGTGTAAGTTTAGCCCCAAGTTCATTCAGGCTTTGAAGACTCTTCCTGGAATGTTATGTTATCTAGACCTGCTGCCCTCCTGATGTTAACTTCCTTAAATACTCTCTGCACATCATACTCTGACAGAATAAGCACACTATCTCCCGACGGTTCTTCCAAAGTCCACACATTATTGAGCAGAGAGGGAGGTATCAGCTCCGTTTGTGTTGAAGTGCACATACAGTAGAATGCGTTCAGGACATCTGTCAGTGTTTCTTTGACACACATAATGTTGGATCTTGGTGCTTTGTAGTCCATCATGTCCCTAAGTCCCTGTCATGCCTCTGGAATTAGGCTGTTCAAACTGAATCTTCTCATAGCGTGTCTTTGCTTCTTCAACCCGCCAGCTTATAAGAGGCCACATTGTACTCCTCCATATTGCCAGATAGAATAGTTAATATGGAGTGGACAAGATGTAGAGTTTGGTCAGAAGTCTCTGTGCTGAGGACCATGAAATCAGTGCTCACAAAGGTTCAGTAAACAACTTTGCACAAGTGTGCAACAGAGCCTTTAGTTATATGTGACTTCATGCATTTAAATGCACTTTATCTGTCTGCATGTGTGTGTGTGTGTGTGTGTGTGTGTGTGTGTGTGTGTGTGTGTGTGTGTGTGTGTGTGTGTGTGTGTGTGTGTGTGTGTGTGTGTGTGTGTGTGTGTGTGTGCACAAATGTCTATGTGCATGTGTGTGTGAGCGAGCCTGAATCGGAATCCATGGTAGTCACTGACATTCTCAGACAGAGAAAGTGTGTGTGTGTGTGTGTGTGTGTGTGTGTGTGTGTGTGTGTGTGTGTGTAGCCTGACAAGTCGGACAGGAAAAGGATGCGATGAGTGTTCACTGTGTCGTGCATGTGTGTGTTTAAGTGTGTGTCTGTCGAGAGCTCTAGAGGGGTCCTCAGCAGGCTGCAGGCTCCGCACCCCCCCCCCCCCCGCCCCCTTTCCACACACATACACACGCACACACACACACACACACACACCCATGTCATCCCCAAGGGGTTTGCTCCAATGTCCACCTCCCACCACCTCCCTGTTAGCACGTGCCCGCTAGCCTGACCTTAAAGGTCAAGGGTCAGGCACCCCACCTCAGCCTAGGAACAACTGCACTGTTTTCACAGCAAGAGTGACCCAGTATGGGATATACGTTAGTGTGTGTGTGTGTGTGTGTGTGTGCGTGTGTGTGTGTGTGTGTCAGTGGGTGGCTGGGGGGGGTGAGTAAGAATTCAAAGGTGGGAATCAGGTGGGTGGATGGGTTCCGGGAATATCTTTTACGTTGTTGCAAAGGTCTTGACTGCCAGTAAAGCATGTTTACACACATGTGCATACCAACACACACACACACACACATACACTGACAGACAGTCACATAAATACACACACACACACACACACACACACACACATTCACACACACATCCACACACACACACACACACACACACGAACACACACACAGTGACACACACAGGCCAATTGAAAGGGCAAAGACATGTGTGATGGACCGGAAGGAAGAGAAGAACAAAGCAAGTGTGGATCTTCTTTTCCCCTTTCCTACTCTGAGTCAACCACGTGCAGAATAGAATGTCTGTTCTGACTTCACTATGGTCACGCATCCGGTGCCCCCTTCCCCCCAATTTATTTACCCATTCTAGGACCCCCAACCATAGCAAATAGCAAACTCCTACTCAACCTATGGAAGGCTGGAGATGCATATTTTGCTATGTTACGCTACATTAGTGTGTGTGTGTGTGTGTGTGTGTCTGTGTGTCTTTGTGTAAATTTAAGCAAAGCAAAGGCAAACATCCTTCGAGGCAGCAGTTCTGGGTCTGGATCTGCTGTCATGGCTGTGTGTGTGTGTGTGTGTGTGTGTGTGTGTGTGTGTGTGTGTGTGTGTGTGTGTGTGTGTGTGCTCTGATGAGGAGTATCTGGACCGGTACCGGTATGTCAAGCATGATAATGCTCGGCATCTCTGGACTGCCGGGTCTATTGGCTACGGTCTCTGGGTCCCCAAACTCAGCCATGTGATGTCACACTTTCAACAGGCCTACTCAATCATTTAGATAATTCAGATGCTGGAACAAACACACTTGGGTCTTCAATTGTAAACAAATTCAATACACAAACTCAATGTAGATTCAATATGTTGCCTAGAACAGGCATGTTCACATACAGGGTGGTCCATTAAAAAAAACCTAGCTGAATTTACTCAGAATATGTTTCTCATGATATTTCTCCATATTTGTCATGTGATATAGTGTAGAGACACAGACAATTAAAGTGATACCCCCATGGATGCGAGTAAACAGTATCAGTAAACATTACAAAGCAACAGATAAAAATGGTTGAGACCTGCTGCGCATTTTGGCAGGAGACATGCTGAGCAGAGGGCTTATTGAACATCTGATAGCTACTGTACGCTTTAGAAGACTTGGACTGTGGGAAACAAGGATAAAGGTCACAGCGCTCAACCATGGTCAGCTAGATCATAGTGTGCTGGGTAAATGCCATGTGGTAGGATACCATCATGGTGGGTAACATGCAAAGAAGATGGTACTGTAATGTAACAGACGCATGTACCATTCAATATGACTGACTCTTATAGTCTCAGAAAGAATGCATGTTAAAGGTGATGTTCCTGATCTTGGTGAAAGGTTGTTGACAGCTGAGTTCAAAGGCTGGGCCTTTGTTTATTTCCTATTTACCCAGCCAGGAGTCTGTATAAACAAAAACAGAGTGGGTTTGTTGTTAGCTTATGCACTGAAAAAACAGCTGGAGGAACGTGAACAGTATTTTTGCTGGACTGCACAGAAGTGTGACAGGTCATAAGTGATTTATAACATATTTATAATCTGTGAATTATGTAAAGTTTTCCATTCAAAGTCCTGCACTGCAGGTGATGGTACTTTATTAAAACTGCACTGAGGAGTTCTGAGGACCAAAAAAACGTTATGCACTTCACTTGGTATGACTTTGCCCTCTTTTTTCTTGTTGATGTATTAAACCTCTCATATCTTTGCATCTGCAACTACAGGTGTGAAAGTTCCATCTCTGATTGCAGGATGTTCGTTCGCTGCCAAGAGGGTAATAGTGGAAGGAAGTCTTAAGCCAGAGCCCTGGCAGTTGTCACATGAAGGACTGTGTCAAATAATCCACAGGCTTTTACCAGCCATCCGTCTCCCAGGGCTCTGAAGGACATGCAGAGTGAAAGGACTCAAGTGGGTGGAGTGGGGTGGGGGGGTTGGTTGGGATTTCTTCCGCTTGGAGACTGACTATCTCTCGCCCTCCTAAAAGGGCCCAGTGGAGGCTGGTTGCGGAAGTGGTGGTGGGGGTGTTGGGGGGTTGACAGGAGGCTTAATGGGGTATTGGAGGCATCTAGGGGACCTTTTCACCCCAGTGTCCCTAAGTGCACTAGGCTGGGGCATCAAAGCTGGTTGATTGGGGGAGGGGGTTGTTTGGGGTGGGGGGACTCTCCAGGACAGCGTGGCCTCTTCCATGGATGCATCCAGTCTACATGCCCACAACCCCCCCCCCCCAGCTCGAGCTGAAAGGGGCTACATGAGGATGAAATGGGAGGAATTTCCATTTAAAAAGCATGACAGAAAAGAAAAGAAAGGGATCAGAGAAAGACAGAAAGAGAAAAAGAAAGAGATAGATGGATGGAGTGGGTGGGTGGAGGGGGTTATAATGGGGAGGAAGGCTGGGTGGGCGGGTGTGAATGGAGAGAGCTGTGTAAAGCATTAACAGGCTTAGGCCCGCCGACTGACGTCTGACAGCACACAAACCTGGGTCTTAGGGCACCGGCAGCACCACAGGGCCCGGCAGGTGGAGGGGGGTTGGGTGTGTGTGTGTGTGTGTGTGTGTGTGTGTGTGTGTGTGTGTGTGTGTGTGTGCGTGTGTCTGTCCTTGGGGGGGGGGCATGTTTGTGTGTGTGTGCATGTTTGTGTGCGGATATGTGTGTGTCTGTGTCTGTGTGTGTGTGTGTGTGTCTGTGTATGTACTGTATGTGTGCATGTGAGTGTGTGTGATTTAAAATTGCGATACTTTCATTTTTTAGGTATTAGGTACTTGAACTTTTTAAAGACCAGAACATCAACTAAGAACTCTCTGCATGGTGGCGGCTACTCTCGCACACATTAATTGAGTCCCGTGAACCCAGCTGACCTTTATGGACGTTAAGCCCTGCTAGTGCAGGGTCATAAATATCCCCACACACACACACACCCACACACACACACACACACACACACACACACAGCTCAACAGGGCTCCTCACTGCTACAGGCCGCAGTCCCACTGGAGGTCTACTTTCAAACTTCAAAGCCAATCAAGAGTCCAGCACAACATACAAGTTAAGTTTCTCCACTTATATATGTCAGCTATCATACACTGACAAAACTTGTGATTTAACGGCTTATTGAGAAGTCAATGCAAACATTGAATAAACATTGCATAAACATTTGCTTCGAAACTCGGAACCAGCCCAGCGTAACATTCGACTCTCTCCACCTCCTGCCTCTCCACTTACAAAACATATTTTTGAACAGCTTAGTGCGACATTGCGAGCATTACACACATTTTGGAAACACAGGCAACACCTGGGAACAAGAAACAACACAAGCCCCATGAAAAATGTGTGTATATTTCACCCATAGTGGACCTATTATTCAAATAACGTAAGCCTTCAGAGAGGCTTAGCTTTGTGTAGGTTATGCTAGGGCCACGGGGAGCTAAAAGTAACTCTGGGATTGATCTGGGGGATTTGGCCGGTTGAAGTAAATGGGGAGGCTAAGGTAGGCCTTAGGGAGAGAGCAGCCATAACAGAAAGCTTTCAGGGGGCCTGAGGGAGTCACTGGAGACAGATGGAGGGAGAGGGAGAGAGACAGAGACAGAGACAGACAGACAGATAGAGATGGAGAGAGAGAGAGACAGAGAGGGAGACAGAGAAAGATGGAGAGAGAGAGACAGAGACAGAAAAAGAGAGGGCGACAGAGACAGAGAGAGAGAGAGACAGAGACGAGACAGAGACAGACAGAGACAGAGAGGGAAACAAAGAAAAAGAGAGGGAGAGCGAGAGAGACAGAGACAGAGAAAGAAAGGGAGACAGAGACAGAGAGAAGTGCCTAAAATACCAAAAAGCAAAAGTGGCTTGCTGTGGTCCGTCTGACATGGAAATTGTGACACACAATAACCTGCAATCTGAAGGCAAAGTCTGCAGTGTGCTGGTAACTCTGATGCCAGCCATGCCAGGTACATGGATAGGGCATTGAGCACACTGTATATAGCCATGGCGCGCACACACACACACACACACACACACACACACAATACACACACTGTCTTTCTCTTTCTCTCTCTCTCTCTCTCTCTTTCACACACACACACATACACACACACACACGCACACACACACACACAATACACACGCTGTCTTTCTTTCTCTCAATCTCTCTCCCTCTCACTCTCTCTCTGACATACACACACACAGTCTTTCTCTTTTTCAATCTCTCTCCCTCCCTCTCTCACACATACACACGCACACATGCACACATACATACACACACACACACACACTCACTCTCTCTCTCTCTCTCTCTCTCTCTCTCTCTCTCTCTCTCTCTCTCTCTTTCACACACACACACACACACACACACACACACACACACACACACACACACACACAGAGCTACCTGGTGTTGTGGGGCTTGGGGGGTCTGGGGCCAGATTACAGTGCTGAGAGGCTGCTGGGCCGTGCTGTAATGTGGAGTGTCAGGCTCTGGCTTTTGAAGGAGCAACACACACAATGCCGCCTTGTTTGGGGAGCCACTCCATCAAGGGCTTTCCATCTCTCACTCCCTCCATCTCTCACTCCCTCCATCTCTCACCCTCTCCTTCTGTCTATCTGCACCTTGATCTCCCTCTCTTTCTCTCTCTCTCTCTCTCTAGCTCTCTGGGTGCTTGTGCACTCACAGAAATAAAGGGGTACAAAGGCTTGTCACACCGGCCGTACCCTCAAAGTCACATAATTGTACCTTTTAACCACTAGTTTTACAACTAGTTTCTACCTTCTCCAGAGCTGAACAGGTACACATCAGTACCTTAAGATCCAAATATTGGCTTTCCTGTGTGTGTATGTGTGTGAAAGGCACACAAGTTCATACAGGAAGCTATTGAGTGAGGCTGTTAATTGGTTGCGACGCACACCAATCAGTTTTTGCCCCCTGGCGCCACGCTTGTTCAAATCTACATCTGCTGGTCCGAATCTGACAGATCTGGCAATATGGCAGCGTTTTCCTGCTCCCTCCTCCCCAGCTCCACCTGTGTAGATCTGCTTCTTAGGATAAAGTGAATTTTGTTATTCCTTGATTGTGTGTTTATTTTCTCTGGCAGAAATTTCAATGTAACTTGTATTGATGCAGCTTTAATTTTGCAGCTTAATTTCACAGCTTTCGCAACAGCAGCATCTTGAGCAGATCTAGACCAAGCATACTACCTTACACTTATGCTAACAAAATCCTGATTATTAATCCTGAGAGTTTTCTGTCTGAAATGTGATTATTCTCACTAGCCTATATTTCTGCCTTTTCAGTTTTAATGTTGTTTCTTTCTCTCCATAAAGACAGGCACTACATTAACTCCCTTGCCTTTCAATAAATCTAGTAGTGGTAGTCTCTCTCTCTCTCTCTCTCTATCCCATGTGCCATTCTACCTCCGTTTCTATGCTTGCTGCTCATCTCTTCTCTCCCAGGTGCTCATGGGTAATTCACGCCTACCTGTCCACTCCATTCCTATCTCTGCGTTATTGCTCTTTTATACTCCGCTCTGATTCACTCACACTTTTGACACACTGCTTCAGCAGATCCCCCCATCACTCTCGCCGAATCCGCTTAGACAAACTGCATGTGAACAGGGACTTGGGGGACAGACCACCCGTTGTGAACCAATCCCAAACCAAACCAATCTCACCATGTGAACGCAGTCACTGTCTTACAACCCCTCTGTTTCTTCCATCTAACTGTTTTGTTTCCTTCTCTGCCTTTACCGTCCTCTGCACCTCTATCTTTCTTTTGTTACTCCTGTTCCCTCTCTTTCTCTTCACTCAGTCTAGCTCATACCAGCACAGAAGAGGAGAGCTTCTTGGGCTCAGATCTGTGTGTGTGTGTGTGTGTGTGTGTGTGTGTGCGCACGTGTGTGTGTGTGTCTGGAGTCAAGAAGGACATGTCAAGTCCGTTACAACCCTGCCCTTTGGGTCTGTGTGTGTGTGTGTTTGTGTGTGTGTGTGTGTGTGTGTGTGTGTGTGTGTGTGTGTGTGTGTGTGTGTGTGTGTGTGTGGTGTGGTAGTGAGGGATATGTTAGCTCTTCCATTGCTCATAAAATTACCCCTGCCAGAGCCAAGAATATGTTAACTGATTGGGTGAGGGAGAGGAGACAGAGAGAAAGACAAAGTGAGAGAATGAGAAAGAGAGAGAGCAAGAGAGAGAGCGAGAGAGAGAGAGAGAGAGAGAGAGCGAGGAGTGAAAGAAATCATCAAAGCCTTGCTGGCATTCCCTAACAACTGTGCAGAGGAGCAGGGAAGAGCCGGAGAGAGGGAGAGAGGGAGAGAGGGAGGTGAAGAGGCGGCGAGATGAAGAGTAGGTGAGGGAGGGGGGTGCGAGGGGGGGTGGGGTGGCGTTGGAGGGGGGGATCTGTTGAGTGGATAATTTGATAGACACACATAAGTGGGGTGGACTGAAGCAGATAATGACAGTCTTATCCACCCCACTCCCTTCAAATCCCTCCTTTCTGTCTTTTCTTTTTCTCTCTTTTGCTCTTTCGCTCTTCTCCTCCTCTCTAACACACACACACACACACACACACACACACACACACACACACGAGGCACGCCATTGACTGCTGGGATAATCCGCTCAGTAATTCAGCCTGAAAAGTGAGACTTTTCTTCTCCACCAGCTAGCCTCTCCTAATGGCTGCTGGCCCTTGGGACTGAATTACTGACCTGAGATCAGGTATTCCGGGCCCTCATTTTGTGACCCTGCTTGCTATAGTTGACTGTCTCTAGCTAAAAAGTAGGAGTGAATCACTGCGCTCAGATCATGCAAAGGCCTCACTCTGTGTCCGTGCTGCTATGCTGTGTGTAGGTGAATGCGAAAGTGAGTTACTGACCTCAGATCAGGTATCCTGAGCCCTTACTTTGTGTCCCTGCTTTACTGTCTGTAGCCAAAAATGCCCAATGGGCCTGTAGCTGAAAGTTGGAGTGAGTTACTGACCTCAGATTAGGCATCCTGCACACTCACTCTGTGTTCCTGTTATATACTGTGTGTAGTCTACAGCTGGAGTGAATTACTGACCTCAAATCAGCCAAGCCCTCACTCTGTGTCTCTGCTATACTGTCGATATCTGTAAGGCAGGAGTGAGTTACTGACCTGAGACCAGGCAAGCACTCACTTTGTGTCCCTGGCTGTAATACTGTCTGTAGCTGAAGTTTGGAGTGAATAACTGACCTAAGATTAGCCGACCCCTCACTCTATACCCCTGGCTGCCATACTGTCTGACAGTAGGACTGAATGACTGACCTTAGATCAGGCATCCTGAGCTACTTTATACTGTCTATAGCCAAAAGCGGCAATGAGTTACTGACCCCAGACCAGCCAAGCCCTAACTCTGTGTCCATGGCTGCCATACTATCTGACAGTAGGCCTGAATGACTGGCCTTACATCAGGCATCCTGAGCTACAGCATACTGTCTATAAACCAAAAGCAGGAATGAGTAACTGACCTTAGACTAGCCAAGCCCTCACTCTGTGTCTCTGGCTGCCATCCTGTCTGACAGTAGGCCTGAATGACTGACTTTAGATACTGTCAGTATCTGTAAAGCAGAAGTAAGTTACTGACCTCAGACCAGCCAAGCCCTCACTCTGTGTCCCTGTTACCGTGCCAGGCCTGCTCCCTTGGCAGCTGATGGTGGTGGTGGAGTATTTTAGCATCTGGTCTTTAGGGGTGCCCGGCCCCCAGTGCTTATCACACAACACTATTATTATATATAATATATTATTCATTTTGCACTGAGCCAGGGGGTGCCGAGCAGTTTCACGGGGGTGCCTTGGCACCCCTAAAAATGGTCTAGATTCGCCCCTGGTGGTAGAGGAGAGTAGCAGGGGCCACAGTGACTAATGAGAGTCAGTGGGCAAATTAGAGAGCAGGAGAGAGGGGTGTGCTAAATCTAACCCTGAGTAAACAGTCCTAGACTCCTAGACATAAACCAAACAAAGCAACACAAACAGATAAAAACATCTGTCTGTCCCATAATCCCACATCAGTGTTAAGTTAAAATAAGTTTAAACTAAAGTAAAACTAAGTTAAGACTGAACCACAGTCATGGAGTCCAGCAACGAAGTCCAGCATCCAGACTGACAGGAGGTATCACGGAAGGGGAGAGTAAAGAGACAAGGATGACCAAGAGAAGAAGAGCGAGACAGATGGCAAGAGGGAGAAAAAAGTGAAAAAGAGACTTAGACATGAGTTACAAAAAAAGAACATATAGATGCATGGCCCTGACAAATATCAGATGCAAACACAGGTCCAGGAATTATCAGGTGTAGAGGAGGAAAAGGAAAGGAGTAAAGATGACGAGAGGAAAAAAGAGTAGAGGAAAGAACAGGAGAAGAGAGGAGAAAAGAGCTAGGGGGGGGGGGCGAGGAGAGGCAGGGAAGGGGGGGGGGCAGAAGAAATGAAAGGAGAGAAGAACAGAAGGGGGAAAGAAAGGGAGGGGAGTCAGCAGAGAAAACAGGTACAGAGTGACACCGCAGATAAATTGTGCATTTCTGGACTGGTTGCTGTGTGAGAATGACAGGGGAAAGGCATAGTGTGGGTGTGTGTGTGTGTGTGTACATGGGCACGTGTGTGTGTGTGTGTGTGTCTGTGTGTATGTGGGAGGGAAGACAGGCGTAAACACAGCTGCATCTGCAGGATTGCCCTCTGGCACGCTCATGTGGCTGTCACACACACACACACACACACACACACACACACACACACACACACACACACACACACACACACACACAGCCTAGTCTAACTGAGCCTCCTCTTTACCAGGGACCTGATGTTCCAAAAATCCCCCTTGCACAATGTCTCCTGGGAGGAGGTACGCTGTGCTGAAACTCTCTTTCTCCTGCCATGTCTATCATCCCTCCCTCCCTCCCTCCCTCCCTCTCTCTCTCCCTCTCTCTCTCTTTCTCTCTCTCTCTCTCTCTGTCTCTCTCTCTCATAACATTCCCATCTACTGTCATGACCCCTACCAAAAGCGGTGGTTGGCTGCTGAAAGTGCATGGCTCACTTTCACAAGCTGTGCAGTTTTTTCCACTAAATGTTGTTTACCAAATGTCACACACAAAGAGAAACGGCACAACTAAGAGATGAAAAGCCTCTTTCTCTTTAAGTATTAGAATAAAAAGCTTGCCACAGTTCCAAGTCTCACAACCACACGTCCCTAACACAGTACACAGTAATGGTTTTTTAACAAAAGCTCTGTGTAGGCATACACACACAGTTACGCATACAATAAACAATTATTTACACATGGGAGTTTGCCTCACTGAACAATGCAGACGCTTCACGCCAAACAGTAATTAGGCACTTAAAGTGATCTGCTAATTGTGTGGGTGTCAAGAGGGCTCTAATTAAGGATGTTGAAATCATCTGGAACGTAATCTCAGCTCTCAGCTCGCTGGAGATGTAGTCAGCACAGTGGCATGTTCTTATTAGAGGGGAACGGGTTTAAGTTTGTCTAAAAGCAGCCAGTGTTTACTGCCGAGGGGGGGGAATAATACAAAAGGTGATTAAGTCATCAACCTGCTTTAGTTAGCCCAGAGGTAGTTAGATGTACTGTAAACTTGCTAGTAGAAGAGTCAGGGCTTTATTCTCATAACTAAACAAATGCCAGTGGGCTCTTCTTTTTATCAGATTTATGACTACCTCTGGGTTAAATAAACCAAGTTTGTCACTTACTATGGTCTTATGTCTCATTGTCTTATTGCCTTGTTTATAAGATGTTTCATGTCCATTGTGGGCCTAGGGAGCGCTGCAATTACAAATTCTGTGCGTGCAACCTGTACATATGATTTTTGACAATAAAGCTGACTTTGGCTTTGACTTTACCCACCTGTGTAGTGTATGTCCCAGGACTACCTGGTCTACCTCTGCTGCAGTGAGTATGTGTGTCCTAGTGTATTGCGTTTGGCATCACTAGGAGGTGTAGACAGTGGGTGAAGGAGGGTGTCCACTCTCACACACTCTCAAACACTTACAAAAATAAACCCTTGCAGACATGTATGCACCCAAATACTTCAACGGGCACACATGCACACAAACACACATACATACATGCATACACACACACACACACACATCCAGACCCATACAAATGCCCATACATTTTTTAAGCACCAGATTCTATTTTGAATGCACTCAGTTACAAGCAAAGAGATACATGGAGACACTGAAACATTCACACACACACACATACACACACACACACACACACATACACACACGCACACAAGCTGCTTGTCATCTCCTATCCAGCTGTCTGTGCTGACAGCTCCTGACGTTTCACATTCCCCTGAGAACACTGTCCTCCACCCACCCACACATGCACTACGCAAGTGTGTGTGTGTGTGTGTGTGTGTGTGTGTGTGTGTGTGTGTGTGTGTGTGTGTATGTGTGTGTGTGTGTGTGTGTGTGTGTGTGTTTGCAAGAGACGGCAAGAAGACGAGAGAGAGAGAGAGAAGCCCTGTTTGTGTGCTGACGATATTGGGAATAAATCCAATTCTAGTGCATATGCCACATAGCACAATTTGAGAGTGAGAAAGAAAAAAAGAAGCAGAGAGATGACTTATGCGCCACACACACTATGGTGGGACATAGTGCACAAATAGATTTATCTTATTTATATCATATGCACAAGCGTATCATATGCATGTGTGCGTATCATATCACACCATTTATACCCTTAATACATCCTGTTGTACATTTATTAATATTCTACTCTATAAATACTCACACATTTCATCTATTACAGTAATATTGCATTGTACAGAAACTCCATTTTATTCCCATACATGGTGCCCATTATTGCTGGTTGCACTACCACACTGTTCAGTGTGTATTGTTCGTATTTTAGATTTCTTTTTTTGTCTTATAATAATATTCAGACTGTCTATATGGGCTGAATTGTCATTAAGTCACCTAAATAAGGAACCAAATTCTTAAGAGTGTTTTGAGATACTTTTGATTTTGATACAAAGCTGAACCTGACTCTAAATCTGGAGTGGCAACACATAAAATAGGCCAGGCAGAGACAAGTCTAACTCAATCTATGTTTAAGAAGATTTATTTCAAGTCACAAACACATGATTGACCTACACCACTATAGAGTCAAGTAACTCTGAATTACTCACGGGATAAGAAGGGGTTTCTGTGTGTGTGTGTGTGTGTGTGTGTGTGTGTGTGTGTGTGTGTGTGTGTGTGTGTGTGTGTTTGTGTGTGTGTGTGTGTGTGTGTGTGTGTGTGTGTGTGTGTGTGTGTGTGTGTGTGTGTGTGTGTGTGTGTGTGTGTGAGCAGAATAAAATAGCACCTCTGGTGCCTTAGTAGCCGACAGCCTTTAGTGTGCCAGACAAAACAAACCTGGATCCAGGATTTGTTTAGACAGGGCTCACCTGGCACACACACACACACACACACACACACACACACACACACACATTGTGGAAGAAGTCTACAAAGACCGTAGGGGATTCAGCCCTATGTGCTTTTTCTTTTGGTTAAGCAAACATCAGGGACCATTAACAAATGGGTGCTTTCAAGGACAAGCAGAAATACAGGCCAGTGATTGTATGCATCTGTGTGTGAGAGTCTGTATGTCTCAGTGTGAGAGTGTGTGTGTGCGTGTGTGTGTGTGTGTGTGTGTGTGTGTGTGTGTGTGCGTGTGTGTCTACTCAGATGCGTACAAAGGCCTAAGCATGGATGCACATAAGAAATGTAGGTATGGTGATGATTTAAACATCTTATGTTATAGAACAGGAAGGAATATGTGTGCATATGAATGTGCGTGCGCATGTGAATGTGTGTATGTGTATGTGTATGTGCATGTGTATGTGTATGTGTATGTGTATGTGTATGTGTATGTGTATGTGTATGTGTATGTGTATGTGTATGTGTATGTGTATGTGTATGTGTATAAGTATGTGTATGTGCATGCGCATGTGAATGTGTGTGTGTATGCATATGTGTATGTGCATGTGTATGTACAAATGTATGTATCGGCAACAGAGGCCCATGGTCTCAGGTTCCACCTCCAGAGCAAATTCTCAGGCAGGGCTGGTGGCCGGATCCCCCAAGATCCTCTCTTGATTGGGGGAGAGGGGCCGAGGTGGGGTGCCAGAAACCAGAGCCCCCTCAACCCCACCCCCCACACCCTCCACTCCTTATGTCTTTCTAGCAAACCTATGTTGCCCCTTAAATTAGTCCTCCCCAAATCTATACACACCAATCCCTAACCCCCAAACCTTCTGCTGCAAACAGGCTTTTTCTAGAACATTCCCTTAACAGTGCTGACAAACATGCTAAGCTGACATATACTGTACCTATCCATGTTACCTCCACAGAACTGTGCATTTTTCCTCCCTTCTGGGTCTCTCTCTGGTACCCACAACACAGGTTTTGCTCTTTCTGTTTAGTCCGCAGTGCCCCATGCCACAGTCATCTCTCTCTCTCGCTCTCCATCTCTCTCTTTTTCTCTCTGCCTTCCTCCCTCATTTTCCCTCTCTCTCTCTTTCCGTTTTAGAAACCTCCTGAAAGTGCTTTTAGCTGTGTGTAACTGGTCCTTTTTGGTCCACTTGAAAAAAAAAGACCAAAAACAAAAAAACAAACAAAAAAAAAAACTGCCGCCACACAAAAAAAACAGAAAACCTGCGTGTGTCTTTTGGCAAAATGGCAAACAGACAACAACATCCAGCAACTGCCAGGTTATTGTTCTGGGATTTCAAAGGGCATTGTTTTCACTTACTCTCCCCTCACTTGGTTACCATCACAACAGGAGGACAGAAGAGAGAGGGCTAGGCCACGGATGAGATTAGAATAGGCCACTTTATAGAAATACCACACTGCAACACACACGATCCCCCTCAATCTTGTTAATGTTTAATGCTCTTGGCTGAATAAGTGGAAATAAATGAATGTTGTTGAATAAGCAAGTGTGTGTGTGTGTGTGTGTGTGTGTGTGTGTGTGTGTGTGTGTGTGTGTGTGAGAGTGTGTGTGAGAGAGTGTGTGTGTGTGTGTGTGTGTGAGTTGTTGTTATGCCTGCTCAGCTTGCCTATAATAAAAAAGCCCACAGAGAACAGTGAGTCTTTGTACTGGGGGCTTAATTTAGCCCTATCGCAGCTAATGAGGTAATTACTATGTATATACATGGTCACATGGTCACGCAAGTCCTGCTCGTCACGTCCAATCAGGCGACCACAGTGTGTCATTAAAACACCATTCTGCCATATCGCCATCTCCGGGTGACTTCAGAGAGAGAAAGAGAGAGAGAGTTCGGCCGAAAGTTTTGGTTCCATTACGAATGGCTCTGTGGTATCCCTTGACTGTCCATGTCTCCTTGAATCACACACAGCTCAGCTACGGGGATGAGGAGATATATAAAGCAGCAGGAGGGTCTCTCTCTCTCTCTCTCACACACACACAGACACACACACACACACTCACACACACACACACACACATTCAGTGAAGTAAGTCTTGTGGTGTGACCTGAGTTGACCTCGTGACCCTTTCATAGCCACACATCATGGTAGCTCTCTAAATGGGGGCCTGACTACAGCTTTACGATGGAGGGGGCGGGATGGCGGGGGTGGGGGGTGCATGGGCGGCATAGTCTGTTATACTGACCCAGCTGTGAAAGCCTTAGAATAGTACGCTATAATAGGACAGTCTAAAATAGTACACTAGAATAAAATACTAGAATAGGATGCTGCTGATGTCATTCTGGCCTGCTGTCATAGGACAGTATGTTGTTGCTCTAAACCCCAAAGAGCATGGACATGGACAGTCAGTGTGATAAGGAGGTGAAATGGAAACCAAGCCATCCAAAGCATTACATACTGAACTTTTATCAACTAACTTCCACACTACACACAACTACTGATTCCATATACAGAACGACAATGATACCAGCACACTTTCATGATATTGTAATGGATCCAAATGATGATATTTCTCTCGTGATATTCAAGTACTTTGGCTGCTATGGTGCCTATGGTGCAGTACTTTGGCTGCATCAATGAACTTTTTTTGTAATCAGGGATGAAAGACAGAAGGACCAAAGGATGAGATGTATCCTCCTGCCCACCTTCTGAAGCAGCAGATGCTTGCGAGGTCTCCTTGGTTGGCAAGACATGTCCTGCAACAGCTGTCAATCAAACAAAGGGCCCTGGCCTATTCTGTTCTGCGTCTCCAGGGACAGTCCAGCTGGCAAGGAATGCCCACAAATTCAGTGTGTGTGCCTGTGTGTGTGCGTGTGTGTGTGTGTGTGTGTGTGTGTGTGTGTGTGTGTGTGTGTGTGTGTGTGTGTGTGTGTGTGTGTGTGCCTGTGTGTGTGTGTTGTTCTGTGGAATTCTGAGTTTCAAATGAAAAGGGGTGCTTGATAGCGGTGTAAGGTTCGGGAACCCCATTCTGCGGGCCAACAAAAAGGGGGCAATGTGTTATTGTGTAATGCTTAAAGAAAAGGACTTTCCCTTATTTGGCGGCATGAATGGCTCGGCTTGTTGCCAACGCAGAGGAAAAGCTCAATCACGACGTCTCACGTTTGAAACAAAAGTGTTTATTTTACTCCCTGGCGCAGCATTTACAGATTTGCATCAATTAACTCCTGGCTGAGCTGGGATATGCTCAAATCTGAACGATATGTTCGGTTAGTGGCGGACGTTATGAAAAGGAGGAACGATTGGGTATAGAACGGTTCATAATTGCCCTAGAAGCTAAGCTTTTTATGTGGAACCCAATGAAAAACAGAGTGCAACCAACAGCGCAGTGTATAGCGTCGAAGTTGCCCATAAAGTGTTAAACCTGAAGGCTATTCAGTGTTCCTAACCCTCTTTCATTTAACACCTCCAAGCCCATTAACGGGTCCCTGTTAAACTCACATCTGTTAATTTAACCCCTTTCTAAATGCTCCCCCCTGTGCCGCGGTTATCTTCTATTCACGGCTATTAGCGGACTCATTATGGGCCTATTCACAGCAGTCAGCTCTGCACTGGGTTTTATTGCCCATTTCTGCGGGGCTGTGCCGTCCCTGTGGGGCTGGACCCAAGAGGCAGAGGCCACGCTTCATATGCAAGACTGTAGCTGAAAACAGCAGTGTCGGAATTTATGAAAATGCACGGTCATAGATTTTAGAGGCAGATTACACTGTGTCTGGTTATGAAAACATCAGGTACCAACATGTGTGACAACATTAAGTTGCCGTGAGAATACACAGCAAACCCAATAAATACATGTAGTTTGGCAAATAACCCCAGCAGGTTCAACAGACTGCAAAGCTCTGTGGATGTATTTCCCTGCATACTGTAAATTCTCTCCTTGTCAAAGGCATGGGCAGATTCCATATCTAAGGCAGGAACTCCGGCAGAGGTGGCCCGGGGCACGGAACTTGAAACATCTCATGTCTTTGTTTACGCATTTTTAAAAGGTGAACGTGAAACAAATATGCTACAGGTCCGGCATGGCAAGTGAAGTTTCTGGAAAACAAAGTTCCCGTTTGGCTATTTCTTCTGTACTTTCAAGAATAGTAGTTTGAGGAGAATGAAAGCAAACAGGGGGCATTTAAACTTCGAAAGGCAATTCACATTGGTTTCAAATCCCAGTAACAGGAAGACTCTGGAATAGAAAATGCACCACACGCGACTGGTACTTCTTGGACTACAACCAACGAAGTGTTCAAAATGTTTTACATGTGACAACTGTCTTAAATAGGAAACATGTTACTGACCTGAGAACTCAGAAGAGCTCTTGGTGAAGTTGGCGAAGACGGTCAAGCACGTTAATCCCAACACTAGTGCGTAATTTATGGCTGAAAAAGACACATCTGGGAAGAACATCCTTGAAACGGGATTGAAGTCGGACTCTCTTCTCTTTCTGCGGGTTTGAAGGTAAAACCCCGACCGTTTATAGTTGGCTGCGCACTTGCAAGAGAACTGCGTGTGTGCTCGGTCCCATGGCTCGTGGCTTGCAGTTATTAGTCACCGCATCGCTGCTCGCGGTGAGAGTGGGATGAACAGCAGCAGCTCCGTGAAGTCCGCGAGGCGCACTGGGGTAGGATTGCTGCGCGCCTTTACCTGTTGCAACGTTTTCCCCACGGTCCCAAAGCCCGGAAATCAACTGGCGCAGAGGCGCACTGAAAGCCACCAGCATTCAAACAGGGGTTGTTCGACGCTAAACCAGAGAACCGTTGGCGCACACCCATTGTAGTGTAGCCTACTGAGTCCCTGAAGTGTACTAGAACTATACGCAATACCCCTCCTCCCCCATTAATTACCACATATTCTTCTGTCTCAAGTCTCTCCTGAGATCAAGTAGGCGGTTTCAAAATGATCATTTGCACCAAAGAAAGTTGACACCTATTTCTAGTCCTTTAGTGTTGTTTCTACTAAGGAGGCTGTTGTTTCATCCATAACATTCAGTCATAAACAGGCTAAATGTAAACAGTGAAATGATCACTTTTCACGTTAAGGCCAATCTTTTAATGTCATTGACCTTGTACAATGGCAATACATTCTGATTCCAAATGAATGCCTTTTAGGAGTAAAAGTTTTTATCATATATCTCTAATAATCCTACTCATCATAATCATCACCATAACCACCACCATCATTATCATCTTCCTCTTCTTCTTCTTCTTCTTCTTCTTCTTCTTCTTCTTCTTCTTCTTCTTCTTCTTCTTCTTCTTCTTCTTCTTCTTCTTCTTCTTCGTACACTTTCCCCCCTCAGCATCACCAGAGGGATGGGATGAGAATATTAGTAAACTACTCTCCTCCAAGTCCAGACATCTCAAGAAGATATGCTCCTGACTTAGCACCCTGGCTTTTAGTTCACTTTCTTCTTTACAGGGGTAGATCGGGTAGATCAGGACAATTCAAGGAGCCCAGAGCTTTATAGTGGCCCAAGCAGGACTATATGATATGGTTCATATCATTGGGATTGAGACCCAAAATTATTTTCTTCCAGGGGGCCCACAATTTGTAGCGGCGCCATTGGCTGTAGGCTTCTTTAGGGCTATGTTACAGGGCTACCCCTCTACTTCTGTGTGCCCTGGTGCAAAGCCTTGACTGTGGTCCCTTCTTTCATCGACAGTCAAAGAGGAGACAGTAAGCTACTGTAGGTCTGTTGCACATGAGCTAAAGCCTTGCGGTGGCATGTGGCAGAATTATGCTGACCCACCCATGTTTGTGCTCAGGCTTTTTTTGCTTCAGGTATTACGCCAACAAAATGATTTTGCCAAGTTATTAAACCAGCTTTACTTCACGTGTGGTGACCTTTGCTCTGTGTTTTTGTTTAATGCCAGCTGCACGCCAATAAAACTGGGGCACAATTGTGTACAATTCAGTGTTGTTTTTTTAGATTTCAGGCAAAAAATGAGAGGGAACTACAGAAAACAGTCTTCCCCACAGATAAAAAAAACTGATACATACATTTCAGGAATAAGCAGATAAAATTCACAATTTTTAGAAAAAAAAATCATATTCACAATGTAGTCTACTCCCTACAGTCCACCACATGTGAAACTATCAGTAGGCTAAGTAAAAAAAAAACCTCACTTCTTCATTCATTGGAAACAAACACAGCATTTTAGATTGAGCCTTTAATTCCTGCAACCAGCAATGGTGCCTCAGGGATACGGATGGGAGTGGTGTGATAATTTGGCTGTTCAACTCAAACATCAACACGCCTGTTGCAGAACTGCAGTCTTATTAATTATGACCGCATTGACCTTCCTCGCTGACATTTAGTCATGTGTAGGGCTTTTTTTATTGACTTTTTTTTTAAACTTTGCTGTCATTGTTAGAGTAAACTTTAGACATTTTGTGCAGATTCCACACATTCCTTACATTCTTTTAAGTGCATGCCAATATGGTGTGTAGACATTTTAAATCCTTTGATCATTTTCAACATCTACCATTATTTCAACAGTTATGTTATTAATGCTACTTGTTTTAAGCCCTTCTCTTTGCTGTAGTCTGTCAGGGGCAGTGTCCATCTGAGACTGTGAACCCAAATAGAATGGTATTGCGACATCATGTGGCCAAACTTGTGAACTGTAGGCTGGTTTTTAATTTGTGATTTGACCCTGTGCAGCTTCCGTCGTTCAATGTTAGTCACATGTGACCACACTGGGGAAGGTTATGCGTGGGAAACATGGCTGCCTGCTCACGGAGAGTTGCAGAGGTCCTGTGTTCTGTCAGGACATTTCGACAGATTCAGCATCAAAATGAACGTAAGATTGTGTACATTTCCTGTTTTACTATGAAAGGTGTTACAATTTGCAGCTACAAACCCAGTTATGTATTATCCTAAGCTTTTAGGTGCCATGCAAAGGTGTGGAGCATAGCTAACCTAGAGCAAGTTCACGATAAGATGAAAGGTATTCTTCTTTCCAGGTTATATCTCAACTTCACTGATCCATCACGCAGTGGTAGGAGATGGTCAACCCCCAAAATTTACGCCACCACCTAAGCCAGTTATTGTCGACAAAACAAAATATGACGCTCCTCAGCGACGGTAAAGCTTTTCAACGCTAGTTAGCGTTCATTAACCTACAACTGTCAAGCATTGTCCTCTAATTGACAAATGACATGTCATTTGTATTTGCACTCAAGGTTCCTCAGCCCTGAATTCATCGCTCCCCGCTCTCGAACCACCGGCTTGAAGTTCATCGTTGAGAGAAGGGATATGATCAAGAGGCGTAAAACACTGAACATTCCTGAGTTCTATGTCGGTGAGAGCTCGTTTGACATGGATGTCAGATATAACAAGTTGCCATTTTATCTTGTCTTGTTTTGTTTTACTCTTTGTCTTTTTTACATTAACGGTGAATGTGCTTTGTGGCCCTGTTACATAGTTGTACCACATGTTGAGGATGAAGGGATGATGGGTTGTTGCCTCTAACACGATTTGACACTTCTGCTTCAGGAAGCATACTGGCAGTGACCATGAAGGACCCGTATGCCAGTGGAAAGACGAATCGCTTTGTGGGTATATGCACACAGAGATCAGGCAGTGGGCTAGGAGCCACCTTCATTCTGAGGAACATCATCGATGGACAAGGTACAGTCTATATGATTTTGAAACAACTTTTAGTTTCCGTCAGTGGTGATGTTGCTTCTGTAAAATGGTCTTGTCTGTATCAGATTAAATTAGGTACCTTTATTGTAACTGTATACAAGACACAATGAAATGCCAGCTGCTCAGTCCAGTGGAATTTTAAAAAGAGACACACGTCATACAACCACACACCAGGGACGCACATCATTATACAGAACAGAACAAGTGAGACTTAGACAACAACGACAGAGAACAGGATAAAGTGCTAGATAGGTAAACTGCAAAGTAACAGATATCGCAATACTAGTAACAATGTTTCATATTGCACTATCGTTGTGGACCAATACAGGTGGATTTGGGAGGGATAGTGTCACTGGGTGTTTGTTGAGGGACTGGATGTCACTGGGGTGAAAAAACTGTAGTAGTCTGTTTGTGCGTGTTTTGATTGACCTGTAGATGCCTTGCTGAAGGCATCCGTTCAGTGTGGTGGTGGCCAGGGTGATAGGAGTCTTTTATGATGTTTTTTGCTCTGGAGAGGTTACGGGTGTCTGCAGTGTCCTTCAGTGAGGGCAGAGAGTAGCCTATGATCTTTTTCGCTGACTTAATGACCATGTGCAGAGCATTTTTGTCAGCTGCTGAGCAGCCTGCGTACCACGCTGCGAGGCCGTACATGAGCTGTAAAAAGTGGTTTAGGTATTTCATTAAGTAATTGAGATTTTTGGGGTCATTGTGACTTTTGCAAGTTTTTATATTAACACTCAGTCTTAGAAGGTTGACTGCAGTGTGGGTGTGCCAGGATATCTACAATCATGGCCAAGACGTTTTGGAAATTTTACTTCCAAAGTTACAAAACTTTTGGTTATAACTGTACTTTGATGTTCATCTGAACTCGCATTCATTGATTCATATGTACATACTTAAATACAATTCGAAGTTGCATGTGTTTCTGTTGTTAAAACCGGAAAACTGTTTTAAACAGTTTTACCTCCAGTTATGAAAACCTGTTTGCCCTTATAATAAGTAAGTCAGAATGGTGCTGTGATTTCAGCTGACTTGTGCTGATTAACTTATACCGTTAATGGGGTAACACTGAAGTTACGATGGATAATATGTGACAGGGCAGAAAAAGCAGTGAAAATTAAGTTTGGAGTATAACATTTTGTAATATTTTTGAAGATATTTCAACAAAAATATTATTAATTAATATATGAATCTGATCATTGGGAACAGTAATCTACAAACATAAGTCGTGCTCAAGAAAATCTAAATCAGCACAACTTGTCACTGCCAAAACTGTGGGTATTATGACTTCTAAGCTTGATGACTGTGTTCACCTGTTCTGCAGGTGTAGAGATATGCTACGAGCTGTATAACCCACGCGTGCAGGCTATTGAGGTACTGAAGCTGGAGAAGAGGCTGGATGCTAACCTGATGTACCTGCGGGATGCCCTTCCTGAGTACAGCACCTTTGACTTCGACATGAAGCCCGTTCCCCACAACCAATCTGAAGATGTTCCCATCAATAATGTAAGCACTTTTACCCAGCACACACAGGAACACACACCGCTTAATACACATTGCATTGTCTTACGATTATCCCTTTTTGTGGGTGTAGTAGTGTTTCAACATTTCTGAGACCGAGAACCAATTTCCACCCTTAAAAAACCTCTAGGACCATACATCTGAGGCTAACAGGACTGTTTAAATGCATGAATTGCTGCAGCTTCACAGCCCTAACTACAGAATGGCATGAAGATGATATGCATGCTGTTTAAATATGCTGTGCATAGCATAGGTAGCTTAAGAAACATGAAAAAAAAAGATTTCCTCTGCAGACCACACTTTGAGAAACACTGGTGTAGAGGAATAGCTCCAATTCATTTAAAATCCATATAAAAGGTCATGACAGCTGCTACATCAGAAATTATTTCTTTAAAATGTGATTGAGTAAGCAGTCAGTAAACACCAGGATGAATGCAAAAACTGTAATTCTGTCTTCCTTTTGTTTTGGCTTAGAATGATTAAATACATATTCTCTTATTGTGTGCTTGCTTGCTTGCTCCTGAACATCCAGGTCAAAGTGCGAATGAAGCCCAAGCCGTGGTCCAAGCGCTGGGAGAGGCCAAAGTTCAACGTCCAGGGCATCCGCTTCGACCTGTGCCTGACCCCAGAGCAGATGGAGCATGCCCAGAAGTGGGCCCAGCCCTGGCAGGAGTTTGACATGCTGAAGCACTACGACACCGAGCATCTGAAGGAGGCCGTCTTGAAGGAAGTCGAGACTAAACTCAGGAAGTGATGCGTCAGGGTCAAGGGGTCAAAGCAGGAAGATGCTGAACTGATGGAGTGGCAGACGTGGGAGTGCCTCAGGTGTCGAGACTGATTGGCTTTTGGGACTGAAGACAGAAAGGGGATTCATCCTCCATGTGAGGAGGAGTGAACAAGTGATAACTGTGTGCACCATCTACCCTCGACCTGTTTGAGGGAGGCACTAAAACTTGACTTTTGACTTTACATCCAAATGCACAGGGGTTAAATTTAACTGATCCATAAGACCTGTGGCAGATGAAACTCCAGTCACCACTATCTAACATTCAAGCAATGATCTAAAACTGTCCTGTTGCGATTGTAAAATATATCATGCCTGTAGTATCTCTCATGACTTGAGCTGGCTTCAGTAACTCCACATGGACCCGTCAAAGTTTAATTATTGTGTCCTGGTTGGTTTAGGTGTTTATCTGAAATGAGAGCTATGATGCATGTAGCACCATGGCCAAGTGTGCCACAGCAGTAAAATGTGTTGTTATTGGCTGTTTTGTAAAATAGACATTGTTTATTATCCATTGGGCTCCATCTTGACAAGAATATTATTATGAATAAAAAAATATACCACTGTTGTAATAACTTTTGCAGATCAATGATTTTTACTTACAAGGTGTCGCCTATTGTTGTAATATCGACATCCGGAATGAATAGTCAGAACAAAACAAGCTGTAGAAGACAATTACCTATTTTAGACGGTAGGTGGCAACACCATAAAACTCAAGTTAAACATCTGTCTTTGTGAAACGAAAGGGGCGCTCGCAGCGTTGACAAACCACTGATTTGTAAATGGTGTTTGATAATGTCAGTATTTTCTCATACCCGAACAGATAGGATAGGCACTGACTACAACATACACTACAGGCAGATAGCAGTGATGGTGTAACCCGTCATTGTATTGTCCTCCCAGTCATGCAGTATTAGAGTAGCATGTGTGCCAGCAGGTCTGACGGTGGGGACGAATATTTGTAGAAAGATGCCCACCTGTTTTCGTACATTTTAAAATGGACGAGGGTATTAAATTGGGTAACACAGGTTTGATTGCAATAATTGATCATTTTGCAGTAAACGTGGAAGGAAGGAGTCGTACACCCCTCGTCTAACTGGGTAAGCATTTTGTGGATAGATGTAGGCTATTTCACCGTTTTTTTTCGGAAAGGTCTTCAGCAATGACCATAGGCTACTCCTGTACCTATAAACTGGTGAGTAGTAGAACAACCGCTCATTTCTATGCAAGATCCGTGTCCCCGCCTCTTTCGCTTGTGTAATGACGTCAACGCTGTCACTTGTGGATAGCAGGCGCACTGCATTCACCGCAATCTGCTCCAGGTAGTACGCTGGCCCCGGCTGGGTAAGACATCACGGGATAACAAAGGTGCAGATTCACCCAGGGCAGACGGATATTATCGGCACGATCTGGCTGAGTAACCGGTGACTTGTCGGGCATTCTCTGTGTTGTCTTCATGCACGGTAAGAACTCGCGAAGGAATGAAAATCAGTCCGTAGCTCCTGACATCTGCCAATCCCAGACAAGGCTAATGATAGGTCCAAGTGCTTTTAACTACATGCATGACTGTTTCGGTTTTCGATTCCGATTAATTAAGGTAGCCTACTATTCTGAGGAAAAACACTTTCGAGTTTGGTAAATCATCGGTAGCCTATAGTTCGACTTATTTGGAAGAACACTAACCAAAATGTACCAGTGACAACAATAGCGGTGCAAAGGTGATTATTTTCGTAAAATGATGGGTCAAAATTCAAACCCGTTAGACGGGTTAGAAAGTTGGGAATCCTGCAACTGAATCCCGTCTCAGTGTGTCAGCTGGTCTTCTCCACAATGTACCGAAATGTTAGACCACTGCCGAGAGCGAGGGTGTTCCGAGATGCTTTGTGTGCATGAAACGCGTTTTGAAATTTTAGATTAGTCGTACCCTCTTCTAGAGGTGCTCTCATCAGCTTTCTTTAGACTTCTTCACCGCCTACAAGCTTGAGGAGTGATCATCAGACTCTAATTATCTAGACGCAGTTGGCGCCCAGAAGCTGTTTTTTTTTTCAAGCACTTAGAGTTTACGTATATCGTCCAAGCAAAGGCACCTTCACTACTTGTGCCACCTATATTAACGCTGAAGGAGAGACTATTGCATGCCGTGTCTGTAGGCCTAGCTTTCACACAAATTTATGGAGCTTGGCCTCCGTTCCGTTAGTCTCCTCTCCACTTCATGGTCTTGTACAGCCTGACAGAGGCGGTGGAGATGCACCTGCAGTTATGCGCTTATAAGCACTGACATTGCAGCGGAAGTGTCATTGTCCATTTTTTTTTTACATGGATTCACTCTAATTAACGGCACACCTAATTAGATCACACTTGTAAGTAGTTCAGTCGGGCACAGTTGACAACACCGTGGTGGGTAGTACTGGACCTAAACTATCACGTTGTTTTAGATTATTTGATAGGAGCATGAGAGTTTCTGGCTTGCAAATGTGCTATGGCCTTCGCCATAAAAGTGCCTGCTGGAATCTGGGGCGGATGTCCGAACACACATGTGAAGGTTGTAGTCTACTGCAGGAAGAGGAAAGTCATAACTCGCTGGCTAGCACATGGCCTTATCTTAGAGCTGTTAAGGACTGCGTTGATACATCAAGATATTCAGCTGCCAACATATAACAGACGCTGTGGTGAACTCCCATGTGGCTATGAATAAATCGGTTTCACTGAGGTCAGTTAATGTGTGAGGCTGTCCATCATCCAAGGGACATCAACATAGGGCCACACAGTAAATGTGTTGTGTCAGTTCACCTATAGCCGTCAGCAGTTTATTTTCTTTCGTGTCACCTTGTCAAAGGAGGGGCCTGTTCAAATATTAGTCTTTCTGCTGGTAACACTGTAAGCTGTATTTGAAGCTGTGCGGGTGGTGGTGTAAGAGGTGTGTGTGTGTGTGTGTGTGTGTGTGTGTGTGTGTGTGTGTGTGTGTGTGTGTGTGTGTGTGTAGGAGCGAGAGATGGCGAGACTGCTGTGTTGACAGGTCTCCAGACCATCGTTTTGTTTTGGGGTTTTTTTTGTGTGTGTGTGTTTTTTTTTTCAGCTGCATCTGCCAGGATGTCATCTCTGGCTGTCCTTGGTGACACAGGAGGTTGTTATCATAACGTCTAGACAGGTGACATCACACACCGTGTGTGATCGTGTTGATGATGACTCGGTGGCCCCAGAGGGGCCTTGTGCTGTCTGCCTGTAGGCTGAGTCGGCAAGATGGGGCCGGTACACAGTGTGCTGGCACCTGTGCTGTTTCAGGGAAAAGAGGCCCAACCAACCCGAACACTCCCTGTGCAAAAGAGGCCCAACCAACCCAGGCACTCCCTGGGCAGAAGAGACCCAACCAACCCAGGCACTCCCTGGGCAAAAGAGGCCCAACTAACCCAGGCACTCCCTGGGCAAAAGAGACCCAACCAACCCAGGCACTCCCTGGGCAAAAGAGACCCAACCAACCCAGGCACTCCCTCTGCAAAACAGACCCAACCAACCCAGGCACTCCCTGGGCAGAAGACACCCAACTAACCCAGGCACTCCCTGGGCAGAAGAGACCCATCACATGCTGTCTGCCCCAGGGCAGAAGACCCACTACCGACCCTGTGGTTTGTGTAAAACAAAAGTTGTCACGACAGAACTGACAAGGAAGCAAGATGGTGGCTTGACAAGCAGTGGCCAGAATGCGTGCTGCTGATGTGTATAGGCTTCAGAGAGCACTGAGAAGGTCCAGGAATCAGTACAGTGTTAAATTGTGTAAATAACAGGGGCGAATCTAGGCTTTTTTTAGGGGTGCCAAGGCACCCCCGTGAAACTGCTCGGCACCCCCTGGCAAAGTGAATACAACTCCAACATTTATCAATGTACTAGTTTGCCTCATTTAGTGAGAAGTATTGCGTGTCTAAGCACTGGGGGCCGGGCACCCCTAAAGACCAGATGCTAAAATCGCCCCTGGTAAATAATAATCACGTCAAGTCAAGTCACGTCACGTCACGTCAGACACTTGACATGCTGCTTGGCACTGCTCTAGACATTTGTCCATTGGGTCTCACTGGACCGACATTATGCATTACAGCCAGATTATTTTCATCTAACATCTGCCTCGTAACAAAGCTCGAGCCAGCAGAAATGTTCCTGCTCTTAAAAAAAAAAAAATTCTCAAAGCCCCGAAGGAGTGATTTAATGCCATTAGATATGTATTGATTCAAGAGCGAGAGGGTACGGGGTGTAGGGTAGGGAAGTTCCTAGAAATCAGCTCAGTGGCATGAGTAGTCACTGCACACAAGATGATAAGTGCCGAATATGCAGGGATGATGTAGTGCAGTTTAATACAGAGCAGGATATCTCTCCAGCCACTCCGTAATGCACACTGAATTTATTTTAATGGAAGTAGACATTGGTGACAGTATCCCTAGGGACATAACATAAGGTTGTGGATATACAGTGCTTAATGCATTAGCAGAAAAAAAATTCCAAGTGATAACTGAGCCAGAGATTTACACTACTACAGTCTACTTGAAAATGATGTACTGTGTGGTACTGCACTTTAACAGATGAATCATATTGTGTTAACGTTAGGTGTTTGGCTCATGGTTTCTGTACTTCAAACGATTAATACGAAAGGGGTGATTATTACTCTGTGAATTTATGTGTCCTCCATGTATAGAAAATAATCACACTTCTGCTAGCCACACACAGCCAACACAGAAGAGTGTGTGTGTGTCGGGTCAGCAAGATGTAATGAGGAAAAATCACTGCCGTTAAGACGTAAATTGAGCTCTCCTGATGTTTCTTTCTCGGGCTGTCTTGAGTAATGGGTAATGGAGAGCAGCAGCGAGCCGTAGTCAGTACTCAGCCTTGTGGGTCTGAGTGAGTGCCGTCACCCACGCTTCTGAAGTCCTGCCAGCACAGCACAGCACAGCACAGCACAGCACAGCACGCACTGTTTTCTGCTATTAGCTTCATGCTAATCCATTAGCGTCAGTCTCAGCGGCAGAAAGGAGAAACAGTCTTAATGGCCAATTTGCTTCTACCTGAGTGGCAGTTAATGCCGAGGGGGGTGGGGGTGGGGGGGTTGGTGGGGGGGGGGGGGGGGGGGGGGTGGTGATGGTAGTGAGTGCTGCCTGCTGCTCAGTGGCTGACGGTAATGAGACAGAGGAAAGAGGGAGGGCTGGGAGGGGCGGGGCGTGGAGCGCAGGTAACGAGGAAAGAACGAAGAAGAAAGTCTGATGACCCAGAAAGATATTATACACATCCCACTGAATGTGAGTGCAGCTCCCCGAGAGAACAGAATGTAGTCTTTGCCCCAGTTGTGTGTGTGAGTGTGTGTGTGTGTGTGTGTGTGTGTGTGTGTGTGTGTGTGTGAGTGTGTGAGTGAGAGAGAGACAGAGAGAGAGAACATGTGCATGGCAGTATGTGTTAGAGAGAGAGAGAGAGAGAGCAACAAGATGAAGTGGGAGTGGGACAAAGACCAAGTCAGAGAGATAAAATATCTGTGGTGCTGCCCTAAAAAGCCTCTGAGTAATTTCATGTAGCGCAGGATAAATCAAACTGTCGGCTACTGTGTTCGATAGGGCAGCCACCGCCTCCAGAGGTCCTGGTGGTCGGACACACACTTGTCCCTATAAAGGCTGAAAGATGAGTCTGTGTGTGTGTGTGTGTGTGTGTCTGTGTGTGTGTGTGGGTGGGTGGCTGGCAGAATGGCAGAGTTCATTTGAAGCGTTAACATGGTGGAGTGAATCCTTTTCCCTGTGTTTAGTGAGCTGAATGATTGAGCTGCACAATCCAATTAAGCGTGTGTTTTTGTCAGGCCTGGAGTCAGTTTTCACATCACTTTACTCTCTTTCTTTCTGCTCCCTCTTTCTCTTTCCCTCCCTCCCTCCCTCCCTCTCTCCCTTTCTCTCTCTCTCTATCACTCACAAGCTTGTGCTTTTAACAGATCTGCTTTGTTAACACAGTAATTTAGGTTTGTTTATGTGTATGTACAAATCCAATTAAGCCTTTATAATACCCCAGGACCCAGCACACATTACCTAAAGTCTTGCTACTGTATCACAAGTGTAGCTAAGTCATTGTCTTGCAATGAGACAGGCAGCAGAGAACAGAAATTGTTCCTCTTTCTCCTGGGAAATAATGAGAATTACATGTAGCCAAGGACTTGCTAATCAGGCCAGCACTAGTTTGAGATTTTCAACATCTATGTTTCTCTCTACCATCCTTGTCTATAATTGACCAATTACATCTCTGCCCCTGTTTGACGGACAGCCTGAGGCTCCTATCTGTGGTGCTCATTGATATGCAGACTTATCTCGTACAAATGTTTGGCTATACACACAGTCACAATTCAGTCCTCTAGCCCAAGGTATGTGGTGCCACTGAGAATTACACTACCCACAATAACACAGTGCGATAAGCGCAAAGCCTATGAATTTTATTCCATTGGTGTTTATGACCTTATTAAAGTCTGTCTGGACACTTAGGATTTCTTTGGATTTGTGTTTCTTTGGATTCTTAGTCAACAATGTCACAGGAAAAGACTGGAAATCAGCCACTGTTGGCCAGTGACCTGATATACTAAATGTGTACAATACTTAGCGAAACAAGGTTAACTGTCTATGTTGTGCTAACAGGCACTGTTGCCTTAAGATTTTTATATGAAGCATAAAATCAAGTGGTCTGTTCGGCTGTAGGTTAAGTCCAAAAAACCTCACTGCAATACAACCTACACCCACCCATTTCAGTGCATCCAACCTCACTCTACATACTGAAGCAGCCCTGCTTTCTGATATTATAATGTGCCTGATGTTGACCCAGCCTGGCTCCAGGATTGGCTGCTTGTGCTCTAAAGGGCTTTCACCGAAGGGTCCACTTCCTGTTCACATGGACACAGTAGCCCCCTTTCTACTCCATGCTAATGCAAGGCATGCTGGGAGTGTGTCCGAACAGGCTCCCCTTTAACGCCTCTCGCTTTTACGGGTGGATGCCGTACGCAGGTGTCCATCGGAGAGCAGTGAATGAGTGTTTGTGCTCTTTCCCTGCTCTCTCTCTCTCTCTCTCTCTCTCTCTCTCTCTCTCTCTCTCTCTCTCTCTCTCAGTCTCTTGTTGGCTGTTTCACTTTCCTATGTCCCCCTTTCATTCATCTTTCTTGTCTCACTTCTTTCTTCCTTCCATTCTTTTTTTCTATCTATCTTCCTTTCTTTCTCTCCTACCTTCCTTCCTTCCTTCCTTCCTTCCTACACTCTCCACTGTAACTACCTTCCACTCTTTTTTTTCCCCCCGCATTTTCTTCGTCCTTTATGGTTTCTGCCAAAGGGGTGAGAAGGCTCAAGCAGCAAGACGGAGTAAAAGAGAACAAATATTTCAGCACTTCCTATTGTGTGGTCCCAGGGGAGCCATAGGGCCTGGTGGCCCCCACGACCCCACCCACAGTACCGGACCTCATTTATGTAATCGCTGCTAGCTTGCTTGCTTGCTTTGGGGAGAATGGAAGGAAGCAAAAAAAGAAAATAAGTCCTGCGTCAGATCACTAGCCTCCCGTGATTACATTTTGTAAGAGATTGTCTCCTCTTTATTTTTGTTTCCCTTCCTGTATTTTTATTTCGTGCTCGCTTGCTCTCTGTCTCTGACTCTCTCTCTCTGTCTCCCTCTCTCTCTCTCTCTCTCTCTCTCTCTCTCTCTCTCTCTCTCATTTGCCAGGGTTTAGAGTTGATTGGGTTTCTGCAGCTTTTTCTGGGTGGAGGATCTTAATCTGGCCAAGCAGACTGACCACAGAGTAAACACACCTTTAAATGCCTCTCCATTTTTCCTCTCGTTCACTCTTGTCTCCCCTCTCACTTGTTTTCTTTCTCGTTCTTTTTCTGGCTCTCTTTCTGATTCCGCTGACCACTAGAGACTGTTGATGAAGGAGGAAAGTAGTTTGGCAAGGGGAGTGTGGCAGTCTCTGGTTCTTTTTTCTCCTCCGTGTAGAAATGTATCCTCATGGCGTGAGGGGAAGGTGTGAGGCAGGCCATACTGGAGATGAAGGAGGAGAGACCACCTCATGCATCACCCAGCCTCATCAGCCATGACCACATGCATGCATGCCATTACTGACATGTAAAGCTGCTCTCTCTCTCCATCTCCCCCCTCTCCCTCTCCTTATGTTTGTGTTTTGCTCTCTCTCTCTCTCTCTCTCTGCCTCTCTCTCTCTCTGCCTCTCTCTCTCTCTCACTCACTCTCTCTCACACACATACACACACACTTACACACACACACACAGAATCTCAAGTGCTTATAAACACTCAGTCTCCCTGAGGTAATACTGTATTTACCGTAAGGCAACAACAACAACCAGCATCACCCCACACCACCCAGACACACACACACACACACACAAACACTCACACAAAGGGAAGCACACAGCTTATTGTAACCAAAACAGTAGCAATACCCCACCATAGTGTACACATACACAAACAAATAAACACTCACATTCATTGTGTCCTTGGATGACCTTGTTTTTACAGCAGTGGCTAGTCCAATGGAGCGTCTTGTTGCAGTGCAGATAGCCATGTCTCTTTCATAGTGTAAACACTGGGTGATTTGCCAAAGACCGGTGTAGTCATTTGCACCTGATGGTCCTGAAAGACACTGCTCTGTAATGGCTAAACAGATTGAACAACAACTTTGTGTCACACTGCTTAGTCTTATCCATCACATTGATTGCTCTAGAGGTGGAACCATTCTGAAGGTCCCCGGAGGACTAAGAAGCAAAAAAGTTTAGTACTTTGTGTTTTCTAGGTAGATAAATTTTCTTACTTGTCTCCTTGCATCATGTCTTAATCAGACCTTCTCCTCACCCACACCCATTTCATTTTCATTCCCTTTCCTTGACTTCATTTACTGCCTCAGTGGAGCTACGTATATTCTGCCTCCTGTGTTTGGACGTGTGTGTGTGTGTGTGTGTGTGTGTGTGTGTGTGTGTCAGTGTGTGTGTGTGTGTGTGTGTGTGTCTGAGAGGGTGTGGTGTCATAGCCAGAACACCCTAGGTTTTTTCCTGTTCAGATGGGTGTGTGTGTGTGTGTGTGTGTGTGTGTGTGTGTGTGTGAATGCTAGTATGTGTGTGTGTGTGGGTTCAGATTGTCTCTGGCTCGCAGCAAGGCTTCATTACTCTCGGTAATTGCATCCACTCTCAGAGCAGCGATTGATATTAGAAACATAATACGCTATGCAAACAAATGGACTTTCTCTGACACACACACAAACACACACACACACACACACACATACTGTCTTTCCTTACGTTTTGAACCCCATCACCCACTACACGTTTCCTCTGTCTAGTTTTCAGACTTCTGTCACTCTGTAACACGGATCTGCATACAACATCCCACTTACATGCCTCATCTCCCATAACCGCCTAGTAAAAACACCACAAGCTTGACTAGCTGCCTGCCTGACTGCTACTGGGGACAAAGATTCAGGTCCCCATAAAGAAATGGGTCACAGTAATACAAAAGCGGTGCATTTGGTCACACCATGTTCTCTTTCTCTCTGCTGGGCTTCATGCTAATGTGCTGTGGTACTTTTGACCCACAGAGGAGGTCAGCCAGTGTTGCCCACGGGGCAGAGAGCTCTCTGGTTGGCCGCTGAACAAGTAGTCTGGCGGATCAGATATAGGACAGCAGTGGGTTCACCACACCACAAGCTCTCCAGCAGCATATGAGCCTCATTATGTGTGTGGCTGAGATCGTATCAGTTTGGATCCGCCATCTTTGTTCGTCATCATTTCCCCCCATTTCTGCAATTCTTTGCCAGGCTTTGCAACGGCTTTCTAGACATCCATTCTTTCCTGCTGCCATCACACATTTCAGACACTATAGGACATTATCGAGATCTGTATTGGGATACTTTATTTTATTTATTATCTGATGTATTTTTTGTTTCAACCACTCAGTGTGCATTGTGACAAATAGAATAAAATAGAATAGAATAGAACAGAATATATACTTTATTATCCCCTGTAAAAAATGTTTCTTAGTGAGCATGTCTGTACCATACCAAAACATAGACATTTTGCACATTCAGCATAGACATTCGATATGAAATGCATATAGGCTTTGCACATGACACTAGTCTTATCACAGTGATGGTATAGCATCGAGTCTAGCAAGGCGTTAAAAATGTCACCATACTTTGTGAAGAAATGCAAGAACCTGCAATGCAAAAAAAAACAATTGAATAATCTTAGACCACGATCCTGTCCCAGATGCATTATGGGTAAGGTTTGTGTCCAGGCAGACACAGCAGGATGTGACAAAGTGAATATTGCAGTCTGACTGTGTTTACAAAGAAGGAAATGAGTCAGAGCTCTTCTTTACACTCCTTCACTCTTTGAATACCGTTAGTGTTGCTGTCCTTGCGCCAGTATTGGATAGTGTCCAGTCTCTGAAACACTGATGCCTCTCTCTCTCTCTCTCCTCTCCTCTCCCTCTTTCTCTCTCTCTCTCTCTCTCTCTCTCATGGGCCTGTTCACTTTCACTGTCCCCACCTGGATTGTGGGTACTTCCTCTTCTTGTAGATTTAGGGGTAGTCCACACAGGCATGACTGGCCCCCATTTATAGAGACTTATATCGGTTGGGTGCACACGTGTTTGGATGCCCAAAAACATACAGTACAGACACTCATTTAAAAATGTACAAATAATCAAAAAAACTCATTTCCTGCAGATAGCGGGGTCTTTAAATGCCCCCACACTCTAATGGCAGATGCAGATGACTGTGCTGTGGAATATTGTTTGTGTGTGTGTGTGTGTGTGTGTCTCAGTAGGCATTAGCATACATACACACACACACACAGCTCATGTGAATTTTGGTTTAATGAAAACCTAAAGCTTCTGTGCACACAAGGTCTCTTTCTCTCTCTCTCCCTTGCTGTCTCTCTCTCTGGCTCACACAAAACCTCTCTTCTTTCTCTCTCACTCTCACACACTCTCTCTCCCTCTTCCTCCTTATCCCTCCCTCTCCCTCCATCTCCCTTTTTTTCCTCTTTAAAGCATAGAGCAATATTTTTTCGCGCATGGCTGTATCTGATTTTGAAACTTCATTTTGCGCTTCAGCGGGTAAAATCTCAGGCAGGCTGGCAGAGTCATACACTATCAACAGCGCTGGAGGAACCAACCCCCCACCCCACCCCCCCCAACCCAATCCCATCTCCATCTCCCTCTCTCCTACACTGCCTCTCCTCCTCTTCTCCACTCCTCTCTTCTTCCCTCTTCTTGTTTTAGGCTTCTCTGTGTGCCAAACTGGTGTGTTAACCACTGGAGAAGAGGTTCTCTGTGCTGACTTTATTGTACTATAACTCCTTCACTTTCCATGTCTCTATTCTGCTATCTTGTTTTTATTCGTAATGTCTTTGTTTCCCTCTGTCCTTGCTGTGTGTCTTGTTTTATTCACTTTGTCTTTCACCTTTTTTGTTTTTATTCTGGTGCCCTTACTTTTTTTATCTCTCTGCATATCTCACTCTTCTTCACCTCATATCCCTGTCTGAGTCAGGTTTTCCCCTCTCTCTCTCCAAACCTTTGTTTTCTCTCTCTCTCTCTCTCTCTCTCTCCCCATCTCTCATCTTTCTTTTGTTTTTTCGCTCCTTCTTCTATCTCATCGCCTCATCATCTTTTGATGTGTCATGCCACAGCATAATTTAAGCTGTGACCAGAACTACACTTCAAAGCAAAGGAAGAACTCCTGTTCTGCTTGTTTCAAGCAGATTTTTTTTTCTTTTTTTTATTTTCAGATCGAGTTAACATCAAACTGAGTGAACATGTCAAAGGAACACAGCGTTCCGCAATCCGTATGTACACATTATTGTTGTGATGCAGCTTTAGATGGAACAAAAGAGATAGATGTCTGCCGCAAATTCTCTTTCGACCTCTGCAATGATGCCCTTACTCAGGTGCTGTGCTTGCTAATGGAGCTCTTGTTCCATCTTCTCCTGGTAATGGCAGCGCTGTAGAGACAATAAAAGAAACAGTACACAAACAAACTATATACTGTGCCATGAGCACATTCACTCAGATGGAACATTTTTAAAACCATACTGTGGAACCACATTTGCGTTGTATGTGAGTGATGAGATGCTAATGATGAGATCGGTCTCTTTTATGGTCTTTTCTTCTCCATCTCTCTCTTACTCTCTCTCTTTTTACTCTCTCTCCCCCTCAAGGACTCTGGGTCTCTGTTTGTGTGCCTCACTCACTCAGTCACTCTCTCTCTCTCTCACTCACTCACACCAACTCACTCGCTCACTCACTCACTGTCTCACTCACTCACTCACTCACAGACTCACGATTGCTAAGCTAACAAAGAGGCCTCTGAGTACTCTCCTACAGCATATGACAACAGTCTATCTTAGCAATGCTAATCTGTGCCTGCACATCCAGTCTAGCTTAGCCATGTTAATGTGTGCCTGCACATCCAGTCTAGCTTAGCCATGTTAATGTGTGCCTGCACATCCAGTCTAGCTTAGCCATGGTAATGTTTGCCTGCACATCCAGTCTATCTTAGCAATGCTAATCTGTGCCTGCACATCCAGCTCCCTGGAGCCCTGGTCCATTCCCAGAATTTGCAGCGGTCTTAGCCGTGTCTCCTCTGTTGGAGCGCTACGCAGTCAAAACATCCGGCCCATCCACAGGTCCCACTCTCCCTCTTTCCCTCTTCCTCTCCTCTCCTTAGCCTCTGATCGATCGCCACTGGGGCCCGTGTGTTTGTGCTGTGCTCTGCACTTAGTCTCCCCAGTCAGACAGCGTAAAAGTCCCCATCTAGGGTTGGGGGGTGGGGTGGGGGGCAGTTGGCTAAGGGCCCCGTATCACATATCCAGGGGACCTGAGCTCGACTCCGATTCAAGGTCATTTCCCAATCACACCCAAGGTCCAACTCACTTCCTATCTCTCTTTTACAATGTCGTATTATTCAAAGCTGAAAAAGGCCAGAAAAAAGTACTAAAAAAACCTTCCCATCCAGCTCAAATGGCATGTGCTGCAACATGTATTCTGTATGGAAAAGAAAAAGAACCCTAGAAAAAGAAAGGAAAAGATTTGCACTCCTCAGACAATGAGGTAAAGAAGAAGGACTATGGGACAGAGGAAGCCAACAAGTTGTAAAGCCTCTCTAGAAAAAGGCAGTGTGAATATTAGCAAGGTTTTTTTTAGATATCAGCAAAACCTCCCAGAAGCTTCAGTGCCATAGCTGAAAGTAGCTGCAAATGCCTTGGTGTGCTGTTTCTGTTTCTATCTTTAGTGGTTGAAGAAAGCTTATGTCATTTAAGGTTTTTTTGGGTGA
Organism: Setipinna tenuifilis; assembly: GCA_030347295.1. NCBI lineage: Eukaryota > Metazoa > Chordata > Actinopteri > Clupeiformes > Engraulidae > Setipinna > Setipinna tenuifilis. The sequence goes on from CM059282.1 coordinate 18,300,774, forward strand.
GTTTATTGGAAAGCTGGAGAGGTGCTGCTGAGGCTACCTGCTGTGAGCGAGTAGGTGTTTCTGTCAGTGCAGGATACCTGTGAGAGAACTTGGTTAAGAAAAGTGCTGAGAAGACTCTTGTTTCCTTTGGGGAACCCATCTGGGGTAAAACCTTTTTTGTCGGAAACAAAAAGTCCTTGGTGAACCATTAATAATTAGCTTTCAGTTTATAGCTGAGAAGAACTTTTTTTACCACCTTTGGGTTTAGATGAATGTTGAGTACAGGACCTGCAGTTTTTAGAGTGTGAAGTCTGATTGGGTCCAGATGACACTGAAGCAGTTCTGCACACTTAAGCTTGATTGGAATTTGGACTCGATTGGAACTTGGACTTGATTGGAACTTGGGCTCAAATGGAACCTTTGTTAAGGCCCAAAAAAGATCAAGAACTGTGAAGTCCATTTTTATCTTCAAATTTCCACAAGCAACCATATGATGTAGGGCCTGGCAGCATTGACGTACGCTTTAAAAAACCTTGAAAAGATGATTTATTTGTTCAGATACAGACATAACACTTAACTGATTTTGTTGATGCAGATTTATCACCTAACCAAAGCTGTTGTCTCGGATGAATGTGGGATACGTCTCCATGCTGCAGGAGACTTGCTGTGTCTGTAAACACCCGTCTGGTGTAACTTTTGTTGTGATGCAACATCCTGTGGTTTCTTTGACTGCTCTGCTTACCGCTCTGGAGTAGGATGACTGATGCAGAGGTGCAGACCTTTTTTTTCTCCCCTGTCATTTTGAAGAGGGAGAGAATGGAAACAGGTAGCTGGCAGTCATATGAAGGATGTTTGAAGACGCTTAGTAGACTTATGTGTGTGGGTGTGTGTGTATATATATTTCTTTGTCTGGAAAGTAATGTGTGGCTTTAGACAGGAAGAGTGTGGTGTGAGTAAGGAGAGAAGACGAGAAGAGAACGAGGGCTGGTGGTGAACGAGTGATTTATGGAGAGAGGGATTCTCGAAAGCAGCATATTTCACTGTGAAGGACGAGGGCTTGGCAGAGATACAATGAATGTGGTCTCTCTCTCTCTCTCTCTCTCTCTCTCTCTCTCTTTCTTTCTTTCTTTCTCCCTCTCTCTCTCTCTCTTTCTATCCCTCTGTGCTTCACACTGTGTCTTTATCATTCTTTCTTTTCTCATTCTCCCTAGAGTGCATTTAGACAAAGACAAAGCACCCCAATCAGTTTCCAATTAAAGTGTGTATGGGTATGGTGTGTGTAGGTGTGTGTGTGTGTGTGTGTGTGTGTGTGTGTGTCAGCCTGTGTGTGTCAACGGTGGGTGTATGCCTGTAGTCTGCACCAGTTTCTTTAAAATCTGGTGTGCGTGCGTGTGTGTGCGTGTGTGTGTGTTAGAAAGGGAACAAGTGATGAAGGGAGGAAAGGAAAGATTGAGAGGGAGAGAGCAAGTGCACAGATACACTGCTCTCTTCTTTTTCGCTGTGGGTCGAGTCTCTTTGGATCTCATTTCACAAGTTTTGTTTCTCCCCTGCTTTCCCCAATGAGTCCCTGTCTATCTGCCTGTCTGTCTGTCTCTACCTGTCTGTCTGTCTATCTGTCTTTCTGTCTCTCTGTCTGTCTCTTTGAGTTCTGTTTCTCTCCTGCTTTCCCCAATGAGTCCCTGTCTATCTGCCTGTCTGTCTGTCTCTACCTGTCTGTCTGTCTATCTGTCTTTCTGTCTCTCTGTCTGTCTCTTTGAGTTCTGTTTCTCTCCTGCTTTCCCCAATGAATGCCTGTCTGTCTGTCTGTCTATCTGTCTGTCTGTCTCTACCTGTCTGTCTGTCTATCTGTCTATTTGTCTTTGAATCGCACTTCACCAGTTCTGTTACTATTCTGCTTTTCTCAATGAGTGCCTGTCTGTCTGTCTGTCTGTCTGTCTGTCTGTCTGTCTTCCTCTATCTCTTTTCTCATGTCCTTTTTTTCTTAGCTCTCTCTTTTCCGTAAGCTCCACTTTCACTTTCAGTGCTGCTTGCATTGTTGAAAAGAAGATTCATTCTCTTACTCTGTCTTTCTCTCTCTCTCTCTCTCCGACTCTCTCTTGCTAATGCAGATGACTGTTAGCTAGCCAGCTGGGCAGTGGAACCCTCTACCCCCACCCCCAAACCCCATCCGCTCACCCACCTGCGACCATGAATGGTAAGACCACAGTCACTTCCTCTGTATGCTTGTGTGTGTTTGTGTTGGTCTGTCTGTCTGTCTGTGTGTGTGTGTGTGTGTGTGTGTGAGAGAGAGAGAGAGAGAGAGAGAGAGAGAGAGAGAGAGAGAGAGAGAGAGAGAGAGAGAGAGAGAGAGAGAGAGAGAGAGAGAGAGAGAGAGAGAGAGAGAGAGAGAGAGAGAGAGAGAGAGAGAGAGAGAGAGAGAGAGAGAGAGAGAGAGAGAGAGAGAGAGAGAGAGAGAGAGAGAGAGAGAAAGTGAGGGAGAGAGAAAAGCTAGTGATTCAGGGCGTGTATGGTTAACTGATAAGGGCAGAGAGAAGAAGAGTCTGTGTGATTCTTATTGAAAGACCGAGAGTGGGAAGGAGAAAGGGATGGAAAGGAATCAGCAAGGGTGTTGCAAAGATGGGTAGAAAAAGAGGTACTAAGTCGGCAAAGAGACAGATGTGTATCTGAAGTCTGAAAGAGAGGGTATATAAGAATCACACAGAAAGTAGATTAAAGGAGCGAGTGAGAGAGAGAACGAGAGAAAGAAAGAGAGATAAAAGGAGAGAAAAGGACACGGACAGAGGGGGTGAAAGAGTGAGGGAGAGGGGGAGGGAGAGAAAGAGAGAGAGGTGAAAGCTTTGTGTCTTCTCTCTCCCAGTGATTTGGCTGCTGCATCAGCAAAGGCGCTACTCAAACTGCCCATAGCTGGACTCCTGCCGTGGCCAAGTACTAGCCCTCTGCTGAGCAAATGTACATTAACCACAGTCTCAAGCCAAGAGTCTTTAGGACGTCTTATTTTATTTTAATCCTAATTCTGTATAAGGGTCTCCTTTAGCGTCTTCAAATGACACCTTCTTAATTAAGGACGTCCTACAGAACTGTTTTATTGCTTAACTGCAGATTCCACTGCAGATTGCAGATTTGAGCTGTTATGAGGAAGTTTCCTCTAACAACCACTTTAATACTAACAAATGCTCCCGTTCAAATAAGTTACATATGCAGAGATTTAAATTGCCTTTTAATATACCAATGCTTTATTTTGTTATATAAGAGTTTTATACCATACTTTACCAGTGGTGTACTGATTTGTTAGGTGAGATTCCTGTACCATACTTATACCAGTGGTATATTATGTTGTTATATGTGTGCGTGCGTGCGTGCGTGCGTGCGTGCGTGCGTGCGTGCGTGCGTGCGTGCGTGCGTGCGTGCGTGCGTGCGTGCGTGCATGTGTGTGCATACATATACATTTTTGGCAATAAGGGTGTCACTGGCAACCCTTTCCGATACTACCTGAGCTGTATCCATTTTGGTATTGCAGCATTATCTAGGGCGAAGCGTTTAACTGTCAGCCTGACAGCCAAGAGTTATCCTGCTGAGGTCTGTTGAGCATTATTGGAACATTAGGCTCCAGAATTGACAGTTTTATTGGAGGTTAACATCCAATTTTGCCAGTTGCAGCAGAATGAAAAAAGTTTTTTTTTTCTTCTGAAAGAATCTCCAATGATGTTGATGGTGTAATGAAATATTGATTTTTTTTTTTAGAGAAGGGAGATTGAAAGAGAGGCTTGTGACTTTGATCTTTGTCTCACGTGATGTGCCTGCTGAAGTATTAAAGCTGCTCTTTGCCCAACTGTCTTTCAAGAGATGAAACATGCTTGTAGTACTCAGGGTTGTAACATAGCCATCAAGTTGTCAATTTGTGGCAACAGGTTTTGTGAGTGTACCATGTAGAGATAAAAGGTAATGGAAAGTGTGAGACACTTTTGTTCTCTCTCTCACTCTCTCTCTGTCTCTGTCTCTCTGTCTCTCTCTCTCTCTCTCTCTCTCTCTCTCTCTCTCTCTCTCTCTTGTTCTCTCTCTCTCTGGAGGAAAAGGGCAAAGTGATGGATTGGGTTAACATGTGTAAGACCTTAGTGGAGGGAAGCATTACAGTTGAATACGCTTACTTTCAAGTTACAGATAATATTAATAAGAGCGACAAGTAGAAAACAGCTATCGTTTTATGATATGCATCTTATAAGTTTAGCTGAGGTGTTTTTTTTGAAGGACCCTCACTTCCCAGGTTTAACCACACATGTGTATGTTTGTAAGTGTGAATGCGTGTGTATGCATGTGTGTGTGTGTGTGCGTGTGTGCGTGCGTGTGTAAGAGAGACTGATGCTAAGCAGACACGGGTGGGGTAGTGTGTTGGTCTGTCTCAGGCCATTAATCCCCTTTTCCTTGCCTGTCTCTGATGTTGCGACCGGGTTGCCAGCACAAATCCAAAAATCCCCCTCTTAAGCAGCTCCCTGGAGGTTCTGGCAACAGCCCTGAAATGAAGGGGTGGGGCGTTAAGGGGGGGGGCTTTGGCAGGGCCCCAGTCTCTTCTGATCTGCTCTGAAGTAGCTGTCAATTGCTGTTTGAAGTGGCATTTTTGAGGTGGCTCAGAACAAACATGCTAACCCACAGGAGCTCTGACCACCAGCATCTTATGGCCAAAGGCACGAAAACAACTTTGCACCTACAATGTTGGTCTGAGGGTTGGTCTGTGTTCTTGAAAAGGGCTAAATGTTTTGACGACTTCTCGAGATGTTTGCATTGCTAGCCAGATGCTATGTGTAAACAGGAGTTGTTGAAGATAAGACCTGGCAAAGTTGAGGATGGCTACCTTAGCAATGTGAGAAGCAGTCTTTGACCATGTGGATTCTGTGAGGTCTATAAGATGTAAGAATATACTTAATGTTTGTCTTAGAGTAAAGACAGCTACGCAGGCATAGTGCTGAATGGTAGCATGGCCGTAGCATGATGCTGATGCATCTGAAGTCAGTCTCTGATGCTATGGTACAAATTATGCTACAGTATATATCGAGCTTATTGCTTGAGAGAAGCAGACAACACTACATGCATTATTTAAACTTAAACTTTGAATTTGGATTACGATGTTTCTTGCAGAGCAAGTTGTCCAAACACAATCTCTTATTTTCTAAAAGCTTGGCAGGGAGAAGGGCTGTCTTGAGAACTAACATTTGCTTAGCTTGGAAAAAACAGCCCCTCGTACTTCATCTCATTTTTTGTACAGAAGGTCTGGCTGAGGTTCCACTGACATGGTTGTCTAAGGCAGAATCTTGCCTAATCAATCAGCGAACAGAGGGAGTGTTCATGAGCGATGACGTCGACTTAGTGTGCTACATTTCAGTTGTAGTGCGTAGGCAGGCTTGTAGCTAGGCTAATTGCATGTCACGACCAAACGTTAGCAATTGGGTATAGGCAGATCAAATCATTTTAAACTTCAGCAGAGTCTACACCTCCAGGGTTAGAAAAAAAACGTCTGAATTTCTGAATACAGCACAGCCAGACCTTCTGTACAAAATAAAATGAATTACGTGGGGCTGGTTTACCAGGCTAACATTTTTTTTGGCTTTAGTATGGATCTCTTTATTTACTGTCGCCAAAAAAAAAGAAAAGATTAATGACTCCATCTTTGCCATCTGTGTGAAGTTGCTTCCAATCGGAGAAGCTGCCACTTTAACAAATCTGTTCTGCCGTTGCCGTTGGAGTGAGTGTCAGGAGGTTCAGACTGCTCTCTCGGGGAACACCTAAATAGCCTCCGCCCAGAGACCGGCTGGTTCCCACGGTGACCCTCCCAGTTGCCATGGGCGCCTTGCCTCTGATGTCCTGATTCCGGAACTAGATCCCATTCTTTGTGTGTGTGTGTGTGTGTGTGTGTGTGTGTGTGTGTGTGTGTGTGTGTGTGTGTGTGTGTGTGTGTGTGTGTGTGTGCGTGCGTGTGTGTAATAGAGGGGCTTTCATCTTTTTCTTGATTGCCTTTGCCTTGGAGAGTGAAAACACAAGCTTGAATACAGTACATGTAACACAACTTCAATGACAACAGATTGTAAAAGAAGTTGTACCTGCAGCAGGTTTGATCTGGAGCTCCTCTAGAGGCTGTGGCTCTCTGTGGCCTGGGTTGGGTTCCTCTAGCCTTTACCAGCGTGTGTATCACACAGTATTATCATGTAGGGGAGAGCTTTGTTGTCTATTTTAGTCACTTCATCACTTCACGGGCAAAACGTTGGCAGTCAACCATCCCTATGGATGTGACATATTTCTGAGAGAGAAGGAGAGAGAGAATGGGGGTATGTGGGTATTTGTGTATGTACAGTATGCTTTTAGATGTGTGTGCATGTATATATCTGTGCATGTATTTTTTTTATGTATGTGAGTGTCACACGCCATATTATCAGGCAGGGGAGACGTTTGCTGTCTGTTTTAGACAGTCTCTTCCCGGGCACCATGTTGATGGCAAACCATCCAACCATGGTGATGACATATTTGAGACAGAGAGAGAGGAAAAAAGAAAGAGAGGGTAACAGAGAGAAACCGAAACGGAGAGAGTGAGAGTGATATATACAGTGTGTGTGTGACACTGTATTACCATGCAGTGGAGAGGTTTGCTGTCTGTTTAAGACAATCGCTTCCTGGGCACAGTACTGACAGCCAACCATTGTTTGTGTGTGTGTGTGTGTGTGTGTGTGCATGGACACAGCTACTTGTGTATGTACAGTATGTCTTAAGTATGTATGCATGTACCATGTATGTTTGTGTGTGCGTGTGCATGTGTGTGTATGTATCTATGTAGGTAGGTGTGTGTGTGTGTGTGTGTGTGTGTGTGTGTTTGTGTGCGTGTGCATGTGTGTGTATGTATCTATGTGGGTATGCATGTATGTGTGTAGGTGTGTGTGTATGCATGTATGTATGTACGTCCCTCTGGGAAGAGTCCTGAGCCATGAAGCAGGAGGAGGGGTTAGAGGAGCGTATTGCAGGAGGAGGCTTTAGAGGAGAGGATTGCAGGAGGAGGCGTTAGAAGAGCGGATTGCAGGAGGAGGTGTTGCAGGAGGAGGAGTTAGAGGAGTAGATTGCAGGAGGAGGAGAGGCGTTAGAGGAGAGGATTGCAGAAGGAGGCGTTAGAGGAGCAGAGTGCAGGAGGAGGTGTTAGAGGAGCAGAGTGCAGGAGGAGGCGTTTGAGTAGTGGATTTCAGGAGGAGGTGTTGCAGGAGGAGGCGTTAGAGGAGCGTATTGCAGGAGCAGGAGCAGGTGTTGCAGGAGGAGGAGGAGGCGTTAGAGGAGCGTATTGCTGGAGGAGGTGCTATAGGAGCGGATTGTAGCAGGAGGCGGATGGCTGGTTCTCGGCTTCATTAATCAAACTGGCCTCTTTTAGACGCTCACTTCCTGCTGACGCTGCTGCAGTCAGCTGGGCTTCCTCACACGTTCACACTCACTCTTCACTCTGTCCTTTATCGCTCTCTTTCTCTCTCTATCTCTCTATCCTTCCATCTCTCTGTATCTCTGTGTTCTCTCTCTCTCTATCTCCCCCCCATCTCTCTCGCTTTCTCTCTCTCCCTCTATCTCTCTTTCTGTGTCTCTCTGTCCATCCCTCTCCCTCCCTCTCTCTCTCTCTCTCTCCCTCTCCCTCTCCATCCCTCTTTCCCAGTCTCACAGCAGGATGAAATGCAGGCCAGGTGTGACGGAAGAGCTGCCTCATGTTTACATATTCCTCATCTCTCTCACTTCATCCATGTCTTTATCTTTTCTCTCCATCTTTATTCCTCTTTCCTTCCTTTTTAAGTCTTCTTAGAATATTGTCTTTCCTTCTTGCCTCTATGTCCCCGATTCTTGCCTCCATGTCTCCACCTCTGTGCCTCTGTGTTCTTCTCTTTTCTCTCTCTCCTTTCTGCCTACTAGTTCGTCCCTTTTTCTCTTCCTCTCTCTCTCTCCCTTTTTGTCACCCTGTCATCCTGTTCTCTCCCCTTCTTCTCCTCCCCTGACTGGCTTGCTTTCTTTCTTGCCTCTTGTCTCATAGGCCAGGCACTGTACATGTACCGTTTACCAAAGAGCCAAGACACACACACACACACACACGTACACACACACACACACACACACACACACACACACACACACACACACACACACACACACACACACACATACACACACATACACACACACACACACACACACACACACACACACACACACACATACACACACATCTCTTGTCTCGTAGGCCAGGCACTGTACATGTACCGTTTACCAAAGAGCCAAGAGACACACACACACACACACACACACCTCCCTAGGATAATGTGAATATTGAAGAAACTGACTGGAGCCCGTGTCCAGCAGTCCTCCCTCGGGCTTAGCTGCTCTGCGCGTTTTGTGGGCTGTCTGATTAGCATTCCAGCGGATGCTAGCACTAGCTACTCTTCTGTCAGTGGTGGGTCGCTCATGCACAGGCCTACAAAGGAGAGAAATGTGCCTTTGTGTCATTCTCTGAAATTAATAAGCACTCTGAAGGAAGAAAACAACTGAATTAGCAGAGGAAATGGTGTAAAATACTTTGTCAGTGTTTGGATTTCCCCCTACCCCCTCTCTTCCTTTCAGTATGGAATCATTAGTCTTCCTCAGTGGAGTGTTAGCGGTTAGCGTTATAAAGCTCTGCAATGGGGGTTTTAAGTGAAGAGGTAAATCTGGCTAAGTGCTGTTGTTTACCTCAGGGCTTGGATCCCAGTGGCTGGCTGCATGCAGTACAGTAGGACACAGAGGGGGAACGTGTGTAGTGCTGTGGAATGTTTGTCACTACTAGTATTTATATAGGCCTGCAAACGGCTCTCTGAAGGCCACCGTGGTTCAATCTACAACCCGCAGAGAGACTGCCAATCTACGTCCACCCGTGTGTGTGTGTGTGTGTGTGTGTGTGTGTGTGTGTGTGTGTGTGTGTGTGTGTGTGTGTGTGTGTGTGTGTGTGTGTGTGTGTTTGCGCGTGCATGCGTGTGTGCGTGCTTGTGTGCGTGCGTCTGTGTGTGTGTGTTGCAGTCTTATTCTCTCTTTCTAGCCTATTTCTCCCTGCTTAGGGAGTGTGTGGTTGTTTCTCAAATGGGTGACACCTGAACATCTTTCCCACCTCTTGTGGAGAGGTCCATGTCTTGGTCTGTAAATGTGGTGTTCTTGTGTAGGTGGTTCAGCATTTGTGCCTTGTTGTGTACATGGTGAGAGAAAGAGAGACTGTGTATGTGTGTGTGTGTGTGTGTGTATGGGTGTGTCTATGTATGTGTGTACTGCACATATTTTCTTGACTATCTGACTAGATCTTTACTTGAAAGTTTGTGGTCTCTCTCTCTCTCTCTCTCTCTCTCTCTCTCTCTCTCTCTCTCTCTCTCTCCCTCTCTCTCTCTCCCTCTCTCTCTCTCTCCCTCTCCGGTCCGATCTGTCACTCAGCATGGTGTTTGGGCTAGTATTTTGCCACAGGAAGTAGTGCTCGGCGAAGGCAGTGGCATTTCCTGTTCCCGAGGCCGATAAATGTGTTTTCAGAGCGCTACATGAGGTTTCTGTGGTCGCCTCACGGTGCCCTAAAAATAGCCCTCATTCATTGGCTCCCTTCTGCATTCCCCCTAACCAATCAGTTTGCTGCTTTATGGTTCACATCATCATCCATCCACCATACAATGATTAGAATTCTTTAACGGAATTTCAATTCCAGCCTGTTAGCCAATGAAGTGCTTTATCTTTTTTATACAGCCCAGACTTTCTGGGATCTTTTCAATTACAAAGTTTGCAATTTTCTTAGCCCCCCCACTGTCAGCATATTTAATTCATGATTTATACCCCGTATGCCCTCCTGCATGGCCTTGTGGGTAATGGGATGTTAGGGCCATTACTTTCAAAGGGAAATGAGCTTTCTAGCGTGACTCTGAAACTAGACCAGCAAATATGGGCTTAGGTTGCCACCGAATTTATCAGGAAGGATACAAACTTCATGGCCTCTTTTTGACTCTCTGTGTGTCTCTCCTTTCTTTCTTTCTTTCTTCCCCCCTTCCTCTCTTCTTTACCCTTTTCTCCCTCCCTCTTTCTCTGTCTGTCCCTCCCTCCTCCCCCCTCTCTCATAGGTGGTGTAAATATTTGGGCCATCACACCAGAGGAGAGGAGCAAACATGATCGCCAGTTTGACTCCCTCACCCCTACTCTTGGATATGTTTCAGGTTTGTATGCGCACGCACACACACACACACACCACACGCCACACGCACACACGCACACACGCACACACATACATACACATACACACACTGTCTGTATCTCTCTCTCTTTCTCTGTCTTTCTGCCTTGTCTCACACACACTGTCTGTCTATCTCTATATCTCTTTCTCTCTCTGTCTCTGTTTCTGTCTCTGTGTGTCTCTGTCACACACACACACACATACACACCCACACACAGACATACACACACAGTGTAAATGAGTAATGTCTTCCTTCATTACGCTTATAGGTCAATTAGACTTCCTGCTCCCTCTGCAGAGACTCCCCTCCACTTAACCTTGTGTGTCTCTCCTGTCAGAGGACCACGGGGGGTATAAGCACTGGGAAACATCAATGTGCTTCACCAACTCTCTGAATGTTTACCCATTCAAAATCATAAAATAGTTATTCAAGAAAGATCAAAGAGAAATAATTCATCCCTGAAACAGATGGTGGAATAGAATAGTTGCCTAAATGAATTATCCTGGCACTTTTTTATTGTTTTGTTTTGTTATTTATTTTCTGGCACCTCTGCAAGAAGCTAAGAAAACAGTCACAGTTTTTTTTTAGAAGGTTGTTTTTGTTTTGGACAACATTATTCAAAAAAAACTTTTTTTATTCTTTCCCAGGGCTGACAGAGTCAGGGACAGTCAGACCCAGTTTTCTCTGGAGAAAGCCATTTCTTGCGAATTGCACCTGTAAGGAACATGAGTAGGGTTTTATGGTGGTTGAAAACCAACAGTGATGAGGTGCTCATTAACCCACTAATGAACCCAGCTCGCTTTAATTTATCCTGTAAAATGGGTCTTCAAACAGACTAATTCAAACACAACTACTGCATCACTTCTAATTTGGGGATCTCTTTACGTCACTCATGTGTAAATCCAAAATGTTTTACTCATTCACTACTCGTGCACCATGTACAAGGATGGTTTATACAAGGATACAACGATGGTTTATACAAGGATTCAAGGATGGTTTATTGTCACATGCATAGACATCCTGGGTGGAGTAGGACATGCAGTGAAATTGGTGAACAACATTGGTGTAGTGAATCATCATCAATATTGAGTGAACATTTTGGACAGAGCCTTAGCCTTTGCTATTAGCTGCTATAATGGTTTGCTTTTTTTACTAGAAGTGCCTTCAGTGATTTTTACCTTTGAAGCCGTGGGAAAGGCTAAAAGGCTAACTACCGACCTGTTTGTCTGTTTGGCTCTTTCTGAAGCAACAGCTGTCAGCCAGTGGCTTCGGCTGCCACATTTGCAGTTCAAATGTTATCACTTGTGTGTTCACACCAACGGAAAATTACAGGGTGATGGATAGCAATAGGGTTTGGATTAGGGTTAGACCATTGCAAATGTATAGTTCTGTAGCCATAACTGCTGCCTGTCTAAATTGCTGGTAGCTGTCAAGTGACTACCGTTTGTTTCCCAGTTATGTAATGTTGCTTTGGCTGAGGTTACAGAGACCTGTAAATGAAATTGGGCATTACTTATGGTTGTTTTTGCTACGCCGCTACTAAGTCCTAATAATAACATAATAATCTTTATTTATATAGCTCTTTTCAGTTGGAGTTGCACAGTAATACATAGAAAATCATAGTAATATAAATGATACAGTATATGTATTGTTGTCATTCATACAATAATAATAATAATAATCAATATTTCGTACAGCTCAATTCATACAAGATGTAATTCAAAGTGCTTCACAGTTTGGCAAGAAAACACAAGATGGCATTTGTAATAAAAAGCAAAAGAGGATCCAATAAAGTAGGGTTACATGCAGCAGTGGCCCTCTGTGTGAGTTGAACAGGCCTGACACAGATTGGAGATGTAAGTTGCTGAACTCTATGAGATTGTGTCCTGCAGGTAGCAATAACAGCACCACTGAGATGTTGTGTAGTTTACAATCCCTGAACCCATTCCGGCTGGTCCAGCCCCAGAAGCACTTGTTCCCTCTACTAACCTGCTTTCAGTGGGAGCTACATTTGGAACGTGATAACAGTGACCAGTAAAAATATTTACTACTTCTGGAGTGGACTACTGTCTCTGTCTCTGTCTTTGTCTCTGTCTCTGTCTGTCTGTCTCTCTCTCTCTCTCTCTCTCTCTCTCTCTCTCTCTCTCTCTCTCTCTCTCTCTCTCTCTCTCTATCACACACACACACACACACACACACACTCACTGCTGACTCTGTCCACATCTTTCGCTCTCTACCCTGCCATCTCTTTCTCTCTCTCTCTCCCTCTCTCTCTCTCTCTCTCTCTCTCTCTCTCTCTCTCTCTCTATATATATATATATATATATATATATCTTTCTGCCTCTCTCTTTGGTCCCAAACTGTAGCTCTACTGTTACTGTTGAAGTGTGAACGACACCAGGTTCACAGGTTTGACACCTATAAACCGGAAAGGAAAGCGTGAGAGGGAAATATGGTTTGTCAGCGAGTGCCTAGACACACTGCTCTCTTCTTTTGGCTGTAGCTTGAGCTACAGCACTGTCTAGCTCTACTTCTGCAGAAGTTCCATGTTTGAGATCCTGAGATGGAGGAGATGAGAGTTGCTGGGGCGGGATGACATGTCTGCCTGCTGTCTGTTTGCCCTTCCGAAGTGTCTATTTGCACTGCACCCTGGGTACGCACAGCATCTCTGTGACTCTGTGTGCACAGGGACCTGTTTGTGTCACAACACAGGT
>CM059282.1:18333701-18341201 GCA_030347295.1 Setipinna tenuifilis
GTGCCACCCAAAGCCAAAGTGGGGTGTTCACCGCCTCTAAACCGCTGCAGATGTTCCTCAGATTCCTCTTTCGCAAGCAAGCTCCACACCCTTCCACATTAGTCCTGCCATGCTTAACATCGGTGGACACTGAACACCACATAGCTCTCATTCCTGCGAGGCAAGAGGGAATAATTTAAGAGTGACTCATGTGCTGACCCTCTTCTCCTCCATCCTTCCTCCTCCCAGTCCCACATTCCTTCATCTCTCCCTTTTCCCATGTCAATCTCCTCTCGTTTACACAAAAAGGAGAAGAATGTCGACATACTGGTGTAGATCCCAAAAAGGATTATTTAAATTCAACATGGCAGCCTTTTCACCCACCAGGAGCTTTTATCTTCTTCATCTCCTGGTGGGTCTAAGGGGTGGAAATTAACTTCGTAGACCTTTAGCAGCCACTGAGAAGTATATGGTAAAGTTCACCAGCCACTCAACAGTAAAATATTATTTTGTGTCTAACATCTACCATATTTTACCAACATTTGGCTGGTGCTGGTGCGAATTTACATTCATTCTAAATGATCTAAACAATTCTAAATTATTTTAATTGAATTCAAACCTTTGGGATCTAAACCAGGATGAGTACATATTTCCCCTGCTTAACCCCCATTCCCACCATTTCCACACTGCACAATATCACACTTTTAAATATGTGACTAGTGACTATATGTTCATATGTTTATATTTCTTCCTTTGATATTAAGTACTTGTATATTTTCTATGACCATTTTAAATCTCTACAGCTTCTGTGTCTGCTTTTTTATTGTTTTATCTTATCTTTATGTTATCGGTGTTATGTTATCTGGAATGCACCTGCACCAAGACAAATTCCTCATCTGTCATACAGACTGGGCAGTAAACATGCTTTTGATTCTGCTTCTGATTTTGTTTAGTGCAAATGTTGTCCTGCACCTGGATGTGTACACATTTACTTTTCTTTTTGACCTTTTTAATCTGCCTCTCCTCTGTTTCCCAGGGCAACAAGCACAAGCAGATCTCGGACTGTCTCCGTGACGCCAGGAGCAAGCGGCAGATCCAGAGGGCGGAGCTAGAGCTTGTCAATCAGAGGAGGGACGGAAAGATCGCTGAGATCAGTTCCCTGCAGTCACAGCTGGAGGTGAAGATACGTCCATATGACTTGCCTACCAACACACACTCACACACTTGTCTCCTCATTTCACTGATCTGTGTTTGTCAAAGTTTTGCAGAAAGTGCAGTTGAAAGTAAATGGGCTATTCCAGTGTTTGGGGGACTGATATTTCTCAACAGTAGACCATTGATATTTAGAAGATAAGAGGGAGCAGCTGAAATCAGAAGATGTTGCTATGAAACTGCATTTTAAACGATCATGGTTTAGCTGACATAAAGTAAGATGGCTTTAATGGCTAAGATACTGTAATTTTTAAATCAATAGATTTTTCCAGAGACATAAATATCAGCAAATAGCCACGTAAGTCAGTCAGTATCACAGAATAAATCCCCTACAAGTCTTTTTTATGTCAGAGTGCTGCATCACTTCTCATTCTCTTTCCATTATTCCTTTTATAATACAGTATATTTATTCACTTTGACTAAGAAGCAATAAATTATGTGCAAACATGTATTAATATTTTATTGTTATTTAAATAATCATTTGATTAATTGTTTAGTTTGTTACTTAATTACTTACATTAATTATACTTAAATCCAGGCCATTCCAGTCAGTGTGGATTAGTCATGCTGAATTGTAACGCTAACGGGTGTATGTTCTACTGTTTTAAGATGAGTACATATCATTGGCAGGACTTCCAGAGGCAGCTGGCACAGCTGATCCCAGAACAGCAGCAGCTAAAGGAGAAGTTGAGGACCATCGGCCTGAATAAACCCAACTGTAAGTGCACTGGGATGGGCCTGGGTGAGTTTGGGGGGTTGGGGGGGGGGCATATCTAGTAGTAGTAGAGTTTGAATTGTAATTAATGTGTAATTATTACTGCACAACGAGGGAGCACATGTGGCTGCAGCAGCTCTACAAGTGAGAGCAACATCTTGCTTATTAGTTAAACATCTGTGTGGTTAATTTGCCAGCCTAATTATGACACAGGATAATTATCTTTAAATAAATAGTGTACACACACATCTATGGCATACATACATACATACATACATACATACATACATACATACATACATACACACACAAACACATGCATACTTGAATACACATATCCAATCCAGACATGCTTCATCATTATTAATCTCTCCCTCTCTCTCTCTCTCTCTCTCTCTCTCTCTCTCTCTCTCTCTCTCTCCCTCTCCCTCTCCCTCTCCCTCTCCCTCTTTCTCTTTCTCTGTGTCTCCCCCTCTCCCTGTTTTGTGTCTGTGTATTTGTGTGTGTGTACGCACATGTGTGTGTGTGTGTGTGTGCACATGTGTGTGTGTGTATCCGCACTATGGCCAGCTGCATCAGTGAGCTCCGTGAAGAACAGTGTGTCTGTGAAGCAGCTGGGCTGCAGGAAGCTGAAGGAGCAGCTGGACGCGCTGGAGAGGGAGACCACAGCCAAGCTCTCCGAGATGGACCAATACAACAGAGACCTCAAGGTCAGATAGCGCTTATACATAGTACAAGACAGACCTTAAAGTCATCCAGCCCTTTATTTACACCGACTTCAAGGTCAGATAGTCTTTAGTCCAGTGCAACAGATACCTTTAGGCCATATACTTTAGCCTCTATAGAACAACAGACACTCAATGGTCAGATAGCCTTTATAGTACAATAGAGACCTCAAGGTCAGATAGCGTTTATACATGGTACAAGTCCTTAAAGACCTTAAAGTCATCTAGCCCTTATTTACACTGACTTCAGATAGTCAGGTAAGAGACCTCAAGGTCAGATAGCCTTTACAGTCCAGTACAACAGACACCTCAAGGTCACATAGCCTTTACATATAGTCCAGCACAACAGAAACCAAGAGGTTAGATAACCTTTACAGTCCTTTACAACACAGACCTTAAAGTGAGATAGTCTTTACAGTACAGCAGAGACCTCAAGGTTACACAGTCTTTATAGTCCATCAGAGACCTAAAGATCACATAGACCTTATAATCCAACAGAGGCTGAAAGGGTCAGTCCAGTCCAGTCAAATCAAGGTCAGATTGCCTTTATAGACTAGTACAAGAGAGACACTGAGGTCATATAGTTGTTTAAGACCATTACAGAGAGCTTAAGGTCAGGTAGCCTTAATACTCCAATAGAACGTAAATCTATAGGTTAGATTGATCTTGTAGATGGATTCAAAACAGACTAAAAGGTCAGATAAGCCTCATGCAAAAGCACACCAGGTACCTTAAGCTCAGATAACCTTTGTATAGCAGTTAAACTCGAAACTAAGTATTGAGTGGCCCTTGTCCAGCTAGTTCCTTCCCTTTCTTTTCTTATACTACTGTCACTAGTCCTCCGTCATCATTTTCATATGTTAATTAATAAGATCCAACCTTGTTATACTGTTACACTAGCTAATATTACTGTTAACAACCCATGTGGTAGATGTTAAATAATGCTTTATTAACATATGTGATTGAAGTAATAATTCAGTCATAAACACCAGTGGCTTAATAACAAATTGAATAACTTCTTTAGCCCTCCTGTGTCTGTGCAAGTGTGTGTGTGTGTGTGTGTGTGTGTGTGTGTGTGTGTGTGTGTGTGTGTGTGTGTGTGTGTGTGTGTGTGTGTGTGTGTGTGTGTGTGTGTGTGTGTGTGTGTCCTCATTAATATTAACTTGTAGTGTGGGATCAAATGAAGTATAAAAATATGTGTGTGTGTGTGTGTGTGTGTGTGTGAGTATGTGTGTGTGTGAAAGAGAGAGAGAGTGAGAAGGAAAGAGACTTTGGATCTCAAAAGTGTTGCCAGTAACCCCTTTCCTCTCCCTCTGCTAGTCTCTTGTCTTCCTCTGCCTCCCTCCGACTGTCTGAAGAATTCGCTAACCCCTTTCTTCCTTCTCCTTTAAAACCACTCTATAAAATACTGCACCCTTTTTCTATCTCTTTACTCTCTCTTTACTCTCTCTTCTCTCTCTCTGTCTCTGTTTGTCTCTTTTACTCTGTCTCTGTCTTTGTTTCTGTCTTTGTGTCTGTCTTTGTTTTCTTTCTTTCTCTCTCTCTCTCTCTCTCTCTCCCTCTCACTCCTTCTCTCCCCCTCTCTCTCCCTCCCCTGCATCCTCCTGCATCCTCCGCTTCCTCAGTTCGTAGAGATGGATGACACAATGCTTCAAGGTCTGCTCTCTTTGCTGGGCTGCCTTACCAATCTCTTCTACCTAATTAAGGTTGCCTTTGTCTTCCTGTCCTTCCTCTCATTCTCTCGCTTTTCTTCACCCCCATTCACTTACTTTTGCAACCCCATTTTCCTTTCATCCTCTGTCTTTGTGCATCTCTTTCCCTCATACTTACACATTTCATTCTCTCTCTAGGATCACTGTATTATATCTTGTCATCTGAACATTAACTGCATGCAACTTTGTTTCTAAATAAAACACAATAAAAATATCCAGACAATTTAATTAATACATTTATTGTACGTGGCTACTATCCTACAGTGTAATGTAGCATCTAGCATCAGTTCTGTTTTAAGACTAAAGTGAAGTTGATGTAGTTGTGGTTATATAAGGCACGTAGAATAATTTACTGCTGTAAATGTCCATTAAATAGCAATATATCATTACAGGCACTGTTAAAGCATTACTGTAAAAAAAAAATGACTCACACGTAGATTCATTGGGCTGCAACTGGGGCACATTGTTCACACGTTTGGGGGTTAGTGGTCTTGCTGTACAGTCCCTGTGGCGTTACTGCAACGTTCCTCTAACGTTCCTTTAGGATCTGCGAGAGAAGCAGACGAAGCAGCAGTCGGTTCTGGACGGGTTGGTGCGTGTGAAGGAGGAGAAGGTGAGGGAGCTGCAGAGGAAAAGAAAGGAACTGGAGGAGAAGAAGAAGAGAGAGGAGGAAGAGGCTGCAAGGTGAGTGGAGATGCAGGCCTCCACTCCACATCTGAAGACCTTTAATTGTGCTCACATATGAGAAAACACACACTTACATTTAGGGCTGGCAATTAATCGAAAAAATTAATCAAAGCGGCAACTGTAACCAATAATTGACAATGATCAAGCACATGACTAATAATTGTTGTTTATTACTACTGTTATTATTATTATTTTTTGGATTTTTTTTCTTTATATTCTGTGTATTTCACTATGTGTGTTCATGTACTGGTCCTTGAAAGCATACTACCACGTGTTGTCATCTGATTCTGCCCAGTCTGATATCAGTCAATACGGCAAAATATATATTGTGTCAGCACTGACCTGTGGTTAACTCAAGGTTGTTATGTGACCTGTATGTGTGTGTTTCTTTGTGTGTTTGTGTGCATGTGTGGGTCTGTGTCTGTTTGTGTGTGTATATGTGTGGTGGTCTTAGGCGTGCCCAGCTTGAACTGGAGCTCCAGAGAGAGGAGGAGGAGAGGCAGCGACAGCGGCAGCTGCAGCAGGAGAAGGAGGCTCAGCAGCGGGAGCAGGAGCAAATTGAGGCCCAGGCTCGGCTCCGACTGGCCCAGGAGCAGGCCCAGGAGGAGGAGCGGTGCAGGAGGAGAGAGCGGGAGGAGCAGGAGGAGGAGAGGAGGAGGGCGGAGGAGCAGGAGAAAAAGAGGAAAGAGGAGGAGGAAGAGGCGGAGGCGGTCGCTAGGCAACAGGATGTGTTGCTGTTGGGCACTGGAGTAGCGGATGATCTCCAAGCTCAGCTGTCTGCGCTGTTCAAAGGCGTGGAGGACAACACAGGTGAGGGGACTGCAGCCTAAACTGCCGACCGAGCTGTGTGTGTGTGTCAGTGTGTGTGTCTGTGTGTGTGTCTGTGTGTGTGTTTGTGTTTGTATGTGTGTGTCTGTGTCTGTGTCTGTGTCTGTCTGTGCTTGTGAGTATATGTGTAGTGAAACCAGAGCTCCAGATTCCAACTTCAGAAAGTAAAGACCCTGCTGTGTATTGATTTTGGCTGCACACTCATCACAGGTTATGCCACTGATTGCAGACATCCCAGCCTGCAGACACCTCAGGGAGGTCAACAACGCCATGCCCAACCCCCCCACCCCCCTGCAAAACACGCTAAAGAAACTAACATTGTTTGTCAATCATTGAATAGTTGAATGAAAGAGACAGGGGTCGTCTATTGCATCTGCAAATACTACACGGGGCTGTCACTTTCACTCTCCCTCACTCCGTCTGTCTCCGTGTCACTTACTGCATCTGTCACTTGTCCTAATTAGCTAAAGACATTTGCACAAGCTGTGGGAGATATTTTATTGGTTGCGGCCGTCTGGGAGTCGCTTCTCAAATGCTGGAGACTCCCGAAAGCTTGCGGGAGACTTGGGATGTCTGTGATTGGCCTATCTACCTTTTTGATGATTTGTGTGCCATTAGGATTATTGGGACAAATATTCAAATATGTGGCAGGGTTTTTCCACTGTCACTGTCTTGCCATAGTACTTCTGTTCTTTAGGCCCTGTCTTGGCTCGACCTAATTTTTAGGTTACCAACTGGTGAACAAAGAGAGGGCTATGGCATTCGGTGGGTGGGGCTATGATGTTCACTGAAAGTGATGTATGCTGTATGCTGTATTCAGGCATTTGCAAATGGGTTGAATAGGTAGAAGGCAGGCCCAAAAGTGTCAAAGGTGGCTGTCAGAAAGCTAAAGTGGGCCTACGGGGGGAGTAGCCAGACTCTTTGGCCAAAGTAAACCCAAGTGAGAGAGTCTGGTCCACCAGGCTAGAGATCTGCCCCTCTGCTCTTGTGTTGAAGCTGTTTAGAGTAGAGACATGAGGAGATGGCCACCAGTGGCTCTAAGCTTCTTCTCTCCCTCCCTCAACTCTCCCTGAAGTACTGAAATACTGTACAGTGTCACACTGCTTTTCACAATTTAGGTCACTGGCCTAACAGAGTGAGAGTGAGTGAGTGAGTGGGTGAGGGCATGTCTGACTGTGGTCGCTGCCTTTGCTGCTGTGAATGGTAGGTGGTCTTTGTGCTCCAGACCTATGCTTCAGTCTTGTGTTACAGTTGCTGTGTGTGCATGTGTGCGTGCGTGTGTGTGTGTGTGTGCGTGCATGCATGTGTGTGTGTGTATGCTTGGGTGAGTGTGCGTGCTTGCGTGTGTGTGTGTGTATGTATGCTTCTGCTTGTAAGTGTGTGTGTGTGTGTGTGTGTGTGTGTGTGTGTGTGTGTGTGTGTGTGTGTGTGCAGACAGTCTAAGGCTCCCATTAGGCTCCTCTGGGGGTCTATTGAGGAGTAATCACAGGCCATTTACGGCTGGCAGTCGTAGCTCTCGCACTGATTACAGCAATCAGCTGGATCTCCTCTCCTCTCCTCTCCTCTCTCCTCTCCTCTTCTATCCTCTCCTATCTCCTCTATCCTCTCCTATCTCCTCTCCTCCTCTCTCCTCTCCTCTCCT
>CM059282.1:18346201-18361201 GCA_030347295.1 Setipinna tenuifilis
GTGTTTGCATGTTTTAGTGTTATCAGTAGCAGCAGTGTGTCCTAGAAAGCACCTTTAGATTAGTGGGGACCAGAATTCGTTCCCAAATGTGGTGTGACCTCCTGTGTTTTTTTTTCTATGTTACTGGGGACATGCAGTATGGTGCACACACACACACACACACACACACACACACACACACACAGACACACACACAGACACACAGCAGTTTGAGGCTCTACCTGATTAGTGTGTGCAGGAATGTGTGTGTGTGGCTGGTCCATATTGAGCGCTGTCTCTTCGGTGTGGGCTTAGAGGAATCAATGGTCAGAGCGCAGCCCATTAGCAGATGAGGCCGTGCAGAGGCCCAAATCACACAGTACACATGATCTAATTTGCAATAATTGCTTGATCAATTTGTGTGTGTGTGTGTGTGTGTGTGTGTGTGTGTGTGTGTGTGTGTGTGTGCACATCTTCTGTCTTTTGTATATTGTGTCCATCTGTTGTAAGTCGCTTTGGATAAAAGTGTCTGCTAAGTGTAATGTAATGTGTGCGTCTGTGTGTGTGCATGCATGTGTTTGTGCGTGTGTCTGTGTGTGTTCATGCATGTGTGTCTGTGTGTGTGCATGCGTGTGTGTGTGTGCATGCGTGTGTGTGTGTGTCCTTGTGTGTTTTGTGTCCCCTCTGTCAAGGTGAAGGCCCTGTGCTCCTGGACGGCGAAGGCTGAGGGTCATCTCAGCTTCTCCCAGGGCGACCTCATCACGGTTCTGCAGCGGCAGGAGAACTGGTGGCTTGGGGAACTCGGGGGAACCCAGGGCTGGTTCCCCAAGACCTACGTCAGCATGCCAGTGGGCGAGGGGGCAACAGAGTGAGTCAAGGCGTTTGGTGTTTTAAGATAAAGTAGATGAAGTCCACAACACCAGTAATATGCTCCCAACAATTATTTTAATGGTGACGTTTGGCCTTTAGCCCTTTATTAAATGTGGTTTGTGGTTTAAGTCACTGTGATGTTGATTTTCTGTGATTGTTATTATTATTATTGTTGTTGTTGTTATTGTATGTTGCCCACTACTTAAAGGAATTCTAAATACTACTTCCTACTTTATTGGGTTTTTAGTGTTTTCACTAAAGCTATCAGGTCTTATTTTGGCTGTTTTCACTAGAGATATAAGGTCTTATATGTATGTTTTCTCTGGCGCAATAAGGATTCATGTGTGATTTTTCTAGATTTATAAAGTCTTATATGTGTCTTTGTCTTGTAGTCAGTTACAGTCTCTTGCGGATGAATCAGATTCGTCAGATGGCTGTCAGCTTGAAGGTAACCTCCCTCTACTATTATTCATACCTTCCATACTACATCCATTTGACCCTGTAGGTCATTCTAGAACATTTTATGCATGAGCTTCTCTGACTGTCTAGTAGCGTCCATTTCTAAGGTGTTAAGAAACAGCTGGCCTGTCTCATCCAATCAGAGTTTGTGGCCCTGTACACGTACGAGAGTCCGGAGTCGGGGGACCTGACGTTCAGCGTTGGGGACTCCATCCTGGTGACGGAGCGGGAGGGGGAGTGGTGGAGGGGCTGCATTGGTGACCACACTGGGGTCTTCCCCTCCAACTACGTCAAGCCCAAAGAGCCCAGCGTAAGTTGACCAAGTCACCACAGTCTCCGCTTTTGTTTGGAAATACTGACAAAATGCACACATGTGACTATAACAATCATGCTAACTTGAATGAATCAGTGGATGAATATTTAACAGCTGCAATCTTTGTTTGTAGGCAACTAAACCTGGTGCGACTAGTAAGAAGCCCGGTGAGAATTTGTTTGCTTTCATTCACACTGAACACAGACACACACAGACACACACAGACACACACAGACACACACAGACACACACAGACACACACAGACACACACAGACACACACAGACACACACAGGCACACACAGGCACACACAGAGACACACATAGAGACACACAGACACACTTAGAGACACACATAGAGACACACACACACAAACCAACTCTCTAACACACACTCTCTCACTTAAGCACAAAACAAATTCAAACATACAAGTATAGTAAACAATGTGATCTTCTGATCCTACACACTATCCCTTACTTGTGTGTCACTGTCCCGTTGCTTGCCAGAGATTGTGCAGGTGACCACACCCTCGGTTGCCACGACAGCTGAGCAGCTGAGCCTGACCCCAGGTCAGCTCATTCTGGTGCTGGCCAAGAACTCCTCAGGTTGGTGGCTTGGGGAACTTCAGGTGAGTGGGCTTTAACTACAGGTGAGGTACAGTAAGGGTGGAAGAGGCAAGGGGCAAGGCTTATATTAACCACACGGAGAGACAACTCATTACATTACATTTAGCAGATGCTTTTATCCAAAGCAACTTACAAAAAGGAGGACATAAGCTGACAGAGGTGTAGAGTCAGCTTACTGTATGTCCTCCTTTTTGTAAGTGATCACATATCATCAGCAACAGGTGAGAGAGCAGCTAAAGTTAAGACAGGTTGGGCATCTAATTGTGGTCTCAGGTGAGGTCACGAAGGGTCAGGTATCTGGAGGCCCTTCTAACCATAGGTGGATACTCCAGCTAACGAGTAAAAGTCCTACCTTGTGCTGGCTCCATCTTTTCAGTTAAACCTGCTGACTTATCTCATGTAGCTGGCTTAGGAGTTGTGCTAATTAGAATCAGCCTAAGTGTAGAATGGAGATCAGCAATAGCACTCTCATATTCTTAGGCCAGGATGTCTCCTTCCATCCACTTTAAAGTGAACCTGAAAAAGGTCAAACTGGCTGTTAAAATGATAATACTGTATATTGCACTTATGCATTGTAATAAACAGTTATATATATATGTTTATAACAGTTTTGTGTTTAGTTCTCTGAGAGGACTCCAGGCACAGAGAGGAATAAATGGGGTCAGGTACAAGTGAGAGAGGGCCAATTACAGGAAAGTGAGGTCGTCCTCTAGTGAGAGAGGTCAGTGAGGTTTGAGATCAGTAAGGTTTTACCAGCAGGCCCCATGTACTGTACCAGGAACAGAGCTCATGTATTCATCATAGCATCTGGTAGATAGACATTACTGCAGTCATACTGCTTTAATATTACCCTAACATTGCCATAAGAATAACAGTGATATATCTCTCCATGCTACCAAGCCGCAACAAACACTGCCTTGTGTTTTTTCCCTGCCAAACTGTTGAAGCACTTTGAGCTGCGTCTTGTATGACTTGTGCCATACAAATACAGTTTATTAATAAATACAGTTTATTATATTTATATTACTGTGCTATGTCTGTAATAATAACAACATGCAACAACAAAAAGTCTGCTAATTGTTGACCTTTGACCTCTTGGCTGCTGTTGGTAGCCCAGGTCTTGCGGACAGACTGATTGGTCGGTCTGTGCTGAGTAACTGGACGTCTCTAAACATCCCTCCCTCCCTCTCCACAGGCCCGGGGCAAGAAGCGCCAGAGAGGCTGGTTTCCTTCTGCCAACATCAAAGTCCTTGGCACCAGCAGCGGGAAGTCCACTCCAGCACCCCAGCCAAGTAAGCACACACACACACACACACACACACACACACACACACACACACACACACACACACATCCTGGGCTTCAGTGTGATGGCCTAAGTGTTGCGGCGGCCTCGCTGTTGAACATGGAGGAGTGCTAAAAACGAAAAAGTGCTGACGAAGCTTCAGAAGTGTTAAAGCCTTTGGTGCTACTCAATTCCTGGTGTCCAGACTTTTGTCTGGGATCTTGTAGCTAAATAGTATTAACGAAATATATATTTTATTTATACAGTGCTTTTTTAGACACTTAAAGACACTCTACAGGAAATAAAACTAATAAAAATGAGGCTACAATGAGCAACAGGATAGAAACAGTATAAAACGGTCCAAAACAATAAAATTGTATGGGCAATTTAAAACAAAAGAAACAGTACAAGAGTAAGTAGGTGTGTTAATGTTTTGGTGCTCAGGCCTTAGTGTCCAAACTCTGTCTAGGCTCTCATAGCTGCCCTCTGCCTCTCATAGCTGCCCTCTGCCTCTATGCCAGTAGGCTAGTAGAAGAGGTTGAGCTGTGTGCTTTCATCACAGCACTCTCTGTTTGTGTGTGAAGGATGGCTCAATATTGCTGATGGGAATTCAGACTCACTTCAAAGAAGCAATTAGCAGTATTTGCCAGAGGAAAATAATAATAAAAAAGGTAATAAAAAAGGATGTGTCCTTCTGATCTACTTTGAAGTGAACCTAAAAAATGTCAAACTGGCTGTTAAAATGATCATACTGTATATTCCACTTATGTATTGCAATAAAGAGCAAACACAGTTTATAACACTTCAAACAAACCAATTAGCAGTATTTGCCAGAAGTAAAAAAGAAGTGGCCCTGTGTAATAAAAGTACCTCCTGCATTTTGCTCCTCAGGAAAAACATTTCATAGAGAGAGTGGTGGTGTCACTGACGGGTCATTAAATGGCCTCCTTTTTTCTTGGTCTGCTCTGCAGTGGCTTTGTCTTCTTCCTGTCTCAGTTTGTCAGGTCATCGCCATGTACGACTACAAGGCGGCCAACGAGGATGAGATGAGCTTCTCCAAGGGTCAGCTGATCAACGTGCTCAACCAGGACAACGCTGATTGGTGGAAAGGGGAGATCAACGGGGTCACGGGGCTCTTCCCTACCAACTATGTCAAGATGACCACAGAAACGGACCCTAGCCAGCAATGTGAGTCCTGCTTCTGTTTTTTGACGTTTTCAAACGGTGTAACATGTACTGTAGCATAGTAAGAGGGAAACCATGTCAGCAGCAAGAATGGTCAATGTGGCTCTGCATGACCTACATTAGAGCCACACGGCGTCCTGGACTGCAAGGTGCACACATCCTTTTTCACTGGGTGCACATGTATTCAGTCTTTCATTTGCTCACTGTATTGGGTGCGCACACACACACACACACACACACACACACACACACACACACACACACACACACACACGCAGACATTGATTCTCTTATGGTTCTTAATTAAGGACAAAGTCAGTTGCATGACCTGAACGTACACAAACACACACACACACACACATGCAAACACACACACACACAAAGGAGTTTGTCTAACAAGCTGTCTGCAAGAATATTTCCAGGAGTGAGTATAAGCTGGATAATGAGTGTATGAGATCATCCTGTGACCTCTGAGAGAGTGTGTGTGTGTGTGTGTGTGTGTGTGTGTGTGTGTGTGTGTGTGTGTATCCTAGTGTGTATGCAACCATTAGTGGGTTTGGGTGCACTGTTGTGTATCTACAGGTTTGGTGTGTGTGTGTGTGTACTGTTGTTCTTGGTCTTGTGAGGCAGCTCTGGCTCCAAGAGATCTGGTCCAGGGCAGAGGGGAGGACCTGTTCCATTCACCATCTCACTGCTCTTACTGCTAGACCTGTGACACACACACACGCGCACACACACACACACACACACACTGTGACACACTTGAAACATTTCTCAAGTCAGTAAAGGGTTATAAGACCATCCTCTCCTCTGGATGCTCCAGTCTGTTTACTATTCTGCCTGTGTGTGTGTGTGTGTGTGTGTGTGTGTGTGTGTGTGTGTGTGTGTGTGTGTGTGAGAGAGAGAGGGGGGGGGGTGGAGTAAGTGTGTGTGTGTGTGTGTGTGTGTGTGTGTGTGAGAGAGAGAGAGAGTAAGTGTGTGTGAGAGAGTAAGTGTGTATGTGCTTAAAATAAAAAATGGATTCTTAGTCAGAGCGCGCTTATTGTGGGCCCTGCAGCACACCTCTGGGAACGTTCAGAAGGTCTAGAGCTTATTTTTCCCCAAAGCGCATTAGCATTTGTAAGGGATGAACACACCCAGCTGTGTGGAGGCTGGGGATGTGTGGGGATGGGGAGCTGCTTAGATGCTGTTTGTAGAAGTTTAGCGATGGCTCTCTCTCAGCAGGATGACCTCCAGGGCTACATCCACCACACACTTATGCTCAGGATTGTTCCGGGGAAACAGCACTAGAATCGGAAATTAATGCTTTAGAAGGTGTGTGTGTGTGCGTGCGTGCGTGCGTGCGTGCGTGCGTGCGTGCGTGCGTGCGTGCGTGCGTGCGTGCGTGTGCTCGTGTGTGTGTGTGTGCTCGTGTGTGTGTGTGTGTGTGTGTGTGTAAAAAAAAAAGCTTTTGTATTTATATGTATGTATGTATGTGTCTCTGTATATGTGTGATTAGGGACCAAGGGATGAAATAACTATGAAAGATAAAGATACTCTGTGTGTGTATGTATGTGTGTGTGTGTGTGTGTGTGTGTGTGTGTGTGTGTCTGTGTCTGTGTGTGTGTCCGTGTCTGTGTTGGTGTTTATCTGCAAGACAGAATGTTGTTCCTATGGATGTTGACAGAAGAGAGGGCCAAACGCGAGTGTGTTTCTGGGTGGAGATCAGTCACACTGCGTCCCCCTTGTGTGCTGTGTAATGCGGGCCGCTGGTGGTGCGATTGCTGGGATTGTCTGTCCATTCCCTCTGGGCTTAGCTGGCTTCTTCCTAGTCTTTGTTCTTTCCCAAACTGGGGATTTCTGCTCCAAACGATAGCAGCTCCGGAATATTTGTTTATTTATTGGAAGCGTGCTCTAAGGAGATTAAAAAAGTCAAGTGTTTTTTTCCTCATTGGATAAAGCAGCAGGGCTGTGGGACTTCCATAGCACATTAAACAACAAACAGTATACAATGCCGTTATTCTGCCTGTTTACATTTTGGGCAAATATTGAATAAGCTAAACAATGCATGAAAAGAATTCAAACATTCCTACTACTCCTCCCTGCTGCACAGTCTTGATCATGGTCTTTAATTTGGGAATTTGGAGTATGAAATATTGACCAGTCCTTGTTGGCAATTACTATACATGTTCCAGCCAGGAAAACTGCTGTATTTCGTCACTAATTTTCTCTATGTGTGTTTGATCAACTAAAGGCAGTGGGTGGATTTGTACTTAAAAAAAACAACAACAAAAAAACAAATCAAAACATTGGTCTTGGATTAAGCACTTGTACTGTACTATGTTAAGCTCCCTAATAACCCTTACACACATACCCAACCACTCCTTGATTTCTGTGTGAAGTTACCCGTGTCCAGCATGCAAGATGTAACACACACTTGGGTTTTGTTTCAGTTTAAGTATGGACAAGATATTCTTTTTAGAAGGAACTTGAAGGTCTGAAGGTGTTGGCAAAAGTATGACATATGTAGATTTAACAATGGTAATGTGTAGATAGAGGGTAATGGGGGCTAAATGGTAAAAAATGAAGAACAATATGACAAATGCCTTCTATAAAAAGTTCACAATTAAGCATTTTGACAGAGACTAGGGGTTTTATGGTTGTGATGCTACACTTTAAAGTACACTAATTGCTAGAGTGTTTTTGTTCGCTCGCTATTTCCTCGTTTACTGACTTTTCCTGCGTCACTCTCTCCATTCATCTCTCCATCCGTCGTACTCATTTACACCCCTGGCCACTCCTCCACTCCCCCGTTCTCCTTCTCCTTCTTCTCCACCTCATCTGTGCTTTCTTTTAGGACTAGAACTACTGCCTTCGCCTCCCTCCTCCTCCCTTCCTCCTCCTCCTCCGCCTCCTCCTCCTCCTCTTCTTCTTCCTCCTCCTCCTCCTCCTCCTTCCTTCATGGGCCAATCAGAACGCTGCACTCCAGGAAGCTGCTGAAGTGACTCCGCCTCTCACTAACTCTCTTTCCGACGATGGCTACAGCCCCCCCACACTGTTTTTGTTTGTTTGTTTGTTTGTTTTGGCTCCTTTGTCTTTCTTTGTGATGCGTTTCCTGTCACTGACTCCTCCCCCTTTTGTCCCAGCTAAACTAACCAGGGAGAGGGAGGTGAGGGAGGTGATCTATGTCCCCAAAATGTCCCCATAGTATTAGAAATGGACCTCACCAAACTAACTAACTAACACAGTTAAACATCAGCTTAGCAGATGCGTTTAAAAAAAAAAAAACTTTAAGTAACTACCCTGTGCATCATTCACACCTCCATAAGTGGACACAGTATTTTTGTTTTATTAAAGTCTAAACTTACGTATCTCTAACCAATTCCTTATATCCTAATATCTTCATTTAGCCTTTGGTTAGGGAAAAGCCTTTTGCCACGTAACACACACACACACACTAACGATGTCACCTGTTTGAAGAGTAGTGTCAGTCCCATACTTGACAGGCCACCTATGCAATGACCTGAGGGTGATTGTGTTTAGTTAAGTTTTTGTTTGATTTTGGTTTGTGTTGTGTTACAGTGAGCTTGCTTGTTTTTACAAGACCTCGTGCCTCCTCCTGTACAGCTCTAATGTACATAGATATGAGAATAAAGTCTTTACACCAGCAAATAATACGGACCTTTCTTTCTGACTTCATGTAGCAGATAACGGTCAAAAACACAAAGAAAATTCAACACATTTGTGTTTTTTTTGTGGTTGTGTTTTACTTGCATTTCAGTTGGTTATTAATGTACTTTCATTTCTAGTTTTCTAAGTTCAAATCATAGGAGTGCATAACAACATAACATAAGAATTTCAAACATTTCACAACCTGAAGGTTCAGATACCTGTGCAGGTAGGCCTACATTTGCGGAAAAAAAGAATGTTAGCAAGGTTACATTTAACATTAGTTTACTTTTAGTTAATTTAAACAAAACTTACAGCTCCTGATAAACTATGTCTGAAGAGAAGTTTTAGATTTTAGCATCTATATTCCGTCTAGTTCCTCTGCAGAGTGACAGTGCCTTTGTTTGACAGTGAAAAATTCAAACTGCTAATGCTCAAGATGTATTTACAATATATGATCAAAAAATATTATACTCCTTTTATTGGAAGATATGTAGTAAGAGTCACATTATGCCACATTTTGTAGCGGAAACGTGGGTTAATGTAGTTATTCTTGGATGACTTCCTGTAAAAATAATTATTAAAAAATAATTATAATATCAATAAATGTCTATTTCAAAGGTTTAAACTCCATCAAAGCCTGAACATCTGGGAAAAGGTTGTTTAATTTGACCTAAATCTTCAGTCAACAGTACACCATACCTATGACGTAAATACACAACATTGACAGCTCTCGTTACTTGTATTCCCATAATCATACCGTGAATAACGCATTATGTAATGCATTTAATTAAATTGGGGATTTCTCAGCACTTGGCTTAGCAATGACACTTTTACTAATTGGGTTTTAATTGGCTGTGCCCATGTAGCTGTGAGTTATGCCACTTCTTTCTCATGCAGCAGTGTACATGCTGTCGCTCTCTCTCTGGTCTGCTCTGTTCTGCCAGCCGCGAGCAGTCTGAGGCTCATAAAGCTGTCAGAGCTCACTGATCTGAACACAAGTCTGCTCTCTAAAGGAACCTCCAGGAAACTCCAGGTCACCCATTTTGATATAGTCGGGATTCTGACACCGTTTGTACGTGACCTGAACCTTAAAACAACTGAAGTGTCCATTCTTTTGTAGGAGACATTAGGTCCCTGTGTGTGTGGTGTGTGTGTCTGTCTGTCTGTCTTTCTGCGTGTGTGTGTGTGTGTGAGAGAGAGAGAGAGAGAGAGAGAGAAAGAGAAAGAGAAAGAGAAAGAGAGTGAGGCTGTCTGTCTGTCTGTCTGTCTGGCTGGCTGTCTCTCTGTATGTGTGTGTGTCTGTCTGTCTTTCCGTGTGTGTGTGTGTGTGTGCGCGCGCGTGTGCGTGTACGGCTCTCTGCGGCCTATCTGCGTCTCGGCACGTCTTCGTCGTTCCCATCTGCCGTCTGTGCAGGCCGCCGCGTAACGCAAACAAACGAGCCAGCGGCGGCCCAGTGACGGACGCCCCGAGAGGAGATGAGCGGCCAATTAAAGTGATGAATGCCCAGATGTGTGTGAGCAGACAGATTGCATCACGTCTCTGGTACCGTAACCGAGTCGGCGCCATAACTTGTTGGGCCAGAACACGTTTGTTTCAGAAAGACAGTTGAAATAATAATAATAATAATAATAATAATAATAGTAATAGTAATAATAATAATAATCTTTACATGTGTAGCACATTTCATACAAAGGATGTAGCTCAAAGTGCTTCCACAGTTTGGCAAAGGAACACACGACAGGCTTTGTTATAGTCCAGTAGCAGTTAGTTGTCTTTACTACTGCTCGGCGACTTAATGCTGAAATTACTGTAATGTGTGTGTTGCTACTTTTATGACTTATAAATGCACATGTGTCACACACACTTTTTTTTTAGCCTTGGGAAACAGACACGCAAACAACCCAGTTAAATTCATAGTAAAGAAAATCAATACACTGACAACCTACCACATTACATTTACAGTCTACAACTCAGGCAAATGCATAATAAAAAAAAATCAATACCCTGACATTTTACCACATTACATCTACAACTATCTACAAGGCTATGTTAACACACCCTCCATGCAGACTGCCCTAACAAGGTTCAAATATTACATTAGAAAAAGTTTCAACTATAATAAAACAGGAATCTCTGATGTGCACATCATGGATAAAGGTGGCATTGGGTTTTTTCAGAAGAAGATGCGACCAAGTGTTAGTAATATTGGTTATTAGTTATTAGGTTTTTTTTAATTGAGCTGTTTTGCTGCCCTCTTGGCCAGTCCACCAATCTCTGTTAAGACGTTCATGTTATGTGTTTGACCTAAGCCACTAAAGGTAACCTGGAACTATTTCACATTAATCACCACACACACACACACACACACACACACACACACACACACACACACACACCACTTTCTCTTTCTCTTTCTCTCTCTCTCTCTCTCTCTCTCTCTATTTCTCTGTCTTTCTGTCTCTTTCTCTGGCAAGCACACACACACCCACCCACAGTCACACACACACACACACACACACACACACACACACACACACACACAGCCAGACTGTCCTGCTGAGCTGTGCGTGCTGTCAGCAGGGTGTGCAGACCTGATGAGCCTGGACACCATGAGTCCGCAGGAGAGGAAGCGGCAGGGCTACATCCACGAGCTCATCCAGACGGAGGAGCGCTACCTGGAGGACCTGGAGCTGGTGCTGGAGGTACAGTACCTGACTACCCCCACAACCCCCTCACCTGGGGATTTATCTTACCTGTAGACTAGTCACACCTTTAAGGTACTAACCCTAACCTGGATCTGGTGCTGGAGGTACCTGACATCCCTTACAACTCCATCCCCACGCCTGACCTTGTGGTCAGCTAACCTATAGACCACTCACACCTTCACTGTGCCAACCCTAACCTGGAGTTGTTACTGGAGGTACCTGACAACCCCCACCCCTCACCTAGGGGTTTATCTTACCTGTAGATTAGTCACACCTTCAAGCTGCTAACCCTAACCTGGAGCTGCTGCTGGAGGTACCTCACAACCCCGACCCTCACCTCTTACCCCTCACCCTGGGATTTAGCTTACCTGTAGGTTAGTCACACCTTTAGGCTACTAACCCCAACCTGGAGCTGGTGCTGGAGGTACCTGACAACCCCCAACCCTCACATTTTACCCCTCAGACAGGGATTTAGTTTACCTGTAGATTAGTCACACGTTTAAGGTGCTAACCCTAACCTGGAGCTAGTGCTGCTGACTTCCCTTACAACTCCACCCCCATGCCTGACCTTGTGGTTAGTTAACCTATAGTCTACTCACACCTTCACTGTGGCAACCCTAACCTGGAGCTGGTACTGGACATACCCGACAGACTTAGCCCATACCTGCATTGCGCCATGTTTTAGCTTTCACTCTGTCACATCCTTGTCTTATGCCTGCCTATGGGGTGTAATGGGAGACAAATTGCCAATGGTTACAATTCAGGGTCATGGACCTGGACCTGACAGTTAATGCTTATAGTTGTAATCACTATGCACTCCTTGTTTGTTCTTGGATATAGTTGTAGTACATACTTGAAACCCCTTTATACTTTTACTGTACATACTTGTAGTGTTTACTTAAAACTCCTTGTTATACACATACATTATATAGACATGATGATACATTTATGTATGTTCTACATACTTAAAAATGAGTTTAGGTGGGGACGTGCAAAAAGTTTCAGACATGCCACATTATAATGTGTCAACAATTATGGAAGTCAAACAATTATGAATCTCAAAAGGATGAAGACTCATGACTTATCCTCTAGGTGTCTTGATACAGGATTTAATGCAGCCTGTTGTCTCACTGCCCCCGTCTTGTCCTTCCGCTGGTCCTCAGGTGTTCTACAAGCCCATGGCTGAGTCTGGCCGCCTCACTGAGGCAGAGATGGCCATGATCTTCATCAACTGGAGAGAGCTGATCATGTGCAACACTAAACTGCTGAAGTGAGTAAAAGTGTGTGTGTGTGTGTCAGTGTCAGTGAGTGAGTGTGTGTGTGTGTGTGAGTAAGACAGAGTTTTATGGTAGTCATTACACGGTCGAGTTATGACCTCCTATGACCCTCTTTTTTAGAGAGCTTAGCTGTCTTGCTTGCACTGACAACCGAAATTTGTGAAATGTGTACACATGTCCATTTAACAGAAAACTACATACAGTACAGTTATATGCCCACATACCAAAGTTGGTCTAGCCCAGTGGCGGCTCACACATTCCCCTTACACTTGGCCCACATAGTGCAATGAGTTACGGTCCATTACCGTGCTACACAGTGGCTACCAGAGGTGGCCCGCTAATGGTCCATAATTTATTGCGCTGTGTGGGCCAAGTTTACTGCAAGTGGAATGTGTGGTCCACCTCCGGGCCAGACCAACTCTGCTATGTGTTGGAGTGTGTGTGTGTGCGTGTGCGTGTGCGTGTGTGCGTGTGCGTGTGTGCGTGTGTGCGTGTGTGTGTGTGTGTGTGTGTGTGTGTGTGTGTGTGAGGGGGCTGGTCTGTACCAGGGATGAGGCTATGTGGGAGGCTGTCAAAGTATGAGGAGATACATACAGTATGAGGAGAAGTCCACGGGAAAAGTTACTCCCCCTATCAGTAGTTGCATTGAAAACCCCAGCTTTTTCACAAGTACTCCTGTGAATAAACAAGCATAGTCTTGAGCAATACGCATTTTAAAATACAGTTTACTTATAAAATCAAGTAAAAAAAGCATAAATGACATTTTCTCAGTTTCTGCATTTTGTGACCATGCCCATTTTTTGCCGTGGACTCCTCAATGTTAATAAATATAACGTTATGGAAAACGACGACATTATGTCTTGACAATTGTGCTGTGTGTCCCCTGGGTGGCGAATAAAAATCAAAGACGTATAAATTACATTTTCTCAGTTTCAGCATCTTGTGACCATGCCCATAATTCACCGTGGACTCCTCAATGTAATAAATAATAATAAATCTAACGTTATGTAAAATGCATGTCTTGACACTTGCCTTGTGTGTCCCCTGGGTGGCGCTAGAGCGCTGCGCGTGCGTAAGAAGATGGGGGGCGAGCGCATGCCGGTGCAGCTGGTGGGGGACCTGCTGGCATCAGAGCTGGCCCACATGCAGGCCTACATCCGCTTCTGCTCCTGCCAGCTCAACAGCGCCGCCCTGCTGCAGCTCAAGACCGACAACACGCCCGACTTCAAGGACTTCCTCAAGGTGAGAGGGAGGGAGAGGGACTTTCTTGGGGAAAGAGGGGGGGAGGGGGGGTGCATACTGTCACTGTGAGTGTATGTGTGTGACTGACTTTGATAACTTCCTCAAGGTAAGAGGGAAACAGAGGAACTTCCTCTTGAACTGGGAAAAGGGGGGGTTGCATACACAAGGTCATGGAGATGATCACTGTGAATGTGAATGTATGTGTGTGACTGACTTTGACGTTGAGGACTTCCTCAAGGTGAGAGGGAAAGAGGGGGCTTTCTCTTGAATTGGGGAAAAGAGCAGGGGGTGGGGTTGCATACTCAAGGTCATGGGGATCACTGTAAATGTACAGTTGTGCTCATAAGTGTACACACCCTGGCAGAATTTATGATTTCTTAACAATTTTTCTGAGAATATGAATGATAACACAAAAACTTTTCTTTGACTCATGGTTGGCTGAAGCCATTTATTGTCAAACACCTGTGTTTACTTTATCTAAATGATAATGACAACAGAAACTACCCAAATGACCTTCTGAAAAATGGTTAAGAAATCATTAATTCTGCCAGGGTATGTAAACTTATGAGCACAGCTGTATGTGTGTGACTGACTGTGAGGACTTCCTGAAGGTGAGAGGAAATGAGAGGGACTTTCTCTTGATTTGAGAAAGGGGGTGGGGTATTGCATACTCAAGGTCATGGGGATGACTGTGAATATATGTGTGTGCCCGACTTTGAGGAATTCCTCAAGGTGAGAGGGAAAGAGATAGCCTGGGTCTGCCCATACTGCCTATGACACCTGTTCTCGGCTGTTCCTTTGCCAGAGAAACTGGGGCACCAATCAGAGGTCTGAGTGTTTGTTGCTCTGTCCAGTAGTACACAGAGACATCGTTGTTGTGTAAAGGTTGTCGGCCCTCAAAGGTCCATTAATGGCCTGGTGTTGCCTGCTGGCTAGCTACTCCTTTGGGTAAGAGCAGAGGCGGACAAAGCGGATTGAGAAAGTAAAAGTCCTGCCATGTATTTCCTTAAATATTGGGTCAGAACGTCAGAGAACAAGCCACTGAAAAGAGCGTTTGCATACTCAAGGTCATGGGAATCCCTGTGAATGTGTGTGCACATGTGCTTGGGTGTGCACGCATGACTGCATGCGTGGTGTGTGTTTTTGTTTGTGCTTGTGTATTTCAGGAAGAATTAAAGAGGTGAAACATTGTATGTGTGTCTGTACCTACCTGGCACTGTGTGTATGTGCGTGTGTGCATGTATGCATATGTGTGTATGTGTTTGGTGTGTGTGTGTGTGTGTGTGTGTGTGTGTGTGTGTGTGTGTGAAAGAGTTGAGGACCTCTCCAAGGAGAGGCAGAGTTTGACATTAAACACCTAGAGAGAGGAGATTTATGAGGTGGTGGGTCTGCAGTCATGGCCAAATG
>CM059282.1:18363701-18463701 GCA_030347295.1 Setipinna tenuifilis
GTTATCCATTATCCACTACTTCATTCTGTTGTTTAGTTTGTGGAAATATTTTTTATTAGGATAACTAATACCATTTTGTGCCCTAGCATAGCTTTTGTTTTATCTTGTAAGTCACAAACAAGTACAGAAAATGTAATGTGTTCTGTAATATAGCACACACAATATAACAAATATCACATATACACATATATACATATAACAGTCAAAATATGCTTAGACTTAAAGGGCATATAGTCAGTGGCAGCACGCGACATGTAGTAAGGTTAACGTATCTGACACCCTTCATTTCCTGTTTCCTGTTCCTGTAGCCGGTCTTCCTGAATGAGGTCCTGGTGAAGATGCCCTCTGACCCCTCCAGTGATGAGCCGGTCTTTCACATCTCGCACATTGACCGCGTCTACACACTCAAGGCGGACACCATTAACGAGAGGTGACATTTGTGCAAACACACACACCCCCACACCCACACGTATAATTTTCACATAGACTCGCACGCAGGTCATGCATAGAAATATCTGTATATTTGCATTGAGCTGTATATGTAAATGTACATTCTCTCCAAGAAATAAAACATAGATACACTAAAGACATATTAAACTGTCTTGGAACAGATTTAGTTTATGGAATTTAATATTTAATATTACAAAAAAAATTCAGATTAACAAAATGTATGTCATTCATTTTCATCATTGTGCTACCTCAGTCTGGCAGGCTCGGCCATAGTAATCTCGCGCTGTTAAACCGTTTTTCAGACATTGATTAGACGCTTAAAGCTCAGCTCATACAAAAGCGTATTGGCTGTCAGAAGGCACTAATCCAGCCGAGGCCTAGATTAAAGGGGAGCCATTAGACTGGAGTAGCGGCCCCTTGACGTATGGAGATTCAGTGAGGCCGGTGAGGGTGTCACGGTGATGTGTAGCTGTGGTGGCAATGAATCGATGTGCTCTCCTCTCCTCTCCTCTCCTCCCTCCTCTCCTCTCCTCTCCTCTCCTCTCCTCTCTTCTTCCTCCTCTCCTCCCCTCTCCTCTCCTCTCCTCCCCTCTCCTCTCCTGCCCTCTCCTCTCCTCTCCTCTCCTCTCCTCTCCTCTCCTCTTGCATCAGGACCACGTGGGTGCAGAGGATCAAAGGCGCGTCTGAGCACTTCATCGAGACAGAGAAGAAGAAGAGGGAGAAGGCATATCAAGGTGAATCGATGGCGGCCATTTCTGGAAGTTACTGCGATGTCTTTTCTTTCCCTTTTAGTTATGTTCCTGTTGTTGAGCTCTCAATTTACTTGTAGGTGCATGTGTGCTCATATAAAGTTGAACCAGAGAACCAGTATTTCATATTCTTCTCGTGTGTGTGTGTGTGTGTGTGTGTGTGTGTGTGTGTGTGTGTGTGTGTGTGTGTGTATGCGTGTAGGCATATCATGTAAGACTAAACCACTATGTCCATTAATGGTGTGTGTTTTTGTGTGTGTGTTTGTGTCTGTGTGTGTGTGTAAGCATCTCATGTAACCACTGTGCACATATTTATTGTGTGAGTGTGTGTGCACTCATATCACTTAAAACTGAGCTAGTGCCCATATTAATCTTGGTGTGTGTGTGTGTGTGTGTGTGTGTGTGTGTGTGCGTGCGCGGGCGCAAGCAAGCATCTCATGTAAGACTGAACCACTGTGCTCATACTAATTGTGTGTGTGTGTGTGTGTGTGTGCGCGTGCGTGCGTGCGTGTGGGCAAGCACCTCATGTAACACTGAACCACTGTGTCCATATTAATTGTGTGTGTGTGTGTGTGTGTGTGTGTGTGTGTGTGTACTCGTATCATGTAAGATTGGACTAGTGCCCATATTAATCTTGGTGATGGTGTGTGTGTGCGTGGCTGTGTGGTGTGTGTGTGGGTGTGTGTGTGGCTGTGTGTGCGTGGCTATGTGTGTGTGTGTGTGTGTGCTTGGCTATGTGTGTGTGTGTGTGTGTGTGTGTGTGTGTGTGCATGTTTGGTCATGTCTATTTGCAGCGCGCTCTCTGAAGAGCAGTGGCATTGGTCGCCTGCTAGTGACGGTCCAGGAAGCTGCTGAGCTAAAGTCCTGCAAACCCAACGGTACCGCATCATGGCTGCACCCTCTCACTCACACACACACACACACCTACACATTTACATCTTGTGAAATTGTGTTAATACCAGTCAAATTATTCGATCTTGACTGTCATCTCTCTTTTGTGTGTGTGTGTGTGTGTTTCTGTCTGTATGTGTGTGGGTCCATGTATATGCGTGTCTGAGTTTCTGCATATGTGTGTGTCCATGTGTGTGTCTGCGTGTGTGTGTGTGTCCATGTGTAGGGAAGAGTAACCCCTACTGCGAGCTGACCATGGGGGCCCAGTGCTACACCTCCAGGCCCATCAGCGATACTGTCAACCCCAAGTGGAACTTCAACTGCCAGTTCTTCATCAAGGACCTCTACCAGGACGTGCTCTGCATCACCGTCTTCGAGAGGGACCAGTTCTCCCCAGATGGTACATACTTACAGCTACACACACACACACACACACACACCTTTCTTTTAAACAGTCCGCAGGTATGTTGACACACTCACATTTTATATTCAAGGTCTCCAAACACCACCAAGGGTTAGTGTAACAATTTGACATTTCTAGCCATACACGCTCACACACACACACACACACACACACACACATACATTCTGTCCCTCTTCCTCTCCCTCTCTCTGTTTCTAAAAGTGTGTTCATTTTCTTCTCACACATGACCGTATGCCAAATACATTACAATACATTGAGTCATGGACACATCCCTCCCATCCATACAAACGTCATATCCAGGGGTTTTTAAGATGGATCTGTGTGTGTGTCACCAGATTTTCTTGGACGCACCGAGGTTCCCGTGGCAACCATCAAGAAAGACCAGGAAGTGAAGGGTCCAGCCAATCGGAGGCTGCTGCTCCACGAGGTGTCCACTGGGGAGGTGTGGGTGCGCCTGGACCTCCAGCTGTACGACCCCGTGACTCACAAGTGATGATGATGATGATGATGATGATGGTGACGCTAATATGAATACTGATCTGAGATCAGTGCAACACACCATTACGGACTTTTGCCGTTTGGAGTCTCTCCAGGCTGTTTCAGTACACAACACAAAACTCACATAAACAGCCACTGATGCTTGCACACAAATGATGCTTGAACAAGAGCAAAATTTTTGTTTTTAAATAATCTCTTGGCATTTTTTGGGGCCAACTGGTCCACATCCCACCATGTCCACACCTCACACATCAATAGTGGAGGCCACATCTGATTACCAAAATAACCCCCAACCGTAATTCAGAAGAGATGTACAGTAGCCTGGGACCCCCGCCCACAGTGGCTTGCTGAAGTAGACTTGTTTTTGTAGCCCATCTGCTGGTCTAAACCTGCCCTGGAGTTCAGACAGGGTCTGTGCTCTGGTCAGCTGATACTACTGATCCTGAATCAGCAGCTGTGACACTAACCCTCCCTCCCTCTCCCTGAATGTGTGGGAAGCACATCACTGATGAAGTGCCTCGTATCACTGAAGCGGGCCCTTAAAAAGGAATAGTTTTACTCTCACTAAGCTTTTAATTTCCTGTTTTTATTTGTTATGGGTATTGCCTGTGTCTGAGTGGTGAATTCTCTGAGGCGGTTTTAGGTGACCTGCCAGGAAAATAACAAGAAAATAGGCACAGTCTGTTGTAACACTGTTTAAGTTGCCAAATTATTCTGATTTGAAGGAGCTTTTTTTTTTTCGATCCATCGTGAATTTTGCACAGAAGAAAAATAATATCCTGTCAATACTGTCTTTTTGAATCTGTGGCATGGCTGGAGGATCCGTTCGACAGAACTAGAAAAGGTGAACGGCTGTAGCACCATACCTTTATCCAAGCTGATAAAAGTGGTTTCTGAATGAACCTGTGGCATTATCCGTGTAAATCTGAAACGTTTATTTGCATGTTTTAAAGGATTGCCTCAGCAAACACGTGACCAATAAATCATCCTTGCCAAAGCTTGTGCATCTTTTGGTACTTCCACATGACATTTTTGGGTCTGACATTTTCCTATAATCTGGGGAATGGTTGTATGGCTGTCAGCAACTGAGGTCCTTATCCTACTTATCTCAGCAAGTTGAAAGGGTAAATGTGTCAAAGCAGTCAGCCTGACTTCAAGGTTGCTGGATGAATGGCATAGGTTTCAGAAATAAGAAGATGATGAATAGAGTACACATACTATGGTAGCATACTGGTATATAAATCATTAGTTAAAGGGCACAAAAAATCCTTTTGTTGTTGTGTAGGTTTTTCTGCAATGTACTCTTGTGATACCAAAATGTCTTCTTTAAATATGAGCATCACTCAAAATTTATTTGGGTTGATTTTCCTCATTTTTCAACATTAACCGTTTTAATGAGGGAGAACTCATCAAATACAATAATGAAGATGTACATATTTTTGCCCCACAGTTTTTGGAATAGCATCACAAGATGTAGGCTCATTTCATACCAGTATTTCCCTTAATGCTTTATAGTTCAGCCATCTACCCTAACAACACATACTTCCCACCTAACTAAGTTGCCCCACATTAGACTTTGGTTTAACAAATAAAATTGTAAGAATATGTATGGCAATAGACAGTTCATCAGTTGCCTTTTATCCTTACAAGCTGGAAAGTTAAAACATCATGCAAAGAACTAATATGGGTAATTTTAAAGTGGTATATTTGTCAACCACAATCCCACACCTCCAAATGGACAACCACCACCTTAACTAACAAAATCCCTCCAAAAAGGCATCCAGGAAGACTGCGTGACTTGCGTCAAACACTTAACACAGGCCCACATTCACATACAACACAGTCCCTTGCAAGAGCTATAATGGATCCACCATAACTCATCCTGTCCTTCCCATTGTCTTCTTCTATGGTACTGGGCCAGGAAGTGGATCATGTGTCATGTGACCTTAACAGCAGCACCAATAATACAGCTGAATGAGGTAGAAAATGAGGTCATAATCCACAGGCTGTGTTTTAATTGGTCAGTGTCTCATAGTGGACCAGCAGTCTCTTCCATAGCACCTGCCGTCCTCCATGGTTCCACACAGCAGGTTTTTGCCCCTGGTCAGAAAATGTGAGAAATGTCAGGACGGTAACATGCATGTTTCCAATCACCATACATTTGATGACGTCTGTAAACATTGTTTGTTTTCAAATACATCTTTTAAATTGGGTTTTTAACATCAGCAAACTTTAGTTATTATTGACAGCAACCGATTCAGTGTTGATTGGTGTATTTAGGATGGTATCTTCCCCTACAGTAGGCCATCACCACCCACCCACCCACCCACCCAAGTCCTTTCTTCCCCACCTACTTGTTTGGCCTCCAGGGGGAGGCCTCTCTCTTAGGTAGCATGCCCGGTGAGGGAGCCTCTAAAGTGGGGATGTGGGAGCAGCAGCGTGGGGTGGGGTGGAGCCTGCGTTGCAGGATCTCCTCCACCTGCTTGCGTGTGTACACATGGCCTGTGGACCCAAATGTAAGCACAAGTGTGAGGTTTGGCTCAATCTTAAAGCAGTGCCTGAATGTGGTGTGTGTGTGTGTGTGTGTGTGTGTGTGTGTGTGTGTGTGTGTGTGTGTGTCTGTCTGTCTGTCTGTCTGTCTGTCTGTCTGTCTGTCTGTCTGTGTCTAAACAACCTGTTTGACAGCGCAGGACCGCCCTCTTTTCCTTCATCCTCTCACGGGATTGGATGAGCAGGGGATCCTTCAAAACAGGGGTTGTGACCTAAAGGTATTAAAGTATGAAAATATGTGACTTTTTCATTTCAAGTCACCTACACAAAATACAAACTATTATTTATTTTACATATTTCTATGCCATGTACCAATGTCATTGTAATTCATTTCTGACAAGGTCATTGTCATTACATGACACTACATGAGAATGACACAGGCATTGTCATAACATCTGACAGACAGGCAATTCATACAGTACGTGTCCTGTGCTAAAATGGAGGGGACAGCAGATAATAAAACCTCTCTTGTTACCTTTGATGT
Source organism: Setipinna tenuifilis (assembly GCA_030347295.1). Classification (NCBI taxonomy): domain Eukaryota; kingdom Metazoa; phylum Chordata; class Actinopteri; order Clupeiformes; family Engraulidae; genus Setipinna; species Setipinna tenuifilis. Next base: position 18,369,748 of record CM059282.1, read on the forward strand.
GTAGGCACGACTGGAGTTGAAGAGGAAAGGGTTGTACTCCAGGGGATCGTAGGTGTCTAGGAACACAAAGCCCTGAGGGTGGACGGAGGAGTGGAGTAGATCAGTTACATTACATTGAGCTGCAGAGTTATCAGCCGCTGTTGGCTAGTTAGTCAGGCTAACACTGCCACCTAGTGGCCAACTAGAAAACAACCATCAATATCGCCAGACAACAATGCTATGTTGAAAAACCTTCCTTTGAAAGACACAATGGACCCACTAACCATTACATACTCTCACATATAAACGCAACATGTCAAGATTTAGTCTCATGTTTCATGAAGTAAAAGATGCTGACAGGGGGGGCAGATTTATTATTATAAAATGTGCTATATGGAAGACTGGCCAAAACTGGTCCTGCAAATCAAATTCTATGAAAAATACTGTAAAGCACAGTTCCCCCCTCTAGAGGCAGGAGTCATGACACAAAATCAAAACACAAGCAGGCTTCACAGGCTGTAAATTAAGTAAGTTATAAAATGTGAATAGGTCATGCTCTTGTACTTGATCCATCTTTTATGCGTACATATTGCTCTTTGTTTTTCTGTAATATTTTTTTTTTATTTATCCTATACTTATTTAACACTTATTTTATTGTTTATGCTTTCATATCGTTCTCTGCTTTTATTTTTGTTAAGCACATTGAACTGCCTTTGTGTATGAAATGCGCTATAACTTGAAATAAACTTGACTTGACTTGTATTTCGCTGGCGGGCTGACCTTGGCGTTGCAGTGCTGGATGTAGTGCAGCAGCATGCTCCGCAGCCTCTGGGGCTCTCGGCCGGCCGCCTGGGCCATGTGCTGCTCCACGCCGCGCTGGATGGGCGTCCACACGGCCTCCGACCAGCGCTTGTGCAGCAGCTCCCTCCTCCGCTGCCCCATGGCCTGCCCCTGCCCCAGCACCTGCTCCACTTCCTGCTGGCCAGCCAATGAGGAATGAGCACCTCTGATGATGCCATGGTGGACAGTATGGCATGATGTACGCACTGTAGCCTGCAGTATCCTACTATACTTCAGCAATACTTGATCCATAGCAATGACTAAATCCTACTCTTCCTACACGTATTGCATCTTGGTGACCTTCACTGTACCCTGCAGTATCCTACTATATTTCAGCAATACTTGATCCATAGCAGTTACTAAACCCAACTAAGGCGCCTGCTCCATTTCCTGCTACAGAGCTAAGAGAGAGCTCTTATGACCATGATGGAAAGTATGGCATATCCTTCACACTATCCCACCACACTACACTTTAGCAATACTTGACCCATAGCAATTACTAAATCAAACTCTTCCTAAAAGTATTGCATCTTGATGACCTTCACTTTGGAAACAGAGCTTTGTAAATTAACCTTATGATTATAAGTTTATATATTATTATTTTATATTGTATATTATTGTTTATTGTTGAAGTTATTAAGTGTGCTTGCAAAAAGCACACTTATTGTTATCTCCCCGTTTATTAAGTGTGCTTGCAAAAAGCACACTTATTGTTATCTCCCCGTTTATTAAGTGTGCTTGCAAAAAGCACACTTATTGTTATCTCCCCGTTTATTAAGTGTGCTTGCAAAAAGCACACTTATTGTTATCTCCCCGTTTATTAAGTGTGCTTGCAGAGCACACTTATTGTTATCTCCCCGTTTATTATTCTTCTTCTCCTGAACCAGATCTTGAAGACGTTACTAGTCCTCAGGCTTTTGAGATAGAGACACCGTTCCAACTCTAAAACGACCGGCCCGGTTTGGACATGACCGCCTACATTTCGGTATACCGTACCTCTTGTCGTTCGTCCGTTATTGTCGTTTTTCTGCAACTTTTTGGCCCATTGAAAATGAATGGTGGAATGTTGGCACACATATTTGCAAGCACACTTTTTGCATTTTCTGCGGGAATGCAGTCTAGTTCTTCTACTTATTCTCCTGAACCAGATCTTGAAGACGTTACTATTCCTCAGGCTTTCGAGATAGAGACACCGTTCCAACTCTAAAACGACCGGCCCGGTTTGGACCAGACCGCCTACAATTCTGTATACCGTACCTCTTGTCGTTCGTCCGTTATTGTCGTTTTTCTGCAACTTTTCTGCCATTGAAAATGAATGGCGGAATGTTCAGGCTGATGATGTCACAGTACACTGCTCTACTCTAGCAGCTAGAGTGAGGTCTGCCCTCACTCTAACCTCCACTCGGTTTTTTAATGATTAAAACTCAACCGCTTAACCTATAAACTTGATTTAAAGTTTGTAAGAGAGGTCTGGGATCTGACTGTGACCTTTGTAAAATTCATGTGGCAACTACTTAAACTGTTTGAGGCAGGACAGTTTAAAAATGGTGTCAGACAGTCTATGGGATTTTGCCATACATTTCATCATCTTACTGTAAACAGGTCAGGGTGCATGTCTGAAGTTTTAAATGATCAAAACTCAACCGTTTAACCTATAAACTTGATTTAAACTTTGTAAGAGAGGTCTGGGATCTGACTGTGAGCTGTGAAATTTTGATGTGGCAACTACTTAAACTTTTTGAAACAGGACAGTTTAAAAATGGTGAAAGAGAGGCAGACCATACTGTGGCAGTTGCACCTGGACCAACTGCCATTTTTTAAATGTGGAATGTTCAGGAATAGAACTCTCGTGATGTCATAATACCCATGCCATGGCCTGCATAATGTTCTGCCATGGGAGTGTATTGCAGCCTATAGTGCCAATTGGTAAAAACTAAATAATTCCCACATATATTTGCTCTGATGATCACAAACCTTGGCACATGCAAGCACACTTTTGCATTTTCTGCGGGAATGCAGTCTAGTTAAGTGTGCTTGGAGAGCACACTTATTGTTATCCCACCGTTTATTATTATTATTAAGTGTGCTTGCAAAAAGCACACTTATTGTTATCTCCCCGTTTATTCTTCTTCTTCCCGCTTCTCCTGAACCAGATCTTGAAGACGTTACTATTCCTCAGGCTTTCGAGATAGAGACACCGTTCCAACTCTAAAACGACCGGCCCGGTTTGGACCAGACCGCCTACAATTCTGTATACCGTACCTCTTGTCGTTCGTCCGTTATTGTCGTTTTTCTGCAACTTTTTGGCCCATTGAAAATGAATGGCGGAATGTTCAGGCTGATGATGTCACAGTACACTGCTCTACTCTAGCAGCTAGAGTGAGGTCTGCCCTCACTCTAACCTCCACTCGGTTTTTTAATGATTAAAACTCAACCGCTTAACCTATAAACTTGATTTAAAGTTTGTAAGAGAGGTCTGGGATCTGACTGTGACCTGTGTAAAATTCATGTGGCAACTACTTAAACTGTTTGAGACAGGACAGTTTAAAAATGGTGTCAGACAGTCTATGGGATTTTGCCATACATTTCATCATCTTACTGTAAACAGGTCAGGGTGCATGTCTGAAGTTTTAAATGATCAAAACTTAACCGTTTAACCTATAAACTTGATTTAAACTTTGTAAGAGAGGTCTGGGATCTGACTGTGAGCTGTGAAATTTTGATGTGGCAACTACTTAAACTTTTTGAAACAGGACAGTTTAAAAATGGTGAAAGAGAGGCAGACAATACTGTGGCAGTTGCACCTGGACCAACTGCCATTTTTTAAATGTGGAATGTTCAGGAATAGAACTCTCGTGATGTCATAATACCTATGCCATGGCCTGCATAATGTTCTGCCATGGGAGTGTATTGCAGCCTATAGTGCCAATTGGTAAAAACTTTAAATAATTGTCACGCATATTTGCAAGCACACTTTTTGCATTTTCTGCGGGAATGCAGTCTAGTTAGTATTGTTATTGTTATTATTCTGCTGTAAAGTGGTAGCAGTATTCTGTGAGCATTCAGGACATTTGCCTACTATTCAAAAATAATTCCTGTTTCAAAACGACAACTAAGCAATATTGTATGGTAAAGGAGAGAGTGGGGTCAATAAAGGATATTGCCTTGGCTGTAATTCAGCCCTATGCACTCTCACAACTACCCCACAAACATGGAGGCCATCAGCAGAACCCGGAAAAGTAACAGGGTCTGTCTATTTTGCACCAAATAACACAAATTATTTAGGAGCATAATAGTAATGCTATGTTATTTCTGCAAATAATTAAATTAAAATTAAAAATTAAAAATGAATTCTATAAATAAATGTACCTGATTCAGGATTTTCAGTCACATTCATATCTCAAAGGTCAACAAGACTGTGTTTATTCTGAGGTGACAATGTACAGTACACCTTTGCATTCATAATACAGTCTGGATAATAATGTTGAGATGGAAACCACCACTTTCTCTTTTGCTAGGCCTACCTTCACAAATCTGCTTTCCGTATCCAGTATGGGTTGAGTGATAGCCCTCAGGTCCTGCTGCTCTGCCTCAAGCTGTGTCTGTGACAGCAACAGAGCCACAATCATAATTAAACATCACATTAATTAATATAAAATGGCATGCATTCATTTATTAGATAAGATTTTGAAACAGGGACATGTACAATATAGTATGAGATCTGTGTGAGTAGATGAATATGTATCCTAACTATGTCCAGCTCTCGTTGCTGTAAGCAAGTTAAATAAGTCGCCTAAGTAAAATGGAAAAAAATATATCAAAAACACATAGATGAAAACCAAAAGTATCATCAGCATAAGGTTCACTAGATAGATAAGTGCACATGTCCTGTGTGTGTCTGTCTGCTGTGATACCTGGAGCTTCCTGAGTGACTCCTGTGAGAGGCAGTTAGGCCAGTCAGCTACACTCCTCCTCTCTGTGCTGCTGCTTTGGGGCTTTCCCCTAAGATAAGGCACTGGCCTCCCATCACATGTGACAGCATGGGGCTTACTCTTGATCGTCACTGGGGACTGGGGCACAGTAGACAGAGACATACAAGTCAAACTAATGACTAACTATTTTTTTAAAAGTTGGTCTATTATCAATACACGCTTGGCATAACTGGTCCTCTGTGTATGTCAGGTTACAACCCCACATATTACATCAACCATTGTTTATTCAGGGAAAATTGACTGAACATCATTTTTTACAGCAATACCCAGAGTTTGCAATCAAACAATGAAATTAATAAAATAAAAAGCAACAAAAAAAGAAAAGAAATGACACACACACACACTGCCCTCACCATATGGCCTCACAGACAACCCCCCCACCACCACCCCCCCACCACCATCACCACCCTTTCATCACCCCCCCAGTCTGACACGACACTCTACACGCCCGCAGACAAAGCCAAGGTAGCAATGCATGCAGGCTACAGGTGTCTGCTGCAAATGGATCCGGCACAGGTGGGAGCGCTGGGAACATGCCCCTGGCCACGGGCTCATGTGAGGACACCAGCACTAAATTATTACTGAGAACAGCCTCCTCACATGGGCAAGGGCAGCCGGGGAGGGTGGACCAGGAGGTGGCAGTGGTGGGAGGGGTGAGGGTGGAAGAAAGAAAGAAAGAAAGAAAGAAAGAAAGAAAGAAAGAAAGAAAGAAAGAAAGAAAGAAAGAAAGAAAGAAACGGAACACAGCCTTTTACCTAGACTACAAAGAAGGCCAAGTATTTCCTGCCTCGGCCAAAATCAGACCACTGTTTACATGTCACGTTTTATGAGTAGTGATAGGTGTTTTTTCCCCCTAACACACCTACAAACGTGCGAGAAATGAGCCTTACCTTTGACCTGATGAGACATGCGGGAGTTACTTTTTTGTGGACGGTGATGACACCCATGTTCTTCTCTCTCAGTGGCATGTCTTAAAGAACACACATCGAATAGCTCTTTTGAGTTGACAGTTGTTAAATGAACATGATACAATTAAAACAACTGCCGGATTCTGGCCTGTTTCATTAAGTTGGCGACAGATGAAACAAACACCACCTCACGAACAGGTGTCGCGTTCCACTCAGGTAGACTTTGTGTTAAGCCAGTGTTTCCACACTGGACAGAAAAGGACAAGTGCCATTGTGTCAGAGCGTTCGCCAATTTAGTTTAAGAGTAGACTAATCTCTGTGGCAAGTGGCTGGTATAAATATAACTGACCTATAGTTTTCGATAAATGCAAGGGGTAGCAATGCTATTTCTGACTAATATCTTTTTAAGGATGTCTTTAATTTATCCTGTTGACGACACCTAAATAAGCGCATAATGATTCCCTTGTCTTCCTCACCAGAATAAAAAGCCTCCAGCTGCACTCCCCTATGCGCAGGCTACAGCTGGCAGGGTGCTGGTATTTTCCACACTCTTGGCAAAGCTCGGCGCTTCCCCGGGGCTAGCTGGTCCAACAATGTCGAACCTCTTCGAATGCTTCTCGACTTGCGAGTCCTTGGTTGCTATAGTAATGTCACACGTGGACAAGTGGAACGTCGAGTGCCTTCGTCACCGACCTTACCGCTTAAGAACTTGTTTGACCTTAAACCTACAAAACCACTTCGGCTTCGATGTGACCAAGCAAAGAAACTGAATGGAATTGCAATTATCTCTGGAAACGTCACACTAAAAGCTCTTATTCAGCAGTTTATCGCAGAAACGCCACAGTGAAAAGCAGCTGCACTGTGAAGTACGGCAATTATTAAGATATAAATCGCCAGCTGTTTTGTGACCGCACTGATCTCATTAGCTAGAAAAGCTTGACTTTCAGCAATCAAAATGCTGCGAAAAGCTGGTGTTCTGTCATTCTGTCCTACATTGTCAGAAAATCCTACGGTAGGATGTCTCGACAGACATAATCTGTCAGATTGTCCTACATTGTCAAAGCATCCTACGGTAGGAGGAATGACACTATCAGACACGTCTTTACCATAACATGTTTTAGGATAGGCTACCTACCCAACATTTAAGGATAATGTAGACTTCCGAGTATTATTTTAGCCAACACACGAATGCAGGACGTCATGAAAATTCAAGTTTACCAGCAATTTAGTCTACGTGATACGCAGGTAGTATACCCACCACGCCACCAGTTTGGCGTTTTCTATACACACCTAAATAAATGACTGTACCAACCTAAAGTATGAAAAGTTGAAAAGTTAAACTGTTTAGGGAAGATATTTTTTGTATTTCAAGACTCGCTCACTTTTTAAAATCAGAATTATATTACATTGTGTGGTTAATATTGAATTTACGTCATTAATCTACCCCGCTTGCTCTGCAAAGTTTTAGTAACAGCTGATGTAGGACAAAATTATGTTTAAATGGCGGGAAATGGAGTATCGTGATCTGCTCATGCGCGCGCATGTGCCGTGGGTGTTTGTAGGATAAAATGATATGTAGGATAGAATGATAGAACACTTGTTAATTTAAAAGCAATTTTATACTTTATCATTCCACAGTAGGCCTATTGTATAATGAATCGAATCACATGCATGTCAGCATGTCATTTGTCTCCACCAAATGCCCAAAGGACTAGTCCTAAATTTCCAAAGGCTATCTGAGGGTAGAAAGAAAAAAATATCTCATTGTAGCGCATTTTATTATCACTTGCATGGTATTTCATGCACATGCGGAAAAGTTGGGAAAACATACACAAAAAGTACATTAGTGCAAATACTTTATTGCTACATAATCTTAAGGCTGTACACTGAAAACAGACATCATAATTCACAGTACCACAGTGTGTTGTTTTGCTGCATCTGTTAGTCCAGTATAGAAATACTGATGAGGTCACACTTTAAATTGACACTATAGGCCAACTTTATGTTATAACATATTTCTGAAATGATTAGCTTCATTTTTTTTAATCAAGTGCTTGCTATTGGTCCATAGTCTTGACTACAACAAAGATTGTCCTCTAATGATTGGCCGTAATTAGAGTCAGTCATATTTGATGTTAGTCTATAAGAACACCATTATGTATTACATGGAGCCAACTGACAGCAAAATAATGACAGTCATAGTTGTGTGTGTGTGTGTGTGTGTGTGTGTGTGTGTGTGTGTGTGTGTGTGTGTGTGTGTGTGTGTGTGAGAGAGAGAGAGAGAGAGAGAGAGAGAGAGACAAAGAGAGAGAAAGACTGTTGCAGACTGCTGAAGACTGTGAGGCAGTTTGGCTGACTGAGGCACATCATGGTACAACACTTATATGATGGGAGGTAGTTGGTGACTGAGTCACAGCATTCTATTAGTTTCCACTGAAAGTGCATACACACAGCTCCAGCCATTTTTATATTCGCTCAGGTGATTCTCACAGTCTGGAGTACGCTGCTGACTGAGGAGATATTCTTCCTCCTGTAAAGACAAGGCAAAACATCACATTTAAAGACAGTGTTTTAACTATCGAAGAACAATTTACTCAGATCTTTTGTTACGGAAGTTACGGAAAATAAAACACAAAATGCCCTATGATTTCCTGAACAAGGGGTGAATCTATTATGTATTACGCTCAAAATGCATGCAAGCGGACAAAGCGTAACGTTCTATTCTTTTCAGCTCGGCAGGTGGTGACGTAGAACAGCGAGGCAAGTGAGGCGGGCGGAAAAGTTAAGCTCTGCTGAACTTTATGGAAATGAGAAGCAGTGTTTGCCGAGCAGTAACCAATGACACAGTTTCAAATGGCGTTCCATTCTTTTCAGTTAGAAGGCGGCAAGTGGTGAGATAAACATTTAAAAATGGACGTACATAAAATTTTAAAACAGTGCCGATTAACATTATATTACCTTGCCAAAAAACAAAATAATCATTACCATTCAGGATTCTTTAGCATTTTAAACTTCATGTCTTCATGTCATGGCAATCGGAGAGAAAGTGGCACATTCTGCTTTTGGAGCATTATGTAACAATGCAATAACATTATAGCGAAGATGACACCTATGACCTAAACTTACACTGAACACATAACAGTAAACTGCTCTAAATCCATTAATAGATATGGTAAAATACAGCAAGAAATTAAGTAATATGTAAAAAATATCCATCTTGTACCTAAAATGTCTCCAATTCTCTGGATGGCAGCTTTGTTAACTTTAAACTCAGTCTGGTCACCCCTAAAACAGAAAGACAAAAGCAGACTGTTGGCACAATATCTCAGTTCACTGACAGTGCGATAATGGGTACACATCATATGTGCTTGACCAGACATGAGGGAATGAGAGAAAGATGGCTGCTTTTACGTTTTTGCTCTCGTGACAGCCTCCATCCTCAGCAGCGCGTGCAGAACATTCTTCTGCGTGTCGGAGGACAGAGCCTCATAGGTGTGGAGCTCACCTGTCGGGGAACATTTCATAGACAGTTCGCATCAGACATCAGAGATCACTAAAGATGGAGGCACGTAGCTTATCGAAAGGCAACAAAGGCAACAGCCTGGGGCCCCCAGTTCACAACACGGCCCCTGGGGGCTGACGAACCTTAAACTAGTGCCAATCAAAATTTTCAGTTTTCAAACAAAGTTGTGGATGTTTTACTGAATGCCCCAAGAAACCGTATAATTGCCTCTGCTGAAATATATAATGTCGATGTGACCAGTCAGTGTCGCCCAACCTAACTGTGGGCGTTAAAGGCAAACAGGTGTGTTGAGGAAGTCTCACCTGCGAGGATGAGCTTCACAGCGTAGGAGCGGACTGCAGGTATGTACTGCCTCTCGGTGAACCCCTTGGCACTGTTCTCAGTCAGATGACGGATCACCACCTTGCCAAAGGAGCACAGTCTCAGTTTAACAGCACTCTTGACAGGTGGTTAACAGAAGCTGCTAAAACATCTCATCTTGTAATTAGAACAAACCCATTTAAATTGATGATATGATATTACAGCTAAGATGAACACATCGATAGCAATACATCATCAAAATAAACAAAAGGGAGGGAGGCAACACTATACTATACATCTAGAAAGTCTTTTACCTTCCCTCTTTTTTTTCATTTGACTAATTGGTAGTTGATATGGTCAGCATCTCTAATGTAACAAAAATAAATACAGTGAACATATCATCCAAATGGCCCACCCATGTCTGCATTACATCTCTCCTGGACTGCACTAACTGTAGATACTAACGACCAGTGGTGGTCATGCAGCAGTGGATTGTTGGTATGTAATTAAAGCTTGACTCTTTAATTAACACAACTACACAACAGTACAACAGTACAAGTACTGGTATATACTTATTTGTGATCATTTGTGATAATCTGTTCAGGCATTCAAGGAGTCTTATTGTCACATACATTAAAATACTGACAGTAAGACCTGTAGTGGAACTAAATGCTGTAGTTAACAAATAGTAGTTTACAGATGGCTAAATGTTAAGTGAAGTTATAAGTGACATGAAATAAACCACACATAATGGCATTAAAGGGGTCTTTCCGTCAAAAAACACTTTTAGTAGCTCTATGTACAATGTGGTGGGTCACAACAAGCAGTATATGCAGGCAGCATTCCAAGACGTGAAATTCGACCCTCATGGTTTTACTGGTCATTGAAGGGTCGAGCTAACCAAAACGAGCGGATCAGAGCATGCTAAACCTATCTACGTCACTAGGTCATAAGCCCCGCCCAGAGCCATGTATGGCAAGCCCACATCCCAAAGGATTGATGGACAGAAGCTAGGTGAGCGAAAGACAGCGAATTTGCCCAATCAGAGGTGCCTTATTGACACGTCATGGATATTCACGAGGGACACCGGAAAAAACAGTCGTTCAACCACTAGACCTGTTATAGCTTACAGAAAACAGCGTCAAACAAGAGATCTAGGACATAATTTTTCACAGAAATGACGCACAATGCATTCCACCATAGTGGCGACACAGAAATATGAATAAAAATAACGAGGGAAGTTCCCCTTTAAGGTTTCCTCAAAACACTGTGGTTCAGTAAAGGTTTCTGGGAAGGCTGATTGGGGTGGTTACTTGATAGGTCTGCATAAAGGGCTGCAGGACGGCCCTGAGAAAGGAGCCTGTGTCTGCCCAATGCTCTGCCACCATCAACTCCTGGTCAGTGGTCTGCAAAGCCCCGCACCTCACCAGCAGAGAACAACCTTCCTCAAAGTCCTGCAGCAGACACAGGTTGGACAGGACATTGGTTACATCAACTTCAGTTTTCTTTACAAAATTGGTATTAGCCAACTTCAGAGTTCTAGTGTAAAGATATGGTTGTCACATGAGAAAAGAAAGACATCCTCAGACCATTAGGCTCCTCAAAAAGGACATGCCTGCCAGTTTAAAAGCTACATAGTCTGTTATTTTCCACTGCCCATTTTACATTTTTGCATGGCCTACTTTATTTTCATTATTTATAAAAGTAATTGTTATCACACTAGTCTTCTTTTAATTAACCTTTCTGCGCAGTTATGAAGTAAACCAGTCTACATTTCATTGCGATTTGTACATGTTACAACTGTGTATGTGATCTTTTATCTTGTATAAAGCATTGCCATCCTGAGATTCTATGTTGGTTGCAGTGACCAGCTCAGAGAAGCATGAGGGAAGTCAAACTAAAACCATCTCTTACCTGACCAGCCATACCAGGTACAAAGACGAACTCATGAGAGAAAAGCTCTTGCAGGAATTTGAAGTGTGTGAGAACATCCTCTATGAAGCAAGAAACACCAGCAGATGCATATAATTTCAGAACATTTTGTTCAGTACTTTTGTATGTTTATCTGTAATCAAATTGAGGACTGGCTTTTTTATTCAGAAGTAAAACGTGTGAACGTCTAAAGTTAAAGCATGTGAATCTCTACACGTCATGCTTTAATGTATACAATCATGCATATACTCTACTACAGCTTGTAAAATATATAACAACACTATTTTTTGTTTTTGTTTTCCCAATACTCACCCTTTCTGCTGCTGGGAGTGATCGCCATAGCAACAGCAACCAATGAAGGCCGCAGAAACACGTGCAGCGCCTGATTCCTGTAGGAGGCACACATGAGCACGACGGACGCGCGCTTCAACACGGCCTCCTCTGGAGACGCCGACCTCTCCTCCCCACCAGGCTCCTGGTCCTCCAGCAGAAGCACTTGCCCACCCTCACAGCACACCACTGACCGGTGCAGTGACATGCTGGATGACATCACTTCCTCGTCAGAAACCTGTGCTGAGTGGGGGGTGACAGGTGAAGTGACAGACAGACAGAGTGAAAAGAAAGGGAACAACAAACGTGTTCATGGCGGACACTTATAGAGGAAGTTTTTCAGGTGATTGACTTATTATGACAGTGCGGGCTGAATTCAACGATGTTTGATTGATTGATTCCAATGTTTGATTCCAAAATATCTAAAATGAGAAGAAAAGGCATTTTAAAAGCACAAAACGTTCTTCTAATTCCATGGCTAAAAACACATGCTAGGGAAAGGTGTCTGGCTTAACAATGCTGCTCTTGTTGAAGTTTCTTTTCTGAGCTATCCAGAGCTTTTCACCATCACATGTTCTCACGTGGTTTGATTGTCAGCTCTAACCCCTCCTTCTCTTTTCTTTTTGACCCCTCGCCCCCTCTCTCCCTCTCTCCCTATCAAGTCTGAATGCTTTCACTAATCCATTTGTAAATTGTGTGTTCCCAGAGAGTGTGAGTTTGACAACAAAGTATCAGAGCAGCTACTCTGATAAAACAGCTTTTACTCATCCTGGACAACAACAGTAGCCACCATAAGTTTAGTAAACAGCATAGCGATTATGTTCACTCTCCTCTTTGGACTGAGCTCTGTTTCTCTCGATCTTTCTCTTGCACTAAGCTCTGTCTTTCTCGATCTGTCTATATCTCTCTCTCCTTCTCTCTCTGTCTATCTGTCTGTCTCTCTCTCTATATAACTGTCCGCTTGTACAGCTAACACAAAATCTTAAATTTGCCAGCCTAATTAAGCTTTAATTCTTTGTACCCTTAACTTTATGTTAATGCTTAAGAGACATGAAACATGACCTAAAACAACTGCAACTGCAAATTTAGAGCTTAAGATGTTCAATGTTCCTTGTTTTCAGTTTATGTTTTTCCAGCAATGGAACAGAGGCTTCTCTATCTACATTTTCATGGAAAACAGTTGATGTGCGATTTCGCCTCATTCATCTCCGGGCTCTTACCAGGCCAGTCCAGATGTGCCCCAAACTTCAGCGCGAGGCCCCTTAGCCAAACAGTGCGCTGGGTCAGGGTGTCCAGGGCCAGGCCCTCGGGGCTCTGGAGCAGGACAAGAGCCATAAGGCTCCAGGGACTAAGCACTGCTCCCTTCTCCTGCAGATGCACCACTCCGTGGGCTACAACACTCACAAACGCCTGGGTCTCCTCACTGGGCTTCTGGGGCAAGTCTCTGGGAGAGTTGAAGATTGCGGGTAACAAAGGTGTTCAAACATCTACACATTTTTCATTGCCAAGATAAATATGTTAAAGTTACAAAATGACTATCTACCAAAATGTCCAAAATAAATGTGACTTTCTTAGGTTAAAGTTAAATTAAAAAAAGATGATATGTCATATTTGAAACTGACCAAGAAATCATTGTTTGAAAATCATTTTGAATTTTGGGTCACTGTGACTCATTTTGCCCCATCTGGACTCTGGACTGGGAAATAGGTAACAGTTCACACCTGGGCGCTAGGTTATACTGTGAGCGGTTGATCCTCCCCTTGGCGAGCTCCCTCACAGAGATGGGCGTGCCAAAGCACACATGCATGGAGCCGTAATCATCCTGCAGGACTTTACGAGCCTTTAGAAGACCCTGGCCAATCACAGGGCAGAGGAAAGTAGAGATTTAGATTTTACATGATTACAAAATCCTAACGGTCTGTTTGTATAACTAAATTGTATAAAACAATTGGACTACTCGGCTATACGAAAAGGGTTTAATAAACGGAGTTACATCCACATAATAAATACATTACTTGAACCTCATTCTGGACGACAATAGTGCAACACTTCAAAATACTGCAAACTTTAATCAGTTTCAAGTATAAAGTATTTTGACAGAGGTGGTTAGATTGTCACAGATTTGACATGATCACAAAATCCTAACAGCATGTTTGTATAACTAAATTGTATAAAAGCCTTGGACCACTAGACTATACAGTACAAAAAGTGATTTTGTGAGGTGGTTTTCAGAATGGGGTCATACCATAGTGGTCTCTTTTGGTTTGGGGACCCCCAGTAGTTCATGGGCCAGCAGGGACTCCTCCAGCACCCGGTCATAACTGATGCTGATGGGCACCAGACTAATGTCATACACCTCACCCTTAAAGAAGGGCTCCAGAACCATGTGCATCATGCCTGCACAGGGAGAGAGACAGAGAGAGAGAAGGAGAGAGAGACAGAGAGAGAGGGAGGGGGGGCAGAGAGATAGAGAGAGAGTAGAGAGAGAGCAAGAGAGACAGAGAGAGAGAGATTACAAATAGGAATGCTGCATGCTGTAAACAAACATACACATCCATCTCATCACGTTTACATCAGCCCTTCTTGCCAATTGATTATTTTAATCCTGCACAACACAAAAAGACAAACTAACATCAGTTACATATAGGCAAACATCATATCATCACATGTAAATGTTATCTTTATATAATCACATTTTTCAAGCATGAAAAAACATATCTTTTGTACAGGGTCTATAGTTTAAAATGTTGTCGGCGTGTTTTTTGTGAAAAACTGATCAGCCGAAACTAACCTAACATAAAACACATTTTTTAGTTTGCAACCAGAGTCATGTCCAGATAACTTAGCCTATGATTTCATAAACTCCTGTATATCTGTTATGCAACAAATATATGTCGTACTCTACCCGTTATTTTTATTATCCAAAATATAAGAATTTAAAATGTGTCCGGTGTTTTTGGACCACCATGTATTTTCCACCCCTGGCTCACCCAATTTGGGATTCAGAGACTTCAGTGTCCGGCTCCGTAATCCTTCCACATAGAACTCTACAGGGGCATAGCCAGTCTGTCAACACAAGGAGATGGTTCAGGCGTTTTTGCTACTGTGGCCAGTAGTCCAAATCCAAATCCAAAACAATCAACAGGCAAAAGTAAAGTTCCTTTTATCTTGATGCATGCAACAGCTGAAAGTGCAAATGAATGCAGAGACACATTTACCTCTAATCTAGATCTAGAACCATTCAGAGTCAAACTAAAACGGGGCCTGACTTAGACCACCAAAGCACACCTACCTTCACAATAGTTCGGACATACTCCGACAGCACGGCCCAGTAGAGCTTATCTGCTCCAATTGCCCGGCGAATGAAGAACGCTCCAGAACGCCTCAGAATCTCCCCAATAAGCTTCATCCCCATAAGAGCTGCATTTGAGGAGAAAGGGGGAGAGAGAGAGAGAGAGAGAGAGAGAGAGAAACAGACAGAGAGAGAGAGTGAGTGAGAGAGACATAGAGAGGGAGAGACATAGAGAGGGAGAGACAGACAGAGAGAGAAAGAGAGAGAAAGAGAGAGAGAGTTAAACATAAAGGTTCAGTGTCAAATCCTATGCCAAGTTCAACACAAAAATCACAAGTAACTTTTTAATGTGTATCAAAAGTGCTTAGGTCTTTAGGTCTAGATTCAGCTCAGATTTTAAATTTGCGTGCTGCACACTTCACCCATTACAGTGAGAAGAACTCAGTAAGTAAGAATGGCCGTTTCTAATAGATACTTGCGAATTCCTGCAGCAATCACGGGGATGGGGAGGTCGTAGGTGAAGAGCACGTAGGAGATGATGAGGAAGTCCACATAGCTCCTGTGGTTGGGCATCAGGATGACTGGGTGCTCCTGGATAGCCAGCTGAAGCTGAAAGCAATGAGGACCGAAGCACAATACCAGGAAATGATGCACATTATTTACGTATTTATTTATATTTATATTCATATATTAATTATATTTTTAGAGGGGGGTAGATTTGTACATATCCACATAGGTTAAATTGCAGGGGGTACTGAGGGGTACTACACCCACCCCATCCCACACACACAAAAAAAAAGATTGTAAGAGTATCCCCCCAAAAAAGGTAGTACCCCCAAATTATGGATGACCATTGCACACTTATTTCTCAAATGTATGTTCATTCACTACTTGACCACAGACTACAGGGGAAAAATAGCATTTCTTTGTACAGTTTTATGCACAACTTTCACAATATAAAAGTCAATATTTTTTCTCATTTTGATTGTCTAGTCAATAACGGATAACAACAATAAGGGCAAAGTAAGAAGTATTGTGAAGTATTCAAGATTTATTCAAGTATTACAGATTTAGTCCAGACAAACATCTATGCTGGGGGGTCTAACAAAAGCAGCTGATCAATTAATTGACTTACTGACTAATTGATCACTGATGCACTCACCCTGTTTAAGCCGTCCTCATTCACCAGGATCCTGCGGAAGACTCTCTTGAACACCTTGCTGAGCGTGTAGCCCAGCAGACGAATGAAGCTGAGCTGCAGGTTGTGTGACATTTCCTCCAGTATCCCAGAGGCCTCCTCTCTGATCATCTCCACAGGTTCTCCATTCTCTGTGGCGATCTACACACGGGGATTTTTTTTTTTTTTTCAAAAATGTAACACCCGAGCACTCTCTGTAGCCCTCTTAGTACACACTGTTCCATCTGTGGAATGACTCACTGTTCCACCAGCAGAAGGAAAAATGATTCACTACAATATTACAACATTACTACAACTTTGCAGAAGCTCCTTACTAACACATTACAACTTGGTCATGCCATTTCTGCAGAAACAAACTTGAAACTGGGGTTGTGTCTTAAGAGGATCTATAGCTCTTTTTTTCCCCATAATTCAATGCTGGCACCCGCTTGCAGCTTACCTCTTGTGTGACGTAGCGCATGTACTGGGAGTCCAGTACTGCTTGGTTGAGAGCACTGGCCGAGTTAAGGGGATGCCCTTTGTAAGGCTGAGGAGAAAAAGTCCTTAGGGCATAGCTTAGGTCACTGGTCCTTCGCCTCTCCTCCAGGATATCTGTGAACGCACCTGGACCAAGTGTCTTCTCTGTACACTACAAATGGACAGTGGTGTCAGTAAACCAATAGGGCGGACTCTATTGATTTCTGACAGAACATGCATTGTCATAACTATAGTTGACACATTTAAATAGTCAACATGTTGTCTTTTTTAATTAACAGTAAGCTAGTTCTCCAAGCATATAGCCTAAAGAGTCACTGAGAATAAGAAAAAAGCAAAGTCAAACCCTTGTTCCTTTATGCCAAATTCCTTGTTTGTATACTCAAACTTGGCCAGTAAAGGTGATTCTCATTCTAGTCATTTGAAATCCCGTTGTTACGGCACCATTTTATTTTAGTATTTTTTAGATGGTGGCAATTATTTTGCAATGATTATTGCCGGTTATTTAAAGTCTTGTTTTGACGTTGTTGGGTCTTACTAAATCCGTCAGTGAGCACCATCCAGTACAGAATACAGAACGTGATGGCAATAATACAGGCCAAAAGGACTGTGGAAATTCTATGAGGCCCAAAAGCAACACGTTTGACACACTAATAAACAAGAACAGTCGCTGTCCGTCGAAAACGTAAAATAAAGGTCGTCTGGCAGGACAGACACTCACTTTCGCTTACTCCCGGGAAACTCCATAGCCACGTTTTAATGGCCAACTTAATGACACAATAACAATCAAAGCATTAAAACTTCGAACTCTGAGTAAAAATCACCAACACTACAGACGTCACCCGGCAAAGTGGACTTTGAAGTGTAGGCTATGTTGTTCGTGTTCAGGCTATAGCGAAAAAGTGAAAGCAAACCTACGCAATGGACATCTGTATGCTTGTAATAATAAAATAGATTTCTCGCCATACCAGAGTCTCCATTTTAAGAGGACAAGTCTTTAGCAGGTGCTTTTTTTCCGCTGTCGGGACTCGTCCAGCGAGACCCAATTTTTTTTGTTTTGTTTGGGTAGCAGCTGCTCCTGTTGCTGAAGCCAATGAGTAAACAGCCTGGAAGAAACTCCTCCCGGCACAGTCACGCTACCAGTACCCCCCAATAATCCTTCGGACTCGACCTGCAGTAACCCAAGCCCGTGCTGCCTTTGACTACTAGCCTACAGTACACTGGGTCGGGCACACACTTGAAGACGACATTGGATACTTAGCAAAAATAATCAAAAAGGCTTTTTGTAGTCATCTGGTTAATTCCTTAAAACTATGCTGAAATATTCCACCAATATTTGGTCATTTTTTTAGGTTCAGTAATGTTTTGTCAGTGACTACGCAAAGGGCACCCTTGAACATGAAACTTGGTGGCTGCATAGGCCTACACACTTCGCATGTGCACCTCACTACCATTTGGTACACAGTACAGCCATACAGTCATTACATTAAAACAGTTTCCACTGTTTTTCTCTATGAGTCCTCTATGTAATTTTTGGCTGTCTTTATAGCATCAATTTACTAGGCCTAAGCTATATCAAAACGATTCTAGAAACATTACAGTAATATATTAGGCTACTTATGTATTGTATAGCCTGTATTAGCACATATCGTTAGCTTGATAGCATAATTGCCTAAGTCATTTTTTTTGTGTTTTTGGAAAACAAGAAAAAACACATTTTCTAAAAATCCCATGCATATTTTTTTATTGATATTTTCACAGAACATTCATGTAGATGTGAGAAAAAGTTTGGAAAAAGAACAAAACCGAACATCATTTTTTTATCAAATAAAAGTGACTTAGGCAGTTTTGATGTATACAAAATGGCTGAGAAGATGTAGGCCTAATGTTTATTTTATATTCTCAGAAAAACTGCCTAAGTCATAGGCATAATCTGCCTAAGTCAAATTGATTGTATAAAAACTGCCTAAGTCCAATGGTAAAACTGCCTAAGTCAAATGAATGACTTAGGCAGCTATGTTTTTTTTTACTTTTATGAGTGTTGTGATTGGCCAATGACATAGGCAGACAGACAGGATGATGCAGAAGTGGTAGGGGAGTAAAGTTGTGCAAAAATCTCAATTTGACCAAAAAATGACTTAGGCAATTATGCTATGAAGCTAACGATATGCTAAATAACAGTGACAGTATAATGTTGGTTGGTAAAGAATTTATTTACTATCCAATGTATTGACCATAACTAATCATAATTAGCCTATACTCTGTGTAAGGATCTTTAGACAAATTAAAAGTAAGGCTGAAAAGGCAGAGTGTCTTTAGAGTAACACTAAGTTTTCATCTTTAGGCACCCTACCGGTTGGAAGTGGAATTGTCTCTCACAGAGAACTACGGAGAAACAGTCCGCTCCTCCAAATTTGCTTAGTGAAGTTACAGTGTATGGAGGGGGCAAAGTGAATTCAGAAGTTGCATTACATCGATTAAAAAAAAAATCTTGGCCTCTTCTCTGTGGACTTTATTGTGTGCCATGAACCTGCAATGGAAAAGTTCGTGACACCAAGCATTTACTGTAATATTTGTTTGAACTGCGGTGATATTAGGTTGCTTGATTGATTAATAGTCTCTGCTAGCCAGCAATTCTCCACGCATGGCTCTATGTGCAAACACCTACTTGACTAAAAAGCTGCCACACATTACTTACACAGACCAGACTACAGATATATATATTGCATTGGACTTTCTTCTCATTTCTTTTTAACCAATCAAACGTCTTTTCTCAATGAAGCACATGTTGAGCTGTCTTGCCTGGATTCCAGAGCTGCTCTGCTATTATGTCATTATGCATGGGTGCCCACGTGTAGCTCCCTCCTCCCTAAAATGAAACCACAAATGTTATCTCTCTTGCAAATCACATGGCTGATACAGTCTGTTTTATAACCCAAGTACTGAAATACTTTATTGTTTTTTGTTAGACCCACCTTTTTATGGCCACGAAAAGTTGTACATGACCTTTATTCTGCACTATCTGGTGAATTTGTAACCCTGTTATATATACCAGCTAAATGCATGCTAAAACACACACACACATACACACACACTCACTCTTCCATTAGCTTCCTTTAACAAGGTGGGCCATACCCAGTCTCTACATCTACATTTTTTTGTTTGAGGTAAAAACCAAGCAAAATGCCACAATCAGAGGGTGCGTTCTTCAACCACTGGGATGATAAAATCCGTCCGTTGATAGATGTGATTGATGAGCTTCGCTTTACTGGCGTCGATCAGGATCTGGCTTTGCCAGCAATAGCCGTGATTGGAGACCAGAGCTCAGGGAAGAGCTCCGTGCTGGAGGCACTGTCAGGGGTGGGCCTCCCCAGAGGAAGTGGTGAGATAAAAACTTGTTCACTCAGCCTTTATCCTGACTGACTTACAGCACACTGTATGAAGACAATGATAATGAGTGTTATATGTATTATACACACTTTCTTCACTGTAACTAAAAACATCATTAGTCTAATTACTGAATTGAGTACTAAATTGATGACTGAGTGCAATTTATTTCTAATGGTAAGTGTGCATTAGAGTGGGGGCAGCTGGGGAGGTCCTGAGGTCTCCAACCCTATTTAAAATCTGGGTGGGGCATCATTGCATTACATTACATTACATTACATTGCATTTGGCAGACACTTTTATCCAAAGAGAAAAAAGGAGGACATAAGCTGACAGAGGTGTAAAGGGACACTGAGTAACCTTTATACATACAGGGAGGTGCATGTGTCTGAATAAGTTTCCCGAAGCAGGGACACTACAGACATACATACTCCCACATGGGGACAGAGAAAGAGAGAGTTGGTTTAGTGATTGTTAGTTTTGATAGTTTTGTTAGGAAGGGAAGAGTTTTTACAAGCTTTTTAAAGGGGTCCTTCCGTCAAAAAACACTTTTAGTAGCTCTATTTACAATGTGGTGGGTCACAACAAGCAGTATATGCACGCAGCATTCCAAGACGTGAAATTCGACCCTCATGGTTTTACTGGTCATTGAAGGGTCGAGCTAATCAAAACGAGCGGATCAGAGCATGCTAAACCTATCTACGTCACTAGGTCGTAGCCCTGCCCAGAGCCATGTATGGCAAGCCCACATCCCAAAGGATTGGTGGACAGAAGCTAGGTGAGCGAAAGACAGCGAATTTGCCCAATCAGAGGTGCCTTATTGACACGTCATGGATATTCACGAGGGACACCGGAAAAGCCAGTCGTTCAACCACTAGACCTGTTATAGCTTACAGAAAACAGCGTCAAACAAGAGATCTAGGACATAATTTTTCACAAAAATGACGCACAATGCATTCAACCATAGTGGCGACACAGAAATATGAATAAAAATAACGATGGAAGTTCCCCTTTAAAGGCATCAACGGCAAGAGGTCGGCTCTGTCTGCACCTTGCTTTGACAACTAAAACACAGAGACACAATATTTAGGTCATTAAAATATTAAAAACTTGTTTTGATGCTATGCCCTAGTGTGAGTTGTCATACTGTGTATCTCCTTCATAACTAAATAATGTCTTGCACTGATGAAGAATCGTACATTTTTGTCCCTCAGGTATGGTTACTCGATGCCCTCTGGAGCTGAAGCTGAAGAAGATAAAGCCAGGAGAGAAATGGAGGGCCATCATGTCCTATAAAGACAACAGAATTGATTTTGATGATCCCTCTGAGGTTGAAGACCTTGTCAGGGCAGGTGAGCTTAAAGAGAGGGTTCAAAGGGCAATAACTACACCATACTGCCATATTTTTACAAAAAATATTATTTTAAGACTTCAGAATACTGATGAATGTATCATTGACCTCTAGATGGGCCACTCTTACATTCGGTGGACTGATATTTTTGTAACATGACCTCTGAAAAAGTATAATGACCACTATTAATAGTAAAATCAATTACAGTTACAGTTACTATTTTCATGGAATACGCTGCAGCAGGGTAGTAGAGAATCCTAATGTGAAGCCAACTTGCAAAACATTATTTCTTACTTAAGAAAATGTAACATACAAAAAAGTGACATAACTGGAAAAACCTGAAAACCGCCTTTTTTCTAACAATTTTGTACATCACTTCCACAATTCAATGTTCCCCACAGCCCAGGATGATTTGGCAGGAGAGGGCTTTGGGCTGTCCAGTACTCTGATCCATCTGGAGATCATGTCTCCTGATGTGTGTGATCTGACTCTCATTGATCTACCCGGGATCATCAGAGTGCCAGTCTCTGGTCAACCAGCAGACATTTCAGTCCAGGTTGGCAAGAACTTTGTCATTTTTGCAAGAAAAAATGTTTAACTGTCAAACAGACTGATTGTGGAGTCTTCTGTTTCTTATTCCTTTTGTTATTGTTGTAAGGTTAGAGACCTCATACTGCAATTTATTGAGAGGAGTGCAACCATCAATTTGGTGGTGGTCCCATGTAATGTTGACATAGCCACGACTGAGGCCCTCCAAATGGCTCTGAAGGTTGATCCACAGGGAAAACGAACCCTAGGTAGGAACACTGAAAAATAAGTGTTTAAATAACTCTATCTTTCTCTCTCTATCTCTCTCTCTCTCTCTCTCTCTCTGCTCCTCTCTACCTCTCTCACTCTCTCTCTGGTTAAACATAATATATGAACTAACATAATGTTTAAGCTACATATGGTATATAGAGTAACAAGTAACCCAATAAAGTAACACACAACACAATATTGCTATCAAGGAGGTTTAATTTACTTAATGCGTTTGATTGGTGTTTCAATGTACAGCCATTCTGACAAAGCCAGACCTTGTGGATCCCGGAACTGAGAGAAATGTTTTGGCCATTGCTTTAAACCAAGTCATCCCACTCAACAAGGGATACATAATGGTGAGATGCCGAGGTCAACAGCAAATTAATGACAAAATATCCCTCACTGAAGCCACCAAGATAGAGAAGGACTTTTTCAAACATCACAGGTTCTTCAGGTAACTTGTTTTTGTTCATTAGTTTCTTTTATCTAGGAAAGAGTAAATCATCCTTAAAAAAGGAGAAGTCCGAAGTGAATCAGTCCATAGCCCTGCTGTTTGATGCCCCAGAGTGCTGTTAGTAGGATAAAGAATGAGAACATTTGATGCAACATAGACCAAATAATAAACTGACAGCTAGAATCAATTGAATGGGGCATACAAACTAACTTCTATGCTCTAGTTAATGTTAGCTGCAAGTTTGCTATTTAGTCTATGTATCAAATTTTGACATTCTTTTCCAGACCACACTCGGTCACCTTAAACAACCAGGCTATGAATTGAATCACAGTGGATAGGACAGGATACTGAAAATAAATGAAGAAAGACTTATGGACATGTTGTTTGCAATAGGCCCACTGCACTTTCCTGCCAGTGTAAAAAAAACTATATATATATATATACGTATATATAGGCCTATATATATATTTTTTTTAAGTCATGCACAGAAGCACACATAAATACAAAACTGAATTGAATTAAACACAACACATCAACAATTCACAGCCCTCTTCTTAATGACGGAAGGGCCACAACTGAGTCCCTTGCTGCTGAGCTAACTCGAGAGCTGGCGAACCACATCAAAGTAAGTATGGATGATGGAAAAGTAGTTTCATGCCTCTTGTACAACAGCCCAGACCTGAACAGATTATTATGATTTTAGAAATGTAACACAATATGATTTTATTGTGCATAGATATGGTCTTATGTCCCTTTGCCCCCCCCCCCCCCCCCCCCCCCCCGCCCGACACAGGCCATCATCAGTGGCGCTACCCTCCGCACACACCGTCTCGTACCCCCTCACCCCGTTTCCTCACACACATGTTCGCCCCCCCCACCCCACTGCCCCCCACACACAGCCGATCATCAACCCCGCCACACACACATACCATAACTTTCTCCACACTTCAGTCCCATTTCTCCCACTTACGCCCAAAACTCTCCTTATGCCCTCTCAGGCTACCCCATGCCCATCCCAAGACAGCCTTAACACCCCCCCAGCCACCCAAACACACACACAAATACATATGGTGCACAGCCCTCGCTTCTGCCACCCCCACCCCTCCACCAGCATGAAGGACACAGCCCTTGTGTGACCCACCACACACACACACTTGCACGCCCCTGCCGCTGGATGTCAACCCCCCCCACCCCCACCCCCCACACACACACACACATTAACACATTTTATGTGTTTACAATTTTTTTGTCTTTCTGTGTGTGTGTGTGTGTGTGTGTGTGTGTGTGTGTGTGTGCGTGCATGTGTACGTGTGTATGTGATTTGTATGGCTGTTTGTGAACCTTTCAGGAATCTCTTCCAAAATTATTTGAGCAAGTGAAGTCACAGCTAAGTGAGAACAAGAGGCTGTTAAGTCAGTACATGAAAGGTCCTCCTCAAGATCCCCAGGAAAAAAAAGATTATTTCATTAATGTAAGTTTAGGAGAAAGAAAAGATTATCTTCAAAAGAGTTTACAGTAACAGGATCTGGGTGTTCGCAGTTTGTCAATAATGTTGCTTTTTATTAACAGATAATAACACAGTTTAATAACAAAATCCAGCGCCTTGTATCAGGAGAAGTTATCAACAAAGAAAACTTATACAAAGATCTCCGGTGCCAATTTAATAAGTTTAAAAATGACCTTGATGAAAGCAAACGTTCATGTAAGTGTCAGAAGCTTTTTTTATTGCACGTAAGTTGTTTCAATAGTGATAGTACCTACAGTATAAAAAAAGAAGGCATATATCCCCTTTAATGTCTAATGTAATATATGTTTGTAATTATAATTCATCATTAAATAAGTGTAGAGTATTAAAGATGACACTGTTGAATAATCTAATTGAAAAATTCTGCAAATGAAAAAAAAAAAACAGTTGCAGAGGAAGTGGAAGAAGTTGTGGATGAGTATGATGAAAAACACAGAGGAAGGGAGTTGCCTGCTTTCAGTGAGTACAGAGTCTTTAGAAAGAAGGTGCAGGATCTGCTCATGAGACTCGTGGACCCTGCAATATCAACTTTGTATTATGTCAAAGGTGACTACTTATTTTCTTTTATTCTTCACTATTATCTGGTGTGCAATGTTTTTTTTTTTCGCTTTTGTTTTATTTTTTCTAGTTTTTTTTTAAAAGCAACACTAAGTAGTTTTTTTTCCAACATTAAAAAAATGTTTTCAAAATCATTTCAGAGGTTCATCAACTTTTAACAGGGTAAAAGGCATGTCGGAAGTTGCTTTGCCAACCTCAATGGGCTATAACTACACTAAGTAAGTTTTGTGGAGTGGGCCGTCTCTGTATAGTTAAGATGAACGACAGTTCCACTTCCAATGTTGGGCAAACAAAGACTAAAGCTACTTAGTGTTGCTTTAAAATTTGAAATGTAATTGTCTGGGAATTTCCTCTATGATGTGAAATGCTGACAATTTATACATTTCTTCCAGAAATTGTCCAGGAGCAGTTATTTGAAATCTCAGGGACAACCTTCTCGAACTATCCTTTCCTACGACGCTTCGCAATGGTCAGTTACACATGCCTGTCATGCTTGTCATATATGACAAATCCTTATGTTTTTGTTCAGCAGATTTAGGTTTATAGTCATTTGAAGCAACAGTTAAAACATAGGCCTAGTTATAAAATAGTTATAAAATTAGTTAAAATACAGTTAAAACCATTACTGTCCCACAACTTTAACACTGTGATTGTAAATACACAATTGTTTATTTGAGGTCGTTTCAATGCTGCATGCTCCATGATTCCAATTTTATTGACCTGTCAGAAAAAAATAGAGGAAATCCAGTCAAAACAGGAGGCCATAGTGGAACAGAGAATCCATGAGCAGTTCAAGATGGAGGCATTGGTCTATACCCAGGACAGCATCCTCCAAGAGAAAATTAAGCATCTGGAAGACGACTGGGCTGACCTGGACTGCAGGAAGAACTACCCCATGATTCTTGAAGCATATTATACAGTAAAGTCTCACACACAAAAAAAAACAAACAAACAAAAAAAAACGGAACTCTTTAAAATATGATACATGAGTGGCCGATAAATAAAAAAGTGATATTTCGTTTAAGACTTAAATGAAATATTACAAAGCATCTACCTAAAAACCTGTTACGCCCAAAGCCAATATTTCTGACTTATTACATTTAAAACTTTTATCTGAAAAAAGGAAGCAGTTGTGCAAGGCAGCATATCCCAGGGCTGAGTAACATGCTGATGCTAGTTCATCAAGTCTGTCAGAAATGTAGTATTTCTGTTTCATTTTTTCTTGTTCATTGACCCTATTCAGTTTGTTTTCCTCTAGACTGTAGCGTGCTTTAGAGATACCATGTTTAAAGGTTTGATCAGAAGACTTAACATTCAAATTCTCTATTACGACATCTCTCTCTCTCTCTCTCTCTCTCTCTCTCTCTCTCTCTCTCTCTCTCTCTGCCCCTCTTCCCTCCATTCTCTCAGATTGTGATCCAGCGGCTGGCAGACCAGATCCCCATGTTGATCCAGCACTTCCTGCTGGAGGAATCAGAACGCATCCTCTGCAGCGCGATGTTGGGCCTCATGGATCCCACCAAACTGGACGAGTGGCTGGACGAGAACACGGAGAGCAGCCACCGACGCAACGACCTGCTGAACCGCCAGGAGCGCCTCAACTTTGCCCACGAGAAGCTCAGCTACTTCTGCTGAGGGAGATGGACACTTCCTGGATACCTGCTCTGCTGATGTTTGGGGTCACTGTAAAGACCGACAATTGTGCAGATGTGTCACGACTTGACTCATGACCAATTAACATTGGCTTGGACATGACAAATGTTAAACGAATTAACTTAAAGGGGAAAATTGGTGTAAAATGAACTCTGGGTAGGTTAAAATATGATAACGAGTTGGTATGTTTGCTGAGGAGCAAAACTACACTAGCCTGTTGTATTTCAAATCTCACCATTTTTACCATTTTTCTCAAAAAAGTCTCAAAATGCTAGTGATAAGGGCACATCGGAAGCCTGCAGATATCACTATTTTTAAACCATTAAAAAGCTTAAACTAGCTGAACACTTCCTTGGTAGTAAACAAGGGCCCAGTATTCAAAACGAGGCATTGAGAACTTTGTAAGTGTATAAATCATATGTTTAAAAAGACTGCTTTTGCAGGTAGTACCTTGCAGTAGTTTCTGGTCGCCGCCATGACTAAAGTCCATAAAGGCCAGCGTAGTTTTGCTCCTCAGCCCTCAGCAAACATATTAACTCTTTATCATGTTTAAACATACCCAAAGTTCATGTTACACCAAATGTACCCTTTAATTTTGTTTTTTAATTTTCATTTCACTTGCATTATTCAAATGACTACCTTCTCAAACTGACATTTTTATCTATCACATTTTTATTTTTATTTTAAGACTGATATTCTGCTGTTGTGAACAGCTCTGGAAAAATCCTCTAGTCCTCAGTGGAACCTCTGGATTTGATTCAAATAAACATTTTTACAACCTTTTTCAAAATGTCCCCTGTGTAAATCATCATCATGTTAAACTTCACTCTGTCACCTGACAAAAATAGGCCATGCATGCCAGTTAAGAAAAAAACTGGATAACTACTTCAGTCTTTCTGAGTCACTATGCAGATCTTTAAATCATCATTAACATTTGTACAATGAGTACATTTTCTAAACAATTTGTGCCAACTACACTGCAAAATTAGTAACGTTACCATTAGAATAAAAAGTTAGAATAAAAAGATTCTTACCAAAGAATAAAAAGCACATAATGCACCACTATTACCACCATGCTACAGATAGAGGGCGTCATTTTACCATTTTAAATAATTTTACTAACTGCTGTTGTACACATTGGTTGTACACTGTATCACAGTGACCATGTGGGTTAGTACTTCAGTACACAACTTAATTTAACCATACAATTTTGTGCTGCTAGATGATAAAATGTTTACCATTAACTGTATATATACAGTCTCTGACGTTGACAGATCGTTTTTTTTTTTTTTTTTTTTTTTTTGAGCGGCTCAAATTATTGGTGCGGGCAAATCAATGATTGCTGGATATTGGTGGGGGGTATTATTTAAACTGTCATATGACACTTTCTTATATTGTCATCGGTATCACGTCAGCTTGTTAGACTGAAGGTCTTACATTGTTCACTGTGAAATATTTTAGACACTTTTATGCTCATATAATGAAAATGTGTGTTTATGTGTATGAACAAATGTATGAATAGGATAGTCAATCCAGAAAAGATCCCATAGGCATACTTTGCATCAACATTTCTTATTGTATGTGCTACAGTTCATGTAACGGAGTATATTTAAATACCTTTTTGTTCTCCTCATACTGTAGATATGAAGTTTACCCAACTATACCATACAGCTTTTACATTGTAGTCGTTCAGCTACTTTTTCATGTAAAGATAGAATGTTTATCACCAAAGCTATTTCTATATCAAAAACAAACCTCCCTGTACGGGCGCTGGGGCACAAAAAAGTTTTCTCCTTTTATCAGTCAAACCAATTACATGAGTAGTCAGTCTAGTCCAGACAGACACAGCACACTTTGGAAATACAAAGCGTCTCTGTCTCTGCTGTCATAATGTGCAGTTGTGCTCATAAGTTTACATACCCTGGTAGAATTAATGATTTCGTAACCATTTTCCAGAGGGTCATTTGGGTAGTTTCTGTTGTCATGATTTAAATGAAGTAAACACAGGTGTTTGACAATACATGGCTTCAGCCAACATTTGTGAAAAAAAAGTTTGTGAAAGAAAAGTTTTTGTGTTATTCATATTCTCTGAAAAATGGTTAATAAATCATCAATTCTGCCATGGTATGTAAACTTATGAGCACAACTGTACCTGTGTCTTTGTGCTATTGATGTGCTATCGATGCAGACAAATAGTCTCCTGTAATTTAGCCCACTTAAACACACTAAAAAAGGATTACGGTGAAACTTGATGCATGGCGTAGGCGATAAAGCAGAATGTTGCGTTTATTTGTATGTGAAGGACTTTTATACACACAGCTACAAGTGCACATGGATATTTACAGATCTTTTTTGTTAGGAGTTAACTTGTACAGTAAAACAGTTTTAAACTCAGAAATCTACACAATGATGGTTTTTGCCCCGAGCTCCTCATATGAAATGGCTGAGCTTCTCCTGAGCGAGGCTGAGGCGCTCGATGCGACCCTGCAGGTCGTTACGGCGACGGCCAGCGTCTGAGTTCTCGCACAAGGCCTTGTCCAAGTCCACTCCGTCGATCAGGCCCAGCATCTCACCACACAGCACCCGCGCCGACTCCTTCAGCAGGAAGAACTGGATCAGCATGGGGATCTGGTCTGCCAGGCGCTGGATCACGATCTGGGGCAGGGAGGGGGCACAACAGAGAGAAACAGGGAACAGTGGGGTCAGTTGGTCAGGTCAACCCATTTTCAAAGTTGTTTCCTACAAGAGTGCAAACATGGAAGGGTTCATAAATGGATTAAAAAAATGGAATGTGAAGTTCCTGGATGTGCACTTTCAAGATTACTCTAACAAATGGCCGTGAATGTCTTCATATGAATCAAGGATGGTCTACAAAGCTTCAAACCTCAAAAACTACTGTACAATGGGCTCAAATGAGTCTTGAAGGAAAAAAATTGTCATTGTTTAAGTAATGTCACATTCTGCTTTAAGAACATGTAGAAAAGGAGAGTGTGTTATGTTTGGCATAAACAAATTGATTGACAACCATTACGGATTTTGTTACATGTCATCTTCTGCAAACATAATATTCCTGCAACATACCTCATAGTATGCCTGCAGCATTTCAGGATATTTATTCCTGCTGTCAAAATCAGCCCAGTCCACAGGGGTGGTCTCATCCATCTTGGTGAGGGCTTTGAAGTAAATGCTGTCCTGTGTGTAGACCAGCTTCTCCATCTCAAACTGCTCTTTGATTCTCTCCATCACTTTGCCCTCCTGCTTCGACTGGATCTTGTCTATCTTGTTCTGAGTGAAGAGGAAATCATGAACAATGAAAAAGAAAGTCATGCAATTACCAACATATTTAACAAATCTCTGGAGAGAGACTTGAAATAAATGAACATGGATCAGTTGATACAGTGAACATCAGGGTTTTTTTTTGTTGTTTTCTGATATACAGATTTCATGACAGTTGCTACAGACAATACGGTTTCTTGACTGTAGGGGGACCCTGTGAGCAAATCCTACATAGTGTTGCATCAAATAATACAATTATACTCACCATGGCAACACAGTGAAGGAAAGGATAGTTTGAGAAGCACGTTTTTGAGACTTCACTGAGCTGCATCTGGACAGTCTCTGTAGAAAAAAAAAAGATATTAGTTTAAAAAAGATTAGTAATTTAATTAAAATAATATTTATTTAAAAATATATATTAATAAATCAAAATATGTATTTTTGTAATATGACCTCTCATTACACTTTACCAATATGTATGATATTATATATCATATATCATATAGCACATTATATCCAATGCCGGTTTAAACAACAGTTATATTACTGTGTGTTGACAGAAATATACAGTTCTAAAAGTATCTAATTTTTCCTTTGGAGTTACCTCTGATGACTCTCAAAGTGTCTATTGCAGGACTCAGTAGTTTCATCATTAGTTTCTGGACGACCATCTGAAACACTTTGTAGTCACTGAAGCCAGGAAGCTCTCTGCCTCTGTGCTTCTGGTCATACTCCCTTGCTACATCCAGCACCATCTGGGCATCTGATTTTTTAAAATAGAAGATGAAACATTTATATACATATTTTTGCCAGGCCAGTTTTTATTGATTCAATTTCAAGAAATGTTGGGTAGAGTTTTGGTTTCAATGCAACACTTACATGACTGTTGACTGTTTTGAAGTTCATCTTTCCACTTCTGAAAAAAGCTACGCAGAGTCACAAATAGGTTTTCCTCATTCACTACCTCACCAGTGGTTAAGTTGTTGATCTTTCCAGTAAACAGTGTTAAGATCTGTAAGTAAATACTTCTGTTAGTTAGGACATGCAAAGCTCTTGAAGCAATACACTTCTGGCAATTAATTTCTGATCTGGTTTTAAAAGACCAATGCAGTTAAATGTTAAGAATCTTTTTGTCAACAAATGCAGTGATTTTTTCCCCTAGCAATTATTCTTGTCAGTGCTTTCCAAAATTGCTAACACTGAACTTGCAATACACACTGTTTTACTCACTAGATCAAGGTCCCTGTTTTACTCACTAGATCACTAATCAAGGTCCCAGAGCTGTGGAGCAGTTGTCACACATTCCTTATTGCCAGTCGTGTTGCTGAACGCACCTCAATCAGGTAGGCTTTCTTGTCTAGAGGTTCTGGGGCTACTCACCTCAATCAGTTAGGCTTTCTTGTCTACAGGTTCTGGAGCTACTCACCTCAACCAGGTAGGCTTTCTTGTCTAGAGATTCTGGGAGCACTCACCTCAATGAGGTAGGCTTTCTTGTCTACAGGTTCTGGGAGCACTCAGCTCAATGAGGTAGGCTTTCTTGTCTGCAGGTTCTAGGTGTACTCACCTCAGTGAGGTAGGCTTTCTTGTCTAGAGGTTCTGGGGGAACTTACCTCAATCAGGTAGGCTTTCTTGTCTACAGGTTCTGGTGGGGGACCCTCAGTACATTCACTCAAGAATCTTCTTGACTCACAGAGCTCTGTCTTAACCTGCTCCGACAATGCTGGTAGGGCTTTCTGTTACACACACACACCCAAGGCAAAATGTGTGTGTGAGTGTGTAAATGGGAGAAAGAGAAAAAGAGAGAGAGAGAGAGAGAGAGAGAGAGAGAGAGAGAGGAGGGAGAGAGAGGAAGAGAGAGGAAGAGAGAGGGAGAGAGTTTCATGTCAGTATATTTTTAATAAGCCATCTTAGACATCTTAGCTAATGAATGCTTATCCTTCATACTCACCTTTATGTGTTCTATCAGGTCTTGGCTCAGTTTGGTGGCAACGCACTGAGTTGTGGCTCTCTCCTCATTGAGAAGACATCTATAATGTAAGGCAATATCTTTTTCAAAACTAACTTCCCAAAAAGTATCGTGCTAATTTTTGTTTAGCATAAACACAAATAACCAGAAATAAAATGTCCACATATTTGAATAGGTTTATACACCAGACTTTCACATGTGAACATTTTAATTGAAGATCACTTTCTACCTAAAGTGCTTGTGGTGTCTGAAGAAGTCTCTCTCCATCCTGGTAGCCTCAGCCAGGGGAATTCTGTCCTGAATTTGCTGCTGGCCACGACACTTCACGACAATATAGCCTTTGCTCAGCGGGATTACACGATTATTAACAATGTCCAAAACATTCTTTTCTGTGCCACGATCCACCAGGTCTGGCTTGGTCAGAATTGCTGTAACAAATATTGAAGGAAACATTCTGATTATAGGATTTTTTAATGGGCCAAAATAATACATTTTAATAAGACGTTTCATTACATGATCAAAACTGGTTAAGAATCTATTACCCAGAGTTCTTTTCCCCTCTGGATCCACTTCCTGGGCCATTTTGAGAGCTTCTGTTGTTGCTATGTCAACGTTACATGGGACCACCACCAAGATGATCGTTTCACTCTTCTCAATGAAACTCAGGATGAGTCTTTTGATCTTCAACAGACAGAAATTTAAAGGTTCTCTTAATCAGTGACAACAGAAAGTAAACCCAAATGCTTTGAAATGCTTTGAAACCCAAATGTTTATCAATCAAACACTAAAGCACTAACAGATCTTCAGCCTTAACTTATGTAATAAAAGAAGATATTTGATAAGTGAGCCAAAAAAGTATTTAATCTGTGAGCCAGTTGGACTTTTCTCCTCACCTGGTCTCCAATGTCCTCAGGTTGCCCTTTGACTGGGACTCGGGCAATGCCAGGTAAATCAATCAGAGTGAGGTCACACACATCAGGAGACATGATCTCCAGACTGATCAGCTCCTCACAGATGCCCACTCCATCTCCAGCCAGCTCATTCTGGCCTAATGGACACATTAGAGAAAATGCTATGAATCTCTCAGAAATCTAAATATTCTTTAGCCAAATAATCCTTCCCATCCTTAACAAGCTGTGTGACTTGCTATTGTTTTAGGTTTGGTTCTCCAAATTTCTAAAAGGCATGTTTCCATTTTTCTTTCACTATCTACAATTGAGTGCATTATCTGGTTCTTCCCCAGTCTAATGTCCTAATGTCTACATGTGAGCACAGGCATTGTACACCCCTCGTCTTACCATCCCTGACGTAGTCCTCAACCAGGGAGGGGTCTGTGAACTCAGTAGTTTTGTCTCGGTAAGAGATGATGGCCTTCCACTGTAGCCCTCCCAACTGTTTCCTCAACTTCAGCATCAATGGACATCGAGTCACAATGCCTGAAGGAAGAGAAAAAAATTCCCCTCAATTATTGTCATTAAAAGACAGCAAAAAGACAGAAATGTGCAGCATTCAAAGGCACTTTTATCTATGTACATTCACTTTATTTGGGTACTTAAAAAGACAGCTTGGTTGCTAGTAGCTAGCCTTTGACTGACTGTGTCACATCCATACCATTAAATAGTGTTCTGCATTTTCACTTCTGTTTTTTTTCTTTCTGATATTTCATGTTTTCTTACTCATAGGAGAAGTTTGTCTATGCTCTGACTTCCTGTTGTGGTCTCAAACATACATAAAACATGTACTGTTTCTTTTGCTTCGCTTTCACATTCACCTGTGGGTTTTGAGCTGTTCAATTGATGGTGGTAAATGGTAAATTCAATCAAATTTGATAACACTTGTCATAGCCTGTTCTTAGAAAAAAACTACATTTCTTTCCAGAAGTATCATACATGCCTATAATGTCTATGTTAATATTCTGCAAACTTATCTCACCACTTCCTCTGGGGAGTGCCACTCCTGACAGTGCCTCCAGCACGGAGCTCTTCCCTGAGCTCTGGTCTCCGATCACGGCTATTGCTGGCAGGGTCAGGTCATCATCGATGCCCATCAGACGAAGGTTATCGATGAGGTCCAGGTAGGGTCGAACACGCTCACTCAAATGGCTCTGAAATTCCCCCTCCATTTCTTTGTTAAAGCTAAGGAAGAAACACAATTAAAGGAACACTCCATTTTATTGGGAAATGGGCTCATTTTAAAACACATGGGTTGGCCTCTTTGTAATCTTAGTCACTGAGCAAAATCAGTTAAATACATACGTTTTCCACAGCTTCTCTTCAGTAAGGGTAGGAGAGTCCTCATCTATCTCAACTGCATTCCACTGGTCCATGGCTATTGAGATGTACACGTATGGTCTTCTTGTTGAAACAAAGGGTAAAATAAATACAATATCATTAAATAATACTAACACAATAATTAATAATATTGCATTATGCAATGATGTTGCAGGAATATCTCCCAATGTATAATATTCAAGTGAATCTTAAACATTCCATCTCATCACTAACCTCTATTTAATTCTTTAATAGTTTTAAAAAGCAAAATAAAAGTCATTTAGGTAACATTCTTGTCCAGAGTGACTTACACTGAATTAAGAATAGCGACAGTACCCCTACAGTAATGTGGGATTAGATGCCTCACTCAAGGGCACCATAAGGGTGCAGGAAAGTACTAGTTTTTCACTTTCACTCCAACATGTGACACACCCCCCCCCCCCCCCCCCCCCCCCCCCCCCCAATCCCAAATCCAACGCATTAACCATTAGGTCACAGCATACCACTTTATTTGTGCTGGTTAGAGTTAAGATTTGTAGAATATACTGTAAGAGTTACAATATATTACATCAGCTCCTGTTCTCTTTTTTGCCTACTTCCTTTTATAGTTTGGTTGGTTGTCTGCTCAGGGTTTTTTGAGCTGCCCAGAGGAATAAAGATATTCATGTGGATGAGAAAAGACAGTACAGGATGTCGAGGGCTGGTGAAGAAGCTCTTGTAACAGCACACGTTTTGACTTACACTTAAACCCAGAAATCTGGGCTGACCATCAGATTTTTAAAAAAGCTAAACAATACCTTATTTCACAAGAGAATATCATTCTAAACATCGTTATATTAATTCAGACACTGACCCTGTTTAAACTTTGTTTGAAATTCATATTGCACTTGAGGGGTTTTTCACATCTTTTTCACTTTACTGGGTTAACTTTAGACACTTGCTGAATCCACTTGTGGAGGTAATCTGGGATGCACTTGAAGCCTTGTGTAAAGATGTCTGTTTTGTGGGACAGAGGGGCTTCATATTTTGCCTCTCTCCTCCTCAGATATGTGCGTCTGGGAGAGGTGGTGGACCACGTCTTCCCTCTGCTGCTGAGATCCAGCACTTCAGACTTCCCCTGCAGTGACACCTACAGGCACTTCACCTACTGGAGGGAGCAGCTCCCCCTGGTGGACAGCCCAGGACCTGCACCCCTGGACGAGGGCAGCTGCGTGTTCGTTGATTTACCACATCAGGCTTCATTTAATGTTTACAGCTTGACCCCCCAACAAGCACAAAAGCTTATGCTAGTAGCCACAGTTGGAAATATTTGATTTATACCCCAAATACGTTTGCATTTTTATTATGTGTAGCAAACTTAAGTTGTGTGTTGTTTTAGGACTGACATTTTGATATAGATCAGGGGCGTAGATTTGCTCTTGACATTGGTGGGGACCTATTACTGTAATCTGGTAATGCAGAGCAGATAAGTTTTCACGTAAAAAGACACATCTGAACAAAACAAGGACAATGACAAAGAGGGGTACTGGAACAATTTGAAGACCCCTGACCTCCCCAAGATAGGAGCCATGGGGGTGAGGTGAGGATGCAGCTGATGGACCATGCATGCATGCATGAGTGTGTGTGTGCATGCCTGTGTTTGTGTCTTTCACTAGCTAACCAACACAGGTGCACAGACAGATGCTTTGCAAACACACACATACAAAACCAGACACAGTGTGTATGTGTGTGTGGGTGTACGTGTAGTGAGATGCGGTGGTAATATTGCATCTCTCTCTCAAACTGGACTGATACACCACCTTACAGTGCTGGCACCAAACCAAGCATTTGTGGGGAAAAATAAATAAGTTAAAAAATCACCACCACAACCTTCCTGGCTCCCCTGTACCCAACTTTATTTTTGACTACTGAAGAAAAGCCAAATGGAAAAAAGATAAGACTCAGTAGTCATGGTACAAACAGTGGCATCGCATTATCAACAAAAACATTCAGCTTGTTATGTCTGACGGCAGAGTCATTGGATTTTTCACATTGCAGCACTTATTGAAGAGGACAAAGGAGGCTACAACACAGGAATGCAAAGGGGAGATAAAATCGATATGCAGATACCATCAGGCACGGAATAATAATTCCACCCATCGAAAAGCACATTAAACCAGTAAGGGCCGACCAACCGGTTTCATCACAGTTATGAGTTATGAGTTATGAAACACTATTCAAGAGAATGTGTTAGCAGGAAAATAAAAAGGATTTAAGCGCGCCGTAATGGCAAGTCCTTATGTATCAGACATTATATCACATTTCATCCAAGAAAACATACAATAATTTCACTGCAAAAAAGTCTACATCTTGTCGTCACTCTGGGTCCGGCTACAACATTTCGGCAACATCGAATGCAATGTCTTCTAGTCAAAGGCACTGACAAAAAAAAATCTCCTGAAGTGCAGTATCAAGTCCTGGCATAATGCCTGGCCAATGTGATGGAGTGACATCACTAGAGTTGTGTGTGTGCTCTAGTGATGGCACTCTAGTGCTCTAGTGACAGCCAGTCTGACAAAAGACAAAACAAATGCAGCACAGCAGGCCCATGCACAGCACTATAGTGTGCATTTCCAGATTCACAGATTCCAGATTCTATGATACCATAGCCTTATACCTTATGATGCTTGCTAAACTGTAGCGGCTCAGGTTAGGCTGAACCCATTGGCCAGCTTCCTTCAGCGTCATTCCATGGTCCACTATGTAATGTAGCTCTTCTCAGTTTTCCTTCCCCCTCCATTGTACTCCACCCAAAAAGCTTACCTGTTGCTTATTTATAGTGCTCAGGCTGATAGCAAAGTGAACTAATTGTCTACAATAGTTTTCTTATGTGACACTGTTGTCAGACAGTTGCTGGAATAGTGTAAATAATAGCCATCAACAGGGGTGTTGCTAGAAAATGTGGGCCCCCTGAAAGAAACTAATTTTGGGCCCCCATCCCAACCATACCATAGTCCTCTGTGGGCCCTGTGAAGCTCTGGGCCCTCTGAATTGTCCTTATCTACTTCCCTTTGTAGATTTGTCTCCTGGAGCATCTCTAAAGAGGACGTCAGTACAATTTCTGGCATTTTTCTGGTATTAATAGTGAGATAAGTATGGGTGTTGTTAAGTTTCAGTTTCATTTTTTACCTATATTTATATGCAGAGTTGCTCAGCAGTATACACTACAAAGTGCTGGGTGGAAAGGATCAGTATTTGCCGGTGCTGTGAGTCAAGACAGAAGTAAGGTAAGGTAAGATAAGTTCAGTAAAGGTAACTAACATGTTCATTCCACTTTCTGTGTGGAATCACATTTTTGTGATTGTCTCTTTTTATTATGTGTTGTAGGTAGGTGTTCCATGGTGCATGTTGTTTGTTTTTGTTTTTCTTCTCTTTTATCTAATATGCTTTCTGTGTTTTTATGTTGTGTGTTTCAGTTTCATGTTGTCTATAGAGTCTTACTTCTGCTGTTAGTTAAGTGCTGTCTTTCCTGGCCAGGGCTCACTTGCAAAAGAGACTACTATGTGTCTCAATGTGACTACCCTGGTAAAACAAAAGATGAATAAATAATTAAATATAATTAATTAACGTAGATAACTTCAAATAAAATAATTCAGATGGTAATTATACAAACAACCATTTATCACCAGAATAATGCAATACGAGAGCTCAGACGAATTCGATGAGGACAGTTTTTATGCGGCTGAAGAGGAAGTAAGGTAACATATGCAAACCCATTCAGTAACTTGGTCTACTCACACAATTGATGACATAATATGTTGTAATTAACCTCCAGTGTTGTGTTGTATTGTGTTTCTCCCTTTTCTCCGTGTTCAGCACAGAAATGGAGAAAGGAGTAGTCCACAGCCATTTAAGTGGGCGAGTGCGACCCTATCTGGAGCTAATTGACTCCCTCCGTGTAATGGGCATTGAAAATGATGTGGATCTGCCAGCGATAGCCGTGATCGGAGACCAGAGCTCAGGGAAGAGCTCCGTGCTGGAGGCACTGTCAGGAGTGGCCCTCCCCAGAGGAAGTGGTGAGATTACTTTGCTACACTAAACTCATTTTTCAGTTTTGCGAAACAAAATCTAATTTTTGTGATATGTCGGTGTTATGAAGAAGTATTGACCCAATCCATACACACTTACTTGTAGCATAGCGCCACCTAGTGAAATAGGTAAATGCAAAATTTGAGATTTTGACGGGCCAATATCTTGGACCAAGAGGGCGGGTACAATTAGCACAACGACCTCTAAAAGCATGGCAAGTACTGTAAATTTGTCTACAGTACTTGTAAATTTGCACTGTTATTGCACAAAATAACATTTTGCCTATCCTGGAAAACACTACAGTCTAACATTAACGTAGGGTAGCCGAAAATCAATACCATGTGACACTCATACTCATGTTTTTGTACTTTTGCATATATTTTTACTCAGTCACTATTACTCATTTTTATTCTAGTGGGCATGAGTTCCTCTGTTTTTTTCCCCCTTAGGCATTGTGACCCGATGCCCACTGATGCTCAGGTTGAAGAAGCTGAGGGCCATGTCACAGTGGAAGGCCATCATCTCCTACCGTGGCAAATCTATTGAGTTCACTGACCCCTATCAGGTTGAGCGTCGTGTCAGAGAAAGTAAGATTAAGAGTTTACAATTTTGGGGCCTTCTTATGCGTCAATTCAGAATAGGACAGTGCATCCCACTGTAGTGGCTTAATAATGAAGACTGTGACGTGCAATAGGTAGCTTTATTACAATATAATGTTGTAGTACTTGTATTATGAAATGTTAGGACTTACACTGACTGGTAATATTTGACTAAACCAAAAGATTCAGTTTTTACCATAAAATATTGAAGATATTAAACAATTGGAAACACCTCCAAGATAATGTCACAATACCTTTAATGTTTCCATTAGGTCAGAATGAGCTGGCTGGAGATGGAGTGGGGATCTGTGAGGAGCTGATCAGTCTGGAGATCATGTCTCCTGATGTGTGTGACCTCACTCTGATTGATTTACCTGGCATTGCCCGAGTCCCAGTCAAAGGGCAGCCTGATGACATTGGAGACCAGGTGGGGAAAAAAATAAAACTTGGCTCCACTTTATTATTGTGAAACATTCGATTTCTGTTTTTAAACCTGTTATAGATCACCATTGGCATCACCATCAATTTTATGCAGTAGCTGATCAGCAGAATCTGCTGGTTCTAGTTCGTAACTACAAAATCTCAATTTACTAAATTTGGTCAAAAGATAATATGGACAGCTTGAGGGGAAAATATCTCACTTGGCTCATAATAAACCTAGAGTTATTGTCAGCAAGTCTGTACAAAAGACAGTAGAAAAAAGGAAAAGGTGGGGCGGTTAACTCTTAGCCTGGCTAACGCGACTTATCAATGCTCTGCAAACATTGGTCTGGCCAAGCTGTGTTGTAAACCCATTTCTAAGAGGGCGGGCTTAACCCACGTGTGTGAAATGCTGTGTTTGCTACTGGACGAAGCATCGACCAATCACATTATTGTCCATGTATAAGACAGAGAATAGTAACGTGCATATGAGTAAACAAAAACGTAACTGCACAAAAGCTCGAAATTCCATATGCTATCGCTGACAATGTAACGTGCAGCTATTTTGTCAATGAAATAGCTCCACAACTTTGCAAGATATTACTGTGTTGTTCTGTTATTTACATACTGTAAACTGGGTTGACTTGGCAACACTTACCATTTATAAGTCAGATGAACCTCGTCGACAACAATGCCAAGGAGATTTTCTTTGTAGACTTCGTTGGCTAACACGTTCACCCATCTTCCAAAACAGCAGCTACAGCTGCATTGAAATCTTGCCGTTGCTCCACATTCGCCATGTTGACAGTGACTGAGGTAGATTCCCGGTCACTAAACTAACACGTCATTGCCTTTTTGAAATGCTAGATTTTCATTGGTCCCAGTTTCTCTGTTAATGTA
This sequence comes from Setipinna tenuifilis, assembly GCA_030347295.1. Lineage (NCBI taxonomy): Eukaryota > Metazoa > Chordata > Actinopteri > Clupeiformes > Engraulidae > Setipinna > Setipinna tenuifilis. Next base: position 18,409,741 of record CM059282.1, read on the forward strand.
GAAACGGTGTTGAATGGGAGCTTGGCCAGACTGACTTTGCAAGCGAAATTCAAATGCAGCGGCACAGGAAGTATGGGCGTGCCCAGGCTAGTTAACTCTAACCCTAACCCTAAGCCTAACTCAGTTCGTTACAAGATGGCGATGCAACATGTCAGCCACCACTGAGCTCATCAGCTCTATGTATATAGATGAAACATTCAAAATTGACTGAATGCCCAGGTTTTCTACTCTTATTTTGCTCATAACTTCTGTTGAACAAAAACCCTATTCTTTTTCTATAAAGAGTTTTGGCTTGAGAACCAGAAAGCAGTAAATGCTAAATACCCTATAGACCAATGTAGTTATGTGAATACGGGTATATTATAGTGACACCAGACTGACATGAGAATGAAATGTGCATTTATCAACGTTCCTTTCCTAAATAACTAAATGCATTTTTGTCTTTTAAAGATTAAAAAGCTTATTCTTCACTACATTGGGAAGAGTGAAACCCTTAATTTGGTGGTGGTCCCATGTAATGTTGACATAGCAACAACAGAAGCTCTTAAAATGGCCCGGGAAGTTGATCCTGATGGGAAAAGGACTTGGGGTAAGAAATTTATTAAACTAGTAATCCTATTCCCTCTGTGACAACTGAAGTTATTAACGACCCATTTCACCGAGTGAACCATACTAACTGATTTATTTAATCACTGAACACACGACAAACACAATGCTGACCATCACTCATGCTGTCACTCTGTCAATGAAATCTATGACCCTATCCCCCACTTGTATTGTATAACAGACCCTCGAGGATTTTGCAATGTTGCGATCACAACTTTCAACACAAATTCAGCCAATCCCTGCGAATTCATTGCGCCTTTGCAACTTTTACCAAACACTTCACCTTTCCCGCAACTTTTGGCCCATCATCAACATGTCTTGCTAAACAGCGAGTCTCCTTGCTTTGCTTAGAAGATGCAGGATACATTTGTGATTAAAAACTGCTCCCTCAAAATAAGTCACTTAAATAACCTCCAATACCAGCGACAATTTATTTAGAGAAATCACATTCTGCAAAAAGTCATGTCAGGGAGGTATCTCTCCACAAAAACAGGCTAGGCATGTGAATAAAACATACAACAGTGGTACACTTACCTTAACATATAGACTATTTTATAACCATTTAGCCTTCCATTGGTAATGTTAATTAGCCACTATGTGCACAATGTAGGATCGGATTGGATTGGGTGTTGCTACCCAACAGGTGGTGTGTCTCAAAATCCAAGTGCACAAGGAGTTAGTGTAATCGGATAATGGTCAGATACCTGGTCGTTACCGCTACGCTAGGTGGGTGGCGCTGTAGTGAACAAGTGGTGTTATAACTACTTCTATATCGATCTATTATCTTTTAATGCAAGGAACGTCTGTTCCAAGCATAACTCTCGAACCACTCATCCGCTTGATCTCAAATTTGGAGGGCATCATCATAATGTTACCAATGTGTGCAGTGCCAAGTTTCGTGTTGTTCGGGCAAAAAATGCCAAAGATATTGGTCAAATAAGCTGGTAGGATTTACAATGCTGCTACCATATTGGACATAACACGACTAACGACATAACTACAATGTTGGACATAACACAAGTAAACATTTGCCCACAACAAAGCTGTTTCTTGCATGTCTTTGACTTCATGTTAGGAAGCAGAAGATGCAGAACCCAATCACATGGACATAAGCAGTTCAGCTGGTGACAAATCAGTGGTGATTTGCAGTGTGTGTCACGACTCTCTGTCTGAGCCCTGCTTCGTTCACGCTTTCCCTGACACTTCCCTCATTATCGTAGTTAATTTCGCACTCGTTTCCTTGTTTCCATGCACTCATTCTATTATCCTCCTCACCTGTGTCCTTGTCTCGCGTAACGCACTTCACCTGCACTTCCTCATTTAGCCCTCATTCGATTATCACTTTCAGCTGCACGGCACCACTATTTATACCCTCTGGTTTCAGTTCTCCCCTGTCAGTTCGTCGCTTCACTAAGGTTTGTTCTCTGCGTTAAGTTGGCTTTGACTCTCGTGTTTCCTGTTTTCCTAGCTCGTGTTCCAGTCCTTGTTTTTCCTTGTTCGGTTTTGCCTCGGTTTTTGTCTCTCTTGCTTGTGTTGCTCAGTTTTCCCCAGTTTCAGTTTTCTGCCTGGGTTTTTGTTTTCTCTCGTGCAGTCCCGTTTTTTCGTTGTCCGTGTTTGTTTTTCCCGTTCTGTCTGTCTGCACTTCTCCCAGTTCCCCTGTACTCCTCCTGACCTCCCCTGGCTCTGACCCGGACCGGCTACCGACCACGCTTCACCTGCCACCCCGATCCTGTTCGCCCCGACGACTCGGCCGTCGTAGCTCAGGCGGTAGAGCTACCGCCTACTATCCCCGGAGTCGCGGGTTCAAGCCCCGCTCAGCCCTCCAGTGTCGACTCTCCCCGGGGCCACGGACTACCTCCGCCACCTCCTGCACTGCATCCCAGCGCTCCCGCACAACCACTGCCGCGGCACACCACCCCTGGGACCGTGGGTTCGAGCCCCGCTCGAACCACCTTCGCTAAGCCCCTCCGGGGTCCTGGACTATTCTCCCATTCCCCCCAACCCTCAATAAAACTCTCTTTGTTGGCACTTGCACTTCGGGTCCGACTCCCTTGTTCTGTTCTGGTTCCAGCCCTAGACCTGACAGTGTGATTCTGTAATTAAAGAGGAATCGCGCTACAACAGAATGTCATACAAAATTTACAAGAACTACTCATCTGGATAAAAATTCACTGCTGTAACTGTGTTAGTGCGTGTGAGAGAGAACAAGAACCTTCAGCATTAATAATGAGACTGTGGGACTGGTAAAAGTCAAACCAGTTCACTAGACACCATGTGTGTATGGCGACTAGCAGCACTGCCACAAAGCACTTAAAAAGTTAGAGGTTTTGGAAGCAGCACAGAGGTGCTCTGTTTGTGAACTTTTATTTAGTAAGTGGAATTAAAACACATTATTATCACACATAATTATTATCTGTAAGAAACATGCTGATACAACAACTTGTTTTTCTGATGGTGTAAAGATATGAAAAATGTACACTGTAAAACCGGATTGTCAATACAACTCAAAACTTTTGATGTAACTGATTACGTCAATAGTTTTGAGTACATTAACTATATATTTTAATTGAAGTGAACTTTAAAAGTTTAAGTACAAAATTCATGTACTTAAACTTTTAAATTAACTTTAATTAAAATATATAGTTAATGTACTCAAAACTATTGACGTAATCAGTTACATCAAAACTTTTGAGTTGTATTAACTTATCCGGGTTTACAGTGTAGGCTAAATTACCTGGACATGTGTTGCAGCAGATTTTTACCATCCTCTACAATGTTCTGTATATTAAGCTCGTAAATGATGGTCATGTTTTAACAGCTGTCCTTACAAAACCAGACCTTGTGGATCCTGGCACAGAAAACAATATTTTGGATGTTGTTAATAATCGTGTTATCCCACTGAGAAAAGGATATATTGTTGTGAAATGTCGTGGTCAGCAGCAACTTCAGGATGGACTTAGTCTAACTGAGGCTACCAGCAAGGAGAAAGATTTCTTCAGACAGAACAAGTACTTTAGGTAGGTGCTGACCTATGTTTCTATATATATATTTATTTATTATATATATATATTATTTATTTTGGTTGTAAGACCACTGTTGTTGGTTATTGGACTGGATTGAATGAGATATTTGTAGATGTAGCCATCCAAGATGCAAGCTGTGGTAAAATGGTACAACTGGTAAACAGTATATCTGCTTAGTACATACTACTAAAAACAACTTTTGCAATGTATGTTGAACTATTTGTCATGAATGCTGTACAGTGGTCTCCTTAAAGAAGGCAAAGCTACAATATTTTGCCTCGCAACCAAACTGACCCAAGACCTGGTGGGCCACATCCGAGTAAGTACACACGGTTAGATTGGGAATGTAGACTATTTTAGAGGCATTTTAGCTATATTCTTTGAAAATGTCTTCACGTCTTTGTATGTATGTATACATTACTTCAAGTAATAAAAAGATGGTCATCTGTGGCTGTAAAAATGGAAATCCAAAAAATAAACTACATGCACCATATAGTGGGAAATGGTATGACTGCCGCAGTGTGCTGTGAAGTTCAACACAAAGGGAATTATAATGCCCCTATGGAATGACTGTCCATTTAGTAGTTATAAGCCAAAAGGGTTTTTTTTAAGTATAGTGTCCCAATAAAACTAATTTTACAAAAAACGTACCTACAGAGGTTAGAGTACATGGCAAATTTGATGTGATAATGACTTTCTCCACCCAAGAATTTTCAAATTCTGTGTGTGCAACCTGTACATATGGTTTTTGACAATGAAGCTGACTTTGACTTCTGACCAAGATGCTTTCTAAGAATTTATGAGAATGTTTAAGAAGTTTTCAAGGTGCTGTCTGCAGATGACATACGCCACATTTCTTGACAATCAGATGGATGCCCTCAGAGGAGTTAGTTTACTAGGGGCATGGCCTAACGTTTTAATGCGGGTTGTTTCAGGGTACATGGTGAAAAAGGAACTGTGTTTCCACCAGCAATTGTGTTTTTATACCTTATCATTTTGTAGCTATTAGCCAAAATCTAACTTTTGGGAATTAGAATGCCCCCTATGGGACAAAGTTTACGAAACATTATGTCCTTCAAGAGATTGGAGTAGTGGTCCTACATGGCACATTTACGGTGGCCGACAAGGGCCAAACACGCTGCAAATGCCCAATACCTCTCAGTTAGAGAAAATAGCTACAAGTGCAGAAGCGATGCAAATTCACAAACACAAACACAACTTTAAACGAGATACAAACAAAGGACCTGGTGCAAATGAGAAAAACGCGCTGCAAGTAACAAAAACAAATTCATCATCATCAAATGCGCTGCAAATAGAGAAACGAAGCAAAGCACGAAACAACGAAAACAAAGAAAACACCTGCAAATGAAAAACGCTGCATAAAAAGTCACCACAACGGAAGTGCTCCAAACCTGCAGAGGGGGGGTTTTAGTGTAACAGCTTAAAGGAACAACGAAACTATCTGTTAATGCTGTCACGTCGTCAGTCTGTCAAAAATAATTTTAGTAGCCACTATTACTGTGACGTTTTGATGGTTGGTTTATCACATCGTGTATGAAAGATTATAACTGCCCACATTAAGCATGTTTTATAGATTAAACGTGATGAGATTTTGCCGTCTGGAAAGGCGTTAATTTAGCTAGCGCTGCTGCAATGACGACAGTCACAGAAATAAATTGTGCCTTTTGCATTTAGTGAGACAAAATGTTGGGCCTAAAAAGGTAACAGGTGCCTATTTACTCAAAATTGACACAGAACGTACAGACCAATAAAGTGTATTTATTTTATTCATATGAAGACAAGTAGCCAGAGGTAAACAAATAGCATTAGCGACCATGCTACTACTCACCAGCTATTTTGGCCAATTCGCCACGTATTATTTTTCCTAGTTCTAAAGCGACGCCACAGATTAAAGGCACGATTTCATAATAGGATTAAAAACTCATTCTGTGGCGTCGCTTTACTAGGAAAAAAATATCGCTGACGGGACCACAGAGCGTTTACCTATAACCAAAGAGCATAGAGCAATGTAAGCTCTTTGCTATAACTCCCTCGTCATACGTCACACCAGACCATGCCCCGTTTTGGCCGTTGGTTGTTAACACTTTCAGTGAAAAAACTTTTTATCGTGATGTTGAATGTCTGTATAATTTTACGATTTTGATATTTCATCATTGACATTAACAATGGTCGATAGTAGTGCTTAACTTTCAAGTGACCCTTTAAGCTGTTACACTTAGAGCACCCCCTGCAGGTTTGGAGCACTTCCGTTGTGGTGACTTTTTATGCAGCGTTTTTCATTTGCAGGTGTTTTCTTTGTTTTCGTCGTTTCGTGCTTTGCTTCGTTTTTCTATTTGCAGCGCATTTGATGATGATGAATTTGCTTTTGTTACTTGCAGCACATTTTTTTCATTTGCACCAAGTCCTTTGTTTGTATTTCGTTTAAACTTGTGTTTGTGTTTGTGAATTTGCATCGCTTCTGCACGTGAAGCTATTTTCTCTAACTGAGACGTATTGGGCATTTGCAGTGTGTTTGGCCCTTGTCGGCCACCGTACACATTGGATGCGATAACAACTGTCTGTGGCCAAAATACTGGTGATTCAAAACCTTAATTTTTAAATGTACAATTTCCCATTCATGGACTGAGTGTATATGCCTTGATTAGCCCAAGGTAGAAATAAATTTTGGTCTTCTTAATTGCAACGTTTGGTGAGTTCTTCCATGAAAAAATGATTTTAGTCTCTTTGAAGCACATTTTCTTTCATAAACTTTGTTCCATATGGGGCGCTATGATTCCGAAAAAGTACATTTTGCATAATGACTTTTTCCACACATTCCTTAAACCAATCCATATTACACACCTTACACCCTTCCAGTTGGCTACATGTTATGCATTTTTTGATAATGTTGAAAGTGAAAGTAAAGTCACTCCTCTATGTGGCGTTCATTCGATTGTGAAGAAATTTGGTGTATATCATCTGTGAGCAGCACCTTAAAAATATCTCATAAAAATATTTCATTCCCTTTGTGCTGAACTTCACAGCACACTGTGGCGGTCATACTATGTACCGCTACGTGGTGCATCTATTTATATATATATATATATATATATATATATATATATATATATATATATAAATATATATATATATATATATATATATATATATGAATATTGTTTTCATGAGTTTGAGTTGGATTATGTCCTTGTTTAAATTCTGTTTGAATCCGCCTCATAAATTGGTGTTGATTGTGTGTGGATGTGTTTGTGTGTGTTTGTCCGTAAATACATTTCAGAACTGTCTACCAATGTTGTCAGAGCAGATTCAAAAGGAACTGGGACAGTTAAGAAAACAATTAATGCACTTTACAGCGGGTCCTCCCACTGATCCCATAAAAAAGAAAAAGTTCTTCTTAGAGGTGAGTATAGCACCTAAGTAAGGTAGCATAACTGGTAACAGGGTAATTCTATGTCAAATGTCCAAATGCCGCCCAATGGACCATTTAAGATTTGGCTGAAAAAAAATCCCTGCTGAAAACAGGTCAAAAAACACGCCTACCTTAGTTGCTAAAATATTTAACATAAAACTATTGGGAGCTGAGAGCAAAAGGTTGGACTTTTACTATTAGGAAATGTGTAGTGGAACTTTTTGGAATTTTTCATCCAAATCTAAGATGGTCAAGTGGGGTTTTTTTTATTTGTACATTTGACATGTAATAACCCAACAGTATTCATTTTAAGGCATACATGAACTTTGAAAGCAGTTTGACAAAGAGTATGATGAGCCCAAATGACTTTGTCAAACAACTTTGAGTTTTTGTCCATGCACAGGCCCTTATGCAGTTCGTTGACAAGATCAAGCGATTATCAGCTGGTGAAGTTGTCACTATGGAAAACCTTTTTACATGTCTGCGAAATGAGTTTCAGGAGTGGAAAGATAGACTTGAAAGTAGTCGACAACCTTGTGAGTCCTACCCATAAAAAATGGAAAATTGTTTGACATGTTTTTCTAACTGTAAAGATGAACTGGAAGCAATACTTTGTTAGTGGTATAGTGCTGTAAATATTTTTTTGATACTAGGATACTATTTTGGTGTGGTTTAAAAAAAAACAGATGCTGAAGTGGTGCAGAAGGTAGTGCAGGAGTATAATGAGAAACACAGAGGAATTGAGCTCCCTGGGTTCTGCAACAGTAAAGTGTTTGAGAATGTTGTCCAGGAACTGGTGATGGAATTAGACACAGATGCAAATAAGGCTCTTGGAAAAATCAGAGGTATGTTAATGCATTACACATTTGTTTGCAATGCAGTATATAACTTCATGGCTAATTCAGAGGCATCTGAACTTTGGAAACGACTATTTCAACAGACAATGTATAATATGTTGCAGGATTTGTACAGAACTATGGCTATTTGTAACACATTCAGTAAGGCAAGGATGATTCATAGTCTTTTGCTTTGCACATAAACTGTAGGTTTTCTAGCCTTGTTGATAGAGGGTTCCTATGACATATGATTACTATTTTAAGTGACAATGAAATTACCAATATAATTTTTCCATGTAGACATAGTTGAGCAACAGCTCCTAGAAATCTCTCGTGCTTGCTTCTCAAACTACCCTTTCCTGCAAAATGTCACAGTGGTAAGTTAAATGTAACAAATATAGTCCTTAAATGATATGTTGTCACATTTATTGAGCAATACTATGATGTAACTATAATACACATGCTTTCATTATTTCATTTCAAACAATTTTGTATAAGTTATTTAATCGTTTTTATTGAATTAATCTAAATACTTTAAAACTCCCAGTCGAGTCACATAAATCCTTAATGTCATTGCAACTCTCACTTTATTGTACTTTCAGAACAAGATTAACAAAATCCAGATGAGACAGCAGGACAAAGTGAAGAAAAGAATTACAGAGCTTTTTGAGATGGAGAAGCTGGTTTTTACACAGGACAGCATCTTCTTCAAGACCATGAAAAATGTTACCTCATCTTCTAATGGTGACAAATCAGCCCCAAGGGTAGGAAATCCATATCCATTAAGTTGGACAATACATGCTAGGCTTACCAGAACAATATGTGTAACATTTATTCCACCAATAGCCTAATGCTTGACATTGGGGGCTTGTTAGCTACAAAACCATATGTTTTTTGTGTTTGGGTCGGATTGAGGTTGGCTTGCTTTCACATCTCAAACGAACTGCACCAGGGTCCATATGGAACCGTGCCAAGCTCACTTGCTTGGTCCACACTGGAGTTTAATGGCTTGTATTCACACACTGGTGCAAAAGGTCTGGACCAAAGGAGGAAACAAACTCAAGTTTAGTATTATGGATAAAGGAGCAAGACCGGAGCACTCCGTTTACAATGTTTTAATGGTGCAGAAACAACACTGCGCATCTGATTCCCAGTTACTGTACAAACTCAAGTTTGTTTTAAGCGAACCAAACAAGGCGGTCACCCTTCCTATCCTTGTATGAAGCCAGATCCAGAACAAGCACAAGGGCAGAACAATACAATGATATCGACATTATTATTATTATTATTACATTACATTACATTTAGCAGACGCTTTTATGCAAAGCAACTTACAAAAGGGAGGACATAAACTGACACAGGTGTAGAGGAACACAGAGTAAGCAGACTACCTTCATACAGGGAGATGCATGTGCCTAAAAAAGTTTCCCGGAGCAGGAACAGACACACATACTCCCCCCACGGGGACAGAGTAAGAGAGAGCTGGTTTCGTGATTGTTAGCTTTGTTAATTGACATGGTGGACTAAGGACAGAGACTTTGTAACAGTCTAGCTGCAACGTTACTGCAACCAGCCATGAATGAAGCTAGAAACAAGTCTTCAAAAACGTTTGAGATGGGAGATCTTGGATATCTTCCATGCGACCTAGCAGATCTTATGCAAGCTCAGCATCTGCAGAGTAACACTTGTAACACTATGCTATAATACATGTGTTGTTACCTTTTGTACCTGTGGGGTTTATCGTATTACATATACAGTATATATATATATTTAATTATGAAGCAATGACTTTATGCTAGTCATAGTGTGCAATACAAAAATGTAATTCTGATTGTAATGTTTTTATCAGGCTTCAACAGCTGTGGAAGAAGACTTCTATGACAGTATGAGAAGATATCCTCAAATGCTTCAAGCATACTATGAGGTACCATATGCTTAATTACTATATTTGAACTGTCTCTGAGACTGAAAAGAAAGACTGAATGATGCCCCCCCCCCCCCCCCCCCCCCCCAACTTTTTTTCTCTCTCCCTCCCTGTCTATTCTTCTCAGATTGTGATTCAGCGCCTCGCAGACCAGCTTCCCATGCTGCTCCTGTTCTTCCTGCTGAAGGAGTCAGTACGCATGCTGTGCACTGAGATGATCGATCTGATCGATGGAGTGGACTTGGACACGGCCTTGTGTGAGGGCTCAGACGCCACCCACCGCCGCGAGGAGGTGGAGAGGTCCATCAAGCGCCTCACCGAAGCTCAGGAGAAACTAAGCCATTTCCTCTAGGGGGTATGGCAGTCCCATGTAGTCCAGTCCAGTCCAGGGGGTCCTTAGATCTAGTTTAGGGGCCTTTAGCAACCCAAAGCTTTTCGTAATCCAAGATACTAGCATTTAAAATGTGTCCCATATTTATGGCCTGTATACTTCAAAAAAGTGTTTTAACCTACTCTATAATCACATGTAGTTGTGTGCTGTACTTTTGTTGAATTGTGTTTTTAATTTTTGTGATTCATTTTGCTTTTATTGCATTATATGCTTATGTTATGTTACTTATATTAACTTGTAAGCCAACACGTAACTGTTGCATGCTCCTGAACACTTATTAAGCTGTGCTTTATTACTGGAGGAGAGTGGTCTTGTCTGAATTTGATTACCTGCAAGCAAAGTCTTCATAAAAGTTAATCTTTGAATTTTAATAGGGGGTAACGTCACCAGAATCTGTAAGTAACCTTACCTTATTTTACACATGAGTATACAAGCATTGTAGTAATAACTGTAAACTGTATTTGTATAACACAATTCATACAAGATGTAGCTCAAAGTGTTTCAACACTTTGGCAAAAAAAAACACACAAGACAGCATTTAATGCAGCTTAGTAGAGCCAGGAAAGAGCAAGTTCATTGGGGCACTGTCGAAAGTTCCTGCTACTGTGCCTAGGGGGTGACAGATGAGGAAAAACTCCCTGTTTGTGTTGGTTTGTTTAAGTCTTAAGACCTCAGGCAAAACCACAGCCCCTAAGGGAGCCCATCTGCCGGGCTGGTAAGGAGGTCTGTGTATAGAGCAGTTAAAAGAAAACTTCAGTTTAAAAAGACAATTGAACATCATATCGAGTTGGTATGTTTGCTGAGGAGCAAACTTGCGCAAGCCTGTTGCATGTAGAAAGCATGAATATTATGCTATTACGCTCAGGGTCATTTTACAGTCATGAAATGCTGCAGTTGTGGCCTGGTGGTTAGCAAGTTAGTCTTGGGATCAGAGGGTTGCAGGTTTGAATCCTGTTTCAGTAGGAGGAATGGGGGTGGGGGACTAAACAACTAGTGCTCTCCTGCTCCCTCATCCATGGCTGGAGTGCCCTTGAGCACAAAGCAAATCTTCCCCCAAAACACGAACATAATGCATTCTACAAGTGGCATTGCATGTTTGAATGATAAATGCAGTTATTAGTCAGGGGGTACTCACTCTTGTTGCCTGCTATTTAGATGAAAAAGCCCAAGTAGAGGTATTTTAAAAGGGCGGTAAATTTACACTGCTACAGACACTGTACACAGACTACTCTAAAACATATCCAAGTAAGAAACTAGATGTTTGGACAGTAAACCTTATGGTGTGTCACCTTACTTCAGGCTGTTACCATGAAGAAGAGATCACTCCTTTGCCCCTGAGCTAATTGCACTGAGAATCTCATGTCATTGAAATAAACATGTAGTGAAAATACCAGAAATGTGAGAATTGGTATGTCTCTCTCTCTCCCTCTCTCTTTTTCTCTTTGTGTGTGTGTGTGTGTGTGTGTGTGTGTGTGTGTGTGTGTGTGTGTGTGTGCGTGTGCGTGTGTGTATGTGTATGTGCATGTGCGTGTGTGTGTGTGTGTGTTTGTGTGTTCACGTCCATTTCTGAGGGGTTCTCCCTTGGGCAATCCTAAAGACCCCTGTCCAGAACAGACACATGGACCATGACAGCTAAAACATATTAGAAAAAAGGGAAGTTGGTAAGAAGAAGGACAACACTGACAGAAGTGAGACCACTGTTTAAAAAAACCCAACTGTCTCATTTTACATAGTTCCTTTCAGCTCACTGATTGGATAGGTAAGTTAAAAACAGGATGAGAAGGGATTGACGACCCGATACAAATGTGATCAAAAGTAAAGAGGACAGCATGCTTCCCCTTGGAGAGATTAGTCTTTTGTAAATGCGGTTGATATAACGTGATATGAAATGTGAGGTACAAGCATATACAAAAAGATCACCTTATTAATTAAAAAACACTTCCTAACCCTAACCCTAACCCTAGCTCCAGCCCTAACCCTAACCCTAGCTCCAACCCCAAACCTAACCCTAGCTCCAACCCTAATTCTAACCTAACCCTAAACTTAAGTCACTTTGCAGAACTACCACATCATTGACTTGACTTCTGTATGTACCATGATGTCCAAAATGTCCTATGAACAAAAAACACCAAATCACAGCCTTCTATTAAATTGCATTAAATCAGAGGCTTCAGATTAAAAAAACACACACAAATATATAATTTGATGTACAGGACATGTTTAACAGTGTATGGTCTCAGAATTGTCTGCAAATCAGTTAGGAGTGCTATTACATTATTAAGTAGGCTAGTCTCTGTTGCTATGTGGTGAAACACAAACACAACATGTGATCAAATCAGAAAAGGTTTCACCTGTGCTAAATTATAACTGAAAGAGAGTAGCCAAGTGTGCTTGTGTTTGTCTGCAGGATGTGTGCTTTTCAGTGACCATGGACTAGACTAGAGCATCGGCAGTTGTATAGCAACTGGAATTTCCCAATTCCTCTTTCAATTTCAGTGGGTATGTATGAAATCAATCCATTTACATATATGATGGTAAAAGAGGTTGCACTCACTTTTTCCCACAGCTGGCAGAAGTAAGGTGAGTCCAGCACTTGATATAGATTTTTCACTAATTCTCTGAGATAAGAACACATTTATTTTTAACTGATAAATATGTATTTGTTAATATACGTCTAAGTCTCTTAAAGAAATAACCACAGACTGGTCTCTGTTTTTTATCATTATTTTGCTAAAAATGAACCTGATGAAGCAAAGGCAAAACATGTTCACCATAATTAAAACAAAATAGCAGAGACCAGTGTGCGGTGATTTCTTCTTTATTTATACTTTTGCTTTACATCATCAGCACCTGGGCCACAAGGCAGGGTTTAGATTTTTTACTTTAGATTTTTTGTATATGTAAATTTAAATTTAAAGTAAAGAATTATATAAATGGCAAATGATTTGACAAAAACTTTGTAGTTAAAACTTATTTAATAGAACATTTTAAGTTAGAATATCTCCAGTAAAGTAGTTGTAGTGACAGATTTTTTTTCTTTCACATTTCTTTGTTCCTACATATTCTTGTCAACTAGTTTACTTTTCCTAGTATTTGAAGAAATGATCATTGTATTTTATAAAATATAATATTGCATTTAGTTTCTTTTGTCCCCTTTCTTCCAATAACAAGGCCATATATCTTAAGAAACATGGACCAGTGGAATGCAGTTGAGATAGATGAGGAAACTCCTACCCTTACTGAAGAGAAGCTGTGGAAAACGTTTGTATAATATTTATCTCGCTTAGTCATCAGCAATACAAAGAGGCCAATTAACCCATTTGTTTTAATGGCGTTTCTTCCTTAGCCTCAACAAAGAAAGGGAGGGAGAATTTCAGAGTCATTTGAGTGAGCGTGTTCGACCCTACCTGGACCTCATCGATAACCTTCGTCTGATGGGCATCGATGATGACCTGACCCTGCCAGCAATAGCCGTGATCGGAGACCAGAGCTCAGGGAAGAGCTCCGTGCTGGAGGCACTGTCAGGGGTGGCACTCCCCAGAGGAAGTGGTGAGAAAATTAGTTTAGACTTTGTGCACCCATAACACTGCAAGTGTATATATTACTATAGACACTGTTATCCAAAATGACCTAGTCACTGAGCACTATTTTAAATAATATCAGATTTTTAATGCAAAGAATAGGTCATTTCATGTTTTTCTGACATTGGTATCACAAAGGCCAGTAGAGAACATGTGTATGCCATCATGTCAGACTTCTCAAAAGAAAAACTTAATTGTGTTAAAGAAGACAAGCCTAGCTCCAAACATACAGGTGAACACAAGTAAAAGCAAAAGTTCAAGCTTCATGAGTGCTAGACCACACTAGGAACTCAGACCAAGAGACGGTTAAAAAAAAAAAAGCCATAATGCAGAACAAAGAATGAGCCGGAACCTCAAGCCACAAGGGGGGGGGGGGGGAGGACACCAGGGCAGAGTGAAGTGAAGTCTAACTGGTCAGAGTAACGAGGTTGTAGCACAATACCAGGACCATGAGGACCAGCTACCTTAGTCCAGGTGTGAAGCAGTCTTAAAGACCTTTGTTTAAAAACATGTTGCACTATTACACTGCAGACTATTAGCCAGAGTCTCTGCTTTGTTCCAGATTTTAGCGTTTACTGCACTTAATCATAACAATTCAATAATGCCACTGATGCAAACATAAAAAAAATCAGTGAGTTATACGATACAGTCCTTTGCTTTCAAATTCAAGTTTATTTAGCCTTAATATTTATCCACAACATATGTTCGACATTTAATTCTTCCCTGTTTTCATTTTATGGTCATTTTTTAAATACATCTTTCTTCCATCAGGCATTGTGACTCGATGTCCGTTGATGCTGAAGTTGAGGAAACAGTTGGGAGGGCTACAGTGGAAGGCCATCATCTCTTACCGAGACAAAACTACTGAGTTCACAGACCCCTCCCTGGTTGAGGACTACGTCAGGGATGGTAAGATGAGGGGTGCACAATGCACATCGGTGTTTCTCAACCTTTGGGTCAAGAACCAGTTTTGTTCTGTGGGATATTTTGAAAGGGTTGTTAGACAAGTTCTAAATGGCCTGATATGTAATGCGTATTATTATTTATTCAATTGCGACTGAGCTGGTATCTTAGAATTTGGGTCACAGAGCCAAAAATGTTAACAACCACTGGGGTACAACTTGTACCACAAAATGCAATAGCAATTGAGTATACTGACATTTCTGATAAACCCACAACATCTTTTCCAATGTTTCTCTTAGCCCAGAATGAGCTGGCTGGAGATGGTGTGGGGATCTGTGAAGAGCTGATCAGTCTGGAGATCATGTCTCCTGATGTGTGTGACCTCACTCTGATTGATTTACCTGGCATTGCCCGAGTCCCTGTCAAAGGGCAGCCTGATGACATTGGAGACCAGGTGAGGAGCTCAAAGATTAAATACCTTCTTCAGAACATAGGTTAAGGCAAAACATCTGTGTTGGTATTTAATGTTTTCAAACAGAATATTTCACAATATGTTTCCAAACCAAAGCATTTGGGCTTAACCTTTTCTTGGGACTGATAAATTAACCTTTTTTTGTTTTTGTTTTTCTCTGGAAGATTAAAAGACTCATCCTGAGTTTCATTGAGAAGAGTGAAACGATCATCTTGGTGGTGGTCCCATGTAACGTTGACATAGCAACAACGGAGGCTCTCAAAATGGCCCAGGAAGTGGATCCAGAGGGGAAAAGAACTCTGGGTAATAGATTTTTGACCAGTGTTTGTGTTGCAGTGTGTAATCCTTTCAACAAGTTCTATTATCTTAATCCTTTAATGTTTTTTTTTTTTACAGCAATCCTTACTAAGCCAGACCTGGTGGATCGTGGCACAGAAAAGAATGTTTTGGATATTGTTAATAATCGTGTTATCCCATTGAGCAAAGGCTATATTGTTGTGAAGTGTCGTGGCCAGCAGCAAATTCAGGACAGAATTCCTCTACATGAGGCTACCAGGATGGAGAGAGATTTCTTCAGACAACACAAGCACTTTAGGTGGGTAGTGTTCTTCGGTAAATGTGTTCACGTCCTCCAGTCCAGAATGAGTTAAATTATAAATGTAGTCATCTAAAATAAAATGTGTCAAAATAATATGCTGTATATATATATATTGAATGTATATATGTTATTTTGTTATCTATAAAAAATATCATTATCTTTTTTTTGCAAAATTAGTTGCTGTAAAGATTTTGCCTCACATTATAGGTGTCTTCTGAATGAGGAGAGAGCCACAACTCAGTGCCTTGCCACCAAACTGAGCCAAGACCTGATAGAACACATAAAAGTAAGTCCAGAGGAGAGGCATACATTTTGTGTTAGACTGAGACAGTTCATCAGCAATAAGATAACATGGACTAAGATCAACTTAGATTATTAGAAATGTATTCTGACTTTATCATCTGTGTGTGTGTGTGTGTGTGTGTGTGTGTGTGTGTGTGTGTGTGTGTGTGTGTGTGTGTCTTGTAGAGAGCTCTACCAGCATTATCAGAGCAGGTTAAGATGGAGCTGTATGAGTCAAGGAGATTCCTTAGTGAATGTACTGAAGGTCCCCCACCAGAACCCCTTGACAAGAAAGCCTACCTGGTCGAGGTGAGTAGAGTACAGCAAGAAAGCCTACCTGGTCAAGGTGGGTACAGCAAAATCACTAACAACAAAGAATGTTTGAGAACCGCTCCATGACTATAAATGGTTAATGATTCCTGCTGAGTTAGTATGAGTTAAAGCTAAGTAATTCCATAAATCACCAACCGGATGAAAAGTTGTAGCAATTGTTGATAAAAGGTGCTAAAAGTTAAACTCTTGTCTTTAAAATTAGAATGCGCATTACTCAGAAATAATGAATCAGTTTGCTTCAGCAGCTTTACATATGTGAAATTACAGAGGTATTTCCTCACAGATCTTAACCTTGTTCAATGGGAAGATCAACGGCTTAACTGCTGGAGAAGTAGTGAACGAGGAAAACCTATTTGTGATCCTGCGTCAACATTTTCAAAAGTGGAAAGATGAGCTTCAAAACAGTCAAGAGTCATGTAAGTGCAGCTTAAAAATGGAAATATAATATTGCCTGAGGAAAGTTATTTAAACAATGTGAATTTTCTTCTATTTAAAAAAACAGATGCCAAAATGGTGCTGGATGTAGCAAGGGAGTATGACCAGAAGCACAGAGGCAGAGAGCTTCCTGGCTTCAGCAACTACAAAGTGTTTGAGATGGTCGTCCAGAGACTGGTGGTTAGACTACTAGGTCCTGCAATAGGCACTTTAAGAGTCATTAGAGGTAACTACAGTGGCCCAGTGAGTCAGTTGTTTTTTTTTTTTGCAACGGCACACTGTTGTCAGAAATAGATTGCAAATTATGTAAATCAGCTGGATGCATACGAGGAATGTAATATGCCTTATATGTAATATGTAATGTGGTACTTGATTGATGTTGTGTAACAATGATTTTAAAGAAATTTTGTTTTTTGTTTGTTTCAAGAAACTGTTCAAGCACAGCTCATTGATGTCTCAAAAACATGCTTTTCAAACTATCCCTTCCTTCACTGTGTTGCCATGGTAAATATTACTGAAATGTGAAATGTAATTTTATTACGTCTCATTCATGTGATCCATATAACTTAATTGTTTTTATTAAAATTTGAATTTGACAGACCTCTTAAGAAACATAACTTAGTTATTTATCTAGACATACTATTGTTATTACCAGTTGGTTCATGGTTCATATTTACTTGTTCAGAGAATTGTAACATTTGTTTGCATGACTTCCTTATTCATTGTTCATGATTTCCTGTTCACTCAGAACAAGATAGACAAGATCCAGTCAAGGCAGGAGGGCAAAGTGATGGAGAGAATCAAAGAGCAGTTTGAGATGGAGAAGCTGGTCTACACACAGGACAGCATTTACTTCAGAGCCCTTACCAAGATGGAGGAAACCAACCCTGTGAACTGGGCTGATTTTGACACAAGAGCTAGATATCCAGAAATGCTCCAAGCATACTATGAGGTACGCTGCAGTACCAAACATTATGTATGCAAAACATATTACCAGATCATAAAGCCTGTATGACAACAATTGAGTTATTGACTCCTGATTAGCTCTGACTCTATAGTATGTGACTATATTTCCAGAATAGTGATGACAATTGCTTGTTCACTATTAGCTTCAATGCTATACAAACTGATAAAGAGTAAACTAAATGTATTCTTTCTTCACTATCATCATCATCAGTGGAACACACTACAGTATACTGTAGTTCTTGTGTGACATGCATTGTAGCACATCATGAATGAGCTTTGCATTGGCCAAGACTCAAACCCACAACTCACAGCAAACTGGACAGGGAGGAGGAAGCACTACCAAGCGAACTAACAAACAGGCTGCTTACTTAATCAGCAGTGTAAGCCCATGAAGTGCCAGGAGAGAGTTTTTTTTGGGTTTTTGTGTTTATATATATACATACATACACACCAGTTGGCTGCCACTCCACTTGCTCACCTAAATCTCACACCCATTTCAGTCACAGCGCAAGTGTAACCTTTATTGTATTATACTGCATACTTGCATCGGCCCAGACTTGAACTCGCAGCTCACAGCATCTCAGACTGGGAGGATTATCCGCTGCCCAGTGACCTAAAAAACTGGGCTGCTCAGGCAGTATCGTGTCATCATGAGGGGCCAGGAGGAATGTTTATTAACACACACATTGCATGGCACCATGTGGCTACCGGTCAAAGGTCCTTTTTTTCAGTCACACACTTAAGCCTTATTTACAGTATGAACGTCTTTCAGTCACATCAGACACAGAACTAAAGGTGGGTTAGTTCAACCATAACCCCTCACCCCTGCCCCCCCTGTTTCTGTCTCTCCTGCCCCAGATCGTGATCCAGCGCCTGGCAGACCAGATCCCCATGCTGATCCAGTTCTTCCTGCTGAAGGAGTCGGCGCGGGTGCTGTGTGGTGAGATGCTGGGCCTGATCGACGGAGTGGACTTGGACAAGGCCTTGTGCGAGAACTCAGACGCTGGCCGTCGCCGTAACGACCTGCAGGGTCGCATCGAGCGCCTCAGCCACGCTCAGGAGAAGCTCAGCCATTTCATATGAGGAGCTTGGGGCAGGAGAAGCTCAGCCATTTCATATGAGGAGCTCGGGGCAGGGACATCAGCCATTTCATATGAGGAGCTTGGGGCAGGGACATCATTGTGTAGATTTCTGATTTTAAAACTGTTCTACGTGTGGTACACACAAGGTGACTCCAAAACAGAATTGTAAATATCCATGTGCACTTGTAGCTGTGTGTATAAAAGTCCTTCACATACAAATAAACGCAGCATCCTGCTTAATCGCAAACGCCCTGCCTCAAGTTTGACCGTAATCTTTTTTCACTTTGTCTGTATCATGATTTCTGCAGATCGATAGCACAGAGACACATGTACAGTTGTGCTCATAAGTTTACATACCCTGGCAGAATTGATGATTTCTTAACCATTTTTCAGAGAATATGAATGATAACACAAAAACTTTCCTTTCACTCATGGTTAATGTTGGCTGAAGGAGCCATTTATTGTCAAACACCTGTGTTTATTTTATTTACATCATAATGACAACAGAAACTACCCAAATGACCCTCTAAAAAATTGTTAAGAAATCATTAATTGTACCACAGTATGTAAACTTATGAGCACAACTGTACATTATGACAGCAGAGACAGAGACGCTTTGTATTTCCAAAGTGCCCCTTGTCTGAACTAGACTGACTACTCATGTAATTGATTTGACTGATAAAAGGACAAAACAGTTTTTTGTGCCCCAGGGCCCGTACAGGGAAGTTTGGTTTTGATAGAGAAATAGTTCTGGTAATAAACATTCTATCTTTAGATGAAGACTGTATGGTTTAGTTGGGTAAACTTCATATCTACAGTATAAGGAGAACAAAAAGGTATTTAAATATACTCTGTTACATTAACTGTAGCACATACAATAAGAAATGTTGAAGCAAAGTATGCCTATGGGGTCTTTTCTGGATTGATTGTCCTATTTATACATCTGTTCATACACATAAACGCACATTTTCATATGAGCATAAAAGTGTCTAAAATATTTCACAGTGAACAATGTAAGACCTTCAGTCTAACAAGCTCACGTGACACAGATGACAATATAAGAAAGTGTCATATGACAGTTTAGATAATACCCCCCACCAATATCCAGCAATCATTAATTTGTCCCCACCAATAATTTAAGCCCCTCAAAAAAAAACAAAAGATCTGTCAACGTCAGAGACTGTATATATACAGTCAATGGTCAATGTCTCATCATCTAGCAGCACAAAATTGTATGGTTAAATTAATTAAACTGAAGTTCTAACACACATGGTCAATGTGATATGGTGTACAACCTATGTGTACAACAGCAGTTAGTAAAATTATTTTAAATGGTAAATTGACAACCTCTATTGGTAGCATGGTGGTAATAGCGGGACATTATGTGCTTTTTCGTTAGCTTGATAGCATAATTGCCTAAGTCATTTTTTTGTGTTTTTGGAAAACAAGAAAAAACACATTTTCTAAAAATCACATGCATATTTTTTATTGATATTTTCACAGAACATTCATGTAGATGTGAGAAAAAGTTTGGAAAAAGAACAAAACCGAACATCATTTTTTTATCAAATAAAAGTGACTTAGGCAGTTTTGATGTATGCAAAATGGCTGAGAAGATGTAATGTTTATTTTATATTCTCAGAAAAACTGCCTAAGTCATAGGCATAATCTGCCTAAGTCAAATTGATTGTATAAAAACTGCCTAAGTCCAATGGTAAAACTGCCTAAGTCATAGGCATAATCTGCCTAAGTCAAATTGATTGTATAAAAACTGCCTAAGTCCAATGGTAAAACTGCCTAAGTCAAATGAATGACTTAGGCAGCTATGTTTTTTTTTACTTTCATGAGTGTTGTGATTGTCCAATGACATAGGCAGACAGACAGGATGATGCAGAAGTGGTAGGGGAGAAAAGTTGTGCAAAAATCTCAATTTGACCAAAAAATGACTTAGGCAATTATGCTATCAAGCTAACGTTTTATTCTTTGGTAAGAATCGTTTTATTCTAACTTTTTATTCTAATGGTAACATTACTGATTTTGCAGTGCAGTTGGCACAAATTGTTTAGAAAATGTACTCACTGTACAAAAGTTAATGATGATTTAAAGATCTGCATAGTGACTCAGCAAGACTGAAGGAGCTGGCATGCATGGCCTATTTTGTCAGGTGACAGAGTGAAGTTTAACATGATGATGATTTACACGGGAAATTTTGAGAAAGATTGTAAAAATGTTTATTTGAATCAAATCACAGAGGTTCCACTGAGGACTAGAGATTTTGCAGTTTTTTCCAGAGCTGTTCACAACAGCAGAATATCAGTCTTAAAATGAAAATGAAAATGTGATAGATAAAAATGTCAGGTTGAGAAGGTAGTCATTTGAATAATGCAAGTGAAATGAAAATTAAACATGAAAATTAAAGGGCACATATGGTGTAACATGAACTTTGGGTATGTTAAAACATGATAAAGAGTTAATATGTTTGCTGAGGGCTGAGGAGCAAAACTACGCTAGCCTGTATGGACTTTAGTCATGGCGGCGACCAGAAACTACTTCAAGGTACTACCTGCAAAAGCAGTCTTTTTAAACATATGATTTATACACTTACAAAGTTCTCAATGCCTCGTTTTGAATACTGGGCCCTTGTTTACTACCAAGGAAGTGTTTAGCTAGTTTAAGCTTTTTTATGGTTTAAAAATAGCGATACCTTCAGGCTTCCGATGTGCCCTTATCACTAGCATTTTGAGACTTTTTTGAGAAAAATGGTAAAAATGGTGAGATTTGAAATACAACAGGCTAGTGTAGTTTTGCTCCTCAGCAAACATACCAACTCGTTATCATATTTTAACCTACCCAGAGTTCATTTTACACCAATTTTCCCCTTTAAGTTAATTCGTTTAGCATTTGTCATGTCCAAGCCAATGTTAATTGGTCATGAGTCAAGTCGTGACACATCTGCACAATTGTCGGTCTTTACAGTGACCCCAAACATCAGCAGAGCAGGTATCCAGGAAGTGTCCATCTCCCTCAGCAGAAGTTGCTGAGCTTCTCGTGGGCAAAGTTGAGGCGTTCCTGGCGGTTCAGCAGGTCGTTGCGTCGGTGGCTGCTCTCCGTGTTCTCGTCCAGCCACTCGTCCAGTTTGGTGGGATCCATGAGGCCCAACATCGCGCTGCAGAGGATGCGTTCTGATTCCTCCAGCAGGAAGTGCTGGATCAACATGGGGATCTGGTCTGCCAGCCGCTGGATCACAATCTGAGAGAATGGAGGGTGGAGGGGCAGAGAGAGAGAGAAAGAGAGAGATGTCGTAATAGAGAATTTGAATGTTACGTTTTCTGGTCAAACCCTTAAACATGTTATCTCTAAAACACGGTACAGTCTAGAGGAAAACGAACCGAATAGGGTCAATGAACAAGAAAAATGAAACAGAAATACTACATTTCTGACAGACTTGATGCACTAGCATCAGCATGTTACTCAGCCCTGGGATATGCTGTCTTGTACAACTGCTTCCTTTTTCAGATAAAAGTTTTAAATGTAATAAGTCAGAAATATTGGCTTTGGGAGTAACAGGTTTTTAGGTAGATGCTTTGTATTATTTCATTTAGGTCTTAAATGAAATGTCACTTTTTTTTATTTGAGAACATTTTTCGGCCACTTGTGTATCATATTTTAAAGAGTTCTGTTGTTTTTGTGTGTGAGACTTTACCATATAATATGCTTCAAGAATCATGGGGTAGTTCTTCCTGCAGTCAAGCTCAGCCCAGTCATCTTTCAGAGGCTTTATTTTCTCTTGGAGGATACTGTCCTGGGTATAGACCAATGCCTCCATCTTGAACTGCTCATGGATTCTCTGTTCCACTATGGCCTCCTGTTTTGACTGGATTTCCTCTATTTTTTTCTGACAGGTCAATAAAATTTGAACCATGGAGCATGCAGCACTGAAATGACTTCAAATAAACAGTTGTGTATTTACAATCACAGTGTTAAAGTTGTGGGACAGTAATGGTTTTACAAGTTTTCACAGAACCCAAATGACTACAAACTGAAATCTGCTGAACAAAAACATAAGGATTAGTCATATATGACAAGCATGACAGTCATGTGTAACTGACCATTGTGAAGCGTCGTAGGAAAGGATAGTTCGAGAAGGTTGTCCCTGAGATTTCGAATAAGTGCTCCTGGACAATTTCTGAAAGAAATGTATAAATGTCAGCATTTCACATCATAGAGGAAATTCCCAGGCATTTACATTTTAAATTGTAAAGCAACACTAAGTAGCTTTAGTCTTTGTTTGCCCAACAGTGGAAGTGGAACTGTCGTTCATCTTAACTATACAGAGACGGCCCACTGCACAAAACGTACTTAGGGCAGTTATAGCCCATTGTGGTTGGCAAAGCAACTTCCGACATGCCTTTTACCCTGTTACAAGTTGATGGACCTCTGAAACGATTTTATAAACATTATTTTGATGTTGAAAAAACTACTTAGTGTTGCTTTAAAAAAACAGGACTAGGAACTAGAAAAAATAAAACAAAAGCGGAAAAAAACATTGCACACCACATAATAGCGAAGACTAAAATAAAATAAGTAGTCACCTTTGACATAGCGCATAGTTGATATTGCAGGGTCCTTGAGTTTCGTTAGCAGTTCCTGCACCTCATTTTTAAAGACTCTGTACTCACTAAAAGCAGGCAACTCCCTTCCTCTGTGTTTTTCATCATAGTCATTGACAACTTCTTTCACTTCCTCGGCAACTGTTTTTTTTATTTGCATAAGTTTTCAATTAGATTATTCAACAGTGTCATCTTTAATACTCTACACTTATTTAATGATGAATTATAATTACAAACATATATTACATTAGACATTAAAGGGGATATATGCCTTCTTTTTTTATAGGTACTATCACTATTGAAACAACTTACGTGCAATAAAAAAGCCTCTGACACTTACATGAACGTTTGCTTTCATCAAGGTCACTTTTAAACGTATTAAATTGGCACCGGAGAGCTTTGTATAAGTTTTCTTTGTTGATAACTTCTCCTGATACAAGGCGCTGGATTTCGTTATTAAACTGTGTTATTATCTGTTAATAAAAAGGAACATTATTGACAAACTGCGAACACCCAGATCCAGTTACTGTAAACTCTTCTGAAGGTAATCTTTTCTTTCTCCTAAACTTACATTAATAAAATAATCTTTCTTTTCCTGGGGATCTCGAGGAGGACCTTTCATGTATTGACTTAACAGCCTCTTGTTCTCACTTAGCTGTGACTTCACTTGCTCAAATAATCTTGGAAGAGATTCCTGAAAGGTTCACACACAGCCATACCAATCATACACACACACATGCACACATACACGCACACACACACACACAAAGACAAAAAAAGTATAAACACATTAAATCTGGGGTGGGGGGGGGTGACATCCAGTGGCAGGGGCGTGCAAGTGTGTGTGTGTGGTGGGTCACGCGAAGGCTGTGTCCTTCATGCTGGTGGAGAGGTGGGGGTGGCAGAAGCGAGGGCTGAGCCCCATATGTATTTTTGTGTGTGTTTGGGTGGGGGGGTATTAAGGCTGTCTTGGGATGGGCATGGGGTAGCCTGAGAGGGCATAAGGAGAGTGTTGGGTGTAAGTGGGAGAAATGGGACTGAAGTGGGTATAAAGTTATGGTGTGTGTGTGTGTGTGTGTGGAGGGGTGGGGAAGTGGTGTGTGTGTGTGTCGGGGGGTCAAAGGTGGAGATGGGGACGGGGCGAACATGTGTGTGAGGAAACGGGGTGAGGGGGTACGAGACGGTGTGTGTGGAGGGTAGCGCCGATGATGATGGCCTGTGTGTATGGGGGGGGGGGGGGGGGGGGGCAAAGGGACATAAGACCATATCTATGCAGAATATTGTGATACAGTTCTAAAATCATAATAATCTGTTCAAGTCTGGGCTGTTGTACAAGAGGCATGAAACTACTTTTCCATCATCCATACTTACTTTGATGTGGTTCGCCAGCTCTCGAGTTAGCTCAGCAGCAAGGGACTCAGTTGTAGCCCTTCCGTCATTAAGAAGAGGGCTGTGAATTGTTAATGGTTTTGTGTTTAATTCAATTCAGTTTTGTATTTATTTGTGCTTCTGTGCATCACTTAAAAAAATCCAGCAGCTAACATTAACTAGGGCATAGAAAAATGAAAGTAAAAGTTCGTTTTTATGCCCCATTCAGTTGATGTTAGCTGTCGGTTTATTATTTGGTCTATGTTGCATCAAATGTTCTCATTTTTTTCCTACTAACAGCACTCTGGGACATCAAACAGCAGGGCTATGGACTGATTCACTTTGGATTTCTCCTTTTTTAAGGATGATTTACTCTTTCCTAGATAAAATAAACTAATGAACAAAAACAAGTTACCTGAAGAACCTGTGATGTTTGAAAAAGTCCTTCTCTATCTTGCGGGCTTCAGTGAGGGATATTTTGTCATTAATTTGCTGTTGACCTCGGCATCTCACCATTATGTATCCCTTGTTGAGTGGGATGACTTGGTTTAAAGCAATGGCCAAAACATTTCTCTCAGTTCCGGGATCCACAAGGTCTGGCTTTGTCAGAATGGCTGTACATTGAAACACCAATCAAAAGCATTAAGTAAGTTAAACCTCCTTGATAGCAATATTGTGTTGTGTGTTACTTTATTGTGTTATTTGTTACTTTATATACCATATACCATATCGGCTTAACCATTATGTTAGTTCATATATTATGTTTAACCAGAGAGAGAGAGAGAGAGAGAGAGGTAGAGAGGGAAAGCAAAGGTGTGTGTGTGTGTGTGAGAGAGAGAGAGAGAGAGAGAGAGAGAGAAGCAGAGAGAGAGCGAAAAAGAGAGAAAGAGAGAGAGAGAAAGAGAGAGAGAGAGAGAGAGAGATAGTTATTTAAACACTTATTTTTCAGTGTTCCTACCTAGGGTTCGTTTTCCCTGTGGATCAACCTTCAGAGCCATTTGGAGGGCCTCAGTCGTGGCTATGTCAACATTACATGGGACCACCACCAAATTGATGGTTGCACTACTCTCAATAAATTGCAGGATGAGGTCTCTAACCTTAATAACAAAATGAATAAGAAACAGAAGACTCCACAATCAGCCTGTTTGACAGCTAAACATTTGTCTTGCAAAAATGACAAAGTTCTTGCCGACCTGGACTGAAATGTCTGCTGGTTGACCAGAGACTGGCACTCTGATGATCCCGGGTAGATCAATGAGGGTCAGATCACACACATCAGGAGACATGATCTCCAGATGGATCAGAGTACTGGACAGCCCAAAGCCCTCTCCTGCCAAATCATCCTGGGCTGTGGAAGCATTGAAATGTGGAAGTGATATACAAAATTGTCAGAAAAAAAGGCTGGTTTTTTTAGGTTTTCCCAGTTATTTCACATTTTTTTGTATGTTACATTTTCTTAAGTAAGAAATAATATTTTGCAAGTTGGCTTCACATTAGGATTCTCTATTACCCTGCTGCAGCGTATTCCATGAAAATAGTAACTGTAACTGTAATTGTTTTAGGATTTTACTATTAATAGTGGTCATTAAACTTTTTCAGAGGTCATTATACAAAAAATATCAGTCCACCGAATGTAGGAGTGGACCATCTAAAGGTCAGTGATACATTCGTCAGCATTCTGAACAGTCTTAAATATGGCAGTATGGTGTAGTTATTGCCCTTTGAACCCTTTCTTTAAGCTCACCTGCCCTGACAAGGTCTTCAACCTCAGAGGGATCATCAAAATCAATTCTGTTGTCTTTATAGGACATGATGGCCCTCCATTTCTCTCCTGGCTTTATCTTCTTCAGCTTCAGCTCCAGAGGGCATCGAGTAACCATACCTGAGGGACAAAAATGTACGATTCTTCATCAGTGCAAGACATTATTTAGTTACGAAGGAGATACACAGTATGACAACTCACACTAGGGCATAGCATCAAAACAAGTTTTTAATACTTTATTGACCTAAATATTGTGTCTCTGTGACAGAGCCGACCTCTTGCTCTTTGATGCCCCACCCAGATTTTAAATTGGGTTCCAGACCTTCCCAGCTGCCCCCACTCTAATGCACACTTACCATTAGAAATAAATTGCACTCAATCATCAATTTAGTACTCAATTCAGTCATTAGACTAATGGTGTTTTTTTTCAGTTACAGTGAAGAAAGTGTGTATAATGCCTATAACAGTCATTATCATTATCTCCATACAGTGTGCTGTAAGTCAGTTAGGATAAAGGTTGAGTAAACAAGTTTTTATCTCACCACTTCCTCTGGGGAGTGCCACCCCTGACAGTGCCTCCAGCACGGAGCTCTTCCCTGAGCTCTGGTCTCCGATCACGGCTATTGCTGGCAAAGCCAGATCCTGATCGATGCCAGTTAAACGAAGCTCATCAATGACATCTATCAACGGACGGATTTTATCATCCCAGTGGTTGAAGAACGCACCCTCTGATTGTGGCATTTTGCTTTGTTTTTACCTCAAATGAAAAATGTAGATGTATAGACCGGGTATGGCCCACCTTGTTATAGGAAGACAGATTGAAGGTCATAAGTACCATTTTTGCTGTTTTAGTGGCCATAAAATGGTGGGTCTAACAAAAAACAATAAAGTATTTCAGTACTTGGGTTATAAAACAGACTGTATCAGCCATGTGATTTGCTAGAGAGATAACATTTGTGGTTTCATTTTAGGGAGGAGGGAGCTACATGTGGGCACCCATGCATAATGGCATAATAGCAGAGCAGCTTGGGCAGCATAAATGCAGACAAGATATATTTTTATAGCTCATTTCAAAAGATATACACTATGTTTTAATCCAGGCAGCACAGTTCAACATGTGCCTCATTGAGAAAATATCCAGAACAAGACATTTGATTGGTTAAAAAGGAAATGAGAAGAACGTTTAATGCAATATAGGCATAATCTGTAGTCTGTGGCAGCTTTCAGCCAAGTAGGTTTTTGCACATAGAACCATGTGTGGAGAATTACGGAAGCTCTGAACCGCACAGAGGTAAAAAAATGCAGATATTTCGAGATACTATCTTGTTATTACGAGATATTATCTCATTATTACGAGATATTAAATCGTTATTACGAGATATTATCTTGTTATTACGAGATACTAAGTCGTTATTTCGAGATACTATCTCGTTATTTCGAGATACTAGCTTGTTATTACGAGATATTATCTCGTTATTACGAGATATTAAGTCGTTATTACGAGATATTATCTCGTTATTATGAGATACTAAGTCGTTATTACGAGATAAGCTTGTGCCCGAGACCGCACTACAAAGACAGCCACTCCCATAACTGGGTCCTTTGACCAGAAACTGGGAAGTGCTGCAAGACACTATGAAGAAGCAACGGAACGTACAGTTCGCACTCATCACGCTGAAAAGTAATAAAATAAGGTAATAAAAGTGTATCTAAATATGTTTGTGTGTGCGTGTTGCATTGTAATTACAACGAATAGTACGCCAAAAACCTGATACATAAACTTCACTTAAGCTTCACCTACAAACAAACTCGCGCAAACAGTACAGCGGTAACTCGCTGGTATCAGTGTATTGTAGGTGTTGTGTAGTGCAGTATCAAAACGGCTCTGTGTGACAGTAGTTGCACATGTGCCAGTAAACAGAACTTTTCAGATGTGCATGTAGCGAGTCTGTGTGTTTGTATGGGCATGCGGGAGAGTTTCCCCATGCATCAGATTAGCGTCTTAATCAGTTAATGAATTGGTCAAACGAATATGAAATATTGCTTTTAAGGGCTCTGCCACTTTCTCCCAAAGTTTCTTGCCAATCTGCCAGACAGTGCAGTGTGTGCAACTATAAACGGGAAGTGCTGTGCAGTGCCACTAGTTCACGTAAAACTGCTTACAAAATATGTTATGTTTGTAAACTCACAGTTTCAGTAGTCATGCTTCTCTTACTTACATTTTATTTATTTTCATTAATGAAAATGCATTTATTTATTTATCAATTTTAGTTTTCATTAATTATAAATACCTTGGTCTGGGGCTGATGATCTTGTCTCGGAGGTGGGTGGTAGGGGGTCTGGGCGTGGTAATGAGGAGTTTTGCTGTTGTCTGGTTCAGGACCAACTTTATGTCAGATACTTATATCTTGGTACACGGAGAAACAACAAGTGAGCAAAAGCATCAACTAATATCATCCACCACTCTCCATTTTGTGTGCTGAGACAGACAGACACAAATAGTCTTTCATTTCATTTCAAAGTTCATTTAAGTTACATTTTATTGATTTTTTGAATGTTAAACTGTTTTTAAATAAAATACATAAAAAATAAAATACATTCATGGTGCGCACCAAAACACTATAACTCTGACAAATTCACTCCTTAACCATTTAACTTAACCATTTAACTCTTAACATTATCTCCGAGCGTCATGCTCGATCAACACAGTCATGTCATAAGGTACTTGTACTAGTTAGTTTCCCTTATTACCCACACAGGTAATCAGCATCAGGCACTTTTTCCTGGTCACAATGGTCTCTGCTTTTTTATTATTTATTTTGGTGAACAACACGCTTCGTCATGTTCACTCTCTGAAGATTCATATTAACAAATACATATTAGTTAGAGAATAGAGTTAGAGAATTAGTGAAAAATTAGTAAAAAATACTGGACTTACTGTGGTGTTTACACACTACGTTATGTAAGAAAATAGCATTCTGGATACCTTATCAAATGAGACCAGTTGAGACAAGAAGTTGTAGATGACTGAGGAGTCTTCATTCACAACACCACTGAAGACTGATCTGTGATGAGATGGTAAGTGAACCCAACAGTTACCAAAAACAAGAAAAGCCGGATGTGGGAGTCACTTGACCTAAAATGGCCTGTGTTAGCAAAAACCTTGGTACACATAAAGACATAAAAATATAAAGGCATAAAGTATTTTCACTTGCCGTTACTGTTTAACAAGTCAGGAAAGGCCCTTGGCAGAGTGTTAAAAGAGAACTCCGGTGAACAGCAAAACTACGCTAGCCAGTTGCATTTTCAATTTTACAGTTTTTATATAATACCCAGGAAGTGTGGAGCTACTTAGAGCTGTTTAACATGCCCAAACTTCTGGCTGCAGTTGATTGCTGTCCCTACCAAACTGAGACTGGACCTATACCCTTGCCTCTGGTGTTTAGTTGAAAACATTTAGGTGGTAAAGTACTAGAAATTACTACTCTCAGTCACAACGTTTTACCAATTTTCATGAAACTCAGCACAGATGATCTTCAGACTATGCCCGACAAAAGCTATTCAATGCCATTCTCACATTTTTATTCTCATTTTTAGCACGGCTATAATGTATTCAACTAAATATGATCAATGTTTTGTGTGTCTCTATAGAATGACATACATTTCCTTGTTCTTTTTTGGAGGACCTGGATCAAACAGTAGTCTGGCCTGAGATACCCACTTAACGCCTGTTGACAGTGCCTAATAAGAAAAAGTTGCTCACCTTGATGTAGATTGGGCCAGGGCTGTCACACCAGTCAGTTTCCCTTGGGAGCCGAACTACTGCCAAATAGCCAGTCCTTTTTACCAAATCTTGGTGAAACCTCCAGGTATGTGGTGGAAAAAGCTCTACCAATACTGTGTAGTTTAAACACAAAACAAAACTCTGAATCCCATACAAAAAGAGACTAATTGAGACTAGAAATACTGATTATTGGAGACTCTTTTATTCACAACACCACTCAACATCTTGCCTGCCTGCTAAGCCTGTTCTGAGATGAGCTGGTGAGTGAACCAATGTCCAACCAGACTATAACCACCCACCTTGTTCTTTGTCTTATTCCCCTGAAGGACCTTACCAAATGAAAGGATATTTTTGTGAAGCTGTTCTGCCAAACATACCTTTCTATGTGTGTCTCTATTCTCTAAATGTTTCTCCAATCATCTAAAACTTCATACAATACAGTTGTCTTCTCTGTGACTGCTTGGCGTCTTTTGCTCATTTAAAATGAGGTTTATAAGATGATGTTTACAAGAGAAAAAGTGCTAAAGGAAAAAGAATAAGCCTTTCAACCAGTGGTGTAGTGGTAAAAAGAAAGGTACCTAAATGATAAGCGCAACTGAAAACAGTGTGTAAACTATGCACATGTTTAACATTGGCATTCGTAAAAAGGCAAGTAAACACTGTTTTGTAACTGAAAGAGGTGTGGAAGGAGCATTTACCTGTGCTTATCCTCCACTACATCACTAATGGCGACCTGTACAACTATGCTGTATAGAACCCCACCCCTTCTGTGTATGCAGCAGAATTATGCCACAACCCTGCTATACAGTATGTCTGTAAAATCGCATTGTATATTTTTTACTTACATAAGCTAAAGAAATCATGAAGGTTGACTCTTATTCTTATATACAGTCTATGATAATAACACTACTGAACATGCTAACCTTCATGAACCATGTAATGTAACCTTCACTTAAACATTACCTCAAAGCTTTAAGCCAACATCAAGGTGAGATATGCTTTTCATCATAAGTAAAAATGACACACTTCTGTTACTGTAACAAATGAAGTTGACACTAATAACCCAGTATCCCTCTTTTGACCAGTCAACAGTTCAAAGTCTAAAACGTACTGTTTGATTTACCAAGTTACCAGTCACTGTGTTAAAAGTGGGGAGGGGTGTTGTTGTAGCCTGGGCACGGCACGCCCATACTTCCTGTGCCGCTGCATTTGCATTTCGCATGCAAGTCAGTCTGGCCAAGCTGCCTGTCTACACCGTTTCTACATTAACAGAGAAACTGGGACCAATGAAAATCTAGCATTTCAAAAAGGCAATGACGCGGTACTTTAGCGACCGGAAATCTACCTCAGTCACTGTCAACATGACGAACGTGGAGCAACGGCAAGATTTCAATGCAGCTGTAGCTGCTGTTTTGGAAGAATTCAAAGGGAAGTTATCTCTGGAAATAGAGCAAACGTTAGCCCTTGAATCATTTATTGCAGGAAAGGACGTTTTCGCAATGCTACCGACTGGCTTCGGTAAAAGTTTGATTTATCAGTTAGCCTTGCTGGTAGCCAAGTCAATGGGGCTTTGCAAGAACCCTGTTGTTGTGGTCATTTCGCATACGTCAGAGGACAGAGGAGTGTGATTGGTTGAATCTTCGTCCAGTAGCAAACAGAGGCATTTGAAAGAGGCGGGTTAAGCCCGCCCTCTGAGAAATGGGTTTACAACACAGCTTGGCCAGACCAATGTTCGCAGAGCATTGAGAGGTCGCGTTAGCCAGGCTAGTGTTGTTGCCTATGCTATTGATATTCAAGGGCGTAGAATGGGCATCGACGGAGGGGACGCGTCCCCACCAATATCCAGCAACCATTGATTTGTCCCCACCAATAATTTGAGCCAATCAAAAAAGAGACCTGTCAACGAGTGGCACCACAGAAATGGTTTAAATAAGTTCTCTACTGAAGTCCTAACACATATGATCAATGTGATTGCCTGTCCGCTGCTTTCACGTGAGACTCGGTTTGGTGTTAGCAGCGCCAAAACTAAAAGCAGAACTTGTCCAAAGCGAGTGGCGAGTAAAGTGGCAAGTGGCGAGCGATGGCAGCTACAAAGTAGAAGGTGGACATAAGGAGCTACTTTTCAAAGAAACCTGTAAGTCACAAAGTCAGACAACTAGCTTTGGCACACAGCATGCCTACAGCAGGCTAAAATCGTCTGTAGCAGCTATTTATAACATGCACAACAAATTAATAAGTCCTCACCAATGTCAAGAGCAAATCTACGCCCCTGATCTATATCAAAATAGCAGTCCTAAAACAACACACAACTTAAGTTTGCTACACATAATAAAAATGCAAACGTATTTGGGGTATAAATCAGATATTTCCAACTGTGGCTACTAGCATAAGCTTTTGTGCTTGTGGGGGGGTCAAGCTATAAACACTAAATGAGGCCTGATGTGGGAAATCAAAGAACACTCAGCTGTCTTCCTCCAGGGGTGCAGGTCCTGGGCTGTCAACCAGGGGGAGCTGCTCCCTCCAGTAGGTGAAGTGGCTGTAGGTGTTACTGCAGGGGAAGTCTGAAGTGCTGGATCTCAGCAGCAGAGGAAAGACGTGGTCCACCACCTCTAACCGGCCGCACATATCTTAGGTGGAGAGAGACAAAATATAAAGCCCCTCTGTTCCACGAAACAGACATGTTTACACAAGGCTTCAAGTGCATCCCAGTTTACTTCCACAAGTGCTTTTAGCAAGTAAACAGTAAAGTGAAAGTAAAGTAAACTCAGTAAAGTGAAAAGTTTCTCAAAAGCGAAAAATATGTGAAAACCCCTCAAGTGCAATATACATTTCAAACAAAGTTTAAACAATTAATTCAATCTCAATTAATATGATGACATTTGGAATTATATTCTCTTGTGAAATAGGGTATTGTTTAGCTTTTTTTTTAATCTGATGGTCAGCCCAGATTTCTGGGTTTAAGTGTAAGTCAAAACATCTGCTGTTACAAGA
The DNA here is from genome assembly GCA_030347295.1 of Setipinna tenuifilis. Lineage (NCBI taxonomy): Eukaryota > Metazoa > Chordata > Actinopteri > Clupeiformes > Engraulidae > Setipinna > Setipinna tenuifilis. The sequence continues at coordinate 18,443,118 of CM059282.1, forward strand.
GCTTCTTCACATGCCCTCAACATCCTGTACTGTCTTTTCTTATCCACATGAATGTCCCAGACAACCAACCAAACTATAAAAGGAAGTAGGCAAAAAAGAGAAGAACAGGAGCTGATGTAATATATTGTAACTCTTACAGTATATTCTACAAATCTTAACTCTAACCAGCACAAATAAAGTGGTATGCTGTGACCTAATGGTTAATGAGTTGGATTTGGGATTGGGGGGGTGTCACATGTTGGAGTGAAAGTGAAAAACTAGTACCTTCCTGCACCCTTATGGTGCCCTTGAGTGAGGCATCTAATCCCACATTGCTGTAGGGGTACTGTCGCTATTCTTAATTCACTGTAAGTCACTCTGGACAAGAATGTTACCTAAATGACATGTAATGAAAAAAAAAGTTCATGACCTGCAGATATGATCATTTCAAAATCAAGCACACCGAAAGCATAGGAACTTTACACCATTGCTATTCAGGTAAGCATGCTAGAAAGTTTGTGTCTGTTACTGCCAAACTTTAAAGCACTTTGAGCTGCATCTTGTATGTATGAACTGTGCTATACAAGTAAAAGTTATTATTATTATTATTACTGTGAGAGTGTTTGAGTGTATGCATTGGTGAGGGGCTTTAGGCAATTCAGGTTACCCCCGGGAAGAACAGACACACAAAACGTGAGAGCTAAAACACATAAGAAGAGGAAGCGATATAATGGAAGGGGATTGCTGGGAGAAGTGAGACCTTGGGAAAAAAGATCCGACTGCCTCATTTCTCATTGTTCATTACAGGGCACAGATAGCAGCAAAATTGGATGAGCTTAATCAAAAATTAAATTAGAAGGGATTTTCTGAAATGCAGAAGTAAAATAGCTCTTTTGTGCAAAAGTGGAAATAGGATGGTTGGCATGCTTCCCCCGCAGAATTTCTGCCTTTGAAAATGCAGTTGAACGTGGCATGACATGAAATGTGAGGTATAAAGAACATGAAATACCAAAACAGAGACGGTCTAAAAACAAAAGACTTCTGTTTGAGACCAGCATGTGGGTTACATGCGACAGTGAAAGCAAAAGGAAAGCAAATGGGTGAAAATAGAGACACTTAACCTGTGTCTGGACTGATGGCTTGATGGCTAGCTGCATTGTCTCAACAAAGCGACAGCTGCACAAGTGATCATCCCATAGACTGTGTCTGTGTTTGCAGTAATGATAAATATGTCACATGGCACTGTATGTGCCATCTGTACTTTTTTCTCCAGCATTACTCATTTTGTATGATATAATAGCAGACTTAAACACGCCAAAATATCTGCAGAGTAAGGTAGAGTCCAATAAACATAGCAACCAAATAACTTTCTAGTAAATAAAATCATAAACTTTAGTTGGTCTAATAGGACTAATTGCTTACATGTTGCAGTGGTGTTTTCAGGAAATGGAAAGGGTCCAGCCCAGACTAACTGACCACTAGACCACAGGCATCTGTACATGTCTGAGTCCTTAGCACATGATGCTTTTAGGTAACAACAGATGAGAGGATCGGTAGTCATACAGAAACAGTGGAAATTCCACAAACTGCTCCCTTTCAATTTCAGTTGAATCAGGTATATATTGGCAGGCAGCGCTCACTTTCTGCAGACAGCTCACAGAAGAGAGGTAAGCCAGACGGTTTTGGTTTTTTTTACGCAGATTATTAATCTGTTAGTTTAACATTTGTAAGAAATCTAAACTGTAAGACGTATCTCTACTCTAATGTACTACTACTACTACTTTTATTTTGCTTTTTAAAACTATTAAAGAATTAAATAGAGGTTAGTAATGAGATGGAATGTTTAAGATTCACTTGAATATTATACATTGGGAGATATTCCTGCAACATCATTGCATAATGCAATATTATTAATTATTGTGTTAGTATTATTTAATGATATTCTATTTATTTTACCCTTTGTTTCAACAAGAAGACCATATGTGTACATCTCAATAGCCATGGACCAGTGGAATGCAGTTGAGATAGATGAGGACTCTCCTACCCTTACTGAAGAGAAGCTGTGGAAAACGTTTGTATTTAACTGATTTTGCTCAGTGACTAACAGGCCAACCCATGTGTTTTAAAATGAGCCCATTTCCCAAAAAAAAGTGTGTTCCTTTAATTGTGTTTCTTCCTTAGCTTCAACAAAGAAATGGAGGGAGAATTTCAGAGCCATTTGAGTGAGCGTGTTCGACCCTACCTGGACCTCATCGATAACCTTCGTCTGATGGGCATCGATGATGACCTGACCCTGCCAGCAATAGCCGTGATCGGAGACCAGAGCTCAGGGAAAAGCTCCGTGCTGGAGGCACTGTCAGGAGTGGCACTCCCCAGAGGAAGTGGTGAGATAAGTTTGCAGAATATTAACATAGACATTATAGGCATGTATGATACTTCTGAAAAGAAATGTAGTTTTTTTCTAAGAACAGGCTATGACAAGTGTTATCAAATTTGATTGAATTTACCATTTACCACCATCAATTGAACAGCTCAAAACCCACAGGTGAATGTGAAAAGAAACAGTACATGTTTTATGTATGTTTGAGACCACAAAAGGAAGTCAGAGCATAGACAAACTTCTCCTATGAGTAAGAAAACATGAAATATCAGAAATAAAAAAACAGAAGTGAAAATGCAGAACACTATTTAATGGTATGGATGTGACACAATCAGTCAAAGGCTAGCTACTAGCAACCAAGTTGTCTTTTTAAGTACCTAAATAAAGTGAATGTACATAGATAAAAGTGGCTTTGAATGCTGCACATTTCTGTCTTTTTGCTGTCTTTTAATGACAATAATTGAGGGGAATTTTTTTCTCCTCCTTTAGGCATTGTGACTCGATGTCCGCTGATGCTGAAGTTAAGGAAACAGTTGGGAGGGCTACAGTGGAAGGCCATCATCTCTTACCGAGACAAAACTACTGAGTTCACAGACCCCTCCCTGGTTGAGGACTACGTCAGGGATGGTAAGACGAGGGGTGTACAATGCCTGTGCTCACATGTAGACATTAGGACATTAGACTGGGGAAGAACCAGATAATGCACCCAATTGTAGATAGTGAAAGAAAAAAGGAAACATGCCTTTTAGAAATTTGGAGAACCAAACCTAAAACAGTAGCAAGTCACATAGCTTGTTAAAGATGGGAAGGATTATTTGGCTAAAGAATATTTAGATCTCTGAGAGATTCATAACATTTTCTTTAATGTGTCCATTAGGCCAGAATGAGCTGGCTGGAGATGGTGTGGGGATCTGTGAGGAGCTGATCAGTCTGGAGATCATGTCTCCTGATGTGTGTGACCTCACTCTGATTGATTTACCTGGCATTGCCCGAGTCCCAGTCAAAGGGCAACCCGAGGACATTGGAGACCAGGTGAGGAGAAAAGTCCAACTGGCTCACAGATTAAATCCTTTTTTGGCTCACTTATCAAATATCTTCTTTTATTACACAAGTTAAGGCTGAAGATCTGTTAGTGTTTTAGTGTTTGATTATATGTTTTTAAACATTTGGGTTTCGAAGCATTTGGGTTTACTTTCTGTTGTCACTGATTAAGCAAACCTTTAAATTTCTGTCTGTTGAAGATCAAAAGACTCATCCTGAGTTTCATTGAGAAGAGTGAAACGATCATCTTGGTGGTGGTCCCATGTAACGTTGACATAGCAACAACAGAAGCTCTCAAAATGGCCCAGGAAGTGGATCCAGAGGGGAAAAGAACTCTGGGTAATAGATTCTTAACCAGTTTTGATCATGTAATGAAACGTGTTATTAAAATGTATTATTTTGGCCCATTAAAAAGTCCTATAATCAGAATGTTTCCTTCAATATTTGTTACAGCAATTCTGACCAAGCCAGACCTGGTGGATCGTGGCACAGAAAAGAATGTTTTGGACATTGTTAATAATCGTGTAATCCCGCTGAGCAAAGGCTATATTGTCGTGAAGTGTCGTGGTCAGCAGCAAATTCAGGACAGAATTCCCCTGGCTGAGGCTACCAGGATGGAGAGAGACTTCTTCAGACACCACAAGCACTTTAGGTAGAAAGTGATCTTCAATTAAAATGTTCACATGTCAAAGTCTGGTGTATAAACCTATTCAAATATGTGGACATTTTATTTCTGGTTATTTGTGTTTATGCTAAACAAAAATTAGCACGATACTTTTTGGGAAGTTAGTTTTGTAAAAGATTTTGCCTCACATTATAGATGTCTTCTCAATGAGGAGAGAGCCACAACTCAGTGCGTTGCCACCAAACTGAGCCAAGACCTGATAGAACACATAAAGGTGAGTATGAAGGAGAAGCATTCATTAGCTAAGATGTCTAAGATGGCTTATTAAAAATATACTGACATGAAACTCTCTCTTTCTGTCTTTCCCTCTCTCTTCCTCTCTCTTCCTCTCTCTCCCTCCTCTCTCTCTCTCTCTCTCTCTCTCTCTCTCTCTCTCTCTCTCTCTCTCTCTCTTTTTCTCTTTCTCTCATTTACACACACATTTTGCCTTGGGTGTGTGTGTGTAACAGAAAGCCCTACCAGCATTGTCGGAGCAGGTTAAGACAGAGCTCTGTGAGTCAAGAAGATTCTTGAGTGAATGTACTGAGGGTCCCCCACCAGAACCTGTAGACAAGAAAGCCTACCTGATTGAGGTAAGTTCCCCCAGAACCTCTAGACAAGAAAGCCTACCTCACTGAGGTGAGTACACCTAGAACCTGCAGACAAGAAAGCCTACCTCATTGAGCTGAGTGCTCCCAGAACCTGTAGACAAGAAAGCCTACCTCATTGAGGTGAGTGCTCCCAGAATCTCTAGACAAGAAAGCCTACCTGGTTGAGGTGAGTAGCTCCAGAACCTGTAGACAAGAAAGCCTACCTGATTGAGGTGAGTAGCTCCAGAACCTGTAGACAAGAAAGCCTACCTGATTGAGGTGAGTAGCCCCAGAACCTCTAGACAAGAAAGCCTACCTCATTGAGGTGAGTGCTCCCAGAACCTGTAGACAAGAAAGCCTACCTCATTGAGGTGAGTGCTCCCAGAATCTCTAGACAAGAAAGCCTACCTGATTGAGGTGAGTAGCTCCAGAACCTGTAGACAAGAAAGCCTACCTGATTGAGGTGAGTAGCTCCAGAACCTGTAGACAAGAAAGCCTACCTGATTGAGGTGAGTTCCCCCAGAACCTTTAGACAAGAAAGCCTACCTCATTGAGGTGAGTGCTCCCAGAACCTGTAGACAAGAAAGCCTACCTCATTGAGGTGAGTGCTCCCAGAATCTCTAGACAAGAAAGCCTACCTGATTGAGGTGAGTAGCTCCAGAACCTGTAGACAAGAAAGCCTACCTGATTGAGGTGAGTAGCCCCAGAACCTCTAGACAAGAAAGCCTACCTAGTTGAGGTGAGTAGCCCCAGAACCTCTAGACAAGAAAGCCTACCTGGTTGAGGTGAGTAGCCCCAGAACCTCTAGACAAGAAAGCCTACCTAGTTGAGGTGAGTAGCCCCAGAACCTCTAGACAAGAAAGCCTACCTGGTTGAGGTGCGTTCAGCAACACGACTGGCAATAGAGAATGTGTGACAACTACTCCACAGTTCTGTGACCTTGGTTAATGGTTTCTAGTGAGTAAAACACTGTGTATTGTAAGTTAAGTGTTGGAAAACGATAACAAGAACAATTGGTAGGGGGAAAAATCACTGCATTTGTTGACAAGATGCCTATCATTTACTGCATTGGTCTTTTTAAATCTGAAATTAATTGCCACAAGTATATTACTTGCTTCAAGAGATTTGCATGACCTCACTAACAAAAGTATTTACTTACAGATCTTAACACTGTTTACTGGAAAGATCAGCAACTTAACCACTGGTGAGGTAGTGAACGAGGAAAACCTATTTGTGACTCTGCGTAGCTTTTTTCAAAAGTGGAAAGATGAACTTCAAAACAGTCAACAGTCATGTAAGTGCTGCATTGAAACCAAAACTCTACACTTACACTTACACAACTCTAACATTTCTTGAAATTGAATCAATAAAAACTGGCCTGGCAAAAATATGTATATAAATGTGTCATCTTCTATTTAAAAACACAGATGCCCAGATGGTGCTGGATGTAGCAAGGGAGTATGACCAGAAGCACAGAGGCAGAGAGCTTCCTGGCTTCAGTGACTACAAAGTGTTTGAGATGGTCGTCCAGAAACTAATGATGAAACTACTGAGTCCTGCAATAGACACTTTGAGAGTCATCAGAGGTAACTCCAAAGGAAAAATTAGATACTTTTAGAACTGTATATTTCTGTCAACACACAGTAATATAACTGTTGTTTACACCGGCATTGAATATAATGTGCCATATGATATATGATATATAATATGATACATATTGGTAAAGTGTAATGAGAGGTCATATTACAAAAATACATATTTTGATTTATTAATAATATATATTTTAAAATAAATATTATTTTATTTCAATTACAATTAATTCAATTAATCTTTTTTTTAACTAATATCTTTTTTTCTACAGAGACTGTCCAGATGCAGCTCAGTGAAGTCTCAAAAACATGCTTCTCAAACTATCCTTTCCTTCACTGTGTTGCCATGGTGAGTATAAATGTATTATTTGATGCAACACTATGTAGGATTTGCTCACGGGGTCCCCCTACAGTCAAAAAAAGTATTGTCTGTATCAATTGTCGTGAAATGTGTATATCAGAAAATGACAAAAAAAAACCTGATACAATTGTAATCTACAATAGTTATTTATTAGAAGCCGAAGAATGCTTGCCCAACATTAACACTAGCAAGACACTGTCGCTGGGGTATCCAGTATAGGCACTCTCAGGTGATGACAAAGGTGTAATTCAACCCATTTTGAGTTGCTGTACCATCAGTATGATTTTGAAAATATAGTTTGAAGTCTGAAAAACTACATAGTGTTGCTTTAATATGTTTAAAACAATTTCATCATTTTACACTTCTGTGTGTCACATATGATATAATGATAATTTTTCTGACTATCCTCCTAAGCAATATCCTGAAATAACTATTCTACTTTTAAGGTTCACTGTATCAACTGATCCATATTCATTTATTTCAAGTCTCTCTCCACAGATTTGTTAAATATGTTGGTAATTGCATGACTTTCTTTTTCATTGTTCATGATTTCCTCTTCACTCAGAACAAGATAGACAAGATCCAGTCGAAGCAGGAGGGCAAAGTGATGGAGAGAATCAAAGAGCAGTTTGAGATGGAGAAGCTGGTCTACACACAGGACAGCATTTACTTCAAAGCCCTCACCAAGATGGATGAGACCACCCCTGTGGACTGGGCCGATTTTGACAGCAGGAATAAATATCCTGAAATGCTGCAGGCATACTATGAGGTATGTTGCAGGAATATTATGCTTGCAGAGGATGACATGTAACAAAATCTGTAATGGTTGTCAATCAATTTGTTTATGCCAAACATAACACACTCTCCTTTTCTACATGTTCTTAAAGCAGAATGTGACATTACTTTAACAATGACAGTTTTTTTCCTTCAAGACTCATTTGAGCCCATTGTACAGTAGTTTTTGAGGTTTGAAGCTTTGTAGACCATCCTTGATTCATATGAAGACATTCACGGCCATCTGTTAGAGTAATCTTGAAAGTGCACATCCAGTAACTTCGCATTCCATTTTTTTAATCCATTTATGAACCCTTCTATGTTTGCACTCTTGTAGGAAACAACTCTGAAAATGGGTTGACCCGACTAACTGACCCCACTGTTCGCCGTTTCTCTCTGTTGTGCCCCCTCCCTGCCCCAGATCGTGATCCAGCGCCTGGCAGACCAGATCCCCATGCTGATCCAGTTCTTCCTGCTGAAGGAGTCGGCGCGGGTGCTGTGTGGTGAGATGCTGGGCCTGATCGACGGAGTGGACTTGGACAAGGCCTTGTGCGAGAACTCAGACGCTGGCCGTCGCCGTAACGACCTGCAGGGTCGCATCGAGCGCCTCAGCCTCGCTCAGGAGAAGCTCAGCCATTTCATATGAGGAGCTTGGGGCAGGGACATTTGAGCATTTTTAGTTACATCAGTTACACTTACATCTACACCTTTTTTCACTCTAAAAAAAGAAATTTAAACTACCTGTATGACAAATACTCTTTAACATTAGGTGACTTTATAAGGGTGACAGATCCACCAACACAGCCACATCCTGCCAACCACAACACATTTGGATTGCTATTTATTGTCTTTATTATTGTTAATCTTCACTTATTTACTGGAACAGTATGTTTTCTCTTTGTTTTGGGCTGTGTGTTCTACAGTACTGTGTTTTGTGTTGGTAAATAAAAATACACTATAAAACAATACTTTCTGTTCATCAGTCAAATAATTCAACACTTGCTGGTTGGTTTCTTGGGGTGTGAAGATAGTACACATCATGACAATTCAACTCCATGGTGAGCATGTTCAGGGTGAACTCTAAGGTAAACTCTGTGTACACCAACAATGTTCTCGCATTTATTAGTAGAACCCTTAAAAAATATGACCAAAGTCCCATTCTATGTTGAGCCTTCCTAGTGTTTTAAAAATAGCAATCGGGATGAGTCCCATCGAGTGCATGAAAGTCAAAATGAAAGTTTGACTCACACTGGGACTTTCCCTTTAATTTGGTAGAGGGAATTTTTTGTTTTGCATTCAGTGTGTATTCAAAGGATAACAACGTCACATTAGATATGTTTATAAAGGCATTTTTTATTGACATGAATCCTAATATACATACAGACATGACTGTAATTTAAATACATCACAACAGTTCCACCCACTCGAGAAGGTCATGCAAGACTATGTCAATCAACCATGCCAGGTAAGTGGCCATATGGCCACACACTGCTCATCTGATCTTTCACAGAAAGAATATGTCACTTGTACAATCATCATCAGGACACACGCATAACTGTCTAAAAAAATTCTTCACTAACAGGAACCATACACAAAGGAAAGGTAGAGTACCGGCCACTTCCTACTGCTTTGATATTAAAAGATTTTTTTATTTTATTTTAGGAGGAACTGTTGTTTTCATGCCACAGTTCTGAAATAAGCATTAAAAAACTTCTCTGACAGATGTGGAAGGTTGTGAACATGTAAGAACTATAGCAATGTTAAGCAGAACGAAAAAAACAAAACAATCAGGCATACATACATGAAGGCAATCAAACCCTTTCTTACATCATCATCAACATATAATAGTTGCTTGCACAAAACTAGCTGTCATCATCACTTTATGAGGGTTTTTGTTTAAAGACAGTGCAAAGTGATGTTTTAGTGAAACGAGCTGGTAATAATAATATGATCTCAACTATAGCAGTACATGATGCCACAAATACCCTCAGTGCAAAATCGATACAGCTCAGATTTCAGTGTGCAGATCTCTGATTTTAAGAACTGATCTACAAAAAAGAAGGTGAATGCAAAACAGACCAAGTCATGAACACATCTATAAATATCAATGTGCACATTCTCAATAACCTGCACTCGTAGCTGTGTGCATCACACATACACACATGAACACACACACAAACACACACTTATGCAATGCACACACACACACACACACACACACACACACACACACACACACACACACACACACACACACACACACACACACACAATTGCAACAACCTGTCTCAAGTTTGACAGGAACCTTCTTGTCAGTGTGATTAAATGTGCTAACTTTCAGAAAGCTATGTACGCTTGTGTGATTACATGTGCAAAATGACAGAGTGCAGAGGTGTTGGGGCGTACACAGACACAAAGCTTTCGCATTTGCCTTGTGTCTAACCTTAAGGTGTGCTGTGTCCAGGCTGACTACCTAATGAATAGTTTGGAGTTATAAAAAAATATGAGGTAATATGAGGGAATTTTAACTCTGCCCCAGCACCCTGTATGTACACTTAAAAATGGTTCGGATAACTCCTGTAACTTCTATCTTTGGATGAAGTAGTAGAAAAACACTACTGCACTGGGGATGCCATGTGATTCAAGGAAGTCCACTTCATAACATACATGGAGGAGTGCACCAAAATGACTGATTTGTATTTTGTACAACCATTAAGCATTTTTTGGACGGAAAGCGGGTTAACTAAAACTCTATTTTTTTCTTGCATAGAATAAAGTTTTCTTCTTTTTGAACTAGCTCCAGCATTCTGTAACCCTTGGAAACATTCTGTTTCCATAGCATAGCAGTAACAGTCCTCAAGGTCATTTAAGTGATACTCTAAGTATACTCTACGTATATCAACTGCAGCACATACAAGAAACTATTTGGCACAAAATATGTCTACATGTATATCTGAACACATACATAAATATATTCTTAATATATTGTGGGATCTTATTTTTTTTGGGTTTGACAGTCACACCCTGTACTTCTGTTCACACATATACACACTGATTTCCGTTATGTCAGCATAAAAGTATTATTTAAGTGATGAAAAAGGAAGTTGAATGTAAGGAAATGTAACTTCAGTCATCTCATAAGCTGAAATGACACATACTGGATTGTATGAAAAAAAAAATGCATCCATGTTTGTCATCTGAAGTCTGTGAATTAAAGTCTGACAAAATAAAAGAGAAGAGAGAAAAGACTGTGCCATCTCACAGTCTATAGCTGAGCTGAGATCAGCTTGTTTTTGTTTGTTTTTTTGTCTTTTCTCATCCCTAATAATCTTTATCAAAATATCTGTGTCTTGGGAAATGAAATTAACAACCTCAGTTTGCTACAGTTTGGTGTCTTCCTCCAGGGGTGCAGGTTCAGGGCTGTCCACCAGGGGGAGCTGCTCCCTCCAGTAGGTGAAGTTGCTGTAGGTGTCACTGCAGGGGAAGTCTGAAGTGCTGGATCTCAGCAGCAGAGGGAAGACGTGGTCCACCACCTCTCCCAGACGCACATATCTAACGGGGAGAGAGTATATTTATCTCACCGCTCTGTGAACTCCTGATCATACATAGCTGATAACTTAAATTTTAACATTTACAATCTGTCAACTTATCTTATGACATCTTCTGTAACCCCCTGTTCCCCATCCCCTTTTGTATTGCCTATTTATTTCATTCATTATAATAATACAGTTTGTCCCAGTATACTCTGGCAATATTGTATTTTATTGTATTGTGCTGAATGCAGTGCCGAGACAGCCACTTGAATTGAATTGTAGTGAAGAGTGAGATTGAGAAAGGCAGCAGGATAAATGTGAGAATGACTAAGAAAGAAGCAAACAGTGATGGGGGATGAATGAGAAACAGATGGAAAAAGAGAAACAGAAGCAGAGAGGGGGGAAATTAAGTAAAACAGAGAAGGGTGAATTAGACGACTTGGGGAAGATGGGGGAAGGGTGGAAAGAAGAAGGACATTAGAGCAACAGTGAAGCGATACAGATGGAACAGATTCAGGAAGGAATTTCCCACATCACAGGAAAGTCTCGACAGCAAGAAGCATACAGAGCCTATCCAGTTTGACAAGGACTCAGTGTGTCCTCATGGGATGTGTGCAGAGCTGGGCTGTCCTGTCCTGTCCTGTCCTGGCCACCACAGAGTTAAAGTTCTGTCATGTCGGGTAACTTACGAGGACACATTGGCCTTGGCGTGCTCCTGCACAAGCTCTCCCTTTGGGTTGACTGTGAAGATCCTGTTGAGTTGGACGCCCACCTCTTTGTAGGAATACACGTCCTACCAGCCAACAAAGACACACAACCACACACAGTCAGCAACTCATATAATTCGAAGTAAAACACACTGACATATCAGAAGATGCACTATGAATAAAGCACCACTGGTATAAATACATAAAGTATTTAAATGATGTTTTAAAAGTGACATGAATTCATTTAGCAAAAGTTTCAGCGTTAAGTTATATACTGTCCACATATATATTTTACTAGCAGGTACTGTTACTTGCAGTGGTGGCTAGTCCTCTTTAGGAGTGAAATTCATGTTTATAGTGCCGTTACTAACAAAAAAAATAGAGCAGACGGCACACGTTCATTTAAATTACCCCATGTGCTGCTATTTCACAAAATGCAATTTGTATGAAAAAAATAACAGTCATTGCATGTTTGACAGATGACACCAGGGGTATTTAAAGCTTTAGTATTTTAAACACTAAAGAGAGCTGTCTGGCTGTCTGGCTGTTTTTTTCTCTTGTTATGTAGTGCTAGAAGTACCTTGTTCAGGGATTACTCTACCAGCTGAGCTACAGAATGACATTGTAAAATGCCACCTGTTGTGATACAGTGCATGCAAGGTGAGTAGTGAGCTCCCCCTTCACTGTAAAGTGCTTTTGGTGGCTTGAAAAGTACAGCATTAAAACTAAATGTGTTGTTGTTGTGTGCAGTCACAGTGTGTTTGAGTGGTGCTGACTGTGGGCCGTGTTTTTAACACTAAAGAGAACCAGCTGAGCTACAGAATGACATTGTGAAATGCCACCTGTTGTGATACAGTGCATGCATGGTGAGTACTGAGCTCCCCCTTTGGGTGACTTGAAGAGTACTGCATTAAAAGTGAATGTGTTGTTGTTGTTGTTGTGTGCAGTCGCGGTGTGTTTGAGTGGGCGCTGACCGTGGGTCGGTTGCCGAAGGCGGCGTAGAAGGGTTGGGTGTTGGGGTGGAACAGGTTCTTGATGTCCGTCAGACACTCCACTTTAAACTTCTCCGGTTTCTTCTCAATCACCTCCCTATGAACACACACATACACACACACACACATACACACACACATACACACACACACGCACACACACACACACACACACAAGCAATAGTGAGACCAGGTGTGTGTGCTTTGTGACTAATTAATGAGAGAGGGGTGTAATAAGTTTATTTTGTGTGTTTTAGTTTGATAGTTGTACTGTATGATGCTGGAAGCTGTTAAAGCTGTTAACAGTAAGAACATATATGTACTCATTATATATATATATGTACAAATTATGTGTGTATTTTTGTCCAGGTCTGTACATATGTTGGTATGTATGTGTCAAGGTGTATGTAGAAGTGTGTGTGTGTGTGTGTTGTGGTGGGTGGAGGGTATACACACACATGTGCGTGCTTGTGTGTGGTGTATGTGTCTAATATTGGTGGTGTGTGTGTGTGTGTGTGTGTGTGTGTGTGTGTGTGCGTGCATGCATGCATGTTGGCGTGTGGTGTATGTGTCTAATATTAGTGGTGTGTGTATGTGTGTGTGTGCATGCGTGTGTGTACTGTAATTATTGTGTGTGTAGTGTGGTGTGTATGTTGGACCTGTGCAGTGTGGAGTGTGTAATTATTGTGTGTATAGTGTGGTGTGTTTGGCGGACCTGTGCATGTGTGTACTGTAATTATGGTGTGTATGGTGTGGTGTGTATGTTGGACCTGTGCATGTGTGTGTGTGTAATTGATGTGTGTATGGTGTGGTGTGTATGTTGGACCTGTGCATGTGTGTGTGTGTGTGTGTAGTGTGGTGTGTGTGGCACACCTGTGCAGTGCGGAGAAGAGGCTGCTGGGGCAGCATGGTGTGTGGTGTATGTGTCTAATATTAAAGGTGTGTGTGTGTGTGTGTGTATGTGTGTGTATGTGTGTGTGTGTGTGTACATGCGTGTGTGTAATTATTGTGTGTATAGTGTGGTGTGTAAGGCGGCAGACTTACCTGTGCAGTGCGGAGAAGAGGCTGCTGGGGCTGAGCAGGACTGGGCCCTGGGGCAGCATGGTGCCCCTCTCGTTCACCCAGTGCAGGTAGCCGCGCGTCATGTCCGCCATGCCGATGGCCCGCGCCGAGCAGTACAGGAACTTATACCCGTTTCTACAACAGAACAGACAGACAGCAACTTGTACCCGTTTCTACAACAGAACAAACAGACAGGAACTTGTACCCGTTTCTACAACAGAACAGACAGACAGCAACTTGTACCCGTTTCTACAACAGAACAAACAGACAGGAACTTGTACCCGTTTCTACAACAGAACAGACAGACAGCAACTTGTACCCGTTTCTACAACAGAACAAACAGACAGGAACTTGTACCCATTTCTACAACAGAACAAACAGACAGCAACTTGTACCCATTCCTACAACAAAAGCATACAGAAACTAACTTACACCAAATTCCACTTCTACAACAAAAACAGGCACACATACATACAAATAGGAACATATAGCCTCTCTACGCTAAAAACAGACACATACAGAAGCATATATCTGTTCCTACAACATGATCAGGGACTTACAGGAACTTATTGCTGTTTCTGTGATACGCACACAAAGACATACAAAAAAACAGGGTTGATGTAGACTTAAGTCTCGCACTGAACCGTGCAGGATGTAACGCCACTGAAAGGCAGACTGTGTCAGCAGCATTTTGCCTGACACATGTTTGCAGGAGATACAGCACATGCATAGTCACTGCCTAAGACCTGCATATGTGTGCAATGTAAAAGGCAGGCTGACCTTAACTAACAGTAACTGCACATGAGTTAGTGGAGGAAAAAGGAGTGCTTGGTGTGTGCTTACTGGCTGATCTTGTGGTACAGATGGGCAATGCCCTGATGGGTCCAGTCTTTGCCCAGGGTGGGTAGGATGTGTCCCAGTGTGTCTGACCTGGGGAGGACAGGACCTATCGTTAGCATGTGGAGACAGGACTGAGAAACCCTACATACAGAAATACCTCAAATCTCACAGTGCATCTATTGATTTTTTCCTTGCAAGGCAGGGGAGATTTGTTTGTGTATGATAGGGGGACTGTGTAGGGGCCTGGTAGATCAGTGGAATAGTAGCTTTGCTATGTGTCAGCAATACTGTGTGTGTGTGTGTGTGTGTGTGTGTCCTCGTGTGTATATGTGTGTTTTCTTTTAGACAGTGCCTGCCCCCCTCACCTGGTGATGGTGCCGTCAATGTCGGAGATGACTATTTTGTCGTCCCAGTTCCACAGGTAGATGGTGCCCTCACAGCGGCATGTGCCCTGGTACTGTGTGGTGACACTGAAGACCACGTCATTCGACCCGTCCTTCAGCTGCAGGCTGGCCTGAGGGCACAGAGGACATGAGGTCAAGGGGTCAGGGGTCGTGTTTCAGTACAGTTGTTTGGCACTGGAAACTAGGCCAACGTGTTTACAATCCTGTTGTAAAAAGCCTTCCTGGAACTGCCATGCATATTTCAAACAACTGGCAGTGACAAGTTTAAGAGTGTCAATTTAATTCATTAGGTCTACTGTAACTTACAAGTGTGGCGATAATAGCCAGATTTTTAAAAGTCTAATTAAGTCTTGTAGTGTCTGTGAATTTGGCTTCAGTTTTTGTTTTTTAACATCATTATATTACATGCATCTTCTTTTAAAACTGCTCCAGAAGGCATCTGTAAAAGGTCTTAATGTAAACAAACAAATTCACACACTCACTAGCTGTTCGGAGGAGAGGCGGAGTGTTTTCTTGTAAGACACGCCCCCCGAAGGGAGCATAGGCTCTGATTGGACAGATGGGGTCTGCTTAGTCGTAAGGTGGTCTTCATCACTAGACGATGACTCCTCCTTCCTCCTAGAAAATACCAATAAAAAAACTCAGATCTGTGATTCTGAATCTTGGTTTAAAACTGGAAGACACCTTTTACATGTTTAACATGCTTCTAACCATCCAATAAACACCTCTCTAAAAAGCTACTTACACTAGAGTTTCAAAGAAACACACTAAACTGAATCTGCTCAAAATTATTACACTTGTTATAAACTTGCACTGCCGATAATTTGAGTACACATTTTCTGCTAAGTATAATAAACAGAAGAGAACTGTATTTATACATTTATTCAAGTGGTGTGTCTACTGACCTGTTCATGGCAGCCATTTTCCCAGCCTGGTCTACATTCACACATGCTCCATGCTCTGACACAGAGTCCTGAGGTGGCACAGGAAGAACACAGAAAGTCAATAAGTGTGTGTATATGTGTGTATATGTGTGTATATGTATGTGTCTGTACGTATAAGTCCATTTATGTTAAATTAAAAATGATTACATTAATGTCTTGATGTATTGTATGTTTCTGTGTTACATGTCATTTGGCAAAGCTGTTTCTATTTGAATGAACCAATTTAATTAAAGGTAAAACTTAAAACTTAAACTTAAAAAAGGCAACTTAGTTAAACTGAATTGAATTTGAAATATTACAAAGTTTATAGAGCGTTAATTGAATTTAGAGACAGAAGCTATCAACAGCAATCTCCACGGAATTGAAGCTTCATTCCCCTGAGACAACGTGTGTGGATACTGTACATCAAATGTAGTGTATTGCTGAAGACATGTAATTTTGTGCTCATTAAATGAAACAGGAAGTGTGGCAGGAAGTTGGAAGGACACGCACTGCTTTAGTGCTGCTGGTTCGACTACGCCACGAGAACCACCAGCGGCCGCCTTTCTTGGGCATCTTCTCCTTCATGATGTTCTCTACGGTGGCCTGGATGGGGGGGAAGCACACAACCAAACATACTGAAACCAACTGAAAAGTCAAAGTAAAAAATAATTACACAAAGTCCAAACAGAAAGACAAGCGGCTTGTGTATGTCTGCCACTTTCTTTTTAATGTATCGGTATTTTCATTGTTTTGTGTGTGTGTGTGTGTGTGTGTGTGTGTGTGTGTGTGTGTTTACACTTGTAAGGCATAAACATACTGGGATGGCCTGTAATGCCTCCCTTAGGCAACTTAAGAGGAACTCAGAGACAGAAGAAACACAATCAAAGCATGACAACTACAGCAACCCAAAATAGGAAGCAGTGGGTCAAAACCAAGGAGGAAGTGCAAAATAAAGAGAAACAAAATTTAAGTGTGACAGCACTCAAACACACACACACACACACATACACATCCACACCCACCCACACACACACACACACACACACACACACACACACACACACACACACACACACGCACCCACACACACACACACACACACACACACATTATCACTCCATCATTAACTGGAAACAAGGTGTCACGCAACAAAAGTCCATATTGCCCTACATACAGCAATCCTGCTATCACTTTGCCATCAGTTGATCTTCTTCAGACAAATGGTCAATGGTAAGAGTCATGGACTATATGCAGACAATGGTAAGTAGTGTGCTGCATGGGGATGGTAAACTAAAAAGTCAAACTGAAACACACTACAACCTGGACATCCCAGTACAATTTCAGAATTGCACCAGATTGGAGTTTTCCAATTGTTTATAAAAATACTTGTCTTGTAGACAACAAGGCGACTGGGAAAGGTTCAAATGTCAAAAAGTGGGAAAGTGAAAACACAAACAAGTGAAAACGAGAACGAGATGTTTCTCACGACAAAGGGTTCCAGGTTGACACAGTTTGAAACTGACGTGACAGGAAACACGAGAAGATTTGACCAGATTAAGAAACCACACACACACATGAGGAGTGAGAGACGGCCAGGAAGTCTGAGCACCGGGGGAAAGCCACAGGGGCATTCTGGGTAACACACACAGCACTTTCGGTGACACAGCCCGCAGTTCATGTTTTACAGGGTGGGCCATAATGATAAGACACATGTTTACTGTAAATGCTAGTATCTGGGATTAAAACAACGATTGTATTGCAATTTCTTCCATGACATTATTAGGGTCAGCGGGTCACTCGCAACAACTACCTGTAAAAAGAAAGCATAATGATGTATGTTGAACGCTTCTATCAGTTCCTAATAAATATATTTGGTAT
Organism: Setipinna tenuifilis; assembly: GCA_030347295.1. Taxonomy (NCBI): domain Eukaryota; kingdom Metazoa; phylum Chordata; class Actinopteri; order Clupeiformes; family Engraulidae; genus Setipinna; species Setipinna tenuifilis. The sequence continues at coordinate 18,460,838 of CM059282.1, forward strand.
TCTATGTTCTATGCTAAGCTTTTTGTAATCCAAGACACTAGCGTTTTAAAATGTGTCCCATTATTTTGCCACACCCTGTATAACTTCCTCTCTGCGCCTACTATGGCAATTTCACAGTCGCAACAATCCTGCACTTTCAGTCCCAGACAGCCAGGCTGAGCTGTGAATGCGCTGAGAGGTTTTGCTTTCGCATTGTCACCAGCGGCCATTAAAAATGAATGGCAATTCCATGCCAACTGGTCTGATTGTGATCTGAGTGACCTGCTCCATTCAAAGCCATTTAGGGAAGAGCGCGTGTTCCATTACAGAAGGTAATGAGACAGAGAGGGAGAGAGAGAGAGAGAGAGAGATAGAGGCAGAGGGTGACTGTAATGAGAGAGAGAGAGAGAGAGAGAGAGAGAGAGAGAGAGAGGCAGAGGGTGACTGTAATGAAAGAGAGAGAGAGAGAGAGAGAGATAGAGGCAGAGGGTGACTGTAATGAGAGAGAGAGAGAGAGAGAGAGAGAGAGAGGCAGAGGGTGACTGTAATGAGAGAGAGAGAGAGAGAGAGAGATAGAGGCAGAGGGTGACTGTAATGAAAGAGAGAGAGAGAGAGAGAGATAGAGGCAGAGGGTGACTGTAATGAGAGAGAGAGAGAGAGAGAGAGAGAGAGAGAGAGAGAGAGAGAGATAGAGGCAGAGGGTGACTGTAATGAGAGAGAGAGAGAGGCTGAGTAAGTGTAATGGGAGGGAGAGAGAGCTAGGAGAGATGCAGAGAGTGACTAATAAGAGAGACAGAGAGAGAGAGAGAGAGACAGACAGAAAGAGAGAGAGGTAGAGAGACAGACAGAAAGAGAGAGAGAGAGAGAGAGAGAAGGGAGATGTGATATGGTGGTGGCTGACTGCAGAGTGACATTAGGCCCATCTCACAGCCCAAACAGTGAGTGAACCCGTGCAGTCATTAGTACAGTGCACTCCTCAAGAGCAAGTGAAGGAAGAGAGAATTGCGAATTGAGCACTAACAAACTAAACAAATTCAAAGCTATAGGCTAAACATATCTGACTAGACTAATTGGGATTCCAGTTGATTTGTTTGAAATCAGTAAATTAAATTTATTAAGCCATTTTTTTTTTTTTTTAAAAAGGCCCATTGAGGATCCTTCTGAGTGTCTGATGTAAGTCTGGTGTAATACGACTGAGGCTGACGTAATGACATCGGGCACCACCAATTTAAACAATGTGTGACACATCAAGTGCAGTCATGAATCACAAGGGAAGGAAGATTCCAATTCATCTAAACTGAACTGACCATATCCAGGGCTGTACGTTAAGCTTTTTCACTAGGAGCACTGGTGCTCCTAAATGAAAAAAATTAGGAGCACAGATACAAATTTAGGAGCACAGATAAAAATTTAGGAGCACTGTGAAATTTCTTGATGGAATTTTATTATAACGCAAAGACACATAGCCTACTGTACAAAGGGTAGCTTTTCCACACACGCACATTTAATAGGATTGTATTGGTGTATCTATTTAAGCTTTTACTTCCTTTTTACATCTGCCAAGGAGGTAATGTTTTCAGTTGTGTTGTTTGTCTGCCTGTCTGTCAGCAGGATTACTCAAAAACTCATGAACCACAAAACATAAAAATAAAACATAATGAACAAACTAAACGAAAACCTAAAGAACCAGGAGAGGCAAACAGGAGATATGATGAAGATGGTGAGGATGAGGTGATAGCCACAGGCAGTGGCAGGTAGGATTGCAGTGGCAGGGCTGCCACTGTACAGCCCTGCCACTGCAATCCTACCCCATCTGCCATGTGTCTTTCATTGCCATCCGCATTCAGTGAACTTTCTAATGCACATATTAGACTGGCTGAAGTGCCCTTTTGCAAGGCAACTAACCGCATGTTACTCCAGGGGGACTGTCCCTGTACCTAATTCACTGTAAGTCACTCTGAATAAGAGTGACAGCTAAATGCAATACAATGTAAATGTAACATATGCGGTTTGTTCATTTTGATCGACAATTGCCGCCTGATTTCCACTTCTGACAAGAGAGTCTGCTTTTCCAATGCTACGGCTACCGCTGGTTGCTTTCCATTCACAAATGCATCCCTGCAGATGATGTGCCGTTTGGATATGTTATGTTTCACGAGGGAATCTTTTTTGAATTGTTTATTCCCCGTAACGAATACCGAATTGCCTGCCTGCTTCTGGCCTCGGCAGTATTTGCAAAACATCTGTCCATCTTCATGAACAAGCCACGGGAAGATATTCATCCACTCGGATCGGAACTTGTGGATTTTAGAAGTAGTGGAGCTAGTTGTAGTCGTACTACTACTGCCACTGCCTGTGGCTATCACCTCATCCTCACCGTCTTCATCATATCTCCTGTTTGCCTCTCCTGGTTCTTTAGGTTTTCGTTGAAAGAAAGATGTTATCATATTTTCCTCACTAACCGTTCGTAGCAATGGATCATTGAAGCTATTTCTAAATGACGACTGAAGGAGCAAGCTAGCTAATCGCAGCGCAAGCCAAGACCGGTCCGTAGCAGCGAAACACTACGTGTGCAGAACTTTTTTCCCATATGCGTTGAGACGTCACCGCGTCATCATGACAAGAACAAAGTTCTTCCTGCTCGATCACATTTGACAAGGGAATGAGAAAAAAAATCAGGGAACATTGTAGACTCTTGTCGATTGGAATGTTTTTATTTTAATTATTATTATATATTTATTTTTAGGAGCAAAATGCGAATGAAAGGGTTGAAATGCATAATCGCACAAGTGCGCCCGTTTTATTTTTCTTCCTCGCACAGTCCAAAATTTAGGCGTAATATGCGACCAATTGGTCGCAATGTACAGCCCTGATATCTAAACCCA
>CM059282.1:18466201-18516201 GCA_030347295.1 Setipinna tenuifilis
AAGAGCATGTGCTTCAAAGACCAGTCATCTAATCCAAAGGTAATCTGACCTCACTGACTACCCCTACTTATCAGGAAAACAATGGCAATTCTTGACAGTCAAAGGAAAAATCCTTTAAAAAAAGTTTTTAATATTTTATACCAATGAAGTGAATTTTAACATCATTTTCTGCTATTAGCTATTGCTTTTATTTGCTACACTGGGGGAAATGTGAAAAATTCTTCACCTTTTCGTTTGGAGGGTGAGTCTGTCTTGCTAAGTGGCCGTGGCCCAACACCAATCCCAGCCTCCTCGAACTCTGACAGCATACGAGCAGCAGCCGCTCCTATTGGCTCAGCTTCCTTCCTGAAAGCCTCACTGTCCCGCCCTTTTAGCTCAGACTCCATTTTCATTGGCCCAGGCTCGGGTCTGATGGTCTCCGTCTCCATTTCCTTGTGTTCTAACGAGGACGGCGCGGTCACTAGCTCTGTCTCCACGGAGGCTTTTGCAGTGGGGATGTAGAGCTTGAGGTAATGGTCATTTGTGTGGTTTTCCATGTGCTCTCTGTCGCCCCCCTGTGGAATGACCCTGAAGTGTGTGTCCTCGGACACGGGGATGGACACGGGGCAGACCGCTGGGCTGCTCAGGCCTGGCTTTGGAGGGAGGAACGATGGCTGGAGGCAGAAGACAGGAGCATGAGCAGAAAGAAAAGAGAGGAGAGTTTAAAAAGAAAACAAATGAGTCAGCATATGGTCAGTAAATGACTCTGCAAGTTCCACAAACTAGATATCTGGAATGCCCCAGCCCTTTCCCATTTCTATGTCATTTCCATCCTAGGGGGTCAAATGCTGGCTAGGGGGAAGCACATGTGTGGACCAAACAGTAAATGAATGGAAGGGGGCATCTGTGTGCCTCTCAAATGGGTTGAGGGCAGAGACTGATGAATGTATAACTCTCATCTGAATATGAAATTTATGAGTACGGGGCTGGAAAAGTAAGTAGGTAGTAAGTGAGGGAGTAAGTTAGTAAGTGAATGAATGAATGAATGAATGAATGAAATAATTCATCAATGGATGAACTTAAGAACGAATACATTGATAAATAAATGATTAAATGAATGAATGACTGAATGAATGTATAAATGAATGAATGTATAAATAAATGAATGAATGAATAAATAAATGAATGAATGAATGAATGACAGAACGAATGAATGTATGAATGAATGAATGAGTGAATGAATGTTTAAATGAACGAATGAACGAATGAATGAATGAATGAATGAATGAATGAATGAATGAATAAATAAATGAATTGATGGATGAATGAATAGATGAATAAATGAGTGAGTGAATGAATGAATATATTGATAAATTAATGATTAAATGAATGAGCGAATAAATGAATGTATAAATGATTGATTGAATGAATGAATGAATGAATGAATGAATGAATGAATGAATGAATGAATGAATGAATGAATGGATGAATGAATGAATGAATGAATAATTAAGTAAGGTCTCCATTACCTTGGCTGCCTGTGGGAGTTCTCCCCATGCCCACAGCATGGCCGGGTTGTCCTGCTTGGACTCAGACTGCTTAGTCATCAGCTCTGAGTCACTCTTAGGGGTGGAGGGCCTGGATGTCCCAGGGCTGGAGAGAGAGAGAGACAGAGACAGAGAGAGAGAGAGACAGAGACAGAGAGAGAGAGAATGGTAGAGAGAGAGAAGGGGGGGAGAGAGAGAGAGAGAGAATGGTAGCGCGAGAGAGAAAGGGGGAGAGAGAGAGAACAAAAGAGAGAGAAGAAGATAGAGAGAATGAAGCAAAAGAAAGATAAAGGACAGATGGAGAGAAAGTGAGTGAGAGAGAGAGATAGATAGATGGAGACAGAGATGGAGGGAGAGAGAGAGAGAGAGAGAGAGAGAGAGACCAGTGGCAGGGGAGAGCCAGGGCAGCAGAGGATGTAAAAGAGAGAGAAGGAATATGAGATGGGAGATTCAGATACATATTTAACACGCCTTTCAGCAGGCAGTGTTGGGTTCATTTGTTTCAGCATTTTAGAGGGGTAGTGATACTCATGCTAAAGGTTAAAGCGTGCATGTGTTTATATGGGTGTCTCACCTCTGAATAGGGGACCAGTCCCCATCTGAGGAGGCGTATACATTGCTGGGCTTATAGGTGCAATGAGACTGGCCTCCAGTTTGCATCATATCTCTTGCTGAGCTCCTGAAACATACAACAGAGAGAGAGAGAGAGAGAGAGAGAGAGAGAGATAGAGAGAGAGAGAGAGAGAGAGAGGGGGATGGAGAGAAATACAAAAATAGAGAAATAGAGAAAGAGAGAAAGAGAGAAATAGAGAGAGAGAGGGAAGGACAGAGACAGACAGTCAGAAACAAAAAGATCAGTATAATATACTCAGATATTCTTACGTATGTGTCTTAGTTTTGGCAACACTAAGAGCACTGGTGTGCACTGTAACACAGAAAAGCTTTTAGCAGCCCAAACCCCACAAGAGTTCCGGGTTCATTGTCTGTCAACAACCCAGTGCATTGTGGGTGCTCTACTGGTGTCTTTTTATTTAGCACAGCTAGCTTCTTTCAGGCCACCACAGGAAGTGAAGAAGGGCTTTTGTACTCAGTGTTTTTCTCATAATACACACACACTCACACCACATAAACTCTCTCGCTTCCTTTTCTCTCTCTTTCTCTTTCTCTCTCTCTCTGTCTCTCTTTCCTCTCTCCACTTTCTCTGTCTCTTCTCACTCAATTCATTCACTTAGAACAATGTATGAGAGACAAACTCCCTACTGTACTGTGTCATTCTATTAAACTATCATTCTTGTTCATTTTCTTTCCTTCTGTTGATATGTCAATTCAGTCCAGCATCTTGGATAACACACAAAATGTCACACTTTTATGAAAAAAAACCACACAGTCCCTAATAACTAAGCCTTCTCAGTATGGATTTAAGAGTGCCTGGAAGTACAGTACAGTGCAGTAACTAGCGTCATCTACAGGATCAGGGGGCAGGAAAGGGTAGCAGTGATGCAGGTTTAGGGGCCAGGAAAGGGTAGTAGTGATGCAGGTTTAGGGGCGAAAGAAGGGTAGCGGTGATGCAGGTTTAGGGGCGAAAGAAGGGTAGCAGTGATGCAGGTTTAGGGGCTAGAAAAGGGTAGTAGTGATGCAGGTTTAGGTGCCAGGGAAGGGTAGCAGTGATGAAGCCACTGGCTGTTCTTTAAGGGATTGTGTGTTTAGAAAGTAACAAACATGTTGACGCAAAACAGACTTTAGCAAAAAAAAAGTCTAAATGCCGGTTCCTTTAAAAAAAGCTCATTCCATCTTGGTGCTATATGAGGAAATAGGTATTGCCATTATCTATATGTAATGCACTGGCATATGCCATCAGTGTTAGACAAAATGTCATTCTATCTAGTTTCACATTTAGTTTTATATTTAGTACTAAGTTTTTGTCAGTAGAAGGTAGATAACAGAATGATGCAGCTGATTCTGGTGTGGTACAGAGTCAGAACTTAGAGAATGCAAGGGTGTGACAAGTGTGACCTCCCAGCCTTGGGGTGAGTGTTTTAAAGAGGGTGTGAGAGAGAGATAGAGAGACACAGAGAGAAAGAAAGAGAGAGAGAGAAAGAAAGAGAGAGAGACTAGAAAGATGGGGAAGTGGAAAGATTTTATTCAGCATTTTACTTCTGGCTGCATGGCGCTTACTGCTGCAACACAACAACCACAGAAAAAACATTAAAAGAGGTTATCTTTAGTTTTGCTTTCATTTCTTTCTCTGTCTCTTTCTCCATTTTCTTTTTTTCTCCCTTTTTCTCTTTCTCCTGCACCCTTCTTTTATGTTGCCTCAGTCTCAAATTATGTACTTTCAAGTCTGGGTTTTCCATTAAATAGGCCATGTTTTGCAAAATGATGCTGAAATCACTTCTCCTTGTTACATCTCCTTTTCCATACACACATATACACACCAACACACACATATACACACCAACACACACATGTACACGCGCCCACACACACACAAGCACACCCGCACACACGCACATGCACAAAACCCCCACACACACATACACATGCAGACAGACATACACACACACACACACGCACACAACACTCACACACACACACACACACATACACATACACACACACACACACACATACACACACACATACACAACTGTGTTGGCAGAGGAAACGAGACATAGCTGTTTTTTTGTAGGAGCACTGTCTGTAAACAGTCCTCATCATGTGCAGCTGGCTCACAGATCTTGGCACGCTCACTGGGGTTTTAGTACTATAAAGAGGCACGCACACACACATACACACACACACACACACACACACACACACACACACACACACACACACACACACACACAGTATGGCAGTCCATTATTGCTGACATATAGCAATGCTACTATTACACTGATCTACTAGCCTTCAGCACAGTCTCACTATCATAGGAAAACAGCTCCTTTGCACCAAAAAACTGGCAAAGTGTGTTTTTTCTGTCATTTTGGAATATTTCTCAAACCCAGGAAACCAAGAACAACTTTGCAAGTCATGCTGAGACAGCACTCATCACTCTGTGTAATGACCAGCTGACCTTCTCCACCGCCTTGTCCTCTTTCTTTCTTCTTATTTTTCTTTCTTTCTTTATATCTTTCCTTCTCTCTATCTTTTTCTTTCTTTACTTCTTTCTTTCTCTTTCTCTTTTTTTCTTTCTCTCTCTATCTCTTTCTTTCTTCCTTGTCTTTTCTTTCTCTTCCTTTTTTCTCTACCCCCTGCCTCATATTTCAAAACATCTAAAAACAAATAAATAACACGTAAATAAACACATCCAAGCATGCTCGTGACAGATTTTTAACGGCCCATGATATACTAGTGCGTCCTCCAGGCTGTTAAATCATGTCTATAGCGGAGTCTCAGAGCCCTGTAGCATGTTTGCCCTCTATCCAGAATGTGCTGCCCTTCAGGCAAAGGCTTCAGCTGGTGGTGTGTCAGCGTGTGAAAGGGGTGAGATAGGGGCAGAAAGAAGAAGAGCAGTCTTTCACTCTACACCAGACAGCCATCCTGTTTGTTGTTTACTTCGAGAAATAGCCACGTGGCCTACTGGGTCGCATTTCAAAAAAATGTATTAATTAATATTATTAATAAACAAGCAGATAACATATACACATGTAAGTGTGTAAGTGTCTGTTTAATATATATATATATATATATATATATGTGTCTGTGTGTCTGTGTGTCTGTGTGTCTGTGTGTCTGTGTGTGTGTGTGTGTATGTGTGTTTGGGCAGTGGTGAGAGGAAGGAATCTGTTTCCCTGCAGAAGTGCAGATTAGACAGGCCTGTAAAACAGGTCCAGAGTTTCTCACACAATATTAGTCACGTGTTTAAAAGAAACATACATTCTTCACCCCGAAATATACAATTATATTCACAGACATGCCTGCACAACCCTTACAAATACACACATGTACATACCCACGTGCGCGCACACACACACACACACACACACACAAACAGACAGACACACACACACACACACACACACACACACACACACACACCTGCTGATGTCCTGCTCCTCTGCCTCGTTGGAGCTGATGTCGATGGTGAACATGTCTTCATCCTCAGAGTACTCTGCACTGCCCTCTCTCTTCACATTGTCCACCTTCGACTTCCTCCTCCTCTTCCTCCTCTTCTTCATGTTCCCTTCGCCTCCTCCACAGCCCAGCGACCCCACCGCCATTTGCACCGGGGATCCCCCCATCAGAGAAGCCCCGTCGGAAAGAATGGGCGACGTGGCCAGATAGGGGGGTACCACTTCCTGCAAGTTAGAAAAGACAATAATATTAAAACACACACTGGAAAGACTGACCCAAGTCAAACAACAGAAAAGCATTGGTGACTTTTATATGTATTCATTAAGTATGACTGTGTTCAATTATTTCCATCTGTGGTTAAGGAGTTGGACTTGCATCCAAAAGGTCACAGGTTCTCTTCCCCACACTGACTAAGGTGCCATGGTGAGCATGGCTTTGCCCCACACACTGCTTCCCCGGGCACCAATGTCATGGCTGCCCCCTGCTTACACTTGTAATGAGTTAAATGCAGAGGTTGACTTTTGCTGTGTGATCACAATGCCAAATGGTTTCTGTTTCCTTTACTGCAAGCAGTACCTGTCCGAGGGTCCATCCAAAACTTTGGAAAGTTGTGGTCCACAGTACTGACTGACAGGACCCATTGACTCAGACAGAATGACCAGTTTATAGGTTTAGAGCTCTAAATATCACCAAAGACAGTTGCCCAACCAGTTTTGGCAATCCTGACCAAGATAAAATGTATCAAGTTTAGGTCGCATGTGGTGTATGTGTCTAATGTTTGTACTGTGTGTGTGTGTGTGTGTGTGTGTGTGTGTGTGTGTGTGTGTGTGTGTGTGTGTGTGTGTGTGTGTGTGTGTGTGTGTGATACATATTCCCTTTCCTTTTCTTTGCATATCCATTTTATCTTGGTCTGCATTATAATTAACAGGTTGGACAACTTTCTTTATTTGAATTCTGTGCGTGTGTGTGTGTTTGTTGGTGTGTGTGTGTGTGTGTGTGTGTGTGTGTGCGTGTGTGTGTGTGTGTGTGTGCATGTGTGTGTGTGTGTGTCCAGCAAGCACACACTGGAAACAGAGCTGAGCCCTGCTGCTTTAATCTGAAGTGGAGCGGAGCTAATCTCACACAAAGCCCCCTCTGTGGCCCTCACCTGGCCCCGGACCAAATGCCCCCCAGGACCCCCCGATGCCACTGACCCCTGCTGCCTCCCTGCCCCATCTCCTCTCCTCTCCTCTCCTCTCCTTCGCTCTCCTCTCCTCTTCTCCTTTGCTCTCCTCTCCTGTGCTCTCCTCTCCTTTCTTCTTCTCTCCTCTCCTTTTCTCTTTTGCTCTCATTTCCTCTGCTCACCTCTCCTCTCTTTCTCCTTCCTCTTTCCTGTCCTCATCTCTGCTCTCTTCAACTCTCTTTTGAAGCCAGCCAGTGTTCTCCCTTCTCCTCTTTCTTTCACTTCCTCTCCATCTGTCCTTTATCTTTCTTGTGCTCCATTCTCTCTATCTTCCCCCCCCCCTCTCTCTCTCCCTCTCTCTCTCTCTCCCCCTCTCTCTGAGCCATTTGAGGAAATCAAGCCTGAAACCAATCCTCCCCAGGGTGCTGCTATATAAATGGCCAGCTGAGATAAGCAGAGGCATGAGGAGCTGTGTGGTCTCCCCTTGGCCAGAGCTGTGGGTGCAACCAGTCAGGTTCAACCAGGCCAGCCTCAGCATTAATACCATGAGTGCTAACACTAACACAGCGTCTAGAGCAGTGGTTCTTAACCTTATTGGAGGTACCGAACCCCACCAGTTTCATATGCTCATTCACCGAACCCAAGCGGGGTGTGGCATCACGAATTGACATGATGAGTCATGTGTATCTTGACCTCTGCGGCGGAGGCTCCACCGAACCCCGGAGACCGACTCACCGAACCCCTAGGGTTCGATCAAACCCAGGTTAAGAACCACTGGTCTAGAGCTTGTGTAAGTCCTCTTTCTGTATACACTACAGGGCTCTTTTGTTGTTTATATTTCGGTTGAGTCACTGTTACAGATGTGCGTCCTTTTCCCAGTAAATATGGAGGTAATGGGATCCGTTTAAATTTTTTATAGTTGTTCTCGTTTGACAGAAGCAAAGCTTTTTCACTAAAAGGATTTCTTTTTATAGACCTTAAGACTGTGAGGGTTTTTTTTGTCAAACTGAACAGGCAGCAGTTTTGTGGGAAAAAAAGCACAAGTGTTTGTTTCTGTCAGAGGTTGATGGGACTTAAGACTGTTCCCAGACCAGGATCACCTTTTCCAGGAAGAGGCTACATTCCACAAGGACTGTGAGAGGAGAGAGCGAGAGAGAGAGAGAGAGGAGTCAAAGGGCAATGAACAGCCTTTTGAGGCAGAGACTCGAGGCCTCCAGAGCACACTCAAGCTGAGCTGAATGCCTTGTTAAAAACCAATCATTGCTCCCTGTTAACGACAGACCCACGAAAAAAAGGGAAAGAAGGGAAAAGAAGAAGAAAAAAACGACTGTGGGTCAGAGAGTAACAATGTTAATGACCATGCTTCACACAGATTGCTTTCATCAGTCACTCCCTACCACAGTAGGTTAGTCCACCCTGAATGTGGCACAGAGTGTTTCACAGTCGCAGTGCCTGAGACTAACTGATAAACATCAGTGCACTGAATGTGGGTCTTTATGATGCCCACTGCAGTGTCCATGCTGCTATTGTCTGGCCTTTGGGCTAACAACAGCTAGCCTCCTCCTGGTTCCTTTGGTGGAACCAGGACAAGGTGTGTGTGTGTGTGTGTGTGTGTGTGTGTGGTGGATAGGTAGCCGTTGTCCGACACTGACACTGAGGTGTCACACTTCCCAGGAGAAAAAGAGGCTCCAGGGGTTCACTGTTTTCCCCTGCACAGCGGCTGAGAACCTAACACCCTCAACCAGGATCATAAATCAGCCGAGCAGCAGGCTACAGATCCAGGCTTCCGGCCCCCCGGCCCCCCGCCTCCTGCTTCAGTCTCTGGGTTCAGCTTAGATGTGTACACTCATATATCTCTCTCTAGTTGTGCCACAATACTGCAAAGTTGCTTTTTCTCTTGTCTCTCTCTCTCTCTTTCTCTGTCTGTCTCCGTCTCTCTCTAGCTGTCTCTCTTTTCTCTCTCTCTCTCTCTGTTTACCTGCTCTGTTTCAGCATGTGCCTGAAAGCCATTAGTGTGTCATGTGCAGCTGGTATTCATTTCGCCCTTTTCCTCCCATCTCTCCCCTCCTCCACCTTTTTTCTCTCTTAGTTTACTACCTTTAGCTCATCCAAAACACTTTAGCTTTTTTCCCTGTAAAAATCAAGTTCCCCCATAATGTTACAGACACACCAACCAGCTACCAAAAACATTCCACGGTGTAGGTTGCAGTGTTAAGGGACCTTGAAGAGGGTGCACTGTGAATGGCCTGTGTGCTGTGAAGTGGTAGTTTCTCAGGGCAATGAAATGCTGTACCTGATTGTTCTCTGTCTCCTTCACGAAGAAGGCCTCTCCGTTATCTCCCAGCTTCATGTGCAATCTCACGGGCTCACCGTTGATCTCAATGTCCACCTGTGTGGAGGCAGAGGTCAGTTTGTAAGCGACACCTTGTGCGATCTAGACTAGAGGCTGTTAAAGTGGTCATCTTACACGATGACCACTATGGCTAGTTAATTAGTGCTTATTAGTGCTTATTATTAATTATTATTAGTAACTAATTAGCGGTTGTCGCTTTTTTACAAAAGCTAGCAGTTGTAAAATTTTGGTTTCCAAGTTTTAAACAGTCATTGTTTGAATATTATTCATGGAAAAAAACTGTACTTACTTTTACAAGAAGGCTACACCCACTTTGCCTTACAAAGTATTATTCACAAGCACAAAACTATTAAGTAAAAGTTTCTTGCAAGAAGCACAGTACATGTCAGCACTGATCAGTCTAATCATTTCCTCTTAGGCCACATGAAGTTACCTCATGTCTACACAAAAGAACATCTATTCCAAACTGACGAATGGCCTAAGGCTTGGCAGGTTGTAACAGGAAGAGATCACACATTACATAGTGCTTTTAATGATATTTTTCTGAGGCTGCACTATAAAGCATTTACACACTCCTGCCCCACACCCCACTACCCCATCTAAACATAATATTAATAATAATAATAATAATAATAATGATAATAATAATAATAATAATAATAATAATAATAATAATAATAGACATGAATAAAGTCTCAATTGCACAAAGCATCATAAATACATCTGCACTTTTAGTACAGATGTAATGCTTCATGCTTTTGTACTGTTCTTTGCTTTTATTTTTGTTAAGCACATTAAACTGCCTTTTTTGTATAAAATGCGCTATACAAATAAACTTGACTTGACTTGACTTGATAAATAGAATAACTTAATTTTATAGAACACTTTTCTAAATAGCTAAAGTCTCACTCACCACTTTCTCGCGGGAGCGCAGGACGCCCATCTTTCCGAAGCGGACGTGGAAGGGCGAGCAGTGCAGAGTGCCATCGGGCCGCCGCACCACGATGACGTCGATGCAGCCGGAGAGGGTGGCCGGGTTGAGGCCACGATACAGCTCCTTCACCTGCACAAACACCTGGCCAGCCAGCTGCCCCACGTAGTTCATGGTCTGGGACTGCAAGCAGAGAGACAGAGAGGTAGTTAGAGATAGGAGCGACGCTGACGAGGAATTAAGAGCTTTCTATGATAGAGAAGGAAATTTCATAGTTTTCTGAGCTAGTGAGACAATAAGGGGGCCTAGTGATTCCGCTCAATTTCATTTATCTCCAACAACTTTGTCAGAGGGCATAAACATAAGTTTCGCTTCGCTCTGTCTCTGAATGTGTGTGGGCCAATCAGCGAACAGAGGGGGAAATGATGACGTTGAACTGAAGCGGTCAAGCTTGAGTTTCTGTTGTAGTTCGAGCAGCACTAAACAAAGCTGGTGAGATGAACATACACAAAGCTATACATTCTGTGTTGGCAACTATTCCCGAAATTGAGGATTTAAAGCCAGAACAAAAAGAACGCTTGAGGAATTTTATCGAGGGGAAAGACGTTAGTGGCCTACTTCCAACGGGTTTTGGTAAAAGCTTAGTGATTGTTTGAAAAGTAGAAAGTATCCTCCCACTGTGAAGTTAACGAATGTCAATGCAGAGGTTTCAGACAGTTTGCACAAAGTAAAACGATGTAAAAGTGTCTCATGCATCAGACTAACAATTAAGCACCAATCACTAAGAATTTCAATCCCCTAGATTACCTTGTGATCTGATGTTAAAAGTGTCAGAGACTTAGAAAAGCTAGTTACTAATAATATTACTATTACATGTAATAATTATCACTTTTATTGTTTCTGTTCTTGTTGTTACTATTATTTGTTATATTGTCTCACTGCAATAACATTTTGTTAGGATAAAAAGGCCTACAAAACACTTAAACTCAAAGTCAGGTGTCCCATGATGTCCTATCCCCGTGGGTGAAGCACATGTTAATTACTGTAATAGACTGGAAAATAACTGGCTAACATCAGCCCACTGACTGCTCAAGGGGGCTTTTATTCTCCTTGGTATTTGGAGCAAGGATGAAGATTATCTCCGGTGCCAGGCACAAGACCCTCAACTGGGTCAGTGTGGCTCAGTTGGCTGGTCACTAATCATGCCAGATAGTCTGGCATCCTACACACATGTGCTGGACTCGACTGATATAGCTGTGTGGATGCATTTCCACTCAAGTCAAAAAAGTGTCTGTTCTTTAATTGCACAATGTGTCATAATTACATCTGCACTTTCAGTCTGTAATAGAAGTTGATAGAAATAAACAGAAGTAATTATAAATAGCTTTAGGGTCTGGCACTTCTTTTTTCTCCTGGAATATTGAATGGACTGTCAACCATGTGTTTATACAGTGAGCATACATTTGCAGCTGGTCTGATTTGTTTGTGTGTGGCAAGAAGGGTAGAAGTGTGCCTTAGGGGCTGACTTCTCAGTGTTCAAAAGGCGGGGGACACACAACTACTCACTCCATAACACTAACAATCACACAATGCCGCCTTTACACCCGACATAGAGAATCACGCACTAGTGTGCGTGTGGAAGCTGAAAAGAGAAGTGAAAAGTTGTCAACACTGTTTACTTGACAGGGCATGTGCGAAAACACAAACAAAAACAAAAACAAAAACACAAACTGATGACAACTGATGAATTGACCAAATAACAGAAGAAGGCTCCAAAACACAGATGTATGCAAACTTAATAAGCTAAAACAACACCTCCATTGCAGTTGAGGCCCTCATTCCATCACTGAGGCCAATCCTGTGATCTTTGACCTGTAAAATTAGCTCTCCCTTTGGGTATGTTTGGGACGGGTCTGCTACCTTCGTTCCCTGAACCCCTTTTTTCCTGGAGCCCCATCACCCTGACACGGACCCCTCCAAAATGCCAAGCAGTTCATCCACTTCCTGTTGTCACTAAAGGTTGTGAACCACACTGCTCCTCAGCCAATCAGCATGTGTCTACAAGTAGGCAAGCTCCTGCTTGTCATTGGTGTGTTGGGGTTTATTTTAACCAGGGCTACCACTAAAATAGATGCTGCAAAGACCCCTTTGGTGTTCACAACTTCCTAAGCATGTACGGAATGTCCACCAATGTCCAAGAAGGACATCAGCAGAGAATTCTTATGATGTAACTTGGGATAAGGGCACAAACAGAACATGTGCTATATTTTTGTTATCTTATCAATTATACAAATAAATTGGCTAAATACAAAAATGCCCACTTTCAACTCAACAAATATGTTTGTGAAATAAGTGAAGCTACATTAGACAAACCCTGAAAGGCTGACCTTGGGAAGCCTCTTCAGAAACAATGACACAGCAGACAGGCTTCATCGGGGCAAAGACCCCACTCCCCTTGATGGCCACAGTGTCTCATCAGTGCCTTAGGTATCTACTGGGATATCAACACCTAGTCCTACACAACAAATTTGAATTAACACCAGCTCCAGTAACTTTCCGACCTATTTACTAATACACACACTTTAAACATGTGTGTCCTATGCCTACTGTATGTCACAGATTTCTCTAAAGAAGGTTAGCTTGGGCTAAACACAATCCTATTATGTCCACAGTGGAGCCATCATCATCATCATTATCATCATCAGCAGTACTGCATGCATCATAACTGCATTAGCTATCAACTAAATCCCAAACAGCAGAAAAGCCAATACAATTGAACTGTTCATTTGTATGGTAAAATGGTTAACCATACCACAGTACAAACAGACCATACAGCAGAAAAAAGGGGAGAAAACAAGCAACATTTCATACAGCAGAAAAAAGGGGAGAAAACAAGCAACATTTCAGTACACTCCACACTAATGGAGGGTGTCAGGTTTAAATTCACTCTGGAGTGCCACTGAGGTACCCTGAGCATGGTACCATGCCCACACACTGCTCCACCATGGGTGCCATGTGATGGCTCACATGTGTGATGGGTTAAATGCAAGTTGCAATTTCATTGTGTGCTGTGGTGTGCTGTGTTATCACAATGACAAATGGGAATCACACAATCACAAATGCTGTAAAGGATGCCAGGAAGACACTGGGATTGGGTGTCTGAAAGACAAGGATGCTGTTGTCAAGGCCTCTGAGGCCTTGCCAGCTTTACCCACTGCACCCAGACTCCCACAGAACCCCCTGAGCAAAAGACAAGAGAGTGACAGCAGTTAACCTGGGTCAGGGCCCCCAGCCCAATGAGCTCTGAGAGGGAACATCCGCAAGTCCACAGGGCCTCTTCAGGGGCTGTCTTCAGAGATCAAGGGAGCAAACAGCTGCTCTTAAAATGCTTCTTCTTTGGATCAAGATCCTTTGGGATTATTATACCTGGAACACAGCGTTCACCTTCACACTCTTCCCTCCCATAAAGATGCAGTGAGTAGCGGAGGAGACATCTTACTTTCAGACGTGACAATGAAAGAACCTTCCCAGGTCTAAAAATAGATTCGCAGCAGAGTAATAAGCAAAGGCACAGTCTGCATTGATTATGCCCCATGAGTTCTTGTCAGCACATAATATTGAGCACATCCTCTCCTCTCTTGAGATAAGTACATATGCTTGTTTTAATTGCCAATGTAATATTTATCAAACAGGGCTGTGCAAAACTCAGAACTGAACCAGCATTTGCCCTTGTTTTTTTTTTAATTCAATCCATGATTTTATAGCTATATTTTGAATTGAAGTAGAAAGCAGGATAGAGAATTACTATTCAAATTTTGCCTAGGCCTGTTGGCCAATACTGCAATGTGTTTGGCAATACATCAAAACAAAACCACACAGCTGAGTGCAGAGGAATCAAACAACATAAATGTACAATATGTCTGCATATCCTTTATGACCACAATGGCTCCAGGGCACTTAAAAAAACATCAACTAACTGCTGACATGTGGGCCTAATTATAATAGCCTAATAGAATATATCAGTATACATAAGTAATGTGATAGGTCCCTGTAATTGTCAGATGACTGGACAAAATCACGTTCCATTATTAAAAGAAATTACACAGACATTCATTCACTCTAACCTACTCTCATATTTATGTACTACAAAAAAAGTGCATTTACAAACAAACAGCTGAATGGTATTTGATGACACGGCTACTTATAGACCTTGGGTCAACAACATGCCAGTCAAGGCCACAAGTCTCCTCTGCTGACCAAATGTGACCTGCCTGCTTCTGCTTCAGTTTCAGTGCTGACTTGGTGTGGGAGGACACTCCCAGGGCATAGACACTTAGCCTGTCACAACAGAGAAGTGTTAGTTCTCTAAATTGCTGCCTAATACCTAAGAGAAGCCCACGGGCAAAAGACTAGAGCAGAGCGGTGGAGCTGCTTAATACAAACATTGCACATCTCCACCCAAAAAAAAGAGGGATGCACCCACCCCACTCCCCCCACCCACTAGTTTAAATAAGCAGTGGACCTAAATATGACCAAAGTAAAGCATTTCTCCTATGGCATGTTGCTCTGTGCTGTGAGCAACTGTGTGTAACAGATTTGAATAAATGTAAAAACATGTATAAAATATGTTTAACATAAAACACAGGGGACCTGGGAGCCTTGGATGAAGTTTGGGCCTCATACAGATCTGATGAGATAAGAAACTTGAATCTTCAAATTCAACACAAATTCAAGCTGAAAAATCCATTAGTAAACACCAGCTTCCTGTTGCCTCTCTTCTCCATACAGCAGTCTCTCTCTCTCTCTCTCTCTCTCTCTCTCTCTCTCTCTCTCTATCTCTCAGTTTTAAACAATTTCCTTCTACCTCAGTTGACCTCCGAATAGGTGTTTTTTGACAGGTGTTCCTATCTATGTATACGTATGGCCCCAGGTGAAAACCATGGAAACTGGGTCAATTGCCAAACAGATAAAGTCCCTAAGGGTAAAGGGTCTGGTGTTAAGTTAAAAAAAATCTTCTTAAAGCCTTATTATTTATACACACACTGGCATTTTATTACAGATTATATCGAACTACAGCATAGTCCTCTTCATAATATAGCCTAATCAAAACATGAAACATTAATGCTGATGCTCTGTTTGACCCTAGCGCAAGCATCTGCAGTTACCAAACGAAACCCCTGTCAGGATGAGGGAGGTTTGATGTTGAATTTAACGAGGTTCAAACAGACACTGACTTGACAAAAGCTGTGTTCGCACAGTAAATAAATGAAAATTTACCGCAGCAGGCTATGCAGTAACTTCACCCTAGTTTTTTATGAAGAGACCGGCAGGGCACCGGCACAAACATACAAATACAGCTGAAATTCAATACCTTTTCAGTACCACGCAGACGTCCTCACATCAACACTGGAAGGCACGGGACTACTCTTTCAAGGCTGCCGTCGTTTGCTCTGAGGACCATTATAGCTTCATTCTCCTGGTAAACCGTACAGGGTTGTATTGATTCAGTTAATATCACCGTACTCGCCGTTACTTCAGATAACCTCCTGTTTTATTTCCCTCTCGCTCTCTCAGGCTCTCGCTCGGACCTTCGAGGCTCTCCAGCCAGCCAGCGCAGCAGATGACATCACATGCAGATGAGGCTGTGCCGCGGTCCAATCAGATCGCTGCAATCAAATAATACTAACACCAGCCACACAGCGAATGAAATACCTGACAGTGTTTACAATAAGGGGACGCGAGCACAAGTTGACAGTTGATTCTTTCAAATGAAGTCTCCAGCCGCACACGGACAAAAGTGAATTTCCTATGAAAAAGTTTATTTTTGGAACATGGACAGGGTTGTAAATATTACATCTGCCGTCTTCTAAAGGGGTTGAGGTGACTCGTAACCTGACCCCCGCCGGTAAAAGCACTGTCTGGGGCACAGCGAGTGAGGAAGGCGGTGAGGCGATCACATTGACCAATAGCTGCGCTGCGTTGGCTGACGTGAGATGTCTGCAGTTGTGGTTTCTGTTGCACGTTGGATTTTTTTTTATGACTGAGCAAGCGTGGCCCCGTCTGTGAGAGGCAGTCAAACCGCAGGTTTAAAAAACTCAGTTCTGGAAAAGGAAATGTGAAACGTCGAGCGGAGGAAGTAGGGGCCCATCTATTCAGTAGCTGTGATTCAGCTTCTGTGTTTTCTACAGGGCGTCTAGAGAGTGTATGTTAGTTTAAACTAAAAATAGTTAGTTAATACAATAGTTAAAAACGTTAGATAACAATCAGCTGCTCATGTAATTACACATATTTAACTCATTCACCACCATACTAAGTTTACTAACCTCATACAGTCGACTCCATTAACAAAATGTTAAAGCATGTTGAAGTATTAAAATATTGAAGCATTAGGAAACAGCAACATTGTTAGCTTGGCAGCTTAAACTTCTTTTGTTGACAATTTGTGTCAACTGATGCCACAAAAATGCATAAACCTAACCTCACAGATCTTTAGGGCTGTAATACTGATATGAGCGCTGTTACTGTTGTCTTTCACACAGACGCATAGACACACACACACACATGCAGACACACACACACACACACACACGCACACACAACGGCAGGTAAGTACGCACGGCCTAGAATGACATAGAAGCCAAGCCAAACACACACACACACACACACACACACACACACACACACACACACTGGCCTACTTGCAGAGTCCTGGATGCCTGAACATATGTGTCTACAAGTTTTGTGTGCCTGGGCTTGCAGCCAGCGTGGAACTTTAAATACATGTCAGTGATGTAGGCATAACAGCAGTCTCTCTGCAGGCAATAAATAGACATGCAGTAGTATGTAGCTAAGTTAAGCATTAGTAGTACACATTTCATTCCTTTCCTTTCCTTTCCTTTCCTTTCCTTTCCTTTCCTTTTATTTTCTCTCCTTTTCTTTTCTTCTTTCTTAAAGCGGTAAGAGTTTGTTCATCCACAACTCCAGAAAACCCTAATTGTAATGGAGCTATTTTCCACAGCTCAATTTCTTCTATTTTTTGTTCTGTTGAAGAGAGGCCACCACATTCCTTATTGTTTATATTCTAGCCTACTGGTTTTCAAGCATCAGTTATGCAGTGATGCAGTTATAATCTAAATGTTTTCACAAGATCGAATGCACTTATACTAACTCAACGTATATTGACCCTATTGAGGTTTTATTTTAGGAAGCTCACTCACGTGTGTTTCAAATGAAAACATCTTATGATCAGGGCTATAGCCATGTCTGTGATGCACATGCAAAGCTTGCGGCGAATTATTTTTTACATATTTAGTTAGGGGTAAATTACACAAGAGATATATGAATAACCAATCTAAATTCTCCTTTGAAATGTTTGGACATTATTTTTATGACCCCATAATAATCTTTAACTCAGGCAGTGATATGTTTGTAAAACACTGTTTATCCAGCCTATTAGCCTATTACTGCAAGTCCAGAGCCGTGTCCAGATCATTTGTACATGTGTCTCATTCCTTCTATCTTTACACCATCAAAATAATATCAGAACGCTTCTTACAAATATTGCTTTGGCTTACTAAATGACTTATTAAAGTTCACAAGCAAGGCAAAAAACCTGTAGGCTAAATTTTAACAGCTTTATTGAAGTGTGCTGATGGTTATCATGGCCATGCTCTTGAATGAGCACTCACAGTGTCTGCATTCTTTCACGAGTTGTGCACTTTCATATTTCATTATTTTTTGGCCGAGACAAAAGCTGTCTATTTGACCAGCCTGTCAGCTCGCTATATAGACAATTATTCAGTGAGCCGAGCTCCCTTGTTTTTTCTGTTCTTGCTCTCTCCATGCAAACCCAATCCCACCAAGATCCTCTCACCCTCTCAAATATCACAGCTATCCATGGCAAACATAGGTTAACACTTTGGTTACCATGAAAAACCACTTGCAGTGTCTACTGGACTGTGTTCATTTCCTTAAATTGGGCACTGATTCGTTTTCTTGTTTTTGCTCTCACACACGCACGCAGGAAACAGGCACAAAAGACACAATATCAACGTTTAACAGAATTAACAGTGCACTTTCCACAGGGACGTTTCTGATCTTTATATTTATCCAGTTGAATATTTAGCATACAATTGTTATTTTTAGCTCTTAAAAATTAAGGAGGTCTGGACCTCAGTGGTCTCATAGCTGGCTGCTGCCATGCTCATGATGTCTGCTGTTTCACTTACAGCGTCTTTTTTTCCAGCTTTGGCTCAGTTCCTGTTACACACTCATGCGTTACCTTCAGACCAAAGGGAAACCACATGCTCTAGAGTCTAACCTGCCAACAGAGTCTGGCCCTATGTCTCCCAGTGGATTGTGTAAGACATGATATACACATCACACAGAAGGTAGACCACCATTAATATTCACTGTGACCGATATATATCCACTGTTAAAAGTGGATAGCTGTTCAACATTCATTTTCATTAGGACTGAGGATCTGATAGAATATCCATCACCTGGCTGACACTGTAAATTACTTACCTCATTATTTTAATAAATGGTCAGCACAGGTTTCCTTAATGGGTTCTTATGTTATCAGCCTTATCTGTGCAATGTATAATATATCTATTTGCTTTGCTCGGTGTCATGCTCTTTAGGTTTCAGCAAACCGAACTTCAAAAGAAAATAAAACATAAAAAAGAAAGTTTGCTTTACACAGGCATGTTGCAAGTGGTATTATTTTTGTTTTGTTAAAGTTAATCTAGATTACAAGGTTTGGGGTTATTTTTTATCAGCTCTTTCCACACCTGAAGTGTACAGTAGACTGGGAGGAATTTAGTGTCAGTGGCCTTCAGCTGAACAGACAGACAAATGAGTAGGTAAAAGACGGTTTTTAAAAATCCTGGAATTCCTACATTTTAAGCGTTCCTGTTCCAGACAGTGTGGTCAGGCAAGATTAAGATAAGATGACTAAGAAGAACAAGTCATTGTGGTATGTCTGTCATCATTGTCCAAACATTTTGTTGTAGTTGTGTTTTTTTTTTAGATTTTTCAGTGGTAGACCAATGCATGTAGGCTTTCCATAATTATAAGTAAAGCTTAAACAAGGAACATTTTAAGGAGAAGTCAAAGACAACAAACGTAATATGTATGTATATGGGATCTTGTTTGTGTGTATTAGGCTAAAGAGCTTGGTGTACCTATTCTCTTACGTCATGTCACGCTGTTATCTATATGTTTTCCTCATTTTCCTCATGATGGTATCCTTATTCTAACTAATTCCAACTGTTAAGCAACATTGGGTTTTGTTGTTGTTGTTATTGTTGTACTGTTGTGGTTGTTATGGATGATACTATATTATACATTCTTATTGTTGTTATTATTATTACGGCATAGCCCCCACTTGAGCAGTGTTATTTTAGGTCAGTGTGACTCATGTTGAGGCTAAAGTGTGATTTCGCTCTCAAAAATAGTCACCGTAGTTACTCACAGCCAGTCACTCTACAATCAGCTGTTCAGCACAGAACTTTACAGCCTTAGTTCAAATACTGGCTGTCTAGACTTGCTCTTTACAAGCACGCATTGCAGAATTGTCACAGCATAACTAACACGTTCACTTCAGTCCAGTACACACTGTTCTGTAATCGAGAGGCTGTTCAGCATTTTCCATTAAGAGGACTGGCCCCATCAGCCAGTGATGGAGTGGTTGTTTGTGTGTGTGTGTGTGTGTGTGTGTGTGTGTGTGTGTGTGTGCGCGTGCGCGTCTGAGAGTGTGTGTCTGCGCATCTGAGATGGTAGTGATTAACAGTGCCTAACCAGCACATGCCCACTGGTTCTACTGTCTGTGCGCACTGCTGCTGAGCCAGGCAATCCCTTTCTGTCCTCTGGTCAGAGTAGGCCAGTATCACAGTCAATGGGCTTACAGTAATACAGCTCCTGCCGCAATGCTAGCTGCTGTCCTTAAGGTGACCCTATGACCTGTGACTACACAGACTTGTCGTAAGGGACAAGGGAACAGGTACACCTGCGTTCTGTGAGAATAAGACCACCTGATGCAACAAGGGTGTGTGTGTGTGTGTATGTGTGTGTGTGTGTGTGTGTGTGTGTGTGTGCGTGCGTGCGTGTGTGTAAGAGGAAGAACATAGTACTGCTCTGAAATCTGTAATCAACATCAAGACCCCTGTTGCCTTTATTTGACTCTTCTCAGTCATGTTTTTCTATTCTATTCAGTGGCGATGAACTGGAAACGAACATTTTGCCTCTTGTACATGCATACACATAACATACAAATATTGTACATGTATGTATGCATGTATGTATGTATGCATGCATGTATGTATGTATGTATGTATGTATGTATGTATGTATGTATGTATGTATGTATGTATGTATGTATGTATGTATGCATGTATGTATATATGTATGTATGTATGAATGTATGTATGTATGTATCCCAGTTTACAGATGTACATGCAAGATATTCTGTTTCCCATAAACGTGTAGTACATTAAGCAGTAAAGTTGTCTTAATGTCTATTATGACTCAGTATTTCAGGGTCACTGGTTCCCTTTTTGGTCATTAGGTCAAGCATGCGAGATGTGAGGAGGTGGGTGCAGTCGTGAATGTGTAATTACATGACCAATTAGAGCCTGACTTGCTAGTGATGCGATGAACTGGCCACCAATGGCTGGCTCCTCCCCCAAAGAGAGCTAAAATCCATTGCATAAAAAGGGGAAACTCAGCACAGCATGAGTAATCCGCTGCTTTCAACAGTGACGGCAGGGTGTCTCATGCAAATGTGTCATTGACTTCGCTTGCACGCACATTCCTCAATGAATTCAAGTCAATACAATTTCATTTAAATTTACTTTTTAGTAAATTTAATTCATTAGGATTGAAAAAAAGGTATCAAAACTTTCTGACACAGTTACAGGTCACATAGTAGGGAGTCAAGCCTTTAGTTTAGCAGAACCGCCAGTGTACCTTATGCCTCTGCATGGTGACCTGCCCTGAATGTGCTGAGTGTTCTGATAGAGTAACCAACCCTTTGGCAAACTTTTCAATTGGCTCTTACTGTAGCCTGAGAGTCAGGAGGTTATAAGAGGATTTATTGATTCAGGAAATGAGGCTTTGATATATGAAATGAAACAATATGCTATTTCATTACGTCAATCTAGTAACCCAAATCTATTGTTAGCTGTTGTACTGACGTGCTGTGATGTACATTGTGCAGTTTAAAAAGCGTTTGCAAATGTGTAGCACATTTTTCCACTAGAGTCATGTGTTGTAATATTAAAATGCACTGACTGTGTTTGTGATGTTCTGTCTTTAAGGAGTAAGTTATGGCAAGTGGATATTGAGTCTAGTGAGCCCTAAGCAGCACGAGAAATTTTCTAGAAGGAACCTCCTCGTGACCTTAGCGACACTGATAGCCCACCTCAGCTCATGCCAAGGTGTCACTGATCTGTGTTTTGGTCGCAAATCATTGCTGGCAGGGCTTGATTACAGTGGTGCTATTTGGGGGCTTGGCACATGAGGGGACTATCCTTCCCAGTTTGACAGGAGGAGGTATCTCCTGCACCCCTCGCCACCCGTGATCCACCAACGGGATCACCCACCGCCCCTCAGCCCACTACCAGCCCTGCTCACCGGCTTGGCCCACTGCTGGCCTTTCTCTTTCTCTTTCTCTTTCTCTAATTCACTCTCTCTATTTCTACCCGCTCTCAGTCTCTCTCCGTTTGTTTAATTGTACAGTGATGAATTGGTTGGAGCGTCTCTCTCTCTCTCTTTCTCTCTCTCTCTCTCTCTCTCTCTTGTCATATGGGAAATCAATAAAAAAAACTAGTGATCCTAGTTTCTATTTCCTGGTTCCTAGTTACATCCTAGATCCAAGATTTTGCATTTTACTTATATAGTGTCATCATACAGTATTTAGAGCTGTTTACAGCATAGCTGTTTTGCTAGCTGAATAAAAATATTTATTAGTACACAACATTACTGCTACATAACAAAACATTTACATGAGAGGGACAGCAAATTGACTAAGGTATGTGTGGTTTGGTCTGTCATATAGATTAGTTTCAAGTTTCAGAAAAAATGTAAAATGTATTAATATTTTTCTATGGATGTTGACACTAGTATTACATGTCTCACACAGCCAGTGTATCCAGTGTCTCTTCCAGTCCAGTGTCCCTCTCTTGTTTTATAACACTTGCCCCTTGTTCTTGCCCTTTCTTTGACTTGTTTCCTCATTACAACTCTCTCTTTCCCTCCCTCTCTCTCCCTCTCTCTCTCTCTCTCTCTCTCTTACCACTCTTGGAGTCACGCTCTTATTCCCGGCACAGGATCACTTTACGGGGGATTACCAAGTGACCGGCATACATACCAGCTGCTGCACTGCTGCCCCCAGTGCTAGTCGTCTGGCCTTTCGCACTGTGTTTCAGCTCAGACACGAAAAGTGCCCGTAAGAGTGACTCACAGAGCAGCCCTCGCAGGGCCAGGTGACAGCAGTGTTGGAGCCAGGGGCGAATCTAGACCATTTTTAGGGGTGCCAAGGCACCCCCGTGAAACTGCTCGGCACCCCCTGGCTCAGTGCAAAATGAATAATATATTATATATAATAATAGTGTTGTGTGATAAGCACTGGGGGCCGGGCACCCCTAAAGACCAGATGCTAAAATCGCCCCTGGTTGGAGCCAGCTTATGGAGGGAGCCACGTCTGTCTGATACAGCAAACGTGATCAGGAGATGGTGAGATGAGGTGGTGTTTGTAATGGACCTGATCAAACAATGAGTCATGACTTATGTAAAAATAATGAGAGGCCATGAGATGGGTGTAATGATCGCTGATTCAAAGGCTGTTTGGATGTCTCATTTTATGATGCAAAGAGGTGTTCTTGGGGTTTGCATTTTAACCTATGAATGAAGCTTTTCCCCCCGACATACACAGTTTGAGAGAAAATGTTATGCAGTGCATCTTTCTATTTCCAATGTAAAATAGACACGCTATGAATTTTTCCTTCATAGAATTAAGGGAAGGGTAGGACGTCACTCCCAGAGGTATTTTATTTCCCTGGAGACAGCTGATAGCAGTCAGGACTATCAGTTTACGTTGATCACGCTTTCTTCACTGCTTTACACCACCTCTGACCTTAAGAGTAGCTGCCAAGTAACTACACAGACTGATTTAAATTGTGCCCTTTTTACCATGCACCATGCACTACCAGTGCGATGTTTATTGTGAGTGATAGACACAGGTGTAAACTTAGCATGATGCGACCTTGCATGCTGTGGCATCATGCTTTGATAGTACCATGCTGCACATGGGACCTGCATCAACCTGCAGTCCCAGTTTGAGCAACAGGAGCTGGGCATGGAGGCATGACGACACACAAGAACTTTACCCAGGACCAGGTGGAGTCGATGGCAATGGCATCTTCTCCAAAATGGTCCTCATCTTGGATTTCTTCTGTGTGCTCCATGTGTATCAAGAATCCATTAGAACCTCAAATGATGACGATTCCCAGACTACCGGCGTTCCGACATCCAGAAGTGTAGAAATGGACCACTGCTTGGTGCACGGAGAAAGTGCATGCAGGTCAATTAAATCCTGTTGGGTACATCTTCAACTGTAGTCCTAATGAAAGTTTTTGACTCTCCTCAGCCACTAGTCTGCTTTTCTTACAACAGCAGGTGTCAGGCTGTTGGTTCACTGGCAAGTGGATGTAGAAGCGTGGAGGTCTGGATGAATGTTTGTTGAGGGGTGGGTGGAGTTGAGAGTAAATGACAGTGATGTGTGTGTGTGTACTGTGCACACCCCTGTATGTGTGTGTGTGTGTGTGTGCGTGCAGTCTAAACGTCTTGCTAAAATTACTTTGACCCCTTCGTGAGTAATTGGAGAGGTGTCTCTGACGGCTGAATGTGCTGACACCTCAAGCATCCTTTTGAAGTTAACTCGGAGACAACACACACACACGCACAAACACACTTGCTCACCGACACACACATACACAGACATAAGCCATAAACTCAGGTGATAACAAGGTCATATACAAGCACACACACAAACACCTCAGACCCATTCCATCCATGCTGGTGACAGACTTTACTGTAACTACATAAATTAGCTTGACACTTTTTGAAAATTGTTTCATGACTGGTGATGAGTAGAACATGCTGTTCACAAGAGGCAGACTTCAGACTATTGATGTTATTAGTATACCAACAAACCAATAAATAAATAAATAGGTAGATACATAAATACATACATACATGTGTGTCAGCTCAACATCTGTTAATATACTTCCTTTAAAATGTCATTTACATCCATTATTTCCATACAGTGACGTTTATGAAACAGAGTATAACTTTTTTCACTTATACTTTTTCACAGTAAAAAAATGTTGTAATTCAAGAACATTTTCTTGTTTTTTTGAGTGTCATATTCAGTAAATGACAACAGGAGTACAGTGATTAATAACATAGTAATTAATTATCTGTGACATTTTCAGAGCTATGCTGCCTACCACTGATTGTATGCTTGTAATGTAAAAACAAGTGTAGTACAAGAACTGTTTTTTAAAAAAAAAGTATCTGTTAAAAGTTTACGTAATACACAACAGAATTGAGGACAATCTGTTAAATGCCAATAAAAATAAAAGATTTAATACTTCAATAAAAGTAATATTAAATTATATTAATAAAATGTGACATGATATTATAATATTACATGATATTAATACAATAATGACTATAATAAAGGTCTTCTCTGGGAATCTCCCCCTTGAGTCTTTAAATGGGATTCTGCTGCCAGTAATGGGGCTTAGATGGTTCACATGTCCTCAGCATGAGTAGCACAGCCCATGGTGAAAAGGTAGCGGGGCCAGCATCGTGGCACACTGCCATCCTTCACTTCATCACGCGTGTTCTTCCCCTTCCTCTTTTCCGCCTTCGCTGCCTTCTTTTGCGCCTTAGCCAGGGCTTTCTGCTGCTTCTTTCTTTCGGCCTTCCTGACCTTTTTCTCCAGCTTCTTGATTTTCTGCAGGTCAGCCTCAGCTGTTTTCATGCTGTTAGATGTAGTGCCGGTGTTGGCATCCTGTAAAAGCAGAAGACCAGGAGATTTAAATTATCAAATAAATTAGTGAAATCATGTGAAACTATTTTTTTTTTTTTTACAGTTGCCCAAATAACACTGCCCCACAGATGGCAGTGCCATGAAACACAAAGAAAACTACCTGAGCAGCAGCATCAAGGGGGGCCTGGTGTTTCTTGACAGACCACCACTTGCTGGACTGTTTCTTGCTAATGGCAGATGCAGCCAGGTGTTTGGTACTCTGAAGAAGGAAGCACATAGACATGGAAATGTTTAAGAGATTTGGATGCTGTGTGCTGTTGTGCACACTACTGGGTAATGTTATCAGTGGACTGAAAAAGCAAGTGGACATGTCTCACCACCATCATGTGTGGCTGGCTCTTGAGATCATTCATCAGCTTGTTCCTGCTGATGGCCATGGACCTCATAGAGGACAGCAGGGCCTCCTCCTTCTCCCTCCAGTCTCTCTCCCACTCCAGCCTCTCCTGCTCTAGCTCCCTCTCCAGAGCACACACCTCCATGTTCTGCTCCTCCTTTTGGTCCAGCAGGAGCTCCTGCAGGTTCCGTATGTCCTGCTCCAGAGCCGTGAAATACTCCTCCAGCTCCTTCACATCTGCGGACATGTCCTCCTGCAGCTCCACCTGCTTTAAGGTGACCTCTTCCTTCAGGTGTGCCACACCTGCCTCACCACCCAGGCATCCAGGCCGAGTTACCTCAAGGCCTGACTGGACGCCATTGATGATGACAGGGGTGCCCACCTTTTCAGCATCGACATCCAGGCAATTTCTGGTCTTACAGGGAGACTGCTCAGGCACGAGTTTGGAGGGAATCTCAAATTCAACCTCAACAAACTCAATGCCGCCAGTTGTGCTCTCCATACTCGCCAGCTGAACCATGCTGCCAGATATCTGCAATGACATAAGCAGGATACTGTATTTAGCCCAACAATACTAACTAGCTTTACCTGCTACCTACTTAGCCAGGTTAAATGGCAATAATGTTATCGATTTGTTGAAAGAAGGGGATGTTTAAAGTGAAAATTTCCAGTTAAACACGGCCCAGTAGGCCTACATTATCAATTAAGTGGCACAGTATCATCAGATCGGCCGAAAAAGATATGGGCTACAGCTTGGGTTAGTTAGGCTCGGGGAATTCCCCCGCCTCCCTTTCCCGCGTTACCGTGTTCAACCACTTTCGGCTAATTTTTTGATTCGGTCGTTAAGACGATGTTCAGAGAAACATTTTTTTTTTGCTGACACATCTTAAAATGTTATTTCGGACATTACTACTCACCTTTCAATCAAAAGAGTGTCGTAAAAGAGAAAATATTTGATAAATTTAGTGTAGCAAGTCGCAAGAAAAACGCTTTCAAAATGTCGCTGTCCAAAGAATGTTTACAAAGTAGAACGTTAACTTGTTTCCATGGCAGCATATCCTGCATCATCCAGATAACATATTGCGTGATGACATAGCACGCAGCACCAGATGATTCAGAGATTAAATATTGTATCGAGACTCTAAACTTATAGCCTAACTGAGAGTAGCCCAAACTGCCTCGGGGTACACAAATCATTAAAGAAGCTCTTGTCTGCAGTCTAATTTCACTGTTGAAACAAATGTCAGAAGTAGGCATGACATTTTCTAAAAATCTTTTAAGTTAGCAAAGGGGAAGCCAATATTTAGTGTTCAGACTTTCTTCTAGGTTTTACAGTACCTCCTCTTGAAGACTTGGTAGCCCAGCTGTGGAAATTTAATTAAAAGTTTAAAAAGTATCTATTATCATTATTAGAATACTTTATTAAATTCCGGGTGAACAAGGCAATTAGGCAACGTTTTAAGATGAGAGACAAGACTATTACATACTATCACCTGCAAACGCTATTCTGTCAAGAAAACAACCATTTAGCTGCACCTGTGCTAGTTCATGTCAGGATTGTGCCGACATGAAACGCAAACACATTTTCTGTGATAACAGGTTTGATGTGCCATACCGCATTACAAACTTTGCTACTAACAAACATAACAGCAGACGTTGTTAAATTAAAAATGTATGAATTAATTGTGCCCAATGAAACAGCCGACATAATTTGGTACATTAGACTTTGGTACGGTCAGAGAACAACCGTAAAATAGCAAAGTAGAGCAATGCCTCCTCCTAGCGGTAGCCTAATACTGTTACAATAATCTTGAGATGGCCTACACTGCAGAACACAGTAGCGAGTAATTAACGGAACACTCAATACAAAATAAAACGTTAAAACTCATGTTATAGTTAACAAAGACCTGTTTTAACATTTCGGGAGACAGCTCTATTCCAAGCTTATTTGTGAAAATGGCACACCCAAGTTGTAAGTAGCATAGTTCCTACAGACAAGGTCATATACAAGCACACACACAAACACCTCAGACCCATTCCATCCATGCTGGTGACAGACTTTACTGTAACTACATAAATTAGCTTGACACTTTTTGAAAATTGTTTCATGACGGGTGATGAGTAGAACATGCTGTTCACAAGAGACACACCTCAGACTATTGATGTTATTAGTACACCAACAAACAAAAAAACAATAAATAAATAAACAAGTACATACATAAATAAATGTATACATGTGTATCAGGTGACCTTTCGTTAATAGACTTCATTTAAAATGTAATTTACAACCATAATTTCCATACAGTGACGTTCATGAAACAGAGTTTTTTTTTTTAAGTTCTTTCACTTACAATAAAAAAATCTTGTAACTGAAGAACATTTTCTTGCTGTTTTGAGTCAACTATTCAGTAAATGACAACAGTAGCATATATTGCTTAATAACGTAGTAATTAATTATCTGTGACATTTTCAGAGCTATGATAGCACTGATTGTATGCATGTGATGTAAAAACAAATGTAGTACAAAAACTGTGTTTAAAAAAAAACAGTATCTGTTAAAAGTTTATGTAATACACAACAGAGTTGAGGAAAATCTGTTAAATGTCAATAAAAATAAAATGTTTAATATTTCAATAAATAAATGTCATATTTAATAAACATCATAATGATATTGCTAAAATGTTACATATTATAATATTACATGATATTAATACAACAATGACTACAATAGAAGTCTTCTCTGGGAGTCTCTTCCTTGAGTCTTTAAATGGGATTCTGCTGCCAGCAATGGGGCTTAGATGGTTCACATGTCCTCAGCATGAGTAGCACAGCCCATGGTGAAAAGGTAGCGGGGCCAGCATCGCGGCACACTGCTGTCCTTCACTTCATCACGCGTGTTCTTCCCCTTCCTCTTTTCCTCCTTCGCTGCCTTCTTCTGCGCCTTAGCCAGGGCTTTCTGCTGCTTCTTTCTTTCGGCCTTCCTGACCTTTTTCTCCAGCTTCTTGATTTTCTGCAGGTCAGCCTCAGCTGTTTTCATGCTGTTAGATGTAGTGCCGGTGTTGGCATCCTGTAAAAGCAGAAGACCAGGAGATTTAAATTATCAAATAAATTAGTGAAATCATGTGAAACTATTTTTTTTTTTTTTACAGTTGCCCAAATAACACTGCCCCACAGATGGCAGTGCCATGAAACACAAAGAAAACTACCTGAGCAGCAGCATCAAGGGGGGCCTGGTGTTTCTTGACAGACCACCACTTGCTGGACTGTTTCTTGCTAATGGCAGATGCAGCCAGGTGTTTGGTACTCTGAAGAAGGAAGCACATAGACATGGAAATGTTTAAGAGATTTGGATGCTGTGTGCTGTTGTGCACACTACTGGGTAATGTTATCAGTGGACTGAAAAAGCAAGTGGACATGTCTCACCACCATCATGTGTGGCTGGCTCTTGAGATCATTCATCAGCTTGTTCCTGCTGATGGCCATGGACCTCATAGAGGACAGCAGGGCCTCCTCCTTCTCCCTCCAGTCTCTCTCCCACTCCAGCCTCTCCTGCTCTAGCTCCCTCTCCAGAGCACACACCTCCATGTTCTGCTCCTCCTTTTGGTCCAGCAGGAGCTCCTGCAGGTTCCGTATGTCCTGCTCCAGAGCCGTGAAATACTCCTCCAGCTCCTTCACATCTGCGGACATGTCCTCCTGCAGCTCCACCTGCTTTAAGGTGACCTCTTCCTTCAGGTGTGCCACACCTGCCTCACCACCCAGGCATCCAGGCCGAGTTACCTCAAGGCCTGACTGGACGCCATTGATGATGACAGGGGTGCCCACCTTTTCAGCATCGACATCCAGGCAATTTCTGGTCTTACAGGGAGACTGCTCAGGCACGAGTTTGGAGGGAATCTCAAATTCAACCTCAACAAACTCAGTGCTGCCAGTTATGCTCTCCATACTCGCCAGCTGAACCATGTTGCCAGATATCTGCAATGACATAAGCAGGATACTGTATTTAGCCCAACAATACTAACTAGCTTTACCTGCTACCTAGTTAGCCAGGCTAAATGCCAATAATGTTATCGATTTGTTGAAAGAAGGGGATGTTTAAAGTGAAAATTTCCAGTTAAACACGGCCCAGTAGGCCTACATTATCAATTAAGTGGCACAGTATCATCAGATCGGCCGAAGAAGATATGGGCTACAGCTTGCGTTAGTTAGGCTCGGGGAATTCCCCCGCCTCCCTTTCCCGCGTTACCGTGTTCAACCACTTTCGGCTAATTTTTTTGATTCGGTCGTTAAGACGATGTACACATCAGAGAAACATTTTTTTTTTGCTGACAAATTTAAAAAATGTTATTTCGGACATTACTACTCACCTTTCAATCAAAAGAGTGTCGTAAAAGAGAAAATATTTGATAAATTTAGTGTAGCAAGTTGCAAGAAAAACGCTTTCAAAATGTCGCTGTCCAAGGAATGTTTACAAAGTAGAACGTTAACTTGTTTCCATGGCAGCATATCCTGAATCATCCAGATAACATATTGCGTGATGACGTAGAACGCAGCACCAGATGATTCAGAGATTAAATATTGTATCGAGACTCTAAATTTACAGCCTAACTGAGAGTAGCCCAAACTGCCTCGGGGTACACAAATCATTAAAGAAGCTCTTGTCTGGAGTCTAATTTCACTGTTGAAACAAATGTCAGAAGTAGGCATGACATTTTCAAAAATCTTTTAAGTTAGCAAAGGGGAAGCCGATATTTAGTGTTCGGACTTTCTTCTAGGTTTTACAGTCCCTCCCCTTGAAGACTTGGTAGCCCAGCTGTGGAAATTTAAGTAAAAGATAAAAAAGTATCCATTATCATTATTAGAATACTTTATTACATGCCGGGTGAACAAGGCAATTAGGCAACGTGTCAAGACGAGAGACAAGACTATTACATACTATCACCTGCAAAAGCTATTCTGTCAAGAAAACAACCATTTAGCTGCACCTGTGCTAGTTCATGTCAGGATTGTGCCGACATGAAACGCAAACACATTTTCTGTGATAACAGGTTTGATGTGCCATACCGCATTACAAAATTTGCTACTAACAAACACAGCAGCAGATGTTGTTAAATTAAAAATGTATGAATTAATTGTGCCCAATGAAACGGCCTACATAATTTGGTACATTAGACTTTGGTACGGTCCCAGCAAACATGCCCATGTGGGCCCACAGTGGGCAAGTATGGGTTTACTGTGGGGGAGTGCGGGCAGGGCAAACCCACAGTAATCCCTAATGGGTCCCTAATGGGGTAGCCCATGTGGGACCCACAGTTGTTTTTCCCTTTGGGGCCCCACTTAGGGCTACCTGCGGGCAAGCCCACTGTGGGCTTGCCCATACTTAGCCCACATCTACCCCGTAGGGGTAGCCCATGTGGGACCCACAGTTGTTTTTCCCTTTGGGGCCCCACTTAGGGCTACCTGCGGGCAAGCCCACTGTGGGCTTGCCCATACTTAGCCCACATCTACCCCGTAGGGGTAGCCCATGCGGGACCCAAAGCTTATTTTTTCCTTGTGACCCCACTTAGGGCTACCTGCGGGCAAGCCCACTGTGGGCTTGCCCATACTTAGCCCACATCTATCCCGTAGGGGTAGCCCATGCGGGACCCAAAGCTTATTTTCCCTTGTGACCCCACTTAGGGCTACCTGCGGGCAAGCCCACTGTGGGCTTGCCCATACTTAGCCCACATCTACCCCGTAGGGGTAGCCCATGCGGGACCCAAAGCTTATTTCCCTTTGTGACCCCACTTAGGGCTAGGCCTACCTGCGGGCAAGCGGGCAAACATTCAATAAAACATTATAGTTATAGTTTACATTACATTTTACACAGTGGCGGCTGGTACATAATACACTGCTCATTTAACCTGAGGACACACTTTTTCACGTATTTTAACAAACTGTTTATTTCGAGTGTTTAACCAGAATGCTACGGCACTGTATTTTGTAATTTATTACCATAATGTTAATGTTAACATCTTCGATATTAGGCTTCACTCTGCCACGCGACGCATATCTGCTACCAGGAATCTCCTCGCGCTTGTATGGTTTAAACAAATGTATAGCGTTCCGCTTGAATTCGTTGGTGTTTGACAGTTGTGGCGGTCGGTCAGATAGAGAAGAAAAGCGTTTGTTTATTGTAATTATTAGTTGAAATTTTATTAGTAGCTGAAATTTAATTAATAGTGTAAATATTACGTCGAGATTTAGAGTAGGATTTGCTCCTGTTTGTTTTTTTATATAGGCTATAATTTAGTGTACTTTAGCTGTTCCGGAATTAAAGACATTGGTGGCATTAAAGGTAAGTAGCCTTCTCAGTACTAGAAAGCTAAAGACTATATATTTAAAAAAAAAAAAAAAAAAACTACGGTAGTTTTACGAGATATGTTTATGACAACTAAAACTAAAGCTGCTACATTAAAAGGTATATCTAACGTCTTATTGAACACGGTTCGTTGGATCCCATTAGCCTACATCATACGCCTGGCGACTAGCCTTTTTTTTTTTTGCTAGCGACAAAGGCTCATTCGAACTGCAATCATAGCCAATTAACAGGATATTCGCCGGTGTGTTATCATTAAAATATACTTTCCAAAGCTTTCTTCGCATTAACAGAATAATGTTTCTGTTCGTTGGTTAACCAAACGAAAATACATTCAGAAATTGCATTACATCAGGTGTTCCCAAATATGACATCACCATTCTCAATGTAATAAACTATGGGCCCTATTTTGCCGCGGCGCATTGTGCATTCGCGACATGCGCATGCTGTCATTGCTATTCTGTGCCAGCGCAACGTTCATTTTTTCAGGCAAAAAATCACGTTGTCTAGATAGCAGATGACATTGCGCCGTGACGGGCGGTCAGCGAAAAGAAGAGGTGTGGTCTGGCGCAAAGCGCACCAGATGCTATTATGAGGACGTATAAACCATTTGCGCTTTTGATTAATAAAAAGGTGCCTTTTCGTCACTGGCGCATTGTTGAAAAGCTATTTTAGAGGCGCACAACGCTTTGAACCCCGATGTACCTGCTGCTGCGCCAGAAAGGCGAGCTGAACTGGCAGAAAAGTTGCAACATGTATAGTCTGTACAGCTATGTATTTGTATGTTTTAGTAAGCAAACATGCACAAATAATGAGAATATAGCAATGTTGTGCAGTTTATAGCAATGTTCTGCAGTTTATTTACAATGTCTTTTGTCGTTTTAAATAAATAACGATTGCAATGTTCTGCAGTTTATTTACGATTTATTTTGTCGTTTTAAATAAACCGCGTGGCAAGTTGTAAGAAATAATATGGACAAATCATCAAAAAGAAAACTAGTGGACTAATGGTTTGATGGACCTATACCTTCCGTTTATTTTTGATGTTTCCTTTGAGTTTAAGGCTTTGTTTCCCGTCTTCTAACGTTGTTGTACCGCTTTCGGCGCACAGCGCGTTGAACCCCGATGTACCTGCTGCTGCCCCAGAGAGGCGAGCTGAACTGGCAGAAAAGTTGCAACGTATATAGCCTGTATAGCCATGTATTTTTATGTTTTAATAAGCAAACAGGCACAAATAATAAGTATAGCAATGTTTTGCAGTTTATAGCAATGTTCTGCAGTTTCTTTTGTCTTTTAAATAAACAGCGATTGCAATGCTCTGCAGTTTATTTAATAAACAGCGTGGCAAGTTGTAAGAAATGAAATGGACTAATCATCAAAAAGAAAACTAGTGGACTAATGGACCTCCACCTTTTATTTTTGATGTTTCCTTTGAGTTTAAAGCTTTTGTTTCACGTCTTCTAACGTTGCTGCTTTGGGCACTGTTCGAAAGTTCTCTTCTTGCCAAAGGAGGACACAATTATTGAAGATATTTCCTCCCATACGTCTATGACCCGCGGAGGTTTGGGGGGATTCTTTCCATCCCCGAATATTAACTACTCACGCGCTTTTACTTCACGCACGAGCAGATCGGTCTCCTCCACCGAAAAGCTCCTCCCGTCCGGGTAAATCCGCCATCGTAATAGCAACAGGCTATGGACAATGCGCCCGCTGGCCCTTAAAGGGAATGAGAGTATAAATTCTCATTGGTTAATTGTATGTTACGCCCAAAACACACCCATGACTTATGAAGTAACTTAACCCAACCCTTTTGAACGATGCGCCTGGCGCAATGTTCGCTTTTTCCGCCGTGAAAATACCAAATTGTGTCGGGAACACCCCCAAAGCAACTTGCGCGACAGACTTTAGACAATGCGCTTATGATCGTGAAAATAGAGCCCTATGAGTATCAAAGCTCTTAAACGTTCTTAACCAGTTTAACATTTCATCAAGACCTTATCCATTCTAATTATGAACTTTATTTAGTTATGCTATGTATTATAAGACCTATTTATTACTGATGGATATTAAATGCTCATAGGGCTACACTTAAAACTAAAATGTTTGCCCTTTTCTGTTGTATTGCTTTTAGATGCAGTACAAGATGGAGGCAGGGATAAAGATGGAGGCAGGATCCAAAGATCAGAAAATCAAAACAAATAAAATTATTTATAATTACATGATTTCTGTTTTAATTGTATTACTGAACAGCTTGTGCTATGGGTATTGCATAGAGGTGCATGTGGGCTGTGGTGTGGGTTAAGGGGTGGGGGGTATGGGTGGCAGCTGTGGGTTTACTGGGGGTAGAGTGTGGGCAGGTGTGGGGTTTCTGAGGGTAGTGTGGGTTTGCCCACAGGGGCCCGCCAGGGTCCATCAGTGTGGGGCCCACATGTGCCCACCATTTCACAACGGTAATGGGGCCCACAGTGGGCAGCCCGCAGTGGGCCTGAACTATAGCCCGCAATGGCCCCACTGTGGGCCCATAAGGGGCCCACTCAGCAAAATGTGGGCAAGCCCACACTCTGCCCAAACTGTGGGTTTGCCCACAGGGGCCCCGCCAGGGTCCAGCAGTGTGGGGCCCACATGTGCCCACCATTTCACGACGGTAATGGGGCCCACAGTGGGCAGCCCACAGTGGGCCCGAACTATAGCCCGCAGTGGCCCCACTGTGGGCCCACATGGGCTTGTTTGCTGGGGTCAGAGAACAACCGTAAAATAGCAACGTAGAGCAATGTCTCCTCCTAGAGGTAGCCTAATACTGTTACAATAATCTTGAGATGGCCTACACTGCAGAGCACAGTAGCGAGTAATTAACGGAACACTCAATACAAAATAAAACGTTAAAACTCATGTTATAGTTAACAAAGACCTGTTTTAACATTTTGGGAGACAGCTCTATTCCAATCTTATTTGTGAAAATGGCACGCCCAAGTTGTAAGTAGCACAGTTCCTATATAGTTTTAGACTCAGACATGTTCTTGGTATCATTGGAAAGGTAACACTGTCAGGTTTATTTATAAATCTGGGTGATTCTGTGATGCACAGACACAGAGGTAAAGAGGTTAGAAAGAAGGTTTTCCTTTCCGTCCAACATGTGAGCCTGTAAAGTGACTGAGACCTATAATTTCTGTAACCTTCTGGCCAGACAAAGGTATAATGAGGCCACAGACACAGGTCTTACTTTCACACAGTAAAAAAAATTGGAGACTAAGGATCAAAACCTGAATTTTTTTTGTAGATTTTTATCGTTGGGTATGTCCATGCAGTTTTCTTGTTTTCTTATTGGAGACTCCAATAGGACATTTGGTTACCAAAGCTGTATAACCAGAATCAAACCTCTATAACTTGAGAACCCCCTTTCCTAGAAACAAAATATTGGTCTCTACTGAAAGCCAAGACCCTGAGGTTTCTTTTGCATGTATTTTGGATTGGATGTCAGTCATTCTGGAATAGAATGACAGAAGAATGTGCATATGGTACAGTGTGTCCCCGCTAGTTACAAATGTTGTAATATCATGTATAATTATATTTGCAATTGCCACTGCATCATTCAGTATTGAAAAGAAATAAACATTTATTATGGAAAATCCGTCAAAGGATGTTGCTAAGACTTTCAATTCTTGCATTAAAATTCCACTGTGTCCTGTCCTCACTTACCTAGATCTGCGCCACAATGGTGGCCCCCGTTGATGTTCGTATGTCTGTTGTTTCTGGCTAAAAACCATAAGGTTTTGTGTGTTTTAATGGTCCGTGCAGCAAATATAAAGACTAAGCCATGAACTCAGGTGATAACAAGATCATGTACAAGCACACACACAAACACCTCAGACCCATTCCGTCCATGCTGGTGACAGACTTTACTGTAACTACATAAATTAGCTTGACACTTTTTAAAAATTGTTTGATGACTGGTGATGAGTAGAACATACTGTTCACAAGACATACTTCAGACTATTGATGTTATTAGTATACCAACAAACCAAATAAATAAATAAATACAGAAATAAATAAACAAGTACATACATAAAGAAATGTATACATGTGTGCCAGGTGACCTTGTTAATAGACATCCTTTAAAATGTAATTTACATCCATTATTTCCATACAGTAACGTTCATGAAACAGTTTTTAGGTTTTTCACAATAAAACTGACTTTGACAATAAAATAATGTTGTAATTGAAAAACATTTTCTTGCTCTTTTGAGTCTTCTATTCAGCAAATGACAACAGTAGTATATAGTGATTAATAAGTTAGTAATGAATTATCTGTGACATTTTCAGAGCCACGCTACCACTGATTGTATGCTTGTAATGTAAAAACAAGTGTAGTACAAAAACTGTGTTAAAAAAAAAACAGTGTCTGTTAAAAGTTTATGTAATACACAACACAGTTGAGGAAAATCTGTTAAATGTCAATGAAAATAAAACGTTTAATATTTTAATAAAAGTAATATTACATGATATTACTAAAATCGTACATGATATTGTAACATTACATGATAATAATACAATAATGACTATAATAGAAGTCTTCTCTGAGAGTCTCTTCCTTGAGTCTTTGAATGGGATTCTGCTGCCAGCAATGGGGCTGAGATGGTTTACATGTCCTCAGCATGAGTAGCACAGCCCATGGTGAAAAGGTAGCGGGGCCAGCATCGTGGCACACTGCCATCCTTCACTTCATCACGCGTGTTCTTCCCCTTCCTCTTTTCCTCCTTCGCTGCCTTCTTCTGCGCCTTAGCCAGGGCTTTCTGCTGCTTCTTTCTTTCGGCCTTCCTGACCTTTTTCTCCAGCTTCTTGATTTTCTGCAGGTCAGACTCAGCTGCTTTCATGCTTTTAGATGCACTGCTGGTGTTGGCATCCTGTAAAAGAAGACCAAGATATTTAAATTATCAAATAAATTAGTCAAATCATGTGAAACTATATTTCCTTTTTTTTTTTTTTACAGTTGCCCAAATAACACTACCCCACAGAGGGCAGTGCCATGAAACACAAAGAAAACTACCTGAGCAGCAGCATCAAGGGGGGCCTGGTGTTTCTTGACAGACCACCACTTGCTGGACTGTTTCTTGCTAATGGCAGATGCAGCCAGATGTTTGGTACTCTAAAGAAGAAAAGACATAGACATGGAAATGTTTCAGAGATTTGGATGTTGTGTGCTGTTGTACACACTACTGAGTAATGTTATCAGAGGCCTGAAAAAAGCAAGTGGACATGTCTCACCACCATCATGTGTGGCTGGCTCTTGAGATCATTCATCAGCTTGTTCCTGCTGATGGCCATGGACCTCATAGAGGACAGCAGGGCCTCCTCCTTCTCCCTCCAGTCTCTCTCCCACTCCAGCCTCTCCTGCTCTAGCTCCCTCTCCAGAGCACACACCTCCATGTTCTGCTCCTCCTTTTGGTCCAGCAGGAGCTCCTGCAGGTTCCGTATGTCCTGCTCCAGAGCCGTGAAATACTCCTCCAGCTCCTTCACGGACATGTCCTCCTGCAGCGCCACCTGCTTTAAGGTGACCTCTTCCTTCAGGTGTGCCACACCTGCCTCACCACCCAGGCATCCAGGCCGAGTTACCTCAAGGCCTGACTGGACGCCATTGATGATGACAGGGGTGCCCACCTTTTCAGCATCGACATCCAGGCAATTTCTGGTCTTACAGGGAGACTGCTCAGGCACGAGTTTGGAGGGAATCTCAAATTCAACCTCAACAAACTCAGTGCTGCCAGTTATGCTCTCCATACTCGCCAGCTGAACCATGTTGCCAGATATCTGCAATGACATAAGCAGGATACTGTATTTAGCCCAACAATACTAACTAGCTTTACCTGCTACCTAGTTAGCCAGGCTAAATGCCAATAATGTTATCGATTTGTTGAAAGAAGGGGATGTTTAAAGTGAAAATTTTCAGTTAAACACGACCCAGTAGGCCTACATTATCAATTAAGTAGCACAGTATCATCAGATCGGCCGAATAAGATATGGGCTACAGCTTGGGTTAGGCTCGGGGAATTCCCCCGCCTCCCTTTCCCGCGTTACCGTGTTCAACCATTTTCGGCTAATTTTTTGATTCGGTCGTTAAGACGATGTACACATCAGAGAAACATTTTTTTTTGCTGACACATTTTAAAATT
This sequence comes from Setipinna tenuifilis, assembly GCA_030347295.1. Lineage (NCBI taxonomy): Eukaryota > Metazoa > Chordata > Actinopteri > Clupeiformes > Engraulidae > Setipinna > Setipinna tenuifilis. The sequence continues at coordinate 18,504,225 of CM059282.1, forward strand.
TTATTTCGGACATTACTACTCACCTTTCAATCAAAAGAGTGTCGTAAAAGAGAAAATATTTGATAAATTTAGTGTAGCAAGTCGCAAGAAAAACGCTTTCAAAATGTCGCTGTCCAAAGAATGTTTACAAAGTAGAACGTTAACTTGTTTCCATGGCAGCATATCCTGCATCATCCAGATAACATATTGCGTGATGACGTAGCACGCAGCACCAGATGATTCAGAGATTAAATATTGTATCGAGACTCTACATTTATAGCCTAACTGACAGTAGCCCAAACTGGATTGTGCCGACATGAAATGCAAACACATTTTCTGTGACAACGGGTTTAATGTGCCATACCGCATTACAAAATTTGCGATTAACAAACACAACAGCAGACGTTGTAAAATTAAAAATGTATGATTTAATTGTGCACAATGAAACAGCCTACATAATTTGGTACATTAGACTTTTGTACGGTCAGATAACAATGGTAAAATAGCAACGTAGAGCAATGTCTCCTCCTAGTGGTAGCCTAATACTGTTACAATAATCTTGAGATGGCCTACACTGCAGAGCACAGTAGCGAGTAATTAACGAAACACTCAATCCAAAATACACCTTAAAGCTCATGTTATAGTTAACAAAGACACGTTTTAAGTACAGATGTTGTAATACCATGTAAAATTATATTTGAAATTGCCACTGCATTATTCAGTATCGAACGGACACTTTTATTATGGAAAATACGTCAAAGGATGTTGCTCAGACTTTTAATTCTTGCATTAAAATTCCACTGTGTCCTGTCCTCAGTTAGCTAGATCTGAGCCACAATGGTGGCCCCCGTTGATGTTCGTATGTCTGTTGTTTTTGGCTAAAAACCATAAGGTTTTTGTGTGTTTTAATGTTCCGTGCAGCAAACATAAAGAGCCTCGGTAAAGCGGGAACCAGCTGGTGAGTCATCAGTCTTTTGTCGTTGAATAGGTTAATTTGAAGGCTATTAAGTGAGTTGGTTAGCCGTGCCTTTTATCTGGTTAGCCATCTTGTTGTCTACTTTGCTTAGTGTCTGCAACGATCATATAAATGTAATTTCTTTAACATCCCTGTGAAATATCTTGAAATCGTTTACTGAGGTGAAATCTTGAAGGGTACAAGCCAGATGACGGATAAACTCTGTGATAACAAGGCTGTCATTATGTTATGCCCCAGAGTCTCGGTTGCTTATTTTTAAGTCAGATTTGAGGTAATAAATTGGGTCACTTCTGATGTAGCTAGCTTTGTGACATGTTGTTGAGACATTTTATTAAGGTACTGTGCCTAGTATTCGTGTTATTTAGTAATGGTAATTTCTGTCGAACACGGAAACGGTGTTTATGTTAGCCATAGCTTACACCGTCCGTCAGCTAATTGTGCCAACCAGTGAACTGTTACATGAAAGGGATTTATAAGCAGGTCAGTCTCCACACTTAACAGTGGAGATTTGTTTACGCCAAGTATTTGACGAAAGTTTATTACAAAACAACTTCAGCACAGCTGAGGAAATTACAAGCATGTGATTTGATGGTGTTGGTGTTACCGAGTGGACCGAAGAATAGCCATTATGTGGACACTGGAGTCAGATCAAAACAAAGGAAGGACGGGTTTGCACGAGGTGGATCTGTAACTAGTGCATCTCAAATTCTGTCAGCTGGAGTTTAGCCAGCGACTGATGTCACTTTTCGCCTTGTCAGTAGACGAATCAAGTAAAGATTACTTTGTCTGGAGATCCTAATCAGATGTAATATAGACGGCAGCCTTCCAAGAGCGTTGTTGATGACCTGTATCCACATCGGGGTTGTACTGAAAAAGAAAAATCTGTAATAAACACAGGAAGCATCCTTATTACAAAGGAGTTACGTGTATGTTTGTTTTATCAGGCAAAACAATCATATTCATCTAAACACTATTCAGGATGTTGGGTATATGAACCTGTTTTTCAGGTTATATTGATTGTATATTGATGATACTGATATACATGTTATAGATGTAAAAGAAAAAAGTGAGTATTTACAGTTCATTTTTCTCTCTCCTGCAGGCACTTTGGCCGGACGATGGACGAGCTGGTCCACGACCTGGTGTCAGCCCTGGAGGAGAGCTCGGAGCAGGCGCGGGGCGGTTTCGGGGACGGTGGGGCGGACCATGCGCTGGCCGTGGGCTGTCTGCTGAAGCGTCAGGCACGCAAGCGTCGCGGCCGCAAGCGCCGCTCCGACAACCCGCACCCGCCCTGGGACGCCTGCCACCTGAGTGACGGCTCCGAGTCCAGCCTTGATGAAACCGGCGGGAGGCACCACCACCACAGTGGCAACAACCACCACCACAACAACAATAACAACCACCACCACAGCCACAGCCACGCCCGAGAGCCCCATAACAACCACAGCGACTCGGACGAGCAGCTGGGGCCCAAGCGCCGAACCCCCTTGCTGGGTGGGGACCCCCACGGACGCGGCAAGCGGCCGCTGTGGCATGAGGAGCCCGGTGGTGGTGGTGGAGGAGGGGGCGGGGGTGCCGACGGCCTGGGCATGCGTAGCCTCCGTCGCAGGCGGAAGGTGAAGCGGATGGCTGTGGACCCCCCTCAGGAGACCACCACCACCACCACCAGCAGCAGCAGCACCACCACCTGCATGCTGGCCCCACCCCCTCCCATGCCTCTGCCCCGGGGGCTGGCGGTTGGCTGCGAGGCTGGTGGGGGGGCGGCGGCCAAGGGCGGGGTCAAGAAGAGGAAACTGGGGGCCCACAGGCTGGCTTCGGACGCGGCGGACGAGGGGGTGGTGATGGAGAGCGAGGAAGGAGGAGTAGGGGTGGGCAGCATGGGCGAGGCCAAGGACAAGATGGACTTTGAGGAGCATAAGGGGTCTGGAGAGGACATGAGTGACAGGTGGTTAGTGTTTGTGCTTTATTTTTTGGGGTCTTCCTGTACAGCCCTCTTGTGTCTCCGGCCGTGTCTGAAATGTTCAGTCATTCACTGTCTAGTACACTATATAGGGTGTGTGAGTCATATTGTTTTGTGCTCTATATATAGTGAATAAGTGAACATTTCGGAAATTGGTCTCTGTCTGCTTCGTGCCGTCTCAGCTCAAGTAGGTGCAGCTTGCATAACTTTCCCGCCTCCTTACCTGTACCTGTTCCCACCTTAGTTTGTGTGCAACTGAAACGTGTTAAGAGCATGCTTGGGGACAAACAAAATGAACACTGGATTTCCTGAATGAAATGCTTAGTAGGTGTAAACATGAAAAGAAAATCAAATTAGATATAAATATGACACTGGGAAGCCCCCACACACAGCCATTTTTAAATCACTTTAGAGAAAGTTGTTGTCTAAATACCTGAGTTAAAAGAAGTCAGCTGTAATATTCATGCACATCAAAGTCAGAAATTCGTGGCTTTTTAGAGACCAAAAAAGGAAGAAAGACCAGTTACATGCTAGGAAGTTAGTCTTGTTTTGTAAAGAGAAGGTGGCTTTGGAGCTTTGGCTGTGGAGAAGCCCCACTGACCCAGACTGGCTTCCAACATGGAGCGTTTCCATGGGAACAGGCTTGTTTACATTGGCATTCGCTGTGCTGGAATTAGCTCCACAGCTGATTAGCCCCACAGTAGCTCATTTTCCAAGCCGTCAGCTGACCCCAAGCAGCTGTCGGCTAGTGTGAAGGTTATCCAAGGTTATGCTGTTGACTCCGTTAGTACAAAAGTCAGCAATTGGGCAAGTTTATCTTTCCCTCATTACCCTAACCTCGCTATCCTCTTTTTCTTGCCTGCCGCCAGTCTTGTAGTTTTCCAGTTGTCATGCTGTTTTGTCTTCACTCAAATATAGAGACCTAAGACACAGACAACAAGGACAGGAGACTGGTGACTGGTCGATGTGTCATGTCCCGCTCACAGAGCTGGTCATTACGTGCAGAGTTTACATGTGGAGTGTTATGACTCAAGGCTGTGTTTCATGACTCAAGGGTGACCTAGACATGAACAATTGGTTGCATAATCCATCCTGTCGTCCTTTTCTTTTGACTTGAGAACATGCCATAAGGTTGAGGGGAAAAATGTAAAAAAAAGAATTAATTAGGACCTAAAACGAAGGCAGACACTTTGTAAGGGAATCTGACTGCACTCACAGAAGACTGCTTATGTAGATAAAAGATGGTTTATTAATGTAGGTCATATCTATTGGTTGCTGCTCCTACAAGGACTACTTCATTGTTATCTTTTTTCCTTTGGATAAGGATAGACAGGTCAGGTGTATCAGGTGTGTGTAGCTAAAGCTGGTTTAAAAGGACCCGTTGAAACAGTTTGCCTTCGCGTTCAGAGATTCCACAACGACCACTTTAACACTTCTGGGTCTGACTACTGAGGAACTTTCCTAAGCAAATAAATGATTCAACCTTAGTCTTAGTCACATCAACTAAACCTCCCATTTTCTTTCTCCCCCCTCTTTCTGTCCTCAGCGAGACGAGCAGTGTGAGCAACAGCAGTGACGGAGGCCTCTTCACCAATGACGAGGGGAGACAAGGTGAGGAGCTGCTGGTGTGTCTGTCCCCACTGGCTGATGTGGTCGCTTGGACTGATACTGTATCTCTCAGTCTGGCTGCAAAGTTATTTTCCTGCTGTTATGGCATAATGACTATAATAGAGAACAGTCGAGAGCTTGAGTATTATCATCATAGCTTTTCCCACAGGGTTTCTGTTGTAACATTGCTAACAATGGGAAACGTACACCCTCAGAAAAAGAAGGCACAGAATTGTACTTTTATTGTCACACCGGCAATACTATCAAAGGCACATAGTTGTACCTTTGTTAACCACTGTTTAGTGACTTAATGCTTTACATAGCAATATTGTCATCAGAGGTAAGAACTTTGCCTTCATGTAGTAAAAGGCCATTTCCTACAGTTGTTCCAACAACTCACAAAACCGTCTGGTTCCAGTTAGCACATCTCTTAATGTCTGTAAACCCAATTTGATAATGTGGTGTGAATGGAGTTTGTTTTTGTTATTGGACGTACCTTACTACATAATGTCTCTACAGGATGTCATATTTTGGTCTCTTCAGCCACGTAGGTGAGCTATTTAGACAAGTGTTGTGCACTGGGAGAACCAGTAGCTATGTGCTTGCAAACTGGTCTCCCCACCTCTGGGAGAGCCAGTAGTTTATGGGCAACCTGTTGTCTCCCCTCTAACCTCCTAGGCGACGACGAGCAGAGCGACTGGTTTTACGATGGGGAGCCTGGCGGTGCGTGTGGCGTCGCTGGCGTGGTGCCCTGGTGGGAGAGGGACTCGGCTGAGCTTGACCTCAATGACCCCGTCTTCAACAGCATCCTCACCGGCTCCTTCCCGATCATGTCCAAGGACGCACAGAGAGGTGTGTGTGTGTGTGTGTAGTCTATATGTCAGCAATTTTTTGCGTTCAGAACATGACTTATCTGACATATCAGCTCAAGCATGTTCAAAAAGTATCTCTGATGCCCACCCCCAGGGTTCCAGGCCAGGCTGAACCGGTTGCAGGGCGGGTCGTCTGGTCACTCAGGCCCTCAGCACTCACAGGTAAGGCCACCAGTGTCCCCTGGGCCTCATCCTCACACCCCACCCTCCACACGAGCATTACCTGTGCAACACCTCTTAAACACAGGCTGAAGGTCACGGCGCTTTTGATAGTTTAAGACCGACCCTTTACTGAAGACCGTCTACCTTTGTCTGTTGTTTTCCTGTTCATGCTTTGTTTTTTGCTCTCTCTGTCTCTCTCTCTCTCTCTCTCTCTCTCTCTCTCTGTCTCTCTCTATCTCTCTCTATCTTTCTCTTGCTCTCTCTCTGTCTGTCTGTCTGTTTGTCCGTCTCTCTCTCTCTTCTGTATCTGTCTGTCCTGCGCTCTCTGTTTCCATTCTTGCAATGTCTCATCTCACGTTCTGTTTTTTGCCTCCCTATGACCTCGCCATCCCGCTCCACCGCTCCTCTCCCCCTCTGTAGGGCAGTTCTGCTGGGCTGGGCTGCATAGACAGACTGGGTCGGCTGTCCCAGAACCCTCATGAGTGAGTACATCTGTCCTCTCAGCTACTGTGTATGAATCCTTAGAATTCATACACCACTGCTGAAATGCAGAAGAAATAGAAATGTATGAGTCCTTTTTTTGCTTTTATAATGACTTTTTTTTGTTCATTAAATGAATTATTTCGAGCAAACCTATTGGGGTAATGTTAATAAATATGTATGTAGCTGGTGCATGTGCACATGCGCGTGAGTGCGTGCGTGCGTGCGTGTGTGCGTGCGCGTGTGTGTGTACACCCTTTCAGCAGTGAAAACAAAGACTATGCCTGAACATTCTCTTTCGTTTCCTTACAACTTCCCCTACATTTCACAACGTTGAGAATATTGAGCAACCCTGTGGAATCAATTATGACGCTAATAATCAGACTCTTTTGAAACGGCATATGAAATTGTTTTCTGTCCCTCTCTCCAGCAGTCCCTGGTTTAATCCGGCATCCAGGAGAGACCACAGCCAGGTAAGGGCAGGGAAATCTGGGCTGATGGCTGAACATTTATACCCAGCACCTACTAATATTTATTTTCCAAAGATAATTCCCAGTGTCTGTGTAGTGTCCATAATGCCTTTGTGAAATATTAATTGACTCTTGAAATGTTTTTTTCTTGTCTGTGTGTGTGTGTGTGTGTGTGTGTGTGTGTGTGTGTGTGTGTGTGTGTGTGTGCTCGCTTGCACTTGAAGCTGCACTGGGACTCAAGGACAGAGCGGGGGCATCGTAGAAGCTGCTCGTTAAAAACTGCCAGCAGGTATGAGCAAAAAGAAAAGATAATGAAAAAAAAAAAACCTCCAGACCTTCTCCTTCAGTGAGGTCACTTGGCCCAAAGTACACTGAAAATCTGCCCCCTGCCTTCAACAGCTGTGCTGTCAAATTGCTGAGCTGTTCTCCTTTACCTGGCATACGGTTCATTGTATAATTCTTGTCACGCCACCCATTGTACTAAAAATTTATTTCAGTCTCAGGAATATGCCATACAGTAACAAGAATAAATGGTCAATATAGGGAAATGATAACTAGTTGATTAGGTAGCACGGAAGAATCTGTTAATAACAGCTAGATTACCATGTGGGATTGTGTGTGTTTGTGTGTGTTCAGACTCATTTTATACCAATGAATTGAAGATCCTTGGTTGGGTGTAATACATAATTTGGTCACAAGATGGCTCTGCAGCAAAACTTCTGGAGCCAAGCAACTCTGTTGGTGGCAATGTGGAGTCCCATCCCAGTTCCAGTGATGTTGCATTCCACCAGTGTTGTCGGCCACGGTAGCCGGTTGCTGGCAGCTGTGTTTTAGATGTTTATTTTTGTTGTTTGCTTTTTTTTTTTTTTTTCTGTATCCACAGACAAACGAGTGGTCACCTCGGCTCCCTATGCACGGGGGATGTGAAGAGGAGAAGGAAGGCGGCACCCATGGGAGCCCCGCCCACCACAGGTGCGTTTCCTCTCTCTCTCCCTCTCCCTCTCCCTCTCTCTCTCCCTCTCTCTCTCCCTCTGCCTCTCCCTCTGCCTCTCCCTCTGCCTCTCCCTCTGCCTCTCCCTCTGTCTCTCCCTCTGTCTCTTCCTCTCCCTCTGTCTCTCCCTCTGCCTCTCCTTCTCTTCCTCTCCCTCTCCTTCTCTCCCTCTCCCTCTCTCTCTCTCTCTCCCTCTCCCGCTCACCAATCTGTCTGCCAGAGGTGGAGAGGTCTAGCTTTATAAGATAAAAGCCCTGCCAAGTATTTGCTCCAGTTAGGATTGTAATGAGCACAGCCCTTCAGACAGTTGTTCGTTTTCGTTTCTTTTTTTCTATGCGAAAAACACCTCCAGCTTAGGTAGGTGAGCCATTTAGTGAAATCATTTGTTTTCGGGTGTACAGGCAGCACCAATATATGGTAGGACATCGGACTTTGCAATTAATTGATGTAATCAATCGTGATTCGTAATCAATTTGTGATTGTGATCAATCCAATAATTATGAAAACAGCATAATGGAAACATAACCATAGGCAGACAGTGCCTTCTCCAGAAAACTAAAATGTCCTGCTGGCCCCCTACCACTTGTGTGTACTGCTTGTAGGTGATATCTACATATAGCTTATATACACCTCTAAGGTTTTGCCAAACTGCTGAAAATAAGATGTTTTAAGTTATTTAAAAATCTTTAAATAAGCGTATTAAGTAATCATGATCTCAATATTAATGAAAATAATTGTAATTATTATTTTTGCCATAATCAAGCAGCCCTAGTAGACCATTTTTCTGTATGAAGCACGAGTGTAAATTGTGAAATCGAAATTGTGTGTTCAATGTAATATGATTTGATTTGTGTTTACTCAACCAAAGTAACTAAACTGTAGTTTGATTTATAACAACTTGATTGCTATTTGATATTACATTGGATGCAAACTTAACAAATCATGAAATTAACAATTTTGCATCCGAACATTGTGCATTAGTCTACACAAACAATCCTACCCTTACAGAATAATGCTGTCTAATCCTTAAGTTAAAACTACACCAGTCTGACTCTTGTCTTTCTGCCTGACCTCAGGGATTGTGGGAGAGAACGCTCCTCCTATTCCCGACACGAACATGGGAAACCGAATGCTGCAGAGTATGGGCTGGAGCCCTGGCGCTGGCCTGGGGCCTGAGGGCAGAGGCATCACTGAACCTATTCGAGCCCACCAGAGGCCCAAGGGCGCTGGACTGGGATTCAACTAGAGCCCCAGGCTTCAGGCCTGCTGGAGCAAAGCCGCATGCCCAACCACGCAGCTGAGAGAGAGAGCGAGAGAAACAGACAGTGAACGAATGAGGAAAGCAAACCAGAAGGAATGAAAAAGGAAGATAGCCTGGAGGAAAAAAAAAAGCAAACTGAAAGGAACGTGAGTGAGTAAGAAAATCCGAGTGAAGAGAGAGTGCAACGAGAGGATGTGTGTGTGTTGTGTGAAATGAAAAGACAAAAAAAAAGAAAAACAAAGAAAACGGACAATAAGTGACACATCGGGTCCTCTTGACATTTGAATTGCAACTGTGTGGATCACGGAGAGACTGTAGAGGCTCAAGGAGGAGCGGAGCGGTGAGAACCAGCACTGGACTGCCGATGACCATAGCACCCAGGAGAGAAACCAAATTAGACAGAGTATTTGACATGGGCGTAAAAAATCCCCAGTCCTTAAGATTGTTGTCCATAGTAAGGATGTTTTAAAAAAAGAAACATTATATAGAAAAGAGAGCTCAAGCTTAGTCACCATGTTTTAGTGGGAATGTATGTTTACATGTTTCTCTGTTGTCCTCTGTAGCGTTGTTTTCTCTTGCTCCCCATGGCCTCGCACGAGTTTGTTTGTTTTTCTTTGTTTTGTTTTTTAAAGCCTGAACTAGCGCACTGTATAAGTAGCGCGAAATTTGAGTCCATTTTCGCAAGGTGTTGGCGTAAGGGTACCATTTTTGTGATCACCCAAAACATTGCCACCATCTGTTACCATATATAACATACTTGGGGCCATACTCTCCTCTCAGCTACACCTTCCAGAAAGTTCTTTGATGTTGTCTGCTCCAAATCCAAAAGCACTATGTCTGAGTAACGACAAGGACGTCATGAGTATTTTTTTTAAAACTCTTTTGAAGTGGTTGGTCCACTGGCCAAATTCCATCCAATCAAGACAATTCGCTTCTTGGGGTAACATGGGGTGTAGACCCGAATGTTTTTCTTGTGGCGTACCTCACAAAACTCATGTCAACTCATTACAAACTGTTGTGTTTTTTTTGCACTTTTAATGATGTCCACCATGAACAAAACCAGTCAGATCTGTTACATATGATGCACCATATGTTTGGCCTACTGCTGTCCTGTTAGCTGTTAATTAACCTATCTGGTGAATTTTACTTTTGTTGTTTTTGGCTCTCTGTTGTGCTGTAAAAATCATGTTTCACCATTCTTAACTTGATGATTGTCGTGCAACACGCCAAGGTAGGGCATAAAAATGTCACTCCATTTTAGCTGCCATGTTTGTAGAGTTTTTTTTTTGATGGTTGTTATTGTTATTTTGTTGGTTATTATTTTTTTTTGTTTGTTCGTTCATGAGCTCCAGAGCCTGAATTGAGCTCAGGCGGAAGGCTGAAGGCTGGTCAGAGTGGAACGTGTTCGGGGGGCGAGCTGGAGAGCCTGCCCTGCTGCTGCTGATGGTCTACATTAAAACTCAGTTTATAAGATGGACGCTTTGTGTTTCTTTCAAAACATTATTGCATTACATAACATTGCAAAGTATCCAAAGTATCCTTTTATCCAAAGCGACTTACAAAAAGGAGGACATAAGCTGACAGAGGTGTAAAACATCTCCTAGGGGACTATTTCAAGTACTGTAGGTGGCTAGTGACTAACCCTCACCCAGAGAAGTTGTCTTAGAGTAAGTGGTAAACCTCATAAAGTCCTCAGATGAGTCTTAGGGCTTCAATTTCTTAGCAAAACAAACCCATAAGTTGGTTTGCCACTTGCTCTAAGTTACTTTACCTACCTAAGGTGACTAAACCCACTTTCTGAAATACCTTCCAGAGTAGAAGGTGTTCAGTTGGGTCAGGTCTACATTAAACTGAGTTTATAAGATGGACTCTTTTCACATGTAGCCTGGTAAACCAGCCATACCAGTCATATTTCACTTCATTTTGTACATTTTGTGGTCTGGCTGTGGTTTCATTAACATAGTTGTCTCACGCAGCATCTTGCCTGACCAATCAGCAAAACAGAAAGCATCATGACCAGACGTTACCGATTGGGTAAAGGCAGATACAGTTGTTTTAAACTTCAGCGGAGTCTACACCTCCAGGAAGAAATTGTTGATTGGTCAGGCAAGATGCTGCCTGAGACGACCATGTCAATGAAACCATAGCCAGACCCTATGTACGAAATGAGGTTAAGTACAAGAGGCTGGTTTACAAGGCTACTGCACATGTCTCTACTGCACGTGTTCTACAAAGACTAAGTAAAGCCTGATGATTTAAGACGAGGCACTTAGGACTGGGCACAGCTCGTCCTCGTCAGCTCGTCCTAAGAGAGAGAGCTCTACCCCACACCAAAGAAACGGTTTTAACAACAGCCTGCCCAGCGGTCTATACTATAAAGGTGGTTTGGTGATAAACCTGGTTTAGCTAACCCAAAGGTAGTTGTAAAAATCTCCTGCTAGATCTCCTATGTATAATCATATAAACGGATACCAATGGGCTCTTCTTTCGTCGGGTTTACGACTACCTCTGGGTTACATAAACCAGATTTGTCACCTAGCCATCTTAGCAGTATACCTTACTGGGGTACTCCACGACTATGTATGAGTAATATATCTGGCTTACTCAACTTAAGAGTAAATGCTAAACTGCATTATACACGAGCCCAGTGGTTAATTTCTCCAACAACAAAACACGAGAAGCCATAGTTTCATTTTTAAACCTTGCATTTCATTCAGGCAGGGCTAACAGATAGTTACTACATGAAGAGAATTTGTAGTTTGTAGTTGAGCTGTGTTTGTGTGAGTGTGAGCTGCATATGTGTGTGTGTGTGTGCGTGTGTGTGTGTGTGTGTGTGTGGCGTGTGTGTGTGTGTGTGTGTGTGTGTGTGGCGTGTGTGTGTGTGTGTGTGTGTGTGTGTGTGTGTGTGTGTGTGTGTGTGTGTGTGTGTGTGTGGGCTGGTGGTAGAGCTCTGGTGTGGCACTAGGGGAGCTGCATCTGGGCATCTGGCACGGTGTCTCGTCCATGCTGTGCCCTAGGGCGCGAGTGTGTGTGTGTGAGTGGAGATGGGGCTGTTGCTGGTGCTGGTGCTGGCATCTGTCACCAGCTGCACCTCCTGCTCCCCTCAACACACACACACACACACACACACACATATATACTCATATCCACACACACACTCACACACACATATCCCCACACACACACATCATCATCATCAATTCATGCATCACCCCACA
>CM059282.1:18533701-18536201 GCA_030347295.1 Setipinna tenuifilis
CCTCTCTCTCTCTCTCCATCTCTCTCTCTCTCTCTCTCTCTCTCTCTCTCTGGTCTCTGAGATGAGGTGTGTGGGAATAATAAGAGTCAGTGTGAGCTGAGGGGAGAGGAAAGAGGCTATTATTCACCATGAAAAATGGCTTCTCTTCTGCAGCTCCCCCCATCGATTCGCAATAAAGGTGTTTAAGATAAAATACTGTTGGAGTCAGCCAGAGCCCCCAGCACTCGCTGAATAAGGAGGTGGAATATGATTAGCTCTCAAGGAGTGTGTGTTTGGGTGCATGTGAGTGTAAGTGTGTGTGTGTGTTTGTGTGTGTGTGTGCATGTACATGTATATGTACATGTTTATGTGCGTGTGTGTGTGTGGTTGTGTGTGTGTGTGTGTGTGTGCATTTGTACAGTATATGTGTGTGTGGGTATGTATATGTGTATAGGCATGTGCGTGCATGTGTGTGTATGTGTTCGTGTCTGCGTGTATGTGTATGTTTGTGTGTGTACATGTACAGTATGTATGTACGTGTGTGTGCATGTCTGTGTGTGCGTGTACATGTGTGTTAAACATTGTTTGTTAGAGAAGTGTGTATGAGTCAATGTGTGTGTGTGTGTGTGTGTGTAGGTGTGTGTGTGTGTGTGTGTGTGTGCGTGCTGTACATGAGCTACACGGGCTGTGCGGGGGTGCCTGTTCAAAGACAACACCAGCCCTCACAGGGGGGACTAGAGAGGCGTACAGGGGGGGGGGGGGGGGGGGGGCATTAGCACTGGATTAGCTGTCAATCAAAACACAAGCGCACACACCAGGGGAGGTGGGCTGGGTGGGGGAGGGGGGAGGTGTGGTACCCGTCCACCCACGCGGACTCATGTAATAATGCCCCCGCACCCCCCATCCCCTTCCCCATCCCCATCCCCCACCCTCATGTAATATTTAGAGCCCCTCGTTAAAAGCAGACCTGGGTGCCCCCCTGGGGGGTGGGGGGGTTGGGGTAGTGGGGGGGTGGCTGTCAGCTCTGACTGTGCCCACACCACAACACCCCCCCCACCCCCACCCCCCTTCTCCCGCCTAAAACCCAACGCAACATCCCACACTCAGGCTCCCCCTCATGCAAAATGCATCAAACGGGGAGAAGAGATCCGAGGAGACGAGAGAGGAAAGGAGATGAGATGAGTAAAAAAAAGAGAGCAGAAGAGTGTGTATGTGTGTGGAGGGGGGGGGGGGGGTAGAAGGAGAGGAGAGGAGAGGAGAGGAGAGGAGAGTACAGTTGCAGGGTAGGAAAAGTTGTGCGCCTGACTGGCAGATTTTGTTTGGAACCAACCAATGAAAAAAAAGAAGAAAAAAAACACACCAAAAAAAAAAAACAACATTCAAGTAGCACAAGTTGAGACAGTGCAGAGAGCGAAGAGAGAGAGAGAGAGAGCGTGCAGAGAAAAGTGGCAGTGTTACACCTGCTTATCTCCTCCACCACGGTGCGTATGTATCTTAACCCTGAGGACACTCACTGCCGAGACTGAGAGCGAGAGACCGAGAGTAAGAGAGAGGGGAGCCTGTTCTTCTGTGGAATAATTTGGCCCTAATGAACCCTGTCTAGACGGCTTGCGCTGTCTGTCTGTTAGGGGCCATAGGTGCCTATTATGCCCCAGTGCCATGTGAGAGCTCCCCCAGTCTGTGTGTGTGTCGGTCTGTGTGTCGGCTCCTCTGTTTGGGTGGCAAGTGCAGACAGGCCTGTGTCTCCAGCATGGGGCCACTTTCTTAAAGGCACACTTATCACAGGGGTGGGGGTGGGGGGGTGATGGGGGTGGTCTGGGGGTGGGTTGGGGTGAGGTGGGGTCTTATCAGCGTCCATTTGCTTCCTCTCTTTGTCCAGCTTCTGTGTAGATAAGGGGACTGCATGTGACAAGCTCACCAGGCTCTCAAAGGAGATGCGAGGCATCCTGACATGCGTGTGTGTGTGTGTGTGTGTGTGTGTGTGTGTGTGTGTGTGTGTGTGTGTGTGTGTGTGTGTGTGTGTGTGTATGTGTGTGTGTGTGTGTGTGTATGTGTGTGTGTGTGTGTGTGTGTTCATGTGTGCGTGTCTATATGTGTATGTGTGCGTGTGTGGGTTTATGTGAATCTGTACATGTATGTGTGTGTTTATATGTGTGTTTGTGAATTTGTGTAGATGTATGTGCGTGTGTGTGTGTGTGTGTATGTGTGTGTGTGTGTGTGTGTATGTGTGTGTGTGTATGTGTGCTCCCATCTCCTGGCCATGTGTGAGCTGTGGAGGGAATGCGAGAGGTGCGGACGGCCCAGCAGAAGGAGAGCAGATAAGCCTGGCCAGAGGAAGGGCTGTGGGGGAGCCTGACCACTCTCACGTCCAGCACTCGGCTTTGACTGGACTAGCTCCAGACAGAGAGCGAGGCAGAGAGCGAGATAAGAAAAGGCTTGAGTTTGTAGAATGACTGAAAAGAGAAGCGACCAGGAGAGAGAGAGAGAGAGAAAGAGAGATGTTGTGGAGAGAGGATTAGAG
>CM059282.1:18551201-18659644 GCA_030347295.1 Setipinna tenuifilis
CCTGCGAGCATCATACACACACATCCGCACACACACACACACACATGCGCACACACACACACACACACACACACACACACACACACACACACACACACACCTCTTGCACACCTCCTCCATCACAATAGAGCTTAGGAGACCACATTTTTAACCTTCATTTCAAAGGAAAGAAGAACTTTCAATAACCACCCTCCTTGCCCTCCACACACACACACACGCAGACATACACAATACCCAGCCCCCCACCACACACACACACAGACACACACAATACCCACCCCCGACCCCCATCACACACACACACACACACACACACACACACACACACACACACACACACTCCCCACCCCCCTCACACTCCCTGCTCGGTGCCCTCTCTATGGTGGGCAGGCGTGGGCTGACAGGTTGTGCAGGTTGGCTGGAGGCAGACAGCTGGGCAGGGCTGAGACAGGTGAGGTGAGTGGAGGCGCACACACACACACACACACACACCAGGCATCGGTTACACGCGCTCCCGCAAGGACACGCATCGCCCATCAGAGGTCACCCGCAAATCCTCTTAGCGCCGCAACGTGCTAATGCTCTACCTCTACCGCGCCTACTGAGGGGATGCAGTCGCCCCCCCAGCTACTGTTGCCTCAGGGAGGGGGGGGGGGGGGGGGGGGGGGGGGGGGGGGGGGGTGTAGAGGGAGAGGGTGAGAGAGAGAGAGAGAGAGAGAGAGAGGGAGAGGAGAGAAAGAGAGATAAATAAAGAGCGGGATAGATAGAGAGAGGGAGAGAGAGAGCTGGAGGGAGGGAGAGAGACATAGATAAAGAGAGAGAGAGAGAGAGAGAGAGATAGCAAAAGAGAGATAAATGGAGAGAGAAACAAAAGAGAGAGAAAGTGGGGAAACTAAAAGGGGAAACAGAGAGAGAGAGAAGACAGAGACAGAGAGAGAAAGAAAGAAAGAAAGAAAGAAAGAAAGAAGAAAGAACGAAGAGACAGAGAAGGAAAGTAGGAAAATGAAAAAAAGTACGAGAAACAGGCAGAGAACGATGGGGGGGGGAATAAAAAGAAACAGGTGGAGAGATGGATAGCGGAAAAAAATAAAGTAGTGAATTTATAGAAAAAGGTGTATACAATAATGAGTCAACTGTTAATTTATTGCTCTGGTAAGTGATTCAGGTACTCCAATGATATCCTGGGATTAGTACAGCATGTGTGGCTGAAATATAAAATGACAAGTTCAGACAATATTCCTGTGCTTTGCCAACAAATCGCTTGGCGCCTTTCCAAATGGCCCAGGAGTTGTACTTCTCCTATCTGGAGCACAGAGAGAGACAGAGAGAGAGAGGGGGGGGGGGGGGGGGGAGAGAGAGAGAGAGGGGGAGGGAGAGAGAGAGAGAGAGAGAGATAGAGATAGAGAGAGAGAGGGAGGGAGAGAGAGAGAAACAGAGAGTCATTAATACACACCTGCAAGCAGAGGCATGGTGCTACCCTTTACCCCACCTCACAAAAACACACACACACAAGATCATTAACACACACAAACAGTCATGCACACATGCAAAAGTACTCCCACACACACACACACACACACTACATGTACTGAATCGCAAAAGGGGGCCGATCCAAATGATAGCACCTGACAAAATGCCTCCGACCCCCACTAACTTCTAACTTTACACACACGCACACACCTCTATATGAGTACAGCTTATAAGTCCACCAATCCCTAACTTTACACACACACACACACACACACACACACAAACACGCACACACCTGTATATGAGTGTAACCCCCACCCCCCACCCCCCACAAGCGCCCATGCACCCCCTCCCCAGAGTGCCGAGTCACTGGGCGTTGGCACGGTGACAGCAGGGCCCTGCTGGAGAAAACTCCCTCTGTCCTCGCGCTTCCTGGTGGTGCAGCGCAGGGCTGGAAAGAACACGGGGCTGACACTGACACCGGACTCCCTGTGACCTGCACTGCTGGCCACTGCTGCTCCGGGCACACAATAACAACCACCCACCCAGCCACTCACCCACACGCATGCCCATGGACACCGACCATGCACTGACTTTACCACTGTATGGGCTGGAAGATGGATTGACATCCGTGTCTGTTTTTGACAAGTTGGTACTTTGTCACACAGGTACACACAAACATGCCCCCCTGCCTCACACACACACACCTCCCCTCATATTTCACCTACACACACGCATGCATGCACACACACGCACACATTTATCACACAACAAAAAGAACAGTATGATGGACATGAATGATAAAACATCCATGGCTTACCAAGTACACTACATGATATCTATGTCCACATGGGAAAAAATATGTACACATTATTTTTTTAAGCTACTACAAATGTGTGTCAAGTGCTCCTTTTCTTACATAGTTTATCTCCCTCTTGACACAGGAGGACAGACTCAATCCATTCTTTCTTTGCAACAGCTTGACGTGAGGAGAACATCTCTAATCAGTTTGGTCTCTTCTTTTTATCAGTGATAGGCTGTCAACAACAGTGAGAACATTTGACGCAAATATGTTTTAAAAACACAGCCTCCTCTTGATAACTCAGAGAATAGTGCTTGTGCAATCTTGCAATCCTTGTGCAGTTCCCTGATAACCCATAATTAAAGTTCGTTTAGAACTTTTGACAGTGCCCAGACAGCAGTTTCTTTGGGCGCGGAACGGATCTGAGCAGTGCGGGGGCACGGACCTTGATAAATTCAATTTCCAGCCCGAGTCGAGAGCGAATAAATGATAGGAGCGAGGAGCGAGGAGCGAGCCTAGTCTACTGTGGAGAGAAGTCAGTCGTGGAGGCCGCCCGAACGGCGCCGGAAGGCCAGGGCTCCGGGGGTTACTGTGAATGGGTGACGTCACGAGCCTGGCGCCAGAGAGGCTGCAGAACCGAAGGCTTGCGGTGCGCGCTTACAGAAGGACTTGCCTGCGCGCTGGGAGAGCGTGCCAAGTCAACACCGAAGCTGCCGGGCACACAGTGGAGCACAGTGTCTCGCAAATTACGCACAGAAAAGCAGGGTATTTTTCATTTAGCTTACAGACGCATTTACAGAATGATCAAATTATACAATAATGCGCTGTTAACACTAGGATCTTTCAAATCAACCTATTTTAATTTAGTGTGGTCTTTAGCCAGCATGCTTAATGCTAATAACACACGCCATGCAATGTAATCAACAAGTACGACGAGTCATTTAAAAAAAAAAAAAAAAGAATTTCACTGAGATACATTGGTGGCATTTGGGCCTATCCTGTTCTCAAATGTCATGTTCAACGGTCTTGAGGAGGATTTTTTTTCCAAATGCACCATGTCAGAACAGAAAAGGAAGAATTGTGGGACTTGGGGCGCCTCTCTAGAATCATACAGTGAGTGTTTACTGTGCAAAACATAAAAACAGCAAAAGCAAAACAAGGAGCCTGGCGGTGCGCGAATGGTACCTCTCATTCCCTCACATCTGTGTGCCCACATTACCACGCTGCTGGACAAAAATGCGGAAGGTGTGGGTGGGTGAGGCTCAACCTGTAAACCAATCATCTTATGAGCAGGCAACGACTGACAATGCCGTGGCAGCCAATCCAGACTCGCATCTGACCTGCGCATCAAACCCTATTTGGTTGCTATATAAACGCAGCGTAACGTTTTTACATGAAGAGTATTTGTTGCGGGAGAGAGGAGACCACTGCGACACGGCATCTTTCACTCGGTTGATCAGACATTATGAAGGCGATAAGTCCAGTAACGTCTTTGCGGAGGACTACCTCTCGTTTCACGGATCACAACGCTGCAATCTCTCGGAACAAGACCACCGTGGATGATGCCCTCAGCCTGCTTTACAATATGAACGACTGCTACACCAAGCTGAAGGAGCTGGTGCCTAGCTTGCCTCAGAACAAGAGCGTCAGTAAGATGGAGATCCTTCAGCACGTCATTGACTACATCTTGGATCTTCAGTTCACACTGGACTCCAGCTCCGCGGTGGTAACCCGACAGCAGAAGCCGCAGCAGCATCAGCAGAGACAGGAGATGTCGACCACCAGGATCCCTCTAACCAACATTAACACTGAAGTCAGCATCCTCTCAATACAGGTGAAGATGCTTTTATGAAAACGGATACAATTACACAAGTCATCAGCAGCTATAAAACTCGAAAATGTGCTGAAAAGGTTACTCGTATTTATTGCATGTTAACACGTGTCCTTTAGACTACATTTGTTCCATAAATTAGTGTAATTGCAAGGGCAGTGTTTTACATGTGTACCTTTTTATTTGTATTATGTAAATTTGCTTTAATGAAATGTCTAACCATAACACCGTTTGTTTTATTCCTAGTCCAATGAACTTTCCACAGAAGTTACCACCGATGAGAGCCGAGCGCTTTTTCGCTGAGGGGTAGGTTTTCTGTCACTAAAATGTTTTTCTCGCATGGCATTCAGCCTTGCCAGCATAAACACTAGCAGAACGCTATTTCTGTAACTGTCTCCAAGATGACATGGAATTTGGTGGAGTTCTGTTTTGCCTTGCAGTTGTGATTAGAATTAGACCCAACTTGTAATCTGTTCCAGAATGTGTTCAGACAATGCTGGTGCCAGTTAGCCTATATAAAAATAAAAATAAAACACCTCACGCTTTGCCACATTATAATTACAGATAGCATTTCGCTGTGTAGCCTAACTGGTGTCCCAGGATTGCCCACTACATCTCAGTATGATTTGCTGTTTAGAAAAAAGCTGAGATATAGCTGTGGCTTCCTCTCTGGCGCCGCTCTGTCCGGATCTGTCTTCTCTCTCTGTCTCTAAACACGCCTCTTTCTCTGGATCTTTTGCAGGTGTGAGGTTTAGACGAAGAAAACAGGACCTATTTCTGTTTTTCTTTGTCCGTTTCCTTCGTCTTATGCCTGGAATTCGTCTGAGCTGACAAGGATTTCCTTACGACCGGCGATAAAGACATTCTATGTGGTGTATGGTATTTATCTACGGACCTGATATTCTTTCTTCCAAGGGAAGATCTCGTTTTACACTCAACAGAAGCAAATGAGTCGACCAGGAGAAGAACAGAAAAAAACATCCTCTAGAAGCTCTCGTCTTTTTTGTTAAGACAGAGTTTGAAGAGTCCACGAATTTGCTTAATTATTTCCATATCTCTATAACCATGATGAAACATTAACGGACCCTGAACATGTTCGCAGATTATTGTCATTGGCATAAAACTAAGTGATGCTTATTAAGTTGCAAATTTTTAGAATGGACATTGTACATGGCACTTTTATATTAAATAAATTAAATATTAGAGCATATTTTTTGTGTTTTCATTAGAATATTTCTAGTAAATCGAATACCAGGCTTGAACAAGGCCTTGCCAGGATTCTTTATGTAGACACAGAAACATCTTACTGAGCAGCGCCGGCGAAACAATTACACTGAAACGCATTACATTGTATCCATGCCGGCGATGTAGATGAATTGCGGATTGGGACCAACACTGCCGCCCACCTGCACTTTCATGGCATAGCAAGAATAGCCTACTGAGTGATGTGTGAACTGGCCTGTTACTTCAGCACTATCGCTAAAATGTACTGTACAACATTTATTACTGATATTTCGTTCAACAATGGAAAATATATCAAAGCTATATGGAATTATTATATTTTCCCCTCACATTAAGGATAATTAGACCCTGCAATCTATTATTTGTATTATTTTTAACAGAAATAATTCACAAAGACAACTTTGTAACTTACAAGTATGAGCCATTTATTTTGGGGGGGGGGGGGGGGGGGGGGGGCAACGTGCATAACATCAAAACAGTACATTTTGTAGTCAACGTAGTTTTACACTGAATTAAAGGCACAAAACCATCCACATGTGCATGCATTGTCCTATGGTTGCCCTAGAGGCCGTTCAATAAATAACACATAGCATGCAAAGCGTCAGGACGGGACGGGGACAACCCTACTAACAATTTTTGGTTCCCAGAACGTTCCGGGAACGTTAGGCTTTGGTTGCAGTTTGGTTCTGGGAACGTTCCCTGAAAGTTATTTTTTGGTTGTAAATTGGTTAGCAGGAAACCCGAAATATGGTTCCCAGAACGTTACGCAAACGTTCCCGTTTGGTTCCCTCAACGTTCCCTCAACGTTCTCCCAACGTTCACCCACCGTGCCTTTATCCCTGTTCATGTCATGTTGGTTCTCTCAACGTTCCCATAACGTTCCCATAACCTTTTTGGTTACATGTTTGGTTCTCTAGACGTTCTCCTAACGTTCCCCCAATGTTACATGTTGGTTCCCACAAGGTTCCCCCTACAACCTTCTAGTAACCTTGGTTACATTTTTGGTTCAGTATTCCCCAAATGTTCTTTTCCGCACCAAAATGTAGTTTTTCTGTAGTTTGTAGTAGGCCTACATTGTAAAAAGTTGCTTTTCCATGACAGTTATTTACTACAGAACACAAGCAGTAATGAATGGCCAGGCAAATGTTGCAGGAAGTAGGCCTGGTAAAAAAAAACCTTAGAATGTAGACAAATGCCCAGGACACTGAAGAAGCACAGAAACAAATTAAAATACTACAACAATTTTATTAATGTAATATAAATACAAACAATCCTTTAAAATAGCCTTAGCTAATGAGCAAACAAAAGAAAGCAAGTCAGTCCATTTGTGGCCAGCTATAATAATAATACATTTTATTTCAAATATAAAAAGCGCCTTTCAGGACACCCAAGGTCACTTTACATATAAAATAAATACATAAATAAATGCATGGAGTCCATAGTGCCATATTATAGACCATAGGATAGTCTAAATAGGTAGGTCTTCAGTTCCTTTTTAAACTGAGCTGTGGATTCACATTGTCTAATAATGGATAAATCCTTGGGCATGATGGTGGTGACCCTCTTGGCGTGGATGGCACACAGGTTATGGGGGGAATCCAGTGTGCGTGGCGAAGCCTGGCTTGTGACGTCAGGAATTAAGGACACAAATGCAAGCACAGTGGGAGTGAAAGTACACGCACACACACAGGAATTTCTGTATATAACTGGGTCCAGGCAGCGGTACTTGAGGTTCGTCCGGTCTCGTACAGCCTCCAGGGTTCCCACCAGTGCCGGCTTGTCTGCTGATGCGTTCAATCCCCACCAAATCTGTCATGAGTCTGAAAACATACGTATTTATATGTATGTGATGTTACATACAGTCAAACATACAGTACACATTGAGCTATTGTATTATGCAGGCTGGCTTGGGTCAAAATAGATTATTCTAGAGTGATGCCTGGACTCTAAAAGGCAGATGCCAACTTAATTGTTGAGGCAACCAGCATTATCATAGCAAACAAAACACATTAGTAAACACACACAAGGAACACTTAAAAAAATACAAACCAAAAGGAAAACAAAAAGGCACACAAGACTGTTAGTAATTGCACGGTTGCTTCACAATTAGTTGGCTAGTGCCACTCGGCTGACCACTTCGACATAAATACCACTCAAGTGCATTTATTACGTAAGGCCTACACAGCAATTAAGAGAGGGAGAGAGCTAACCTGTACACCAGAGCTCGTAGTTAAAAACACAAATAAGAAACAATTAGGCTGGTGAAACGGCAGGCTCATTAAAACACTGCACATTATAATCATAAAAACAGCTTACCTGTAGTGATTAAAAGGTCTTAAAATACAATCAAGTATAAAATATGCAAGGATAAAAACAAAAATATATGGAGAGGTTTATAGTTGAGGACCCTCTGACCTAAAAAGAATTCCATCCAACTTAGTGTCAAACATTTCATTTAACTATTGGGACAATTCAGTGGTAAATAAGAGGCTGAAATTTAATTTACCGTCTGTGTGGTGCAAACTTCAGTGCATGCCCAATGCACTCCTCAATCTCCACCACTTTCTTATCAGGGAAGTTGTGCATGCAGGCCTCTGCAAAGTGAAGTTAAAAAAAAAAGTTGAATATTTAAATATGTCAAACCTGACATAACTTGCATTTGAAAAACATACCCGATAAACTTACCAGTTATAATTTTGCAGAGGGCCAAGGTCTGGAAGGCCCTTTTCCCCTTCCTACCCCTCAGACTGTAGAGGGAAAGGACCTGGTTTGTTACAACCTGCTGCACGATTCAGCGCACAGCCGCCCCTGGATTTGCTCCGCCAAGCCTTTCAATAAAACATTTCTAATAAAAAAAAAAACACACACATAATTAATACTCGAGGAATGGCACAAGCTCTCCAGTCATTTACAATGAAAACACATGTGGAGGCATGACACCCCACTGCGTCAGGCAGCCAAGTGGCCAATCAGCGGTCTATGTGCGTTTCAAACTGAATAGGGCGGTTTGTTTGGGGAACAAACGTTAGCGTGTAAACAAACTATATCCATAGAACACTCTCCATATAAAAGTACAACTTTTTAACACCAATTTCTATTTTCTACTCATACACAGGAACCTACCGCATTAAGTTTGCAGCAGGTTTTTGAGGCAGGCACAATGCGAAAATAGATACTTGTTTTCTTTCGGTATGACGGCAGTGTTTCCTGCTCAAGAAATTGGCATTAAAGTACCGATATGATTCAGTCTAATGTTTGTCAATGGATTCAGTGCACCGTTTGTATCAAAAGTACAGCATTTACTGCACGAACACTGTGGCAAATCTGTTCTACACAACAGGAACAACAATTCACTGTAGTGATGAGTGTGATCAAGGATGGCATCGGCATCATGTAGTTAACAAAATAAAGAATTGTCAACATACCTTCTGTTGATCTTCTTGTTGTTGAAACAAACGCTCCGATCGGGGAAACACGTAAACATCCAGTTAGCCCGCAGTCCTTTAATTCGTTTAAAATTTCTGTGGTTGGCGCGTCCAGTCCGGTACAGTCTTGCAGCTGGCTGGTACAGGACGTGACGTCACGTACTCGCGAGGCACATTTAAAGACACACAGCACTTAACCATAACGTATGTCTAGGGCCATCCCTCCTGCTTTGTAGATTAATAATTTCAGTCTATGCTTCATAAATTATATGGCAATATATTGAATTGTCAAAGTTGCTGTGCTTTGTCAGTCACACAAACAAAAACCGGCTGAACCAGTGTCCAAAAACTAGAATACACAAGCAATGCGGTTTTAATAGCCCAGCCATTTCATATGCCTCTGAATGGCTATTGTTAGCACGTAGGTAAAGCTCGCTTTAATAGCCCAGCCATTTCATATGCCTCTGAATGGCTATCATTATCACGTAGGTAAAGCTTGCATCAGCGCCTGTTCGAAACAAAAGGTCGAAACTGGACGTTATCTTACCCCAGACAAACGAGCTGTGGGTTGTTTAACAGTATTTTATTTATTTTCGGAGTAGTTTTCAATAAGTTCAACAGCAATGGAGAGAGAGAGAGAATTAAACAGCCTGGATATTGTGATTCGAAGATAATATTCCAAAGAAGGCATATTACTAATGGCTAAAATCTGAATAATTATCTATTCAACCTCTATCTACAGCATGTAAAACTGTGTAAGCAGCTGTTTACTGCCCTGTGATTTAGTTTCATATATAATGTATAGAAAATATGCAAGCAAGAATATTGGGGGGAAAACCCTAAATCGGGAAATATGCTGTAGTTAAAGGAAGTCACCTAAGTGTAAAATACCAGACAACTTCTCATATCAACCAAAAAGCAACCAAATCCTAACTACAGGGGAACGTTTCAGTTGCATGGTTCCCTAAACGTTTAGGGAACGTATGATTCTCTAACGTTTTCTCTGTAACCAAAGGTAACGTTCTCTAAACGTTAGCTTTTGGTTTGGTTCTAACCTAACCTTTAGAGAACCAAAGTCTAACGTTCCCTGAACGTTCTCTGTTACTAGGGAATAGCATGCAATTCTAAACCTGAGATGCTACTGGTCTGCGGGACACGTAATAAGGGTCACAATACTTCACGGCAACATTACTAAACCCAATTTTAGCTTATGAGTTCAATGTTTTACCATAGCGTTGATATTTTAACACACCAAGGAGGGAGGCTCTAAAATGCGCTACAAAGCAGCGTTGAAGACGTTACGATCAAAACACACACACAAAAAAACGACACATTCACAACTGCCATGCAACACTTGTGATACAGAGGGACCAACTCTTCTGTGGCGCTAATACTGGCACAGTAGTTACACAGAACAGCAGCAGTGTAATAAACTAATGAGTGTTGCTTTGTTTCACCTCACGTCAACCGGTATTTTTTATTTACATTTATTTCGTCAGGCAGCCATCATGGAAAACCAGTGTCGACACCACAAATGAACAGCGCAGACCGTCTTCTCTACCTAAAGACTACTACTGCACAGGTTACAGCAGGCTTCTATGACTACACATCCATCATGCACCACATAATGACAATTTAGGTAGGTGGGTGGGTGGGTGACTGGGGGGGTCGTTGGTCAGCAGTGTCTGCTGATATTCAACGGTGTTGGTGGTGGAGCTCACAGGATGCTCTCGCGCTCCTCTCCGAAGGTGACGGTGTCGGAGGAGATGGTGGTGATCTCAGGTGGGTCGCCTGGGTTCAGCCCCCTCTTGAGGTGGACCACGCGCACGTTCTCGTTGTGCAGGCCAGTGGTGGTGCTGCTCGTAGAGGAGGTGCTGGTGGTGCGTGTTCCGGAGCCTGGGGTGCCGCCGGGGGACTTAATGATGGCATCACTCCCAGAGCTGGGGGCGTTCTCCCCCGCAGACTGGCCTCCTCCTCCTCCGCTGCGCTGGGCGTTGGTGTTGTTGTTGAGGGTGGTGTTGCTGGGCGTGCGGTTGAGGTTGTAGTTGCGTGAGCTGGGCCAGCTCTCCTCGGGGCTGCTGGCCAGCAGGCTGCACTGGTCCTCCGAGCAGATGGACATGCGCACCACCGCCGGGTCCTGCAGGCCGCTGAGGCTGCTGGGAATTCCACTACCGCCCGCTCCTCCGCTGCCGGCACGTTTGCGCGCCACGCCGTCCTCGTCCAGCTCGATCAGATTGGCCCGCTCCAGCTGAGACAGATCCGCCTCCTCGTCCTGCAGCGAGTGATTGGGCGAGCTCTCGCTGGACCGCACCCCCGAGTCGGACGAGTCCTTCTTGTCCAGCATGCTGTCGGTCAGGTAGTCCTTGGCCTTGGGGTCGGACGCGGACGCAGCAGCCTTCTGGCCGTCCGGACGTCCAGCCCCGCCGCCGGGCTTCGGTGCGGGACCCTGGTCCGACTCTTCGGACTCGTCGTCGCTGGTAAGCTTCTGGTAGCGCAGGCCGCCCCCACCTCCGACGCTCACACTGCCGGCCTTCAGCTTCAGGTCCGCGGCCGTGCCCTGGAACAACCCGCTGCCCCGGTCGCTCTTCTCCGACGACCCCTTGCGGCCCAGCAGGCTCCTGTTCGACCCGTGGTCCAGCTTCTCGTCCTCTTCAGTGATGGGGTCCAGTGTGGCGGCGTCGGCGGCATTGTAGTCGGGTGCATCGGCCGACCCTTTCCCCCCTCCTCCTCCTCCTCCTCCACTGTTGCTCCCTCCGCCCCCACTCCCGCTCCCACCACCGCCACCCCCACCGCGCTTGCCGAACTTGTCCTTGTCCTTGAGCTTGTCCTCGGAGCCCGAGTGGGCGAACTGGCTGGGGTGGGGCGGCGCCGTCTTCTCGCCCCCCATGTTGGCGCTCTCTATCTGGGCCATCTGCGCGATGTACTCCTGGTAGGCGTTGCGGTACTCGGCCTGCTGCTTGTCTGTCAGCTTGCAGATGTCGTTGGACGACTCCTGGGAGTTCAGGCTGGACATGCTGGGGGTGCGGTGGATGATGCCCTGCATGGGTGGGAGACAGGGAGAGAGAGAGATGAAGGGATGAGAAGAGCAGAGAGGGAGAGAGAGAGAGGAGAAGAGGTTATAAGAGAAGTTATGAGAACATTATAAGATAAGTGTAAAAGGGAATTTCTATTTAAAGCTCTGGTGGAAATGATGCAAAAGAACCTAAGACTTTAAGAAATAGGAGAACACTAACAAACTGGAGACAGAAATAGACAGAGACCTTCCATCTAATACCATTTAATACTGATTAAATATCGCCCCCCTCCTGTACTCTCAGGGAATGACCCCTTATAAAAAAATCCATTTAGGTTGTAATTCATATGTAATAACATTGTAGTTGTTGGAAGCAACAGAGAAGTAAGTATGGGATAATGTACAGTGACAAATACAGCAAGTAAACCCCAAGAGAATGATTCTGAACCCTAACGCTAAGTGAAGTATGGTGTTCCTTCTGTTAAACTCTGTTAAATCCTTCTGTTCCACATGCAGTTTCAGTTAAATGTCCTCTGTTCTACTGCTGCCCCCCATAGCAACAGTTGGTCATACATAACAACAAGTTTGGTAGTCAGTATATACCAGATCTTAGAACATTGGGGTCATCCTTTCATTACAGTACATTACAGTACATTGCATTACATTACATTACATTGCATTAAGCTGCACTTTTATCCAGAGCGGCTTGCAGTGAATTAGGTACAGGGGACAGTTCCTGAAGCAACATGGGGTTAGATGCCTTGCTCAAGGGCACTTCAGCCCTGGGGGGGCAGGGTGCAGGAGAGCGCTGGTTATTCACTCCCCCCCACCCACATTCTTCCTACTGGAATTCGGAATTCGACCCTGCGACACTCCAATCACAAAACCAACCCTTCTAACAGTTAGGCCACAGCTCATGCTCATTCAGTTCAGTTGGACCTTTCTGCAACACTTTGACAAGCTTTGTCATAACTTTGTCATAACTTTAGATGCAACGCTAAATGGACTGATGGTGGATCAGACACAAGTTGAAATCTGCCACTGAATGGAGGGGAAACTGGAGTAGACGTGGCGGAGGCTGAAGCAGAAGGAAGAAGGGAAGGGGAGAGGACACTCACGGTCCAGGGTGGGGCGACCATGCGTGGCGGAGGCTCGTCCAGGCCCACATTGCTGAGCTCCTCGAAGCTGAGGTTGAAGCTGTACATATCGTGGCCAGCACCGGCGTGCGGTGGGGCGTTGGCGCGGCGGACTGGGTCGGGGTGGCCCACCACACTGCCCTGCTCACTGCACACCTCCTCCTGCAGCACCTGACTCTCCACGTTACGCAGATCCATCACCTGGGGGGGACAAGGGGTGTGCACAGGTGGGAAAAGAGTGCAGGTAGGGTGGAAACAAACCAGGGTGGTCACTAACGGACACATGCTATACACTCAGAAATCAGTTGCGTAATCGTTTCATTAGTTGAAAACAATTATGTGTGAGATTTCATGCATTTGTCAGAAATAAATTACTAGGTATGCATCCATTAGAAATGAGTTACCTAGTTACTAAACTTGTTACATAAGGCATTATCAGGCAGCGGAAAAAAGTTTGTAGTTACCTACAAACCTACAATTGACAAATCAAAACACATGAAATCAATGGGCCATAGCCTTGATTTTTGTGTGAAGGTCATATGGACCACATCGGTGTAGAAGTTAAAGGTCAGGGGTCAGGAGGTCAGACTCACCATTCCTCTGAAGAGCTGCCAGTCACCAAAGTTCATGTTCATCTCCTTCTTGAGCTCGTCCAGGTTGCACTGGGACAGCACTCTGCCGTTCACATTGGCCTAGGGAGGACGGAGGAGGATAAGACCCAGTGTGCACATGTAATAACACACACTCACACTCACTCACATACTGTACACACACACACACACACACACACACACACACACACTGACAGACACTCGCACTTGCACATGCACACAGAGTTTAGTGTCTTACTTTTTAATTTCTGACTTTGACAACTGTTCCTATTCTTTTTAATTCTTTTTAATTAAGTCTTACATCTAAAAAAATTGAAGCCCCACTGTTAATCACTGAAACACACCCACACACACACACAGCCACACACACACACTCAGACACACACACTCGCACACACATTGGTAAAGTACCTTCTTTACGGTGGCAGTGTATTGGGCCAGCATGTTCTGGTCCATCCCCTCCATGACTTTGATCCGCTCACACACGGCATCTGTGTTCATCGAGCTCAGCAAAATACCTGGCGCTCCCGACACCACTGAAGCAGAGCCCTAATACCACACACACACACACACACACACACACACACACACACAGAAATAATTGCATCCAGTACTTAAAATGCACCGATGATCCAGGCACTAACCCCCATGCATTTATAATCAACCGATCTAAATGACTCCAAACACAAGTGATTTACTACGGGAAAGATCAAACGCTTTGTCGACTTTTTCAGAATCACCTTTTGTGACAGATGGATTAATTGAATGTTTAAGAGAAAAAAGTAGAGAAAAAAGACAGCAGCATTTTTAAAGAGGTGTTAGTAGGCTAAAGATCTAGATGCATCACTGTGAACACTCCTGTTTTTTGGAACACTTGTGGGCAACATATTGTCAGAAAGAGTAAACACACACAACAGGAAACACACAGTGTATTACAATCACTCAACATCAGTGAGGTAGGTTGTTGGGCATAAAGTGTTGGTTTGGGTACAGCTCATTTCAAAATACAGCAGTACATTGTCTATGGGTACAAAGGGCTATGTGCAGTAATTATTACCAATGTAGGATATGTGGGTCCCAGAACTTATTTTGATTTCTGCATTCAAAACCTTCGTCTGTTTTCCTACATTTGGCTAGTTTTTGGTAACACTTTATTTTACGGTTCCTTTTTAAGTGTATCTACTTGTGACAACATGTAATATAATGTACTTACACTGTACATACCTAACACTTACCCTAACCCTAACCCAATGGTACAGTTTAAGTACATAATGTTACATATTGTTACACTTTGTTACACTGTACCAACTTGATGTAGCAAGAGTAACCTAGTTTTTATTTACAAGGTTGATGTCATGTAATCTCACATATAAGACAGATACAGTGAGAAGAACAGAGTGAACTTCACTTCTATACACTTCTATTCACAAGGCATGTTTCCTGTTGTGCATGCATCTTTGACAAGATGAAACCCACAGAGTCTGCTCTCTCTTAGGGCAGGGGTCTAAGTCAAAACCTTGGCCCAAGCTGACTTCCAGGGAAGCATCTACTTGGAAGAAAAAAACGTAGCTTGATCCAGGTCTTGACTTGTTAGCCCCATATCCAGAATGGGAACCACCCTCATCAGTCGGTGCCTAGTGTCCCACGGTGGGTTAATGACACACCACACACGCTGATCATATTTAGTGACTACAGCAGGTCTAGGCTGCACTGAAGATGAGATGTTAGCTAGCCAACATCATCTTCTCACTGCAGGGATTGACAGCAGAGGTGACCCCAACCCTAAAGGCATCCTTCTGGAAATCCACCCTTCTGCCCCTTCCTCTATGGCCCAAAACTTGGCTCAGCTGGAGGGCCTTCCCATGGGCGAGGATTGTGGGGGGGTATCAGGTCTGGGGCATAGCGTAAGGGGCAAGAAGGCAGAGCTCTGGAAGTCTAACTGAACTGGAAGTTCACCAAACTCTTGTGGCATCATGTAGAACCAGCTACCACTACAACCCTCCCCTTCCCCACCCCCCCAAAATAAAAAAAAGAAGTCAGAACTCTTTTTAAGGGAAAAAAGCGAGAAGCAAGTCCCTTGGGGAACCTTTGGGAAGGCGGGGGTGCATTTCAATGGCCAGAGAGCAGCCAGGCCGCGTCATTGAAACAGACAGCTCCATAAGAGCAGAGCTGAAAACAAGAGAAGGGATAGGGATAGGGAGGGAGGTGCGCTACATTCTAACAGGAAGTGGGGGGGAGTCTCTTTGGTGAGAAAAGAAGAGAGAAACTTATTTTAAAAAGAAGGGTGGAGGGGAAGGAGGAGACTAACTGGGTGACAGGCTTATGAGTGTACACTGTCAACAATACAGACGTTTGTTACACTGGCAACACACAAGGCACTTTGGACATCAGTTATGTGGACTGTATTTTTAGTAATTACATGAAAAGATAGATATACCTACTACCTTCTTAGTACTTTCTCACATACAAAATACATGTAATAAATATACATAAATGCATAAATACTGTTGCAAGTACTGTAACCTGATACTGTATGAGCCCTAGGATAAACATCCTCCTTCCCCACAGCAGGTCAAAAAACTACATTTCCCATGATGCATGCAGAAAGTAGGAAGTAGGGGCATGAGGCAGCAACAGGGTGGGGGATTGGGGTTGGGGGGGGTATTAGTGTTAGAAAACTGCGGCGAAGCAGGCAGAGCAGAGAAGCTTTAGGCTGAAGAGAACCACAAGTACCTGCTTCTTTTTCAAAGATGGTACCCTATACTGCTCAGAGACAGAGAGGTAGATGGCAGAGAGAGTGAGACAGAGAAAGAGAGAAAGACAGAGAGAGAGAAAGAGAGAGAGAAAGAGGGAGAGAGGGCAGAGAGAAGTATGGAGACTGTGAGGGAACATACACAAGTCTTTGGTCATAGCACAGTGAGAGAAAACAAAGGGGTTAACCTGCAGAACATCACAGTCAATGGAGAAAAATGTATCAGTGGGGCTGAGGTAGACACTTGTGATCGTAGCCCATGAACAGGTGTCTACTGGCATAGTGTTTAAGGTTTTGTGGTTGTGTGTGTGTGTGTGTATGTATGTATGTGTGTCCGTGTGTGTACAATCTAGCAGGAGACAAGGGATTCTTAATCATGTTGGCAACTCAACTATACACATGTGTGTGTGTGTGTGTGTGGAACCACTGAAATTGGGAATAAAATGTGTGTATGTATGAGAATGAGAATGGTCATGTTCCCTGTTCCCTGTCTCGAATGTAACCTGGTCAGGCGACAGGGCCAGTCTCACCCGGTCACACACACACACACACACACACACACACACACACACACGGTGGCAAACTCAATCAGCCCCGAATAGCAGCTGTGTGTCAGGAGCTTGGCCAGGACAGAGGCAAGCGCTGGGGGGGCGAGAAAACAGCGTCCGCAAGAAGAGCAAGAAAAGACACAGCTCAAGAAAAACAACATAAAAACCAACACATCACCCTTTCACAACCCTCCCCAACAAACACACCTTTTTTCCCAACCCTCCATCCATGCCCTTATCCACCCACATACACACACACACCCACACACACTCTCTTTTATTCCCAACCCTCCACCCATCACCTTATCCACCCACACACACACACACACACACACACACACACACACACACACACACACTTCTGAGTGGTGAACTACTGCTAACTATGCTTCTACGTGTGCAGCTATGCGCTACTGTCTAACACACTCTGTACTTACGGGGGCGTGTCCAGTGTCTCTGGGGTGGGCGGGCTTAATGAATGGGCGTGGCTGAGGAGGCAGGACATGGGCTGGGAGTGGGAGGGGGCTGCCGGGGTACTGGCGCGGCAGCTGGTATAGATGGTGGGGGAAGTATGGCTGTATGGGTGGGTGTGAGGGACAAACCCAACCGGGAAAGGAAATATGTTTAAGGCGTGAAATTAACAACAACCAAAAAACAATGAATGCAAATAATGAACCAACACAGGCACAAGCATCGAATACACACAGATGCAAACATGTGTACACAAACATACATGTGTGCAGTATACACACACACTGACACTGACACACACACACACACACACACACACATACACATACATATACATGCATATATGCACATATGCACATGCATGCATATTTTTTACATGTGAATATGCAAAAATATACAGCACATAATGATAAAACAATGAGAACATCAGGGCAGACCATAAATCACATTACACATAAGCAGGGACTCTTTCTTTCTGTCTTGCACGCACGCACACAGACACACACACAGACACACACAGACACACAAACACACACACACAAACTGCACAAAGACATGCACCACATGGCAAAACTAAATCATGAAACTCAAATCAGATTAACTGAGAATGAGGGAAATATGAGGGAGTCTGGCAGCAAGACAGTGACTAAACTGATGCCATTGACTGGGTCCAATGTGTGTGTGTGTGTGTGTGTGTGTGTGTGTGTGTGTGTGTGTGTGTGTACCCAGGTCTAAGGAGTACCAGATCTCCAGAGTAGCCAAGTAGGTATCTGTGTGTGCATACTAATTATGATTTGCAGGTGAACCTGTTATAGTAGTTTCCCTCTTGTAGTATTTATGTGTGTGTGTGTGTGTGTCTATGTGTCTGTGTCTGCGCGCGTGTGTGTATGTTTGTGTACGTCAGCGCACTAAGTGCGTGTATGTGTGTGTGTGTGTGTGTATGTGTCTATGTATGCGCGTGTGTATGTATGTTTGTGTATGTCAGCGCACTGAGTGTGTGTATGTGTCTGTGTGTGTGTGTGTGCATGTGTATGTCACCACCCCTGAGTGTGTGTAAGTGTATGCCTGCTAGGGAGTGTGTGTGCGTGTGTGTGTAGTGTGTAGTGTGTGTGACTCACCCGGTTGTAGAAGGGGTGCTGGGGGCCGGCCATGCCGCTGTAGTAGCTGCTGTGGGGCTGGGGAGAGGCGGCGGGGGGCGGCGCCACGAAGGGGCCCGTGAAGGAGGCGCTGGGGGAGCAGACGGAGGAGTGCTGGCTGTACATAGAGGTGGGGCGCGGGGCCCCCTCCTGCAGAGGCATGGCGGGGTACGGCACCGCACCCAGGTTCAGCTGCTCACGCGCCGCACGCACATCTGGGGGGTGGGAGGACAGGTAGACAGGTGAGACAGGTAAGGGGGGGGTGGGATTTACCGGTAGACAGGTAAGGAGGGAGAGAAGGAGGTGGGGTGACAGGAGGAGAGGTATAAGATGGGGGGGGGGGAATGAAAGGTGATGTGTGGGCAGGGGGGCAGCAGCAGAAGGACAAGCAGAGCAGGAGGAGAGGTGACAAGAGGAGAGGCAATGAAGGGAGAGAGAGCAGAGAGCCAAACAACAAGGACGCAGGTAGACAATGGGGTGGTAAGGTAGAGTTGGGGGGTGGGGGTAAAGGAAAGTGCGGAAAAGTAGGCAAAAAACAGCAGGAAAATAGAGGGATAGGAGAAAGGAGGAGAAGGAAATGAAGAGAAAGGAACCAAAATGAGAAAAGTCAAGAGGAAAGAGAAAGAACAGAAGAGAGGGATACAGAGTAAAGGAAAGGCAAAGAGAGATGCATGTGAGGGAAGGTAGAGATGGAAGTTGACCGTGATGAAACGGCATAGGAAATGAAAGATGGAGCCCACAGGTAGGGAAAAATAAAGAACGTGGAGAGAAAGGAGAGGCCAGGAAAAGGGGGGAAGCAGAGAGCATTAGAGGAGAGAAATGGAGATGGTTGGAGAGAGGAGGAGAGGGGGAAGGGGGAACCGAGAGATGAACGAGGAGCAGAAAGACTTGTCAGCGTGATACTACGAGAGAGAGAGAGAGAGACAGAGAGAGAGAAAGAGAGAGAGAAAGAGAACGCAAGAGACAGGGAGAAGCAGCAGTAACAGTTGGCTTCGATTAACATAGCGCTCGTTTGCACTCTCGCCAGCCCTATTGGCATTTCTAAATAAGATTCCGTTCGCTCGCGTTCCAGAGAGCCGACCACAGGCTCGCTAAGACCCCCGTCCGTCACAGACGCAGCGACGCTCTGATTCACTACTGCACTCGTCCGCTCCCCCTTCACTGTCTCTCCGTATGCTTCGTAAAAGACTTCTGTTTTTTTTATTTAAATAAAGTGGAGGGAGGGGGTATGGGGGGTAGGGAAAGGGGCGGGGGGAGAAAAGTCACTCCAGGTCCACTCCATGCCAGTAAAAACAACCACAAATTATTCACAAATCAAGCCTTCCCCAACCCCACTGCCATAAACACTTCAGCAGAAAACCCAGGAGCACCTTCTCCATGCAGCCCCAATCCTGTGGCAAAATCATTTTCCTTTCTGCCCGAGCAGATTAGACAAGACTCTAACTTCATTGTCTATCCGCAGAATATCAGTATATACAGTATGTCACAAAAGTGAGTACACCCCTAACATTTTTGTACTTTTTTTATTACATCTTTCCATGGGATAAGTCTAAAGATATAACACTTGTACAATGTAAAGTAGGCAGTGTACAGCTTACACCTACTTTACATTGTATCAAAGTGTTATATCTATTAGGATATTTAACCAATTTAAGAAAAAGATAATATGATAAAAGATATAAAGATAAGATAATATGGTCTTATTTACAGAAAATGTAAAAAGTGGATAAGTACTATCTCCTGCAGTTTGTGCATGTGTAGATTACATGTAGAGTGCTAATTCAGAGTGCTGCAAAAAGTAAAGCAAAACACACACACACACAAACCACGTCTAAAGTCTGTGTGCTAGACCACCGCATATGAGTAGATAATGTCTGCAAAACCAGTAATTTGCTCTCAAAAAAAGTCTTTTTAATTATGATGTTTCAGACATAAACCCCTCAGACATGGTGGTGCTATTGTGAGCTTTTTTTTCCCTTAGCTATACTACAGACCGTGTTGACAAGGAATTCTGGGGGTTGTGGTTAGCGGCCATTTTATTTGTACCTGCTATGATCTCACGGAGCTTGGGGTCCAGGTTAATGGTGCAGGGGAGGAAGGTTTTGATGTCGCGGGCCGCCAGGACTGGCGTCCGTGAAGACAGGAACACCTCGAAGCTACGAGCGTCGCCATCAATCTCCAGAAGAGGCTCCACGTCTTTGGTGGTGGGGATGTTCTTGGAGATCCTGGAGACACAGACGCACACGCAGACACACGCACACACACACAGACACACACACACACACACACACACACACACACACACACACACACACACACACACACACAGGAGCACAGAAGTACAGTTATTTTGCCTGACAGGCATAAGCTCTGTTCCAAGGACAGTCCCCACTGTGTAAGGATACCTGCGTTTAATCGATTCCCGTTTGATGAGATATCCCTTTCATCTCATTTACCTTCTGCACATGATTTACAGACAACACGAGGTGTTGAGAGACATAACACCGCCTCACCATGATTCCACCGTAAAAAAAAACAACAGGCAAAGACATTCATCTCAGAGGTCACAAAAGCAGCTTTCCACATTTGCCGCACCTCCGGCCTGTCAGGTAGTAGCTGTTGCCAGGGGGCGATGGGGTCTCCTTGGACATGATCAGATTTGCGAGGCCTGGCTGAGAACTCCAGCGCTCAGCGTTTTGACACATGAGATGAACGACATTCATGGAACATTCCAGAAGAAACAAAAGAGCGCCCGACGGCTTTATTGACAGCTCGCAGGATTCTGGCACTTTGCAGGACTTTCCCCGAGTTCTAGTTTTAGAGCTAGCTTGTATTGTTTTTGAACCACAGAAGAAAGGGCTGGCCGGACAGGAGCATCATGGGTAGGCTAGGCGTCAGGGGCATTGTGGGTGCGTGTCCAGGGTCAACACACTGTGGTAAAATTGACGCCTTTCGCAGAGCTGGTTTGGACCGTTTGCTGTTTAACGCACTGACAGAACTGAACTGCAGTCAGATGGTTTCACTTAGGGGAGACTTATGGCCTTTTCCGGAAAAATGACTTCAACTTCTGTATAAACCCTCTCCTTAAATATAAACCATGGTTTTTTATTGCTTTCTCTCTCTCTTTTTTTGTTTCTGCTCAGTCTTCTCAGAAAAAAAGACTGTAGAGGCCGCCCTCTGAGGAACACAGTTTAGAAGAATTTTCCCTTGCCGTCAGTCACTAAAACTTGTCCTTTAAGAATTAAAAAAAATCTTGTTACAGTGGCTGTCACTGCGGCTTAATTACTGAAATCAGATCACTTCTGAGACTATGAAACAAAAAAAATGTGTCTCTCTTTGAAACTAATTACTAACTAGGCTGCCTTTGCGTCATTATATTAGGGTAATAATTCTTGATTAGATGAAATTACATTTTTGTGGTATTATTCGAATTTCATCAGGAATTGTTTGGTTCAACAAAATTATCCCAGAAGATTTGCATAATTAAACCACTGCAATAATGTTAAAACAATAAAAGGAAATTAATCTTGCAAAAAAGACATGTACATAATGTCACTGTTTACAGAAAATTACACCGATGTTTGTGTATGATCTGTGGCATGACTCATTATAACAAACAAATGTGCTGGCGGCTCTGCCAAAAATTATCAGAAAAAAAAAAACTAAACTTCATACGGCAACCAAATCTTACAAACCGAATGCATATGGGAGCACATGTATATAGACTGTGGGTTCATATTTGGGTGTGCATTTGCATTTATATTATATGTTTTGCATGGGTTTGTGTTGTGGCAGTAAATCAGTCATGTCTTGTATGTGTATGTTTGTGTATGTGTGTATGGATATTTGTGTGTGTGTGTGTGTGTGTGTGTGTGTGTGTGTGTGTGTGTGTGTGAGAGACAGAGAGAGCGAGAGAGAATGTGTATGTCTGTATGTGTGTGTTTGTTTGTGTGTACCTCTCGTAAATGCTCTTGAGTGTGGCCTGGTCGGGGATGCCCTCGGTCTCCTCCAGGAAGAGGATGAGCCAGGATGTCCGGTAGGGCCACTGCTCCGTCAGGTTGATCCAGGACGCCAGGCGGTCCCAGTTAAACGTAATCTGATTGGCCCGCAGCAGACGACCTAGGCAACAAGGACACCAGTTATTGGTGCTCCAGGATCCCTTACATTTTTACATTTCAAAGAATTTTAATTTAAACTTTTGGCTAATTGTGGTTGTTTCTTTATATATCTTTCTAACACATCTTTTCTGGTCTGTTTTTTGCATTTTGATTGCTTCCATCATCAACATTCGGTGTTTTGCCCATCACTTCTCATCTGTAAGTCATCGTTTTGTTTCATTGTGCAAGTTACTGGACAGTGCTTACACAGACAATTCTCCAGAAGATGTGACTGCTTTTGCTCTCTTTTCTCTTTCTCTTCTCTCTATCTCTTTTCTTTCTCTTATGTAAAGAATGCCCCTACTGTAGAGAGTTTTAAAAGCAGACTCAAGACGAAACTTTTTTCTGATGCCTTTTCCTAATTTTTATTTTTATGTTTTATTTTTTATTTTATTTTCATTCTTCTTCTTCTTATTATTATTATTATTTTAATGGTTTTGCTTTATTTTAAATTGTATTTAACTTTTTAAATCTTTAATTGTATTTTATTTTAAAATTTGTGTAAAGCGCATTGAAGTGCATTTATGTATGAAATGCGCTATACAAATAATTTTGACTTTGACTTTGACTTTGACTCTTCCCTCTGTCCATGTCTCACCTGTCACGGACACGATGTTGAGGAGCCTCTTCATGGTCTGGGGGCTGATGTCGCTGAACCAGTCCTCCGTGACCAGCAGCTTGGTCAGGTCGAAGCTCATCTGCCTGGTGACGCTCCTCTGCATCTGCCGACGCCGGTACGTGTCCTGTGTCCCGACCCAAACCCAACCCAAAGTGACCCGTACCCAAACAATGGAAACACTTTGTATTAAAGAAGAATTGTAATAAAAATGATATTCTGGGTAAGTGATACATTTTTCATAAAGATCCATTTAAACTGGATTGTTTGGAATGATGTTTTTAACTGTTGGCCATGACATAAGTAGAGTTTATTTGTAGTCAGAAGGAAAAGTGACCACAGGGTTAATATGAGCCGCATGATGTCAGCACCCCCCCTCCCCGCCCCCGCAAGGGATCTTGCACAAAATATCATCCGAATGTGATTCACTACTAACCCCTCCTGACCTTTTACAGTAACATACTGTATAAACACAATGTTGGACTCACTCACACACACAGTTACAAAGCGTTATCGTTCGATGTCAATTTTAGATTTCAGTGATGATTCATTTGGCAAGTCCATTCTAGGCCCCTTATCTGTATTGCACACAGATCCTTCATCCACAAGTATGACAACAGTGTGTGTACATGTAGTTATTAGCTAATTCCCCAAGACCGAGGGGGTGGGGGTGGGGGTTGTTCTTGGCATTATTCCAGGGGAGCTTAAGAGCACATCCTTTTAATTAGCTTAAGATTCATGCTTCACTTCATGGACGATAAAACAAAAAAACAGAATGAGAGAAATAAGAAGAGTGAAGAAGAGCCAGAGAGAGGGAGGGAGAGAGAGGGAGAGAGAGAGAGAGAGAGAGAGAGAGAGAGAAACAGAGAGAGAAAGTGTGACAAAGAGAGAGAAAGAGAAAGACAGAAAGACAGCAAAACAAGAGAGTGAGGACAACAAAGAGGCTCCCAGAGAGAGAGAGGCTCCTGTGAGCGGGAAATGGGATTATCCCTACCATCCCAGTTTGGGATCAAACACTTTGGCTCTGGACTAATGGACACCTGGTGACCAGGCTGATTGGTTGATTTGATAATAACAATGTTGTCTCCCGCATCATCTAAATCCATCATCTAAAGGCCTGGTGTGTGTGTGTGTGTGTGTGTGTGTGTGTGTGTGTGTGTTTATATTTGTAGGGCGTGGGAACTCACCCTGCGGTTCAGCGTGGTCTTGCTGCCAAACTTGGTCAGTTCACCCAAACTGTGCTGAGAGAGCTTCCTGTCCAACTCCTCATGCCAGCCTACAGACCCACACACACACACACAACAAAACACACACACACACATACACACACACACACACACACACACACACAAACACACACCAAGACACAAACACATACACACACACACACCAAAACACAGACACACAAACACTCAGATGCAAACAGACACATACACACAGACACACACCATGACACAGACAGACACATCGAGACACCAAAGACAGAAACAGACAGACAGCCACATACACAGACGGACATCAAAGTAGGAACAGACACATACGCAGATAGACACCAAGAAGACACAGATAAACAGACACAAAAAGACAAACAGCCAGGCAGCCAGACAGCCGGCCGGCCAGGAAACATGTAAGTTGCTTTGGATCAAATGTCTGGGAAGTGAAATGTAATAAGCATCATGAGCTGGAAACAGACAGAGTCTTAGAGTGACTAAGATTCAAGGAAAAAATATCTGATGTCAAAGCCAGCCATAAGGCCAGCACAACAAATACTTTAAAGATGTCAAATGTCTTTGAATAATCCTTGTCATTTTTCAATGTTGTACAGATTTAACAATCAGTTCCCTGCTCAACATTTACCCTCATCTTATTTTTATCCTTTTATCCTTTAAGGATAGAGAGAGGCAGGACAGAAAATAAAATAAAAAAAACTGTTGCATAATGAATATTACAGTTTTTCTCAGTCGCTTTGGTACTTTTCTCACAACACTATTAACATTTGCGCAGCATTTAGTGCATTTCTCAAAACAGTTAGTGCAAACTGCAAAACCTAGTGGATAACCTGCAAAAGCATGTCACTTGCTCAAAATGGATAGTCAATTCCTCAAAATCAAGTATTCATGTCAATGAAACTGCCAGTGTCATCAAAATGAGAAGTCTTGACATCATGTTTATGAACAAGATAGTCAAATGGCTTTGTCATGTTTTCATTATGACAATTACTTCTCTTAGTGTTTTCCAATGCAGGAAAAAAAGGTTAGAACTCATTGACACTACCTGAAAATGCTCAAGACAGCACTATACACTACCTGTACAGCCATTTTACGTAAAACTACAGTAAACAGTACACGTTGCTGTAGGTAGGGGAGTGAGTACAAGACACTGAATATGTACATTTCCTATTTTTACTGTATATGCTCTTTGCAATTCTACAGCATTGTGCAAAAGAAAAATACAATACAGTCACTTATTTAGAACAAACATAAGAAACACCCTTTTGGTAGAGCTGTGCACAAATGTGAACAACATACGTAACAGTACATATTGTAACTGAAAATAGGTAAATCATTCTGGCACATGCAGACGTTCTTGTCTGTCTAGCCATATATTTTCATCTACATCACAACGGATATCATCCCTTGTGATGTAGATGTGATCCTGGAGTGGTAAATCCACCGTCTGCATGACTCTGCTGCAACAGAGCAGACCATTTACAGTGCTGAACATTAGAGTATACATACAAGACATGTTTTACCTGTACATACTAGTGACGGTTGAACTAATAGTTATGAGAATTTACATTCTGATCTGAGAAAAGCACCAACGCAACTGAGAAAAACTGTAATACTTCACACACCTCCTTGTGAGTAAAAGCTTAAGTTCACCTGAGAGCAACTGTTCAATTTAGGAGACATTTCCAGCAAAAAAAATTATAAAGAAAGGTATAAAATTTGCTTGACAGAATTTGATAACGAGTTCAACAATTTTGTATGTAATGACTCAAGCAATAAAACTAAGACTATTAGTTTTATTGGGAATGACTATTCAGCATCCACAAGTATAGTTCATTTTGACTGACATGACATAAGCAAATTAAAATGTTAAAAAACAACATTGCATTGTATAAAAGCAACTGACACATGTCCAAAAGCATTGGCAATTTGTTCAGAGGAAGGAGAAAATGCTATTATGAGGTGCACAAATGACTAAATGTTGTGGAGGTTGAACTAATAGTTATGAGAATTTACTTTCTGATCTGAGAAAAGCACCAAAGCGACTGAGAAAAACTGTATCAAACATATTTAATTTTTTTTTTGCGAAGATGTTCAACTGTTGTTGAACTCAATATCTGTGTTCTCTAAATGTAATGTTCACCACTATCTGTTTCAATCCTTTTCTTTTGCTGCACAGGTGAAAATGCCTTAGACTGGCATACATTTACTTCGAAGTGGATGGGCACTTTGTTTGAACTTTAAAGTTAAACCCTCAAACCCCCCAACTTCTGTTTGCTGATTGCTGGTTGCTAAAACTAAAACTGAACTAAAACTGAAGCCTTATGAAAGTTTCCTACTGTACCAAACAGCACTGATGGCTGAGGCACTGTGGCAGCGCTAAAAGCCTGGCTAAAAGTGGGTGGGCACTTTGTGTGAAAAGTTATTGGTTCCACCCTCCAACTTCTGTTTGCTGATTGGTTGCTAAAAAAATGAATCAGGGGAAACTAAATCCTTAGAAGAGTTTCCTGACATACTTAGTACTGTAGCAAAAGAACAGCATTGAAGTGCCTACCGTCAGCGTTGCCGGCGTCCCCGTTGGCGGGAGCGGTTGCCGGGGCACACATCTTCTTGGCGCTGCTCAGGCCGCGGCTGTTGAGGAAGACGGGCAGGTGCACGATGTTGCGCATGTAGTCGTGGCCGTTGATGTTGGAGTCGCGCAGCACGCTGTTCAGGTTCTGGTTGATGGCCTTGATGATGATGTGCGGGTCGCTGGCGAAGATGGAGATGAAGGGGCCCTTGGAGAACAGCACCCTCACCTGGACGGGAGGAGACATCGCACCAAGAAGAAAATAAAGAATCGAGTATTTGCAACATTTCAAACATTTTACATCCAAATTTATACTAGTCCAGGTGACTGACTCCATCTGAGGTAAACATCAAATTCAATTTGCAAATGGCAAAAACTATACAAAATTGATTTCACATAGTAACAAAGACTATGACTGGTTTTGTAAAATGCGGCACAGATCTATTCATGACAACGGGGCTCAAAACACATAACTTCATTAAGTGTCTGTGAAATTACGTCCATCATATGACAAATGAAGGCAACTGTTAAGGTAGGTAAACCTGTTATGAAAGCAAAAAGTGGAAGATTTATTTATTAAAGACAAATGGTCATAAAGGATTAGTCTACAAAATAAATCTCTACGTTCCAAGTCTGGCTGCCAATCCTCCTTCAGAGCCAAAATGAGTCCTTTCTCCTGCCACCTCCTCAGACAGGTAATCCAACCGTTCGGTCAAAGGAGAGCTCACACACGGGTGTGAGTTCTTCTTTGACTGAACGGTTGGATTACCTGTTGGAACCAACACACCCACCAGGCCTTAAAGTTATTAAAGACACGATACCCCTTTGGAATATATCTCCTCAGACAGGGAATCAAGATGGTGGTCTCATTATGACCTTATGCCCATGACAGCCAAATCTCACAACTCCCAGAGACACAAGTACATGACGTAGAGCAGACTGCCAGAGGTAATTCTGGTTCACGCCTAGTCAGTGCAGTGCCTCCCTCAGGCTCTCCACTCTACTATAAGAGATCACAGGCTAAGACAGAAGGTCAAATAAGCTGTCTACACCAATAAGATAGTGAAATTAAGGTTACACTTTATTTTACTGTGCCTCTTACATCATGAGGGTACAGTGTAAGATGTAGATACACTAAAATAGGAACTGTAAAATAAAGTTTTATAGATATATTTTTATATATTTGTGACTTTAATTTTGTAATATTGACCTAAACTTATAGATGGATGTGCTAGTAATGGAAACATGCAGGGCTGAAACAGGGAAATGTTCAAAGTATCTTTAATTTCTTGGTTTAAGGGGAGTTCTAGGTTCTGGTACTGACCGTGTCCAGCATCTGCAGAACCTTGTCCTGCTCGCAGGAGTCCAGGCCGTCGATGATGACCACCAGGCGTGTCTGGTTCTGGGTGAAGCTGTCGATGGTTTTGGCCATCCTCGCCATGAGCTCCACCTCATTCTTCAGCACCTGGACCACAGGAGGACACAGGCAATGCATCAGCCACCGTTTAGGGGACAGTACTCAATGGAATTGTATATACCGTGCATGTGCATGTGTGTGTGTATGTGTATGTGTATGTGTATGTGTATGTGTATGTGTATATATACATACATTTATATATAATTTTTTTAGCACTTTTATATCCTACGAAACCTATTACATTTAAGTCTGAGCTGATAGGTGCTGACCTCACAGGTGCAGACACCTGTGCATAACTGACCAGTGTGTCTGTGTGTAGGTATGTGTGTGTGTCTGTCTGTGTGTGCATATGTGTGTGACACTGTTTTTGTATGTGTGTGGTGTGTGTGTGGAGTGTGTGTGTAACGGTATGTGTATTCCCACTCCCCTCCCCTCACCTTCATGAAGCCCTCGCTCTTGAGCTTGTGCATATGGTGTGTGTGTGTGTGTGTGTGTGTGTGTGTGTGTGTGTGTGTGTGTGTGTGTATTCCCCCCCTCACCTTCATGAAGCCCTCGCTCTTGAGCTTGTGCATGCGGTTGGCGGCGCTGTGTGTGTGTGTGTGTGTGTGTGTGTATGTGTGTGTGTGTGTGTGTGTGTGTGTGTGTGTGTGTGTGTGTGTGTGTATGTATACC
This sequence comes from Setipinna tenuifilis, assembly GCA_030347295.1. Lineage (NCBI taxonomy): Eukaryota > Metazoa > Chordata > Actinopteri > Clupeiformes > Engraulidae > Setipinna > Setipinna tenuifilis. The sequence goes on from CM059282.1 coordinate 18,580,299, forward strand.
TTCATGAAGCCCTCGCTCTTGAGTTTGTGCATGCGGTTGGCGGCGCTGTGTGTGTGTGTGTGTGTGTGTGTGTGTGTGTGTGTGGAGTGTGTGTGTGTGTGTGTGTGTGTGTATACCTTCATGAAGCCCTCGCTCTTGAGCTTGTGCATGCGGTTGGCGGCGCTGTGCAGGCGCTTGCGCTGCGAGTTGAGCACCGAGTCGGCCACCTGCCACCAGGTGCGGACGTGCAGCAGCAGCGCCAGCCCCACCACGCTGGCCATGGACACCATCACCGCGTTGGCCGTCTGGTTGCGCCCGTCCACCTGGAAGACGGCCAGCAGCGTCATGCCCGTGATCAGGCAGCCCAGGATGAAGAGGAAGATGATGAAGGACGGCACGCAGCACGTCTTCTTCCACGTCTTCTTGCCTGGGGGGGGGGGGGGGGCGGAGAGAAAGATTAGATGGATGGATGGATGGATGGATGGATGGGTGGGTGGGTGGGTGGATGGATGGATGGATGGATGGATGGATGGATAGATAGATAGAATAAGTAATTGAAATTGAGGTTAGACAGACAGACAGACAGACAGACAGATAGACAGATAGACAGATAGACAGATAGACAGATACATAGATAGATACACAGATTGATAAATAGATACATAGATAGATACATAGATAGATACATAGGCAGAGGTAGAAAGAGACAGACCCGCAGTGAGTGAGATAGAGAGCGACAGAGAGACAGAGCAAGAGACAGACAAAAAGAAAGGTCATAATTGTGGAGGGAATACAATCATCTTCTGAGACCCAAGAGGCTGCTGCTTGACCTCGTTGCCATGGCAGCGAGGAATAAGGTCTAGGTGTCTTAAGTGGTTTCTACCACTCAGACTCAACTGCGACACATCCATTATTCAGCCAGACAGCCACTATGTGTGTGCAAGCAGAGGCAGCCTCTCACAGACAGAGGCTCTTCTGAATCTCTAGCACAGTGGTTCTTAACCTGGGTTCGATCGAACCCTAGGGGTTCGGTGAGTCGGTCTCAGGCGTTCGGTGGACCCTTGGTGGAACCGCTAATGTATGGTTCATTTTGTGCACCAGTAAAAATATCATATATATATTTTTATTGTTTACTACAGAAGGGTTCGGTGAATGAGCATATGAAACTGGTGGGGTTCGGTGCCTCCAACAAGGTTAAGAACCACTGCTCTAGCACAGCTGACCATGTACAATAGCCAATGTATTGGCTCAATGACCCAATGCACAACGAAACCTCGCACAAATGAGGTGTGCCGCTCACCACTGTAAACGAGCAATCCTTCGTCAATACGTTTGTTTACATTCACTTCAGTATTACTTACATGACTACAATATTAAGAATACTGCTGTTGTGTTTGTGCTTGCAAACCCCTCATCCTCAATTCATTATCCTGAATTTTCCCAGATTTTCATAAATCAGACTACAATGTATGCTCTAAAACAAAAAAATGGGATAATTTTAAAGCTTAATTCTTGGTAAAGAGACTACCTGCATTTAGAGAGTACACAATAATAAAACACTGCAACAAAACAAACAGAATAATAGTATTTATCATTTAAACAGGGATAACAATACCAGGTTTTCTCTGTGTTCATGTAAACAGGCTATCCTGGGTATGTTAAAAATTGGGGTAAACCTCATATTCGGGGTACTGTATTGCATGTTGCAACACAGACCAGAGGTGTCAATCCCGGGTTCAGAAAGTAAAAACCCTGCCACAAATTTGATCCAACTAGCTCTGAATCAGCTGATCGTAACGAGCACTCAAGACAGGTAGATCAGCTACTTAGTGAAGTCACCTGCGTTAGAAGGAAAACGTGGAGGGTTTTTACTTTCTGAACCCGGGATTGACACCTCTGACACAGACATGGTGTCTTTCAAGTCCTAAATAAGAATTCTGGATATTGTGGGCAGTAGCGGTTTTAGGCAGGGGCGAACAGGGCAGCCGCCCTGGGGGGCCATTTCGTGGGGGGCGCCACGAGCGCTTGGGGAAAAAAAATAAAATAAAATAAAAAGCTCTGTGTGCTGCAACTGGCACATTGGCGCCCCCTAAGTGAACTGCAGTGAACTGCAGACCTAGCTGAGAAGGTGCCATGCACAGAAGCAGCGTGTCTCTCTGCCTCGGGGTGGAGGGGGTGCTGCGAGGTGGTCTCACCCGGGGTGTAAAACACTATAAAACCGCCACTGATTGTGGGAGGGAGGGGCAGGTTTTTACCCTGAGCGTCTTCGTTTTTGAAGACCCGGAAGAGCCTGGTGGCCAGGAAGCCAAACTCCCTCTCGCAAGCGTCCGACAGCGTGGCGATCATCTCCGCCATGGACGTCTCGCCACCCACACTGGACAGACGGTTGTAGTCTGTAAACAGGAACCTGGGGAAAGAAAAACAACAACAAGGTCACACTTTGTCAGGTTTATCTGCAAACATCCCGACAGTAGTGAGTATGTGTGTGTAGGTCCTGTTTAAACTTTGAGTGTTTTGTATCTATGCATGTCTGTGTATGTGTGGCACCTGCGTATGAGCATCTGTACTTAGTTATAGTTATGTGCATGTTATGTGTAAAGCATGCATGTGCACTAGTATGTGTTTGTGACAGTGTGTGTGACTGAATAAGAGGAGTCCATGGGAAAAATGGGCATAGCCACAAAATCACATTTTTCAAGTTACTCCCCCTATCAGTAGTTGCACTGAAACCCCATCTTTTTCAAAAGTAATCCTGTGAATAAACGACCATAGTCTCAAGCTAGAAGCATTTTAAAATAGCATTTACTTATAAAATCAAATCTAAAATCAAACTTGTAAATTACATTTTCTCAGTTTCTGCATTTTGTGACCATGGCTGTTTTTCCCGTGGACTCCCGTGGGCATATGTGTGTGTGTGTATGTATGTATGTGTGTGTGTGTGTGTGTGTGTGTGTGTGTGTGTGTGTGTGTGTGTGTGTGTATGTGTGTATGTGTGTGTGTATGTGTGTGTGTATGTGTGTATGTGTGTATGTGTGTGTGTGTGTGTATGTGTGTGTGTGTGTCTGTGTGTGTGTGTGTGTGTGTGTGTCTGTGTCCATACCTGACAGGTAGTGCTCGAGTGGTCTGCTCGGGAAGCTCGGGCGGGTTGACGAACATGAGCTTGAGGATGAGCTCCAGGTATCCGATGTGGCGGGCCAGACGGGTGCTGATGACCCAGGCCCAGGACCAGCTCTCGCCCTCCCGACGGCTGCCGAAGTACACCACCACTGCAGACAGGGGGCAGTGATGAGACCACGGGTCAGTTCTACACACACGCATATCTATGTACTGCTGCAAAGCCAGCCTGTTGTTCCACTGTTTATCTAACGCTACATTGCCCTCTATCGATTTATACAATCTATGGGCTTACAGCTGGACTTTGTCAGCAATTAAGTTGTGTGTATTTACAGATATAAGGCTCTCTTTATCAACTCAAGTTTCTAATTATTACAGGCAGGGCAAGCAGATCAAATAGTGTCCATGGATGGGACCTTCAGCTGACCTTTGTTCTAAAACATCAATTTGACTTTAAGTGTACATCAAAACCTGTTTCTACCAATAACTACTAATAAAGATATTGTCAACAAAAAATGCACAACTATAAGCAGTAACCATGTCACAGAGCTGCTCCATCATAACATGCACATTACACCATGATTATATCATGGTGAATAAATGACTGATATATCATTTACAAATGGGCTAAAAGTTAAACATATCAAAATATAACTGCATCTAAATGTGTTGGAACAAGCGTGAAACTACTGCACCTGATAGTATGTGTTTGCATACATTCCAAAATCTCTGCCAGCAAAATATAACAAACAGGATCATATGCTGTGGTGTGGCCATCTTATTAGTTACATTACATTGCATTGCATTTGGCAGACGCTTTTATCCAAAGCGACTTACAAAAAGGAGGACATAAGCTGACAGAGGTGTAAAAGAAAACAGAGTAAGCAGGCAACCTTTATACATACAGGGAGGCGCATGTGCCTGAATAAGTTTCCCGGAGCAGGGACACTACAGCCATGCATACTGCCACATGGGGACAGAGAATTCTCTAGGAGACTCAGGAGACTGACCGAAGAAGACGTAGAGCAGGGCGAGCAGGCTGAGGGACACGGCCACGGCCAGTTTGGGGTCCACGGTGAAGCCCATGATCAGGGCCACGGAGCCGCAGAAGAGCAGGGACAGCACCACCACCAGCCACGAGAACTGGAACAACGGCTCCACCTGCTGGCCAGCAAACGTCTTCATCTCATCTAAAGGACGGTGGAGGACATGGGGGGTTTAGGAGTAAGATTGGAAGAGATGTATATAGAGAGAAAAAATGGATAAGAAAGAGAAAGAAAGAAAGACAGAAAGGACGAAAGAAAGACAGAAAGAAAGAAAGAAAGAAAGAAAGAAAGAAAGGCAGGCGGACAGAGGCAGACAGAGAGAGAAAGACAGAGAGACAGAGAGACACACACTTAGATAGATAGATAGATAGATAGATAGATAGATAGATAGATAGATAAAGGTTAAAGACAGAAATGGAAGAACAACAGCACAGACTCTTCAAGCAGAAGATGTTCTTTACAATACAGTGAGTATATGTGGATCAGGAGACATGGAATGTGTAGCGGCTATTTTTTTTTTTTCACAGAACATTCTGGAAGAGTGTCGACCACTGTGTGCCCCTCTTACCCTCCAGCTTCTTGAGCAGGAAGGACTTGCCGCTGCCCCACTGGGCGTAGAGCCCCACGCAGATGGGCGGCTGCATGGTGGGCTCACTCAAGATGTCCGCCAGGGCACTGCTGTACAGGTCATAGCCCAACATGTCCCCGTCAGACTCAGTGGGGGAAAGATGGCCTGGGAGGGAGGGAGAGAGAGAGAGAGAGAGAGAGAGAGAGAGAGAGAGAGAGAGAGAGAGAGGGAGAGAGAGAGAGAGAAAGACAGACAGAAAGAGACAAGAGACAGAGAGAGGGGGGGGGGGAGATGGGAGAAAGAGATAAAATGTTACATCCCTTTATGACAATGTTCAATGTCATCATAATATATTGCTATGATTACTGTAAAAATGGAGGATGATGCATTAGATGCATTATTATTATTATTATTATTATTAGATGAAATGTGTTATTGACAGTGATGTTGAATTGTATGAACTGTATTCTCTTCTACTGCTTTTCTACATGAGAATGGAGACACCCCTTCCCCTCACATAAACGCACAAAACCAAGAGGGAAGGGCTAAGGGGAAAAGGTAAGACAGAGAAAGGAGACTTACCACCTGGAAATAAAAATGTTCTGAGCAAAAGTATCCATAAATCCACACACACAGCCCATCATCGGCCACCAAAGCCAATCCTCCCTCCCAACCCCAACTGCACCTACTCCTGTCCTACTCTACAGTATGTCTATGCAAGTGACAATAAAACATCCTTGTATCCTTGTATACTTGTAAATACAGCATAGCATTGTTTCTAGAAGAATCCAGAGGACACTTACGGGCCCCAAAGATCTGTGTGAGGATGCTCTTCTGGTGGCTGCAGTCGATGTTGTAGGGCGTCTCCCCGGCCTTGTTGGGGCGGTACAGCAGACGGCCATCTTTGGGGTTCCTCAGCAGAAGCTCGGCCAGACGGCGGCTTCGGCCCCGGATGGCGATGTGGAGGGGGGTGTCCCCTTTCTGGGGGAGGGACAGGAGAGAGGGATCAATGTGTGGTGCATCAACACCCAAGTGATGATGGGAACACACAAACAATCAACAATACATATAGATATAAATATACACACATGCAATCTAAGACACACACACACAAATCTAACAAATGCATTTTGAAATTATTCTTTTAACCATCTTATTTTCACTTACTTAAACTTTTCTTATATTTATTATATTATATTTTTAATCTGTAGTTAATGCAATGTGCAAAAATTAAACATAAATACTAGAACTGCCCACCATCATTTTGTATGGTTTTTGATACCAAAAAGCTGTATATAATATGAAAAGTTGGTACTTGTACTTAGGTCTCTCTTGACTGTACTGTACTGCATCTCAGAATGCGGAATCATGAGAATAAATAAAAAAATATACATACACACATAGACTTTGAGACCCATACAAATAACACACTGAAATGAAGGCAAAGCCTTACCTTGTCCACAGCAGACACCTTGGCCCCCTTATCCAGCAACAGCTCCACAATGTCAATGTTCCTCATCTTAGTAGCTTTGATCAGAGGAGTCTCTCCGTCCTACACACACAGAGACACACGACAGTTAGAACAGCTCAGCATAAAAAGCCCACAAACATGAAGCATGGACTCTATCGTTCACATTAAAGTCAGAATGGAAAAGATGTAACCATCTAAGTCTACTTACTAGGGGAGTGTTGTTTTAATACAAAAAAACTATTTTTATACTTTTGTGTAGGCCTACAGAAATACTTTCAGAAATTGTCTATTGTAATTTATGAGTCTTCTATCTTCCTTGTGTACTCTTGAGTGCCGTTAAAAAAACATAAAAATACTTTTACATCCACTTTGGTGTAGACCTACAGAAATACTTTCACAAATTATCTATGATCATTAACGTGTCTTCTTTGTGTATTTTTGTTTTTATGATTCAAGTATGCTACTAGCCTATCTGCTATTAGACAGATGTTCACTCCAGTATGACACAAGCCTGACTGTCACGAGGAAGACCCCCCCACTGCCATGAGATAGGACCCCGACCCCCACCCGCTATGGGAGCGCTGCTCTACCTTAGTGGTGGTCTCTGTGTCCGGGTTGCACTGCAGGATGTCTCGCACCATGGTGGCGTTGCCCTTCTCCACTGCCCAGTAGAGGGCAGTCTTGCTGTCCTGAGGAGGCGGGGAGCAGAGAAAGTGAGTGAGTGGGTGAGTGGGTGAGTGAGGGAGTGAGGGAGTGAGGGAGTGAGGGAGTGTGTGAGTGAGGGAGTGAGGGAGTGAGTGAGTGAGTGAGTGAGTGAGTGAGTGAGTGAGAGTGTGAGTGAGAGTGTGTGAGTGAGGGAGTGTGTGAGGGAGTGTGTGAGGGAGTGAGTGAGTGAATGAGGGAGGGACTGAGTGAGTGAGTGAGTGAATGAGGGAGGGACTGAGTGAGTGAGGGGTTATGTCAGGGGCACTGCTGGCAGAGAATAGTTAGCATGATCCTAAAGGCTCAACATTGAGCGGGGGCCATTTGGGGACACGATTAATATTTTATTACATTACATTACACATAGCTCACGCTCTTATCCAGAGTGACTTACAGTTATTTAGGTACAGGGTTTCAGTTACACTCCCTGGAGCAATGTGGGGTTAGATGCCTTGCTCAAGGGCACTTCAGCCAAGGATGAGAGTGCAGGAGAGCACTAGTTCTCTCTAACCACTAGGCCACAGCTGCCACATAGTAATATTGCTATTACCAGGAGGGAAGGAGTTAAAAGTGTATTCGTTCATAGGGCCCAAACTTTCTAGTGGCACCTTTGGCTCCCACACTCACAGAGCCAATGCTGAGGTCAGAGGTATGTGCCACCTGTGTGTGGTTTGTGTGTGTGTGTGTGTGTGTGTGTGTGTTTTGGAAATATTGTGTTTGTGTATGTTGTGCAGGAGATTTTGATGTATGTGTGTGTGTTTGTAGGGGTTGAGTAAGTGCACTAGGGTGTGTGTGTGTGTGTGTGTGTGTGTGTGTGTGTGTGTGTGTGTGTGTGTGTGTGTGTGTGTGTGTGTGTGTGTTTTGGAAATACTGTGCGTGTTCATGTATGTAGTGCAGGATATTTTGATGCATGTGTGTGTGTGTAGGGCTTGAGTAAGTGGGCTAGGGTGTGTGTGTGTGTGTGTGTGTGTGAAGTGTGTGTGTTACCTGGCCCCTGATGTCAATGTCAGCATATTTGTGCAGCAGCGCTCGCACAATCTCCACATGGCCTCCTCTGACTGCGCCAATCAGCACCGTATCACCACTCTGAGAAAACACACACATACATAGACACACACACGCGCACATTTTGCATGTCATATGATATACAGTATAATTTGGTATTTTGAATACTTAAATGTGTGTGTATGTGTGTGTGTGTGTGTGTGTGTGTGAGAGATATTGTGTATGTGTGTGTGTGTGTGTGTGTGTGCGCGCAAGTGTGTGTGTGTGTGTGTGAGTGTGTGTGTGCATGTGTGCGTTAGCCTCTCACCCTGTCCGGTATGTTGACGTAGGTCCCGGCGTCCAGCAGGTCCTGCACGATCTCGGTGTAGCCCTCCTTGGCGGCGATCATGAGGGCCGTGTTGCCGTCCTTGTCCGTCATGTTGACGTTGGGGTTCCTCTTCAGCAGCTCCTTCACCACCTCCGTGTACCCCCCCTTCACCGCCACGATCAGGGCCGTCATGGAGTTCTATGGGGTGGGGGGAGGAAAAGAGGGTTAGATGGGGGTGGAGGATGGGGGCAGAAACTAATGTCTATGTATGTAGTATAATATAGTATTATTATATATAAAATATGTATATGTTTAATTACTATAGGTATGTTTATGTTATGTATAAGTATGTTAATTACTATAAGTATGTATAATATAAATAATAATTATATTAAAATTATTACATTATAATGGCTTATCATAAGATATTAGCATTATAAACGTAGCACAACTTTATTTTCTAAATCAGGCCTTTTTAAGGCATGATTAAAAAGTTATGATGTTGAGCATATCGACCGAATTTGTTTTTTATACATTATTAGTTATTTAAAAAATGTATTTATTATCGTTTAAAATCTCCAACCCCTCCAGCCTATAACAGCAAAACAGCAAAAAGGAAGCGCATGAAATATGAGGTCACATACCGCCCCCTCCTGGTCAACATCAGCTCCGCTCTCCAGTAGGTGCATCACACAGTCGTAGTGGCCCTTCCTGGAGGCCCAGATCAGCGGGGTGGTGCCATACTGTACGAGAGACATGTAACAGTACATGTTACAACCGATTACTGTGTTGGTTACAACCGGAAAAAAAGTGTCATCTTTACAGTGTCTTGCCTATCATTACATGTTTATTTTGCAGTGGGTGTTGGGGTAGTTTCTCAAAGTACTCAAAGACTGATTGAAAGGTTGTTTTTCTTAAAAGGTGTCATGAGATCGCTCACTCTGCCCGTTAACAAGCTCTCAGCTCTCAATTCATTTATTCATGTCAATTCATTCATTAATTTCAATCCCCCCCCCAGCTCCACTGATTAGCCCCAGCTGCACCCACTCCGCTTCTGCATTGGCTACCAGCTGCACTGCATCTCCTGTGTTAATCCCTCTGTGTGTATATATAGCTCTGTCTTTCAGCTGCTCTTTGTCAGATCGTCTCTTCTCCCACTGCTGAGCAGAGACACCTCAGCGGGACACGCACACACACACACACACACACACAAATCTCCCTTTTCCCCCAACCCTTCAATAAACTCTGTTTTTTGAACGTGACGCAATTGGGTCCTCGTCTGTCCTGCCCTCGACAAAAGGGCAATTTCTCCCATGTTAAAGTCTTTTCATTTAGCAACTATGCAAAATGCTAGTTGTCCAAAAGTCTTTCAGCACATCATACTGTCTTTGAAGCAGATATTTTAATACACTAAGAACATGGAGATACAAAATGAACAGAACAAAGCAGCAAAAAAAGTTGGTAACAGCATCATAATGTCTTGAAATGTGAAATAAAATCAATATCTATATATAAACACGCAGTGAGTGTGCGGTACTATTCAAATTTTTCTAGAAGGATCCATTACTAACAACAGAAACACTTCTGCAAGAACACTGTTTCTATCCTTAAATCTCTCTGTTCTCTGTTTCAGAATAGAGGAAGTACCGGTCAGCAGTTTCTGTTCGAGGTCAGTGGGTTCAGTTCACGCTCACCTTGTCGGAGCAGTTGACCTTTGCCCCGTGCTTCATGAGGAGGTGGACAATGTCAGCGTGGCCACGCCCTGCCGCCCAGATGATGGGGTACACGCTGTATTGCTGTGACACAGGAACAGGAAGGACACACAACAGGAAGGACACACAACATTAGGAACACAGAGGCCATCCTACAGTAAAGCACTGCTAAATAGAACACTGTCTGACTGGCTCCCATAGTCTATGGTTGGTGCAGAAGTGTTACGAGTTTTGAAGAAGTAGACATGGTATTGAGAAAAGGGTGAAAAAATTGCTAAAAACTGCAAATACTAAGAAAAATGATCTCAGGGAGGTGGTTCATTGTGTGAAGCTGCTTGAAGGTTTTGCTTTGTCAAAAGAACGTTCCTTCTTTTAATGTACAGTATGGACAGCTCTGTTGTTTGTTTGTGGTTACGTGTATATTTATGTTGCACTGATAAGTTCATACGTGTGTTGTGTCTTACTTACATGGCCTGTGGTGTTGGGGTTGGCTCCTTCCTCCAGGAGAACTTTACTGACCTCCACACGACCTTTATAGGCTGCCCACATGAGTGCAGTCCAGCCGCCCTGGAAGAGACACACACACACACACACACACACACACACACACACACACACACACACACACACACACACACACACACACACACACATACACACACATACACACACACACACACACACACATACACACACACAAGCAAACAATAGCAGTCTTCTGTATTAACTGTACACAATGGCTATCTACTGTACTGTAACTGGAGAAGTAGCCGTCTGCAGTTTTTTGCTGGAAAAAACACGGCATCATATACTTCAGTTTAAATACAGCATCATATTTCTGAGATCATCTGGATAAAGATTTTTTTTCATACTTCACCTCTACATCAAGTTCATGTCACAGGTAAGGGCCTTAGTCAATATATGTAACATATTTTACAAGAATCTGTGTTCATTAAGGTGCTCATGTGAATTTGATAAAAGTACTTATCTACTGCATGCATACTGTTTGTACCAGTGGATTTTATATGTATAGAATAATTTCTTTTATATTTCATTTTATGTATTACATTTCCTCTGTGTACCTACTGTCATTAAAATCAAAAGAGTTCTATCTTCCTCTTCCCTACAAAGACATGCATGCTATTGTTTCATTGGGCAGTTTCAGCTACACTGTTAAAATAATATTGTTTATTATTATATCTTTATTTACTGTTTGTGTGTGTGTGTGTGTGTGTGTGTGTGTGTGTGTGTCTTACCATGTCCCTGTGCTCGATATAAGCACTGCTCTCCAGCAGCTCCTTAACCACATCAACATGGCCTTCCTTTGCTGCACAAATGAGAGCAGACCAGCAGTCCTGCAGAGAGAGAGAGAGAGAGAGAGAGAGACAGAGAGAGAGAGAGAGAGAGACAAGGGGGTGACAGAGAGAAAGACAGAAAGAGGAAGATAGACGTAGAGAGATAGAGAGAGAGAGATTGACAGACAGAGAGGGGGGGAGGTGACAAAGAGAAAGAGAGAAAGAGGGGGGGGGTGAAAGGAGAAAGAAAGTACAAAGCAAACGAACATGAGAGAGAAGAAAAGGCACAACTCTCCAGGGAAGGTGATGGAGAGAGAGAGAGAGATGGGGGAGCAGAGGCATGAGGAGGGAGGGAGAGGGAGGAGTGGGGACGGGAGGGGTGGGATGTCAGGGTCTCATCACCATGGAAACTGGCACACAAAAGAGCGGTGTTGCCAAGGAGACCTGTGGAACTAGCCTGAGGATGCTGTGCAGGAGACGGAGCCAATATGTCGGCTGGCAGGAGTGTGTGTGTGTGTGTGTGTGTGTGTGTGTGTGTGTGTGTGTGTGTGTGTGTGTGTGTGTGTGTGTGGAGCAAAAAGAACAAGGAATGCCCTTATTCCCAAGAAGAAAAGATGTATACATGATTACACAGCATACATGATTATGAGTCAGGATATGAGTGTACGTGCATGTGCAATCTGTGTGTATGTGTGAATGTATGTGTGTGCATGTGTGCAGTGTGCAGTGTGTGTGTGTGTGTATGTGTGTGCGCAGTTTGTTTGTTTGTGTGTGTGTGTGTGTGTGTGTGTGTGTGTGTGTGTGTGTGTGTGTGTGTGTGCGCGCGCGCGGGTGTGTAAGCAGAGAACTGAGGGTGGGGGGTCTGAGGCAGTGTAGGGGGTGCAAACCCTTACCACGTCGTCTAAGTTGACATTGGCTCCCCTTCTGATGAGTTCCTGGATAATCTCCAGACTCCCCTGCTCTGCGGCCAGCATCAAAGGAGTCTGCCCATTCTGGTCAGCGGGAAATAGAGACAGAGAGAGAGATAGAGAAGGAGAGCGAGAGAGACAGTGACAATGAGACAGAGAGACAGATACAGACAGCAAGAGAGAGAGATAGACAGATAAAGATAGTTGAAGAGAGAGAGAACACTTATGCTTATAACCTATTTCACAGACATACTTGGCAATGAAAACTGCAGGTTTAGGAAAAAAACAGCCCAATCATAACTGAGTCTTAATTAATCAGCTTCAGCAAAGTGAAAAATATATATGTCAATGTATCTAAATAAACAAACAGTGCAGTGTTTTTTTTGTTTTGTGATGCAGGTATTTGTCAGAATACACATTTGAATGCATGGAGTGCTTGTGCATTTATGGTTTGATGTATACTGTCTCCATCAATTCAATCCTTATTACATGTTATTTTTTTATTATTTGCATGTGCATAGGTTTGCTTGAGTGTCCATGTGTGTACATATGCTTACATCACTGCGGCCGTCCACCTCCTTAAACTTGTCCAGGTGTGCCTTCAGTGCAGCCAGGTTCTCCTCTTCCACATAGCTGAAGAGGTTCTGGATGGCCATGGTGGTCATCTTGATTGACGTGGTAGTGTCCATGGTGACGGCTCAGTTCCTGTGCACCTGAGAGGAAGACCAGCTCTGCATCAGTCACCACGGCAACAGAAGGCATCACACAAAGGTACCTTGGCAACAAGGGAGGAGGGGTGAGGTCCACAGACATGGGACACAGTCTAATATTTCCGTGTGGGAATTAATAATAGATCTTAAAATTTCCATGCTGAGTATTCTAACAATGCAACCCCAAATTTTAATGGATGTCCAGTAGCCTATACACAATATTTCATAAATTCTTTGGCTTTATCCCACACCCCCACACCTAACATTTTCCATTTTTATTTGTGTTTCGTTTCCTTCTGGTGTGTAAAAGTGGCTTTCAGAAACAGATTGAAACTCATTGGGAGGACGAATCCCTGTGGTTTTCAGAGGAGCCCAGTCAGCAGTACAGTCACACCCAGCCTCGTCTCACACATAAGAGCTTACAGCAATGACACACTAGCTGATTTTAAATAAAAACCTTAATATTCAAACACATATCTATTTTTTTTACATTATTTAAATGTTGTGATAGATGGTTTAGCAGACAGTGAAACAGGCTACTGGTAAGGACAAAACAAGGGTTGTTTAAAGGTGTCATTGCATTGTTTTTTTTTTAATTATTTTTGCAGTGGTCTCTAGTATTGATGAATGCCTTATGAGCTGGTTTTGGTGAAAAGAATTCTTTAGTGCTTCTGTTTCAGGCTGTCCTAGTTTGGTGGAAGAGGTGTGGCGGGGAGAACGTCAGGATTTCGGCTATGCTAATTACAGGCTACCATCATTTAAAGCCTATTCGGTCACAGTACACCAAATAAAATATCCAAACGTTCTAATTTACCTATGCTTTGCTAGCTGGCTTTTTCTAATTCACGAAATTACGTTACTTCGTATGCCCTTTTCTTATCCACTCGTTATTTCATCTATTTTCTTTCACTGACTGATGGACGCAATGGGGGTAGAAGAACATACATATGCAACTCGGAGTGACCTATCATATTTCAAAAAGAGCAAGTAGCCTACTAAAGGGTTTCTCTGGGAATGACACCTCTAAATGTCATCAGAGGATGGCAGACCGAGTGGGAGCTGTCTAAGATAAAGACCACAACAGCAGGTGTTCCCACCACCAGAATTAGCCCTTGACATGCTAACTTCCCTCTCCCTCTCTTTCCCTCACTCTCACTCTTATTCTCTCTCTCTTTCCTTCTTTTGCTCTCTCTCTCTCTCTATGTTTATTATCTGTGCTCACAGACAAACAATCTGACTGGATGAAATGCTATCAGCTTATCACCATAATAACAGAACTAAGCAACCCACAACCTCACAAACCCCTATACTCTCTGGGCATCCTCCACAACATCATATTACCTTTTGACACATCCATTTCTTCAGGAACTACCAGCAGAGCCTACTACCACACATTTATGACCTTGGTCAATCGACCAACAAAGTAGACAGCCTTTGTTTGATTGTTTACCTGGTGAAAAATCTTGCAGTTGTGGTTTTGCATGGAAAGACCAATCTACATAACAGTAGGTTACAGGTCTATGGAATGTGTCAATATTCATTACTGTAAATAAAACAAATGCATAATGCAAACAAATGCATAAACAAATGTAGCCTATTGGTTACAGTGGCTGAGTTGATAAAATACCATGATTCCATGACACTGTAATACAGAAAAAATATGATGTCCATGACATTTGTCTGAGCTGTTCTCATCTGGATAACCAATAGCACCATCTAATAGCATTCAACATACATAGGTCTGCTGCTGGAAACCAGACTGTGTGACATGCACAAATCAACACCAGACACAAAAAATCAGACAACCGATCACTCACAGCAACAAAGAGAAGATGGCAGCCATGTGTAAAAGAAAGCAAACACACACACACACACACACACACACACACACACACACTTCCAAAGACATATTTATCCACCTGCTTCAGAGAACATAATATGTATTGCAGAATCCCTGTGTCCTTGAACTGTGTGGGCGAATAGGTCTGTTTCAACATATACAGTGGCAAATGTCAGGCAGGCTTATGGTGTGTGTGCTAGTAGGTCTGATGCATTATGTATGAGGGCTAACGCCTCGATGTGTGCTCTCTGGCACACACTCAGACAGAACAGAAACAGTAGCCCCGTTTACATGGACACAACATTTCACTTTTAATCTCTTTATTTACAGAAACCGATTCAAAACGTCCCATATATACAGTCAAATAATCGGATTCAAATGAAACCGTTTAAATTTTCAAACCGATTAAAATAGGTGGTTTACACCTTTCAATTTCTTCATTTGAGGCGCATATAAACAGTTCGGTAGAATTCTAATAATCTGATTAAATTCAATCGGATTCAAAAAAGGTGTCCATATAAACGGGGCTACTGTGTCTGTGAAAATATGCCTGCAGGCTCATGGAAAAGCAAAACATTCCTATATCAGCCTGGGGATGGAGCTTTTTTTTTTTTTTGTATCTGGATATAATGACACATATATGTAGTCCACTGTCCTGCATCCAAAGAAGGCCAATAACCAACCTATTTTAAGCTTATACTGAAGACACATTAGGGTGGTCCTATCAAATAGGCCTAGAGCAAATTAAACTCCTAAAGATATTTACGCTTCTTTATTTTCTGATGGCAGTTCTGTTGTTGCAAAAGAACTGAGCTTCTACGGCTACAATACAATATACCGATTTATGTAACTACACAAGGTAATCACTGGCCAGTCAGCCACATCACAACAAACAATTTCGACAGCTTACCGGTCTGTTCACTACACCTCGTCTTCAGACTGATTATTGTGTCTGATAATAGGCCAAACTATCATTTTGATTGACCAAATTAATCGACGAGTAGTTTACACAAATGCCAAATCACAGAGTCTGGATACAAGTAAAAAGCTAGCAGACGTTCACACTTTGCCGAAGCGCAGATGCCTTACTTAGTTACACAAATAACATCTACGAGAAATGACATTCCGTTTTTACGATGTTTTGAGAACAAGTGTACACATCCTATTTCAGTGGTAAGGGGAGCCCCACTCAGACATTCCGACGGGGGCGCGCATCAAACAGGCGATCTATCTGCCATGATGACCCCCTTTCACGACCTTACAGCTAATTGTGTTTTCGCAAAGCTGTCTTGATGAAGTTTTTGACCATTTTTGCAATAACCCCTTAGTCAACATCATAGGGGTGTTGTATATGAACCCCAATTTTAACCATTCAACCACTAACGGTACGGCTTGATTTCATGATGTGTGTACCTCGCTCTTCCACTAACAACATGATAAAATACGTACCGTAATTACATGGTACTAAACACATGACACTAAAATATTAATAAGTGATTATATTCATATGTGTCTTGAATTGTTTGTGATGACTAACGTTAGCCAACTGAGCTTGCATGCTAGCTAGCTAGCGCAATAGATTTACATTAACCAGAGCAGCGCCAACAAACTGTCAATCAAGCAGGCAAGGACATCGCCAAACGTCGGTATCCTAAAATTAATCTCGGTAACAACTTGGGATATTTACCTTAAATGAAGAGAAAGAAGACTGTTTCGATGAACAGACGGTGCCCGAGAGTCGTTTTCGCGAGCTCAACTAGATATTTTCACTTCCCATCTTCGGCATCAGCCATCTTGGGAGACAGAATAGCACCACAGTAACAGGCTGTTGCAGAGCTGCTTCTTCCCAGCTTAGTGCCGCGGCGCTCATTGGGCTACCACAACGCCTACGCCACTGGGGTGACGTGACAACAACAGCGGACAATGACAGGATGGACTTGTTTGGTTGTTTGGTTCATATGCAATTGTAATGGCAAAAATGTAAGTTTGAAAGAACAGGCCATAATATTTGTATGCGCAACATCAATCTGCTGTTAAAGAAATAGCTTCTAGACAGCAAACAAGTGTATGTTGTTTAACTTGTCCACATGTCCAAAGGACAGCAAGAATGTAACATTAGGCTATTTTCTAATGTGGTCCAAAGTGCAAACTTTTACAGCGTGTAAAGGGCAAGTGGGGGACTGTCAACACATAGATAACACAATGCCAGAATGTGCCATAATATTGAAATTAAGGAATGTTGAAAAATAATCTCTAATTTATTTGTTGAAATAATGTTGGCACCTAAATCTTTGCATTACTGCATCAATGTAAATACCAGTCCTGCAGTAAGAACTTCAGTTACTGATTACACAGAAAAAAAAAAAAAACAGTGGTGGGATGACTAGGCCTAGGCAAGTATAAAATACACCTGTAAAGAAATTAGTCACTCTTTGTAGTCATAGAGGCAGGTGCTTTATCCTGTGCAGGGCCTCTGGCTCTCCAGGGCAATGAACAACTAGCCAGCACTCTGGTTGTGGATATGGCCACCGTCATGGTGCAATAATGGACGTGATGAGAAAATTTACACTGAAAACAGCATTATACAGTATCTCCAGTAAACCCACAGAGCCTGTAAACTGTTACAAAGGCTTCTTTGAGTGGGTAAAGACAAGAAT
This sequence comes from Setipinna tenuifilis, assembly GCA_030347295.1. NCBI lineage: Eukaryota > Metazoa > Chordata > Actinopteri > Clupeiformes > Engraulidae > Setipinna > Setipinna tenuifilis. The sequence goes on from CM059282.1 coordinate 18,597,613, forward strand.
GCCAATAAAGGGTTGTCCAAGTAGCTAACAATCCATACATTTAAGTTAAAGGTGTTGATCTGACAGATCGGTTAAATTCCTATGTGCCATAGTTTAGTGAACCAGATTAGGAAAGCAAGGTATTCTCTGACATATAAAAGTCCTAACTACTGCATGTGAGATTTCTGAAAAGGTGTTCTTTAAAGTGCAATTACCAATGTGAGGACAAACATACTGTTAGTCACCAAAGAGTAGGTCAAGTTCATTTTATAAGCCAAGCAAAAGTTTAGCTAAACCTACAGGCCAGAATGATTTAGCAGAGCTCTACTGCCATCTTGTGGCCATAATGGCACACGAACTAAATACAGATTCTCACCAGTGAGAGACTACTATGAATTACACATAATAAGGTGGCCAGGGGGATCCAGACAAGTTGTGGTCACTTCTTAGCAGTTCTGATGTTCTTTGGGGTTTGACAGTGTAAAGAATCTATGTTGAGTCATTGTATTGAAAGTCAGATTAACTTAATGGACACACACAAGTGTTTGTTGGCTCACTGACAGCATCGTGTGTAGTGCATGTTGAGTAGCCCATATTAAGCTACAGACTAACTCTGGTGAAGGAGTGTACACATGACCAAGTAACTATTCTATATAACCACTACATATCCTGCCTGAACATTACAATATGTGCGTACACACACACACGCACACACACACACACACACACACACACACACACACACACACACACACACACACACACACACACACACACTCTCACACACCCGCACGCACAAACACATTATCTCTGACCCACATGAAACTACACCTAAAAACATGCAAAGATGATTTAAACTTTGTCATGTATGTTAAGACATGAAACATGAAATAAGATGGGACCAAATATTTTACTGATGTTGTGCTATCGATAAGACTTAGCAAGTGTGCAAATTTTAAAAGACAGCAAAGAAACCATTTTCAGCCAATAAAATGACATTTATTTGGAAGAATATTATATATATTAAGCCAATTTCATAAATGTAAATGTAATAAGTGACAGTCCATAAAAATGAAGGAAGAGTGTGAGCACATATATAACCCAACTAGGTGGTGAACCAAATAACAACGGGCTCAAAACGTCACTTGGGTGTTTTTTTATGTGAATAAAAGTAAAAAATCAGGGAGCTGAAGTGTCCATCCATCCATCTGTGACCTTTTTGGGTTTTTTTTTTTAGCCCTAAATTGTCTTATTCCTCCTCTCCTTCTTCTCTGCCCTCCTCTGGGCCTCATCCAGGGTTTTCTGTCTTGGCCTTAGCCTCTCTCACCCTCTTCTCCAGCCTCCTGATCTCAGCCAGCTCACTCTCATTGATGACCTGAATGGTGTAGGCATCCTGGGAAAGGAAAGACACAGATTATGACTTGAAAATGCTTTTATAATTTTAATAATAATTTATTTGATACTAATACTACTTTTTTTCAGATTTTGGGACAATCAATCTCTTTTCTATAGTTATGAGTTTTGCCAAGAGTCTGAAAATGAATTCTAATTGCTGTGCCACAGAAAGGAAAGCGATGCTGGGAAGTTATAGTCGACAAGTATACCTTAGGAGGAGCTGGAGCTGGTTTTGGGCTTGCCGGGCGTTTTTTGAACACTTTTCTGAACCATTTCCATCTTCTGTTTTCAACCACAGGCTCAGGGGTCTGAAAGGTTAAGATAGAAATGTTCCAGAGATTTGAACACTTTGTAGCCATTTTTAATTTGTGGACATTATTATTAGTGGCTTCGAGAAAAGCAAGAGGGCATGTCTCACCACCACCACCGAGTTTGCCCGGCTCCTGACGTCCTTCACCAGCTTCTCTTTCCTGATGATCACTGACTTCATTGTATCCATCAGTACCACCTCCTTCTCCTCCCACTCTCTCTCCCACTCCAGCTTCTTCTGCTCCTGCTCCCTCTCCAGGGCCCTTATCACCATCTCATTCTGCTTCTTCGTCTCCTGCAGGAGCTGCTCCAGGTTGAGTCTGTCCTTCTCCAGAGCTCTGAAATACTCCCGGAGCTCCTTTAGATCAGCAGCATCATCCTTACGGATAGGTCTATTTGGCGCCAGAGTCTCTGTGATCCTCTGAAGAGACTGTTCAATGAACTGTTTAGACTTCTGGTGCCATCCAAGCTCCATGGTGGCTGAATCCTTGGGAATCCGAATATCTGTAATCAAAAACAAAGTAGGCTTTTGCAAACGTGTAAGTACGGTATTCCCTTCGAATATCGTCAGTACCTCATAACTTTCTAGGTCGTGGGAATATCTCCGTTAGCGAGTTCTGTACGAATTCCCGTCGAGAATATGTCTTATAATGCACTAAATTACCCCGCGTAAAACGTTATATTTCGTAATGAATTGGAGTACGGTTTAATTACAACTCACCTTTAAATCAGCAAATGTCAAACTATGCGTTGTCAAAGTCGCTTTCTCTAGAAATGTTTTCTTTGACTAATATTAGCTTAAAATGTTTAATGAAAAGTAGAGTGTTTATGACGTCAGTCTGATAGAACGTTAAGTAATGACGTAGCGTATCTCATTTACAAAGAAACAAAACAGCACGGCAATAGATAGAAGCGTAGCGAGAAGTTCTGCCAGAAAGACTTAATGCCCATCATCAATTAACTGTCACCCAATCAGTCACTACTAACGTCTACTAATGTCCTACACCAAATCACCATACACCTCAAAACATCACTCGGGTGAAGAACGTGAACAAAAGTGAAAAATCAGGGAGCTGAAGTGTGCGGATATCTCCTTTATGTCTTGAAGCCTACTGTAACAACACCATCTTCGCCTCACACCTCCATCCATCAGTCTGTGACCTTTTTTGCCTATTTTCTCCTATTCCTCCTCTCCTCCAGCCTCCTGATCTCGGCCAGCTCACTCTCATTGATGACTTGAAGGCTGTAGACATCCTCTTCAGCTATGCCAATGCATCTTGTGTTCTCTTTTGCGGTGTTAAATACGTCCCTGCCATCTCTGCTGGCAGGGGTTGTAGAGTCTTCTCGTGTAGAATCAGACAGAGGACAGAACCTACACCAAAGCTAATGTTGTGCCATGTCATTGTTATGTGTTCTCAAATAAATTCGCATTGCCCCTGAGTCTTTCTGGTTGAAATGAAAAATAATACATCGAAAATATAACACAGAAGAAAAATAATGACAATATTGTAGACCCAGCTGCAACACTGACCACACAATCTGAAAGCTATCTTGTGCCATATACCCCACCCAGTTAGCAGCATCATATGTAATTAATATAAACTGATCTGGGCTATATTCAATTCATTATATAATGTGGACACTGCATTGTAAAGAGTGTAAAAGATTACTACCTGGTCACTAGAATAAATTTCTGTCTATTTCCATGGAAGAATAAGTTGCCGTGAATGTGCAGATAACTGCATGTGCTGTTGTGGAAAACTGGTTTGTACTTTTTAGAGCCCTGGTGTCTGCACTTATGATTTAGTTGGGGATGAACAGAACAAAAACAATGGTGACTGAGCAATAAACAAAGAAATAAATAAATACATAAATAAATGTGTTCATTTTTGTTTGCATTTTTATGGTTGAGCTGTAATGTTAAATTGTGGAGATGGATGGCACACCTCAAGTGACATCTCTGAGGTAGGCTACACTACGCATAAAAAAGCTACACACACAATAGCAGGCCATACAGAGTCCTACGCAGGGCCCATGGCATGTCATGGCATGTCTTTATATGCAGTAAGGGCGCCTTAGCCCTGGTCAGTAAATACACCCCCCCCCCCCCCCCCACACAAACACACACACACACACAGACACACAAACACACACACACCCCTTCTGACTGTACAATTCTTTCTGAGGGGAGGGAGAGGCCCATAACATATATACTGAGCATAAATGTGACCGCTAAAGAATAAGTGGCCCTTTTGGAGCTTAAAGATCATGATTGTTTCTTTTGCATCGAGACGGGTGACAGCTCATCAGCTACGCAGCACAGATGTCTCATAGGCCTATTTTCAGTATCCAGTAGCTAATAATCAGTGAGTGAACACAGACTAGTAGACTAGGCTAATAGACACAGGTGTTGTGGTGGCCCTTCATGTTAAGCTGCCCAAAGTTCAGGCTGTGTGTGAACAAACACTAATTGCTATAAACTGTGATGAAACTATTATGAAGTTTATTGTATAAATAACCACACTCCATTATAGGAACAGAAACGACTTTTAAAGTCAAGTGGCAGATGCATATAATAAGGATTGTTATTCTTTCATTCATCAAATGGTATATTATCTTTTTACAGATTAATTTTTAATGTAATAGGTGGTATGAATTGACACATAACCATGATTACTGAGCACCCCACCACAATGAGCACTGAGCACCACCCAATACAAAATAATACAAATACAATACAACAGTGTTTTAGTTCAGTAGGTATAGTGCCAACAGGTGAGCTGTGTGAGTGGACTAAAACCTCAGCACCAAGGTGTCTGTAAGATAAATAAAACAGAGATTGTCTCAGAAGGACAATTATTGTACACAACAGTATACAATAGTATAGAGCCAGTAGACTGTGGTTAGCTAACACCTCATACACGTAGACCAATGTGGCTGAAAACGCATAACGTCATTGTCTGTTATAGACATTTAGTTGTCTGATTCACCTCCCTCTGATTTAACAACGAAGAAAACACTAACCCTTCTGTTAACAGGTTTCAGTTTAAGGTCAAGTAACACCTCCCATGTAGGATTGTCCACGCACATTTGCTCTCTCGGTAGTGCGTCACCACGTTTCGATAGCATATAGTAACTTCCTGGAGCATCTACACACCTGTGTCCTCGGCAGTTGGTTACAGCGCTTTAATCTTTACTCCCACCCAGTTTTACCTGCCGTGACTTTCTAGACGAGTAAATGGCGCTACATTGAGTGCTGGAAACGAAAAGTTTTTACCGAACACACATTTTGAACGGATCTAATTCACAGTACTAAGAGGTACTATCATTTTCTCGATCAGCTGACTGGACGTTTACAATTTAAGTGAACTGAAATTGAAACACTTCCCACCGTGGGAATACGCTTTCAAACGAAGTCTTTCTTTTTTAATCGACCAAGTGTGTTGAGACGAGGCCATAACCAATTTTGAATTTGCGCATATCCAAAGTGCTTGCAATGGTCTCCAGGCGTTTTATTGGGATATGGACCTGTTTGCTAATATGTTTGGGTCTTTGGCCAGATGGTAGTCTCTCGGACGCCACCGTCCAGAGCTGCACAAAGACATTTGAGAAAGGTAGGGAGGACTTTGTTCTGGATACGGAGGACTCCGTCTCGGACGGAGCCACATACATTGGTGTATCGACTGTACAGAGTCCCAATGAATGTGTTGCAGCCTGTTGTCAAGATTTGAACTGCAACCTGGCATTGATCAAAACTGATGAAGAGCAGGGGTCGGTACAGAACTGCTTCTTGTTTGATTGCCTGTACAAGCAGAAATACGTGTGCAGATTTGTAAAGAAGAATGGCTTCGTCAATTACATCCTTGACTCAGTCTATGACAACTATCTGGATGGACCAACCTCAGGTTTGTGAATACCAAAGGGATATTGAAATTGTAAAGACCATCTCATCTTAGTTCTGTGATTGGCTGTGTTTATTGTCTTGAATATATTCATATATTAGTATATTATATATTAGTTCACATAAAGATTTGACAGGTTTTATTATGTTTCTGAGAAGAGGGACAACTGAGAACAGAGTTTGAATCCGTATCGTGGTCAGCCCGAAACCACACTCTCATCTTAATGCCACAATTTCTTCTGCCCACAGGTGATGAGGACAAGCATCCCATTGCTAATGCGGGGCAGGACATGGTGGTTCAACCCAATGATGTCGTAACCTTGAATGCCCACCAGAGTTGGGATGACAAGAAGATCACCAGCTATGAGTGGAGCCAGGTGCTAGGAGATCAGTCTGTTGTCATGCAGGTGAGATATTCATTAGATGTAAACACAATCTGTTGTAATGCAGCCGAGATGTGCAATAAATTGTTACCCATTTAACTAGTAATTTGGGCTGGTGAGGTAAGCACACATATAGTAGAACATTGTTATTTAGCATGATTGTGGTGGACCTACACGGTGTCACACAGTAGTGATGTCATTTTTTTTTTTTTTTTTTTTACACATGTTGAGTAATGTTTTGATTTCTGTCTTAATCCTTTGAGGAGTGTCAGCTGCTCTCCTACATATCTTTAGAGTCACTCATGTCTTGTGTTGAAACTATAATTTCAGTTATGCAACCATGGTTGGCGGTACTATGTGTTGAATAATTTAAGATAAGTAAATGGTAGTCTTGAGAACCATGTTTCCACTGGTGTATAATTACAAAACTCAAAGGTCATGCTTTATTCTTGTTTGTCATTCACTGTCTTCTTATTATTCTTCTTCCTCCTCGTACAGAAAACTACATTTGCGGACCAAATTGAACTGTCTAACCTCAAGCCAGGTGTGTATACGTTTGAGGTGAAGGTCACGGACAGCAGCAGTCAGACAGACACGGCGCGGGTCACAGTCCTAGTCCTGACACCTGAGCAGTCTGAGAGTAAGTAACCCAGCTTTTGGAACTGTACTACTTCACTACTCTGGAAAACCAGAATTCCAACAACAACAACAACAACAATTCTCTAAAATGGTATCACTAAACAGTCTTTCCCAATCCGGTCTTCATGGCTGCCTCCAGGGTTTAAGTCTCTCATGGCTTTTTACCACACCCAGTTGACCTAATCAAATGAAGCTTGATTGACTAGATCAGGAGAGCTCACAAACTTCAGTTCATCAAAAGAAAGGATTGACTGATTGCTCATGAAGGCTACATTTCCCTGTAAAGAGTGATGATGGCAATTCAGAAATTGGCATTTAGTGTCTGGATAAACATGTCACTAACCATGTTGGATGACAGGTTTCCGGATTGGGTTTATTAGTGGTGGTGTGCGAATTGTGAGAATGTTTGGTGTTGTGGTCAACAGGCATACCTGTATGACAGTTCCTGCTGACCATTTAGGTTGGGTTTAAGATAAGCACCATTAGTTTCACCAATAACAACGTAGACATTTTCCACACAGCTGGACCACACGTGAGCAAGGCAAGGCCACTGACTCAGAGTGTGTGTGTGTGTGTGTTTGTTTGGTCACCTCCCTCTCCAGCCTGGAGCAAGAGCGCTCTTTGGGAACAGGTTTAACGTGTTTTTAAAGTGGATCGGGAGCTGCCATGTTGTGTTGTGTTGTGGGTGCTTAAGGCACCTCCGCATAGCCCTGTGACTGTTGTCATAATGGGAGCTGATGGGACGGGCCACACCCTCACTCACATTTCTTCTGTAAGCGATGCGTCACTCGCAGGAGTGGTCCCTGCTAAGGAAGGGGCTTTATGGAAATGTGTGTGTGTGTGTGTGTGTGTGTGTGTGTGTGTGTGTGGGAGCGTAGCATGTCGCATGTGTGGGGTGTGTAAGTGTTGGGTGTGAGTGTGTAAAAAAAAAAAAAGGGTGTGTGGAAAGTCTGAAAATGTGTGTTGGACAGGACAGGTGCTGGACAGAAACTCCAATAGAAATAAGTTGTGTGTTTTGAGAGAGAGAGAAAGAGAGTGATTGTTGGCTACAAAAAAAGAAAGAGAGCGATGGATGGAAATCAGGGGGGAGCTCTGTTGAGGAAGGGAGGGGAGGTTGGGCTAGCGATTAGGAGGAGAGTGCAGTGGGGAAGGAAGAGGTGGGGAGGGCCATTCCAAAAGAATTAGGGAGGAAGTCCATTGGGTTCATATGGTATATAAACATAAAAAAACGTTTAACAGCTCCCTGGAATGTCAATGTAAATACCAAGCTTCTGTTTGGACATTAAGTTACTTTTCCACTCCATATTTCTGTTTCGACTTTGGTGAACAGGTTTCGGTATTTGATAATTATGCACCTGTGTTATGTAACTTTTTATAGCAAATTGTATGTGAAAGCCAGCTGTTCAATGCCTAACATTTGGTTAGCAACAGATGAGGACAAACATTGCCACAGGCTAAGAGGTGACCAGAACCATGTCCTCCTATTTTGACAAAGACGTTATGCCATTACTTAAACTTAAGAATTTGGAGTTTCCATGATATTTTTACAATTTTGTATATAAATGTGTTGAGATTCAAATAATCTGATAACATAACATATGTTATGATTGAATTAACAGCGATGGTCAACTTGACTTCAGAATCTACAATCCAGTACCACATATTGGTTCCAGTCATTCACAATTGTTAATTATCCTAACTGCTCTGTAATTCCCTTATTTAACCAAACTAGTTTCTTACGTCAGGAGATCTTAGAACAAAGCAAATGTATCCCTTCAGAAATGAGGAATGTATTTAAGATGCTTTGGGCAAGATGCTTATTGTATTCCAAGTGCAATTTACCCTAGATTTGCATGTGTAAATGTGTCCCATCACTTAAAACAAACATAACAATACTTTAGAACTTCAAAGCATCACCAGCAAAAAGATGAGTTTGTCTTCAAGCATTGAACTTGGACCTGTTTTGCATTTCAATTTGGTTTCCCTCAAAAACCACATACTGGACATTGGGGCATGACATGCCCGGGTCAGCTGCTCAGGTGGTGTCAGGTGTCATGTTCACCTGGAAACGTGGTCAGACTCAGAATACTTTATTGGTATTATTTTTTGTTATATACTTTTTTTGTTATTTATTACTTTATTTATCTTTGGGGGTCACTTCTGCAACAATAGAAGTAAACCATAGAAGGTTTAAAATGTAAAACAAAACATTTTTTTCGAATGTAATATAGCCATGCAGGTGCCCTGGAGTTTTTATTGTCATGCCGTTGTCTGGCACTTTATTGTCGTAATGGATAGGATGTCAGCCCAAAAAATATTGTTTTGTTGTTTGCGTGTTGCATACATACAGGGTGCACAGGTGTTCAGGTGGCCGTGTGTGTCTGTCACGTGTACAGGTTGCCATCATTGCTCACAGCAGCTCCTCCCTTCTCTGTCTCGGGCCGTGCCCCTGTCAGTCCTGGCGTGGCATTTAGAGTGTACTCCCGTGGGGCTGCATCTCACGTGGCATCTGTGCTGGCATGGGGCTGGTCCTCACCCACAGGGTGTGCCCTGTGTGACAAATGCTAACATAATTCGTCCTGGACTTGTGGTGTTACATCATGGCAGTCCGTGTTTAGATAAGCGTTTTATGGGCCCTGGGTTCGTAATAGACTCTCCTTGTGTAGCTCAAAAGCAGGGATTGTAGTGCTAGAAGATTGACATGAGGAGGGAATAAACAGAGGGCATATCAATCATTTATGCGCGAGTGATTGCTTTTGGCTGCTGTGGGAAACTATGGGGGAAGTATGTCCATACTTTTTTCTTTGAGTGTTGTAATTATTTTGCATATTTGTAATTAGGGTTTGTGCCGGTTTAGATTTTTTTTCTTACCACGGTCAGTAATCAAGACATTCCCATGGTTTTGTGATATACTGCTTTCTATAGCACCCTCCCCAAAGTGTGTGTATTGAATTCAGAAGTACAAAACATTACACAGATCATAGCATAAGGCACAAATTAAATGTTGTTATGCGTCATGGAAAATTGTGCTCTCCAACATGCGAAAGGTCAGGTTTGCTCCATCTGTTGATGATGGGCTAAGTTTGAAGTTTTGTTTTCAAAACCTTGATTAGGCCTACATGTTATGATTCAAACCCCCCCCCTCCTCCCCAATCCCCCAGATAACATCCCCACATATACACTATGTGCACACAAGTGCAGGCCAATGTTTCAAGAGAATGTAGAATTTTTTATACAATTTTTTTTGTGTGCAGTGATGATGGTGACAAGCTTACACCTGCGCTAGGAGTTACGTGACCACAGTATGGCGTAATGCAGTCACCTCCCCAGCCCTATTTGTATTAATATCCAGGCAGTGTCTCTGACTTCTTTGTGTGCATTCACGTCGGTGTTTGTCTTTAAAAAACAATGTGCATAAGCACCATTAGTCTATATATTAATGCATGTGCATGTATTCTTACTTGCTTGTGTGTGTGTCTGTGTGTGTCTGTGTGTGTCTGTGTCTGTGCCTGTGTGTGTCTGTGCGTGTGTGTGTGTGACGTGCAGGTCACTGTTTGGCCCCTAAGAAAGTGGGGCCCTGTCGAGGCTCTTTCCCTCGCTGGCACTACAATGCCATGACTGACAAGTGTGAGACGTTTATGTTCGGGGGCTGCAAACCCAATGGGAACAATTACCTGACAGAGAATGAGTGTCAGAAAGCCTGCAATGGTGCCTCAGGTACAGTCCACTTTCTCTCTCCCATTAATAGAACACGTGTAATATGGAAGCTTAAAGGTGCTGTTTGTAAGACATTTAGGGCGAGCAAATCGTAAAATGGTCTGTTTGTCAGTAGATGTAAAGGGAACATGTTAAATTGGAATGCTGATTATGCTAACAAGAGTACTGTCACAGTGTTTACATTTTAAAACTTAATTTACGGCCTGCAAGTTCTGTGATTTTGTGTTTTGCCTCTTGCCCCTAGAGGTAAAAGAAGGCTTTAAAGTGTTTTGAATTTGATTGCAGTACCAGTTGTGGCCACAATTCTACATATAGCACCCTTAACTGATGTTCTCATCAGCCAGGGCTTCGACTTTGTGGTGCATTTGATGCAAATCAAAGCGAATGCACGTGTAACTGCTGTTGTCTCCCTACAGCTCTCATCAATCCAGAGAAAGACGGAAGAAGTGTTGATGTAACAACTGAAGGTGAGCTCAACAAGCACACAACATACACCTCCCTTTATCAGGTAGCCATCCTTAGGCTACATGCTATGCACTTTACTCCCCCCTCCCCATGCACAGTTTTAGACAAACAACCACTAATTTCACTGCATGTCCTACTCTACCCAGTATGTCTATGCAGCATGTGACAATAAAACATCCTTGTGTCCTTGTACACACATGCTGTGACAGACTCAACTATGAAATGCACACATAGTGCTCACTGTTTCTCTAAGACGTCTGTCTGTCTGTCTGTCTGTCTGTCTGTCTGTCTGTCTGTCTGTCTGTCTGTCTGTCTGTCTGTCTGTCTGTCTGTCTGTCTGTCTGTCTGTCTATCTGTCTGTCTATCTATCTATGTCCCTATTTCACTTTGCCTGTCGCTCAGTTTGTGGGAAGATGTGCCAGGCGGACCAGTTCAGGTGTGACAGTGGCTGCTGTGTAGATAAGGGCCTGGAGTGTGACGAAGTGGCCCAGTGCAGCGACGGCTCAGACGAGGCAGACTGCAGAAACTGTAATTGAACACATACTTACACTCTCTCTTGCTCTCACACTCACTCACTCGCTCACTCACTCACTCTCTCTCACACACTCTCTCTCACACACTCTCTGTGTCTGTGTCTCTGTCTGTCTCTCTCTCTCTCTCACAGACACAGTCTTCTTTTCTTTAATCACAAACATGCACTGCTGTTTTTCAACTGAATCACTTGGATTTATTTATTTATTTAATTGTTTCATTTTTTTCTTTCATCTCTAGTGAATAAAACTCTCACCTGGCTAATTGCCATCCCCGTGAATGACCGGAAAGGTTTGCTAGTGAACTCCTACTATTTGTATCAAATATAGCTATACGTAACGCTTTCACCATAACTGCATGATATTGAGGGGTTAAAGAGGCATTTGGTAATTTAAGTTAGTTTAAGTCCTCAGCGCTTACAGAAATATCTTGCAGTTACAGTGAAATGGTTACGTATAGCTAATAAAAACACAGCAATATTTCAATTCTATTAGTCTCAGCACTGAAGACTTCTAACACTCTTAACACACCTGTTTTTTCCGATCGTGATCGTCCAGCTCGTTGCACGGAGCCCCCGGTCACCGGGCCGTGTCGGGCCAGCATGACCCGCTGGTTCTACGACCCCCTCAGCCGCCAGTGCAGCCGCTTCAACTACGGGGGCTGCGGCGGCAACGAGAACAACTTCGAGGAGGAGGCAGACTGCATGGCCATGTGTCAACATGTCACAGGTACTGTAGGTCAGATCACACCACAGGGCCATTAGAGGGAAGAGGCCTAAAACATAAGACAGGCAGACAGACACAGACACAGACAGACTGCATGGCCATGTGTCAACATGTCACAGGTAGGTCAAACCACACGGCAGGACCAGTAGAGGGAAGAGGCGTAAAACATAAGACAGGCACACAGGCACACAGGCACACAGGCACACAGGCACACAGGCACACAGGCACACAGGCACACAGGCACACAGACACAGACACAGGCAGACTGCATGGCCATGTGTCAACATGTCACAGGTACTGTAGGTCAGATCACACCGCAGGGCCATTAGAGGGAAGAGGCCTAAAACATAAGACAGGCAGACAGACACACAGACACAGACAGACTGCATGGCCATGTGTCAACATGTCACAGGTAGGTCACATCACACGGCAGGGACATTAGAGTAACAAGGCCTAAAACGAAACACAGACAGACAACACAGACAGACAAGACAGACTGACTGACTGACTGACTGACTGACTGCATGGATATGTGTCAACATGTCATAGGTACGTCAGATCACTCGGCAGGGCCAGTAGAGTGAAGAGGCCTAAGTTTCAGCTGTTATGGGTTGCGCAGCTATTACAAATTGATACACAACTTGTGCATGCTGATATTAAGATGAAATGCGATAGCCTAGTAAGGGATAACAGCCGCTGAGGTGTGCATTCGATGAAATTGATCAGCAGCGGACAAATAACTTCCCGAAACGAAGAGGAGGGAAGTTATGCCCTCACCAAGTTAATTCATTTCGTTGAGTGCATGGCTTGAAGGCTGCTATCTCGCTTATGGCCTGGTTACCACACTCGAGAGTTTAGGAAACATTTAGGAAACAAGTTTTGGAATTAACATGTCTACCCATGTTGCTATATTCCAGAGAATGATGTCTTTGCCCGTGGAGTGTTTGAGCGCCATGAGCAAGAAGAAAGTCAGTCTGGTAAGAGACGTTTTTCCTCAGACGTCGATATGTGGGTTTTCTTTTCTTCCCATGTGGAATTTCTGAGGCCCACATTTCTAAATGTTTTTTTTAGATACTGTAGTTGAAAGTTCAAACAGCATGATAGCAATGTGTTTGCTTAGTGTTGGTCTACTTTTAGATTGGTATAGCTAAGCAAGCTGAAGGGGAGGAAGGAAATATGTGTCCGGCTCCATGGCGGTGTGTGTTTATGTAACCCACTTTCTTAACACTTCGGTGTTGTTTACTTTGTAGTGGTGCTTATCGTGCCACCACCAGGAAGTTACCAAGTATACTACAACATGAGTGATGAACCAGAGTAGAAGTCAACACAATAAAGCATGTTAGAATGTCTTTGTATTGATTTAATTCATTCACACCCAAAATGTTAACAGCAGGATAGCATATAAAAGTGTGAACACTTGCTTTCATCATGGGTCCCGTGTGTGTGTGTGTGTGTGTGTGTGTGTGTGTGTGTGTGTGTGTGTGTGTGTGTGTGTGTGTGTGTGTGTGTGTGTGTACACACACGCATGTGTGTTTATACACATGTACGCTTGTGTGCTTGTGTGTGTGTGTAGACATTTGTCTACATTGCATTGTGTGCATGCACATGTGAGTGACCTCTCCTCTGCTGGCTGTCCTGTCCTAGGGTCAGTTGCTGTGGCCGTAGTGCTGGCCCTGTGCATCCTGATCGTGCTGGCGTTGCTAGGCTACTGCCTCCTGAAGGAGAGGAGGAAGAAGAGCCAGCAGCAGGTGCGTGGGGTGGCCAACGGCGCCCAGATCCCACTCACGGACGAGTCTGAGCACATGGTCTACAAGTCCACCACCAAACCTGTCTGAGGGGCTGCCCCAAATCTTATGTCTGCCTTTTAGTGTGTGTAAGTGTGTGTGTGTGTGTGTGTGTGTGTGTGTGTGTGTGTGTGTGTGTGTGTGTGTGTGTGTGTGTATGTACACATGGACATGGGAGTGTGTGCGCAATAGGCTCTAAACAAAGAGTTTTGTTGTGGCTGTACCCCCCCCCTCTCTCTCTTTCTTTCTTTCTTTCTTTCTTTCTCTCTCTCTCTCTCTCTCTCTCTCTCTGTGCATGCACGCATGTGTGTGTGTGTGTGTGTGTGTCTGTCTGGGTGTGTGTGTGTAGATGCATATATATGTGTGTCTTCATTAGATATCAGTTGTAAAAGACTTGTACTACTTGGAACACACTGTTAACCTATATAACTATGTATATGCATATGTGTTTGATTATGTAAAAAGGGGGCAGGGGAGTGAAGTCTACATATGTATGTAGGAGTTTCTTACTGGAAGCTCAGCAATGTTAATACCCTCGTGCCAGGACATCCTCATTCTTTCACTGACAACCTGAACTTGGAAATATTTGCATATTTTACCCCGAGGTTAGGAAGCCCTAAGCAAGTAATCATTCCAGTTAACTTATTCTCTTTCTCTTTCGATCTCTCGATCTCTCTCATGATGAGATTGTACTGTATGCACTGAATTCCAGGGCAATGTCTGTCATTGCTTTAATCCTTTTGTCTTTGCTCAGGTTAATTGAACTCACTAGCTCTGCTTGACATGCATTGTAAATCCCACCAAACGCCTGCAGGTATGAAGTGCTGCAATGCCTTAGGATGGAGACAAACACACACAGTCATGTGTTTTTACTTCATTGGTAAAACACCACTTGGCATGGTATAGATACATCAGACACTGCAGCTTGTGGTTTCATTTATACATTTTGTTTTTAACTCTAATGGTTTTATAGTTGTGTTTTTATTTGAAATGTTTCCTTGGTGATTCTGTGATTATTTGTGTTGTAAAGCATTTCGTAAATCTATTACTAGTAATGTGCATTTTTCTAAATGGTTTTTGAAAAGGTCTTGTCCCAGATTGTGATTGTTGTGAAGTATGGAGAAATACTTGTATACTGCAGCAAGTATCTGATATTCTGTTGTAAATAATATGACACATGAGTTTTATCCATAAATAAATTATGATGAAATCACCATCTGCTGTATGTCTTTTTCCTCATAATCGTCTTAATGCTCCTCTTGGAAAAGTTGGATCGTGTTGTTGGATTCCCTGGTCTCCTGAAGGTGGCAGTGTAGTTCAGTCTAATTTTTATCCTATCCTTCTAGCTTTTGACCTGGGTGTCATGGTTCATAAAGACAAGTGTGACCTGTCATGGGTTTGAACTCAATTTATTGAAGTCAGTTATGAATATACATTGTTAACAGAGCTGGATTAGATGGATCGATGCTGAGGTATTACTCTTTCTTCTTAAACACTTGAAGACACACCTTATCGCACACTGTAATTTCCTGTAAAACAAAGACAAACACACACACACACACACACATTAAACATGATTTATTGAGGTGTGACTGAAAACTCCAGCAACCAGGTGCATGTGTATATGTCTGGAAGGCCTTTTGTTGACATGGCCTTGGTTCAGGCATTCTCAGCCTGTGTGGTTAGATGCATGTGGAAATGCTTCAGTGTGAGAGTAATTGCTTTGTCTTGTGTTTATGTTTGCATGATTTGTTGAATTTCTAGGTATGTTTACATTTGTAATGGTCAATGTGCATGTGTTTGTGTGTTGTACCTGTCTCAATGCGTGTTTGCATGTTTGTGTATTCTGCTTAAGTATGGTGACACAGACATCCCAACCTGCAGAAACTCATTTCAGGGAGGTCAACAACGAACCCCAAAACTGTTCAAAAACTGAACAGCCTGAGAGAGAGACGTCCAGAGGTCCAAACACTCCATAGGACTGTCACTCTGCCTCTCCCTCACTCCGCCTGTCTCCCTGTCGCTGCATCTGTCACTTGTTGTAATTAGCTGAAGAATGTTGTGTCAGTTGTGGGAGATTCTGTATTACTTGTGGGCGTCCGGGAGTCGCTTTTGCAATGCGGGAGACTCCCGGAGGCCGCGGGAGACTTGGGATGTCTGGGTTACATCTGGTCTGTGATGTTTCAGTGTTAGTGATTGGCTGCTGGGAGTGATTGACAGATGATTTGACCTACCAGATACAGCAGGTCCCCCTCAATCCAGTGCTTCCAGCCCCGATTGGCCTTCTCTCCCTTCTGCACACACACCAGTTTATCCCCATCCCACGTCACCAGTGACTGCACACACGCACACACCCACACACAAAAACACATAAATCACTTGCACAAATTCACACACGCAAATTCACAAACAACATTTCAATATCAAGCCAATGTAGTATTGTGGTTATGAGCTGCACATCCCTACCCTTGTGCATTACAGGGTAGTCTTATTCAACTCACTTCTCAACTTTCTTCATATTCATTCTATTTACATGTTTTTTCTGGCATGTACAGTTGTACATTGGATTTCTCCAAGTGCATTCACATTATTCTTATCTAATCTTATCTAGTTTAGGCTAATCTAATCATGCACACATTTATTGAGTCACTGCTCTTGCCAACATATGTGCTGGCGAAATGACTTGTGCAACTGGAAAAGTCTCCTGTGCTTTTTTTATTTTATTTTATTATAATGATTATAATTGCACCACTTCTAAGTCTAGCATGCAAAAACATTGTTGTAGTGTCTGGTCCTAGCCAGAGGTGATTGTAGACTCTGTTCGGGCCCCTAGCAAAATGCCACCATTTTCTTTCAAAACTGCATTGCCACTGCTGTACTTTAAAGGTTGTCAGACCTCCGAGGCCCTTTAGTGGCCTGGGGTCCCCAAGCAGTTGCCTATTTGTTAGTTAGCACCTATAGCCGTTTAATGTTCAGTGTGGGCCTAGGGAGCATTGCAATTTCAAATTCTGTGTGTGCAACCTGTACATATGGTTTTTGACAATAAAGCTGACTTTGACTTTGACTAGCTGGATAAATAGATGTGGTCAAAGATCCAGCAGCACCTTGACTGTCCGGTTGTCCAGGCCTTTGGTGTACTCCTCGAACTCCTCGCCAACGGTGAAGTTGACCTCGTAGTTGCGGAAGGTGCTGAGCGTCTTGGTCTCGAAGCGGTCTCCATTCTGCTCTATGACTTTTGTCTGTGTCAGGTGAACTGCGATCTTACGTGTAGCAAAGTCAATGTCTGCCAAAAAAGCACACAGTAATAAGAGATTTATAATACATACTGTACATGTGGTACATAGACCTTATCTCCTCTCTCTCCATCTCTCTCTCTCTCTCTCTCTCTCTCTCTCTCCTCTTTCACACACACACACCCACACACCCACACACACCCACACACACAAAGACATAGACCTTAGCTCCTCTCTCTCTCTCTCTCTCTCTCTCTCTCTCTCTCTCTCTCTCTCTCTCTCACACACACACACACACACACACACACACACACACACACACACACACACACACACACACACACACACACACACAGTTTAAACTGGGCTGGAACCCTCCAGAGCTCAGTTCCACCTTCTGACCTCCACAATACAGCTAGCAGGAACTGAGCTCCCTCTGCTACAGTATTTATAGTAATACAATAGAGTGAGATATTGACCACTGTGTGAGTAAAGAGGGGTTCCCCCTCCTTACAAAACCCAATTCAACCACTGCACACACACACACACACACAATTATGTAAGCACGAGTACAATTACTTACACAGAAAACCACTGGAAAGCATACACTGGCACATACACACACACACATACACACACACAATCATAATTATGTAAGCGCAAGCACAATTACTTACAATGACTACCATTGGAAAACATATATTGGCACACACACACACACACACACACACACACACACAGATACACTCACAATTATGTAAGCGCAAGAACAATTATTTACACTGAATACCATTGAATACCATTGAATACCAAACATACACTTGCAAACACACACACACACACACACACACACACACACACACACACACACACACTCAACATTATGTAAGTGCAAGCACAGTTACTGACTACCATTGGAAAGCATACACTGGCACACACACACACACACACACACACACACACAATCACACATTATCTCATTGATAAGGTTCCTAGATCTGACAGGACTCTGACCTTTCACCTATGAACTGACATGGGCCTATTTCTCAACACTCAAAGGCTCGCTGATGAGGAAACACACACACACACAAGTCACTCTTGTGGCAGTTATCATCACCCACAACACTTCAACTTTTTACAAACTTCTCGCCAACTTCCACAAAAGGCACACCACTCCTCTACACCCTTCTCACTAGGTTACACTAACAATAAAAAAGGAAAAAGAAAACTATTTTGTATATTATTGTATATTATCTCACTGAGATCACATAGTGTTCCTTTATACAATATTTACACAACCTGGAACACATGACACAACATTGTGTAAGATTGTGTTGTAATAAGAGAAGTTGTGAAAAAAAAAGTCCTCTAATGGAGGTTCATTGATGTGAAGTTTGCTCTGCCAAATAGTGAATAGTATATCTCAGAATATAGAGACAGGCTCAGTGAAGTATGCTTAACTAATGCATTATTAATCACAATTGTAGATTGAGCATAAACTAAATTGCATTGTACTCTGTATGCATTAAGTCGACCTCACCCTGCGTTTAGAAAACGTGCCCAAGACATTGTAAATGCAGTAGAGGAGAACTGTGCAGAACCAAATATTTAGACTGTGTATGTGTTAAGGACTAGATAATATATGTGTTTGTAAACAACTTTGTTCTATGCCTATGCTACTGCATATCTTTTTTTCCTGAGTGGAAGTTTAGAAAAGGAACTCACCCATAGCTTTCATTACATCTTCAAAGTTGTCATTCTTCACCATCTCCCAACGACCATTGTAGTCTGCAGGCATTTTAGCGTTTGTGTGTGTGAGTGTGTGTGTGTGCGAGAGATAGAGAGAGAGAGAGAAGGTCCTTGGTCCTAGCTCTGAGATGGTAAGAGGTTGAGGTCCCTACTTCCAGCAATTTATAGCAGTCTGTGTGTGTGTGTGTGTGTGTGTGTGTGTGTGTGTGTGTGTGTGTGTGTGTGTGTCCTTGTGTCCATGTGTGCTATTTGTGTATATGTGCCACAGGTCAGAGTTCTTCTGATAGCACCGTGATTGCACTCTGCAGGATGAAAGACACACTTGCGACCTCTGATGAGCAGATGATTGGGAGCGATAGAAGCATAAACGGCAGATAATGACCGAACTTTATAGCATGGGCTTCATAGATTTTTTTGCCAACAAATGTAATTATTCTGCAAAAAAGAAAAGGTTCCACAGTTGTCAATACTGACTGATTACAAGTAATCATACACATGGTGAACCTTCTCCAAGAAGCTAGATTCCTTCATTTAGCTTCTTTTTTTTGCTTACACACCAACACTTCAACAAGCAACCTTGGCTCTGTTACGTATAGATAGTTGCTAATGAATGGGTGCACCTGTGTTGACCTTTGAACTCCTACAACTGCCATGTCTGGATCAAGGAGGGGGCTGCTGTGCTGTCAATCATAGCCATGACCCTGTAACCCTATTATAAACTTAAGTTAACTGTTTGAACAGTTGCATTGCAAAGTAGTGACGGCATATACTTATGATAACAAAGAATAGATTATTTAAGTAAACAAAATTTGATACCAAACTCAAACTCAAGATTCCATCGCCAGGCACTGTCGAGTGACAAAATGTAGAAAATACCACAGCTATTGGAGCGGTGGAACAAAGGAAACGTGCTGTGATGGAAAATGTTATGTATGTGGTTTGAATAACAATTCACGGATCAAATTGATGGTTTGGCATTAAAAATAAAGCCTTGACAATATCCCAGCTTGGGGCCCCGTGCAGTCTTAAATTTAATATTGTAACGAATTAAAAAGTATCTGATGTTAAAGGGCATCACACAAAACGTTACCCCCAAAATGAAGAACAATACTCCAGGCAGTGCTCCTTATGTTGGCCACAAAACTGATTCCCTACTAGTCACCAATACAGCTACAGCTACAGTATAACGGCCTTTACCCACATCCCAGCCATCATGTAAGGGTATACTGTTGCCTTTCCTCCCAGGCCAAACCACGCCGCTTGGTTTGGGATCCCGGCTTTGGAGTAGTCTTACACAGACAACACTGAGACTGGTGACAGCCTTGTGTAAATGATGTAATAAGAACAGGAAAATTACTTTATAGTGTGCAAGATAATCCCGCTTGAAACATTGGAAACAGCCAGAGGAGCAGACAGTTAACAGTGTTATTTACCACTGTTGCCCTGCAGTTTACAGATGATGAAAAATAAAACACTATAATGACAGAGTAATGATACAGCCCCATAAACAAAGCCAAGCACTTAGCACTGAGAACAACAAGGGGACGCCCATTCTTCAGGGACAGGCTTTTATTTTATGGGCTTTAATTTGCCAGTTTGGCGGTGGTATTTAAAGATGGCAGGTTATTCTAAACTCAATGTAGGGTCACATGAACAGATATTCTTATCACAAACCATGCCATCTATTGCCTCTTCATGCTTATTAATTACACTGTCTCCTGCTTTATTTGATTTGTGATTGTTAAAGCAAGCATATATGTATATTTAATAATGTATTATACATGACGACTTATAGTTATATTTGAACCACACCTTCATTATTTTGTCTACAACAAAGCATGTGAAATGGAAATGAATGGTTTTCAAAGGACAGAAAAAAACTGCAGTCTTTTTCTACAGTAACTTATGAAGGATATCTATTGTTGTTTCATCATAGTATTTTACCTAAAATGTACATGCATTTGCAGTGTTCTTCTCTGCAACAACAGAGATACAGTTTATTCTGTATAGAGATATATTGAAATATATAAGATATATTAGGAGCAGTGGGGCATGTAACTTTTTTATACAGCGTTTCATGCAGTATTATTTGTTTGTTTGTTTGGTTATGCACTGGATCATCTTTCAAAGTTATACTTATATAATTGATGATAAATTATTATCATCTTTTTAATTATGAGAAAGCCATACTTTGCTTTCGTGACGCTTTGCAGTAATGATGGTAAATCTGGACCCTTGAGAGTCTTTGAGCTAGAGTGAGAACAAAAGCATCTGTTTCCTAGTGGAGAAATGGAGGTCAGACTGCAATGACTCATTCCACACACTAGAGGGAGATACAACATTGGCAGATGTGAGATTTGGTGCCCAGTTCACTTCTATCTGCCAATACGTCGGGTGAAATGGATATCAGTTCTGACTAGTGTAACGATTTCCTGTGTTGCTCAGTGTAGCAAGTAGGCCACTATGCCAGCTTATTCTCTAACATCAAGTTCAAGAAAGATCCAGCTGTACACTGTATAAAGTACTTTGTAAGGGTGAAGCTTTGTGTAGCTGCTATATAGTTGCATTGATGCACCATGCCAACAGGTCAGCTCCTCTATGGTCAGCTCAATTCGCAGGAAGGAAGGTTTTAGCAAAGAACACAAACACTGTGACGACCAAAATTTTACCATGCTGCCCTTAGAAGAAGTAGACGTGTACCTAGTCCAGTGGTCCCATCTGGCTTTGTGGCACTGGTTGGACAGCAAACACAAAACACGTACACACACACTGCGAGCCTAGCTGTCAGTCTGCCTTGTGTGTGTGTGTTGACCAGCAACATACCGACTGCCAGCTTTGTGTAAACCCCACATCCAAATGCAGGCAATTTAGGCTAATCAAATATAATTTGTGATGTATGCCTGTCGCAGCCATGACCTGGACGACAGCTGGCGACGCAAAGGCTAAAAACTTTCCACTCGCGTCAATATGATTTATAGATCTGCCCATGGTTTATTGCTCGTGTAAATAAGACACATCATTGAATGCAAACTAAAACCAAATCAAGACGGAATCCAGGGCAACGGGTCACACCAGCAGTGAGAACCATGCTTAAAACTTTTCCCATGTGTTTCAAAAACTGTTCAAAACTAGTAAGCACACCACAGGGTCAAGTCAGGTGAATTTTGTTGTAATGCCTGCTGTCAAATAGTATTTTTTTTCTTGTCCATTTTCCAGGACCTCACCATCCAGTGCAAGGTGGCCTGTGTTGGGATGGAACGTTCAGATAGAGAAAGAGCCACAGTTTATGTCCAGAGGTGGCCTATGCCTTTCTTTCTTGTACAATGTGTTAGACGTATGATAGTCAGATGAGAGTTATTAATGGACACCCATACAAAGACAAGGTACAAAAAGTGTGTGTGTGGGGGGGGGGGGGTCTAAAGAATTGAAGGGGAACTGACCCACCCTCTTTCATTTAAAAAAAGACCAACGACTGCATTACACTCACTATTAGCTGCACTACTATTTACACATTACGTATGGCATGCATACTACATCGTTTAAATGATTACTTAAACGTAATGAGCTAAAGCCTTTTGTCGTATGACAACTGGATGCCCAAAGTTACTTGAGGAACTCAACGGGACGCTCCAGCCACAGCTTCTCTGAGCATGCGCAGTGGGAACATTTGAAAAAAGCCGTGCATTTTTGAGAGGGAGCTTAGATGAGTATGACTGTCATTTGGACCAAGTAAATGAGCAATCACCGCTAAGATTGTTCTCTTAACTTTGTGATCTTGACGGGCTGAAAGAGGGAATAAGCGAGTCGGCAACATAAATGCAACAGTTACTTTTTGGAGATTCATCTGGGGCTGTCATCGCTAAACTTTTAACCATTGTTTGGTGAGTAACGAAGTATCTCACTAACTTGACTAACGTGTGTCTACATGAGTGTGTCAGTCTAAATCTAAAAAGTGATTTGTGTTGAGTTAACGTGAAGTTATGGCTCTAGTGAAACTCTTAGACAACAAAAATCACTTTTCTGTAAACCTTTCTCTTTGTCGAAAGAATGCTTTTTGAAAGCAGAAAACTTGAAAGCAGTTGAGATGTTAATCAGACAACGTGACATCAGTTTATTGAGGAGCTGTTTCGTGCACATTTTGTGTAGATGTGGCGTTTATGTGACATTCTTCTTTCGCATGATGCTGACCTGTTTCCAACAGCTGTTAAGCTTGTTACTCGCGTGTGAGTATGTCATTTATGCGTGTGTGAAAATATCATGTTCCAGTTGTGTACATCAGTCTTGTGTACATGTGTACATGTGTACATTTTCAGATCCGGACGTTTATCTCTAAAATAGATATGGCTAGTTAAAAATTGCAACTTTAAACCATAGATCTTCGATTCCTCCCTGAACACTCAAACACGACATCTGAGATGGCACCTGGGCACCTTGAGACTGGTCTAACCTGTCTAAATTTAGTTGTAATGCTGACGGAAACTAGAAGTTGCACAAACAAGGATGTTTATTAAATGACCAATTCTTTGCGGTTGAAACTGTCACCAAGCAGGCATTGTCTGCTTCTTCTGCTGTAAATCTCCAACACTGGTTGGCAACACGACTTGTACTTAAAAAAAAAGTCAACAGTACGCAACTTTTTTTTTAATGAAATGCAGTCAAAATGCTGAATGCCCTTGTGACATATGTCTGCACCTCAGCGCTGTCTTGCGGGTATGGTGGTACCCGATAACAACTTCACCTTCCACAACATGAAGACGATTAGCCCATGGACCCTAGAGCAGCTAGCTGCTACATCTGGTGACGCATATGAGAGCGAACAGGAGATATTTCTGAAGGGTTCCGTATGATGTAAGTTGAGGGATTTGTTCCAGCTGACTGGTTCTCACTCCCCCAAAATAAGGCAATTCGCCAGCCGCTTTGTCAGTCTTTCCATTGCTAGCTCATTTTGAACAGGCTATACACAAACAGAGGGAGGGTGGGAAAGATTTGACTGCTGAGGGTTGAACAGGTCAAGGGGATGCTGTGAGTAGCCCACATAAGCTGTAGGAGTTGGGAGTCAAGTATGTTCTTAGAAAAGACATAATGTTATGTTAGACATAGTATTGCATCCTAATCCCAGTGTGCATAGTCTATACAGTTCTCAGCTTCAATAACACTAACTTCTAATTTGTAGGTGCAGAGTTTTTATGAAATGCAACAGAGGGAAGTGTGTGTGTGTGTGTGTGTGTGTGTGTGTGTGTGTGTGTGTCTCCCTCTCTCTTGCACGCCTGCACACACGCACACACATGCTAAAACACCCCATCCAACACAAACACACACACACTGTGTGTGTGTGTGTGTGCGTGCGCATGTGTGTCTGTGTGTGTGTTTGTGTCGGACGGGGCGTTTTAGGTTGTCTTGAACAATAGGCCCCATGAGAGAATGGTGCTAAGTATGTGTGTGTGTGGGGGGTGACTTTCAGGCACACCCAGTTCCCTTTTGGCAGCCCTGAGGTTAGGCTCGAACCCTAAATCACACGCTGGCTTTGCTCGCACCCACTTCCTCTTGGCTTCCTGATCCCAGGCAGATAGCTGTCAACCTGTTGCCTAGCCATGCTGAAACGCAGCCACCTGAGGAAGTGGAGGTGTGGGTCTATGTATTGTGCAGCTCACAAAACATTCATTGGTGCTTTTAGTATTTTTGCCAGACAAGTGGCTTCAGAGAAAATGCACTTTGGAACACCACATGCTTCTGTAGCTGGATGTATGGTTCTATCCCACATAGGTTTTACAGTGAAAAGCTGTGGGCTAATGATTACGGTGTTCGTTTTTGGGATCAGAGGGTTGCAGGTTTGATTCCCATACCAGTAGGTAAAAATGTGGGTAGGCAGATAAATTATCAGTGCTCTTACCCTTGATCAGGGCATCTAACCCCACACACCTCCAGGGGGGCTGTCCCTGTACTCAGTACACTGTAAGTCACTCTGGATAAGAGTGTCAGCTAAATGCAATGTAAAGTAATGCAACAATATAGTAAAAATGTTTTTTGGTGCAACGCTCTTGCAGCTTCCATGCAACATACTTAACAAGTAGAACAACCACCAGCCTGCTGGAGCGAGTGGAGAGCTGCTCAGCAGGCACCATGCGATTGAATTGAATTGAATTGAATTTATTTCTTCTTCTTCACAACCACATAACATCAAACATAAGAAAGTATACATTGTAACAGTCAGTACAGGAAGAAGAAGAAGAAGGGTCCCCAGTGGAAGCTAGATAGAAGCTTATAAGATGGGGCCCTTTATCACTCAAACAAGTAATTGGTACTACATTAATGGCCCTTAGAAGGATTGTGCGTGCAAAGCCACGGGACGGCTGTTGGGGTGTAGAAAGTCAGACTAGTCCTCAGGCAACAGATTTATTTGGCGACCCACAGACATATCAGCATGATTTTTATGGTGCAGTTTTGGGATCCACAGACGGAAAGGAGGACATATGTCATTACTTAGGAACTTCCTCAGAACGTTCCAGTGATGAGTTTGAAGTTAGTGCTCAGTTCAGTTTGTCCACGTTGAAGATTGTGTTTGTGTGTTTTTTGCGATCTGTCTTGTGAAGGTTAGGTTTTTTGCAGTCGTGAATGTTGTAGTGCATGGAGGATAGTGACTGGAGGATGGTTTACTGTTTATTACTGTACATGCTGTTTGTTTCAGGTGTTTCTATGCTGCACAAAAGATGCTGTAGTAAATCCAGCGCACCCTGCTGGTTTCTTCCTGAGTGTGTGTGTGTGTGTGTGTGTGTGTGTGTGTCTGTGTGTGACTGTGTGCGTGCGTGTGTTTACTATGCTTGCTCACAACCAATTCAAATGATGTTCTTGCCTTCGTTGAGTAGAAACAGATGCGCTATGAAATTCATCTGCCAGCAAACTGGGAAATTCTTGGTTGATGATGCATCACTTGCTGAATCAACTTTTGCTAAATTTGAACATAGTCGGAGATTAATCAATAGTCTTAGTATTTCGGATGTTCCAAAAACACTGTTTAGCACATTTTTAGCAAGCTAATCCTAGTGTAAGTCACCTGTTATCCAGATGAAAATCTGTGGTCCACATTGTTTTGGTGGACATGGGGACAGTCTGTTCAATAATGACCTTCAACTTTGGTTTATGTTCAGATCATTGAATTGCCCACAACAAAAGGTCATCTATGCAGGGTAGCCCTTTGCAGTGGCATCAGAGGCCAATGTAAAAATGAAAAACTCTTTTTTTTATTCTTGTTTTGCAGAACACAGTGTTTGAAGTTCTCTTGTGGTGGACCATGATGTGCAAAGTTGTTTATTTTCACCACACAGCTAAATTAACACCATGCACTTTATTTCTTGATAATATGAATGAATTCAGACATAAAAACCAAAGGCTTGGCACAGAATGGAAGACTGGAGGAGAACAGGGAGAATTCAAACTCTGCACTCCATGCTTCACATGCCCAGTCTCCTCCACATGCCAGACATTCTGCAGCTCCGATTCAGTCAGTGCCAATGAAAGGCCCAGATGAGAAGTCACGCTTCAGCATTAGAAACAGAGTGCTGTGAACAGGCTGCGAAACAACCCTTCGGCCCAAACAAGGCATTCTTTGCATTGTGTTGTTAAACCATGTTGGGGTTTTAAGCGAGTGTATATGTGTGTCCAGACCTTCAGAACAAGAACATTCTTTGTGTTCTAGAATAAGTGTTTCACACAACCACCATCACATTCATATATACAGAACAGCAACCATATGTATCTGGTGAGGAACACTGGCATGCACAAAGCATAATCAGCAAACATATTTCTCCGTTTGCCCACCTGTACTTGGAGACATGGACTCTATCTGGATCAAGTCCCTGCCACGGTCAACCTCACACCCAACTGCACCCCACACCACCCCACTCCACTACCCCATCATTGCTCTGTGGGCACAGTCTTGATTAGCTGCGGCCTAGATCTCACACAAAGCCATAGTTCCTGTAGAAGTGGTCCTACGCTTTCTGTACGCTGAAAGGTCCATGTTCATAAGCTGAATGACAGGAAAGGTGTGTGCGCGTGTGTGTGTGTGTGTGTGAGTGTGAGTGTGAGTGTGTGTGTGTGTGTGTTTGTGTGTGTGTGTCTGCCTGCCTGCTTGCCGTGTCTGCTGGCACAGTGGGAGAAACCAATCAGTTCTGCTACTCATGAAAGGACACTGTTGTCCATCACAATTGCCCTGCTTGTGCAGGACCATGGGAGCCGGTGCAGAAGGTCCATTAATCCTGTAACCACATGACTGTCAGCAATCAGGTGACATCTTGCCAGTGTATGTACAGGAAGGGCAGGAATTAAGTCTGTGCTAAATTTAGCTGACTGGAAGGATCCTGATTTCACTCAGATATAATTTAGCTCAGAAGTTTAGTGTAATTTTTTTGTCTGGAAATGTGTCCCCAGATAACTTTGCAGAACAGCTATTGCTGTATGTCCATATTTGGGTGCGTCACAGGCCTCAAAATTTAGTAAGTGTACACTAGAGGTCTGATAAAAACCGTTGTGGGAATGGAAGCTCTTCTTTGTGTCTGCATTGTGTTCATTTCTTATCTGTTATATCACCCAATACTGAAGTCTATTTATAGACCAAGTCAGGAATAACAATGCTGAGACACATGTGAGATATGAAGATAGAAATCCTGTGGTTATGTCACCTTCCTTTTTGTTGACGTGAGATAGGAAGGGGTGGGGGGGGGGGGGGGTTTGGAGCTGCAAACTTCCCAATCCCACATAAATTCATCTGAAAGGAATTGGAATGTGTTGCAAGTCTTGCTGAGCACAGAAGAACATTCCGGAAACCATCTGAGCCCCGCAGATGTTGTTGATTTTGTTTTTGTCACGATGGCCACTACAGTCTTTCACAACCCCCGTTTGCCACGTGGTTGAAGGTCTCACTTTGTGGTCCAAATTAACACCCCCTCCCCCCCAGCTCCCCTACAGGAAAAGTCACTTATTCCCAGCTGAAGAACCCTTGTGGACCTTGTGGTTCGTCAAGGCCGCAGGTGGCCAGGAATGAGCCCAGTTAAAACTCCCGATCGGTAGCCACGCCACTTTGCTTCTGTGTCATTGTGTTTGCGCTCCTCCGCTGTGTTTAAATAGCACAACACTTGTCCATAAATGGCCTGTAATTAGGCAAGGCATTTCTTTTTCCTTTTTTTTTCGTGCTAAATGCTGTGGTCTGGTGTGTGTCAAACCCAGAATCCCATGGGGCCCTCGTTCAGCTGGCGGTCTAAGGGGTTTGGCCTCATATGCATTTCCTGTCAGTCTGGAAGTAAAGGGTCTCAGACCAAACGTGTCGAAGGGCCTCCAGAGGACGGACTGTATTTTTAGCCCTCTGCCAACACCTTAGGGATCTTACCTCCAGTAAGAGAGAAGGGACACAATCATTTTTTTGCTGACACAATTCTGCCTTCCCACACTTTTGATCTTGAGATAACTCCAAATAGGGGCCTTCTAAGCCCTTAAGGACTTGTCTGAACAATTACCCAATTTCAGGAGCTTCCTAAAAGATCTTATCTCTTGGCATCTCAACGGTTAAAAACGTAGGTCCCTTTCAAAAGATGCAGTTGCTATTTTGAAATAATTATGTCAGTATGATAAAATTCATGTCCAAGGGGGGTTGTGCAAGTATTACTAAAAATGTTTTGTCAGATTCAAAAATGTTAAGAATGCTTGGAATCAACAAGATGAGTAAGACTATCGGAAAAAAGTTCAACTGAGTTTCTGGAATCTATCCCTTTCCCACATTGGTCATCCATTTTAAATGACCCCATTGCCAGTATTCACTTGTTTGTGTCTGGAGTGCTTACCAGAGCAAATATCTGCAGCTGGCACAAGGAAAGGTTTTTTTTTTTTTGTGACGTGTCCTCCTCTGTCCAAAAGTGACAGAAAAAGACAGTGAATTTCGTCCTGAACCATCCCAGTCCAGCTATACAGTGTCCCTGCAACTGAGTCCTCAGCCAATCTTTGTCTATTGTGTGTGAGAGTGTGTGTGAGAGTGTGTGTGTGTGTGTGTAAATGTGTGTGTGTGAATGTGTGTGTGTGTATTTGTGTGTGTGTGTGTATTTGTGTGTGTGAGTGTGAGTGTGTGTGCGCTCATGTATTTGAGAGGCAGAGCCATCAATTAGCGATGTGCTATGTGGCCCCCCCAGAGAAGAGAAGGAGCCTCTGTGTGTCTCTTGCTTTGCGTCGGCCATGTGACCTGACGGCCAGGGCTGGGGCTGGGGCCCGGAGGGGCTGGTCGGTCTGTGAGGGCCTGTTTGTTTCGCCGTGCTGTGCCTCTCTCTCCCAGCTGTGTGGATTAGCCCTCCGTCACCATCACACAGTCCCAGTCCCAGTCCCAGTCCCGTCGCTCCCGAGCCCACAAACATCTGCCGGAGAGCCTGCCTGGCTGCCAAGGATTATCACCCATCACCTCCCTCCCTCCCTTCCTTTCTCACCTCCTGTTTATTATTATTGCTCTTTTGTTTTATACCTTTTTTTTTTTTTCTCGTCTTGGAAGCTGTGGCCGCAACTTTAGTATGGTAAGTGTTGTCATAGTTACAAATTATTGGACGTTTTGAAGCTTTTGTTATAAAACACTGACCCAAGACTGCCAAAGTGAATTGGACCTAAGTGGTAGCATTTTGGGGGTTGTGTTTTTGCATCGTGCATCAACTTTAGGCTGGCCGCAAGGATCATGTGTTTTTGAATTGTGAGAATTTAAAGCGTTGTCCTCAGAACCAAATGGAAGACGTAAGGAGGATGTGTGTGAGTTTTTCCCTAGAACTGGATCTGCTACCATACCTTCCTTCATCTCCAAAACTGGGGGCGCTGAATGTGGGAGCCTGTCATGACAAGTTGCTTGGCATCCTGTTAGAGGGTGTATCTCGGGTGCGCTTGTCTGAGGAGGCCCTTGTGTTAATGCGGAAGGTTACTCTCTGTAGGTTTGGATACCCCTCTTGGCATCGTGGCAAGCAACAGCAACAGAGGGATGGATGGATGACCTCGCTTGTATGACCGAATAAAAACACGATGAAAGATCTTAGCAATAACACTTTGGAGCTCGGTGGCTTGTGGGCAGCTCTCCGCAAAATGTGGTTACTTTGCGATGTCCGTCACGGCTGATCTGATTTGACAGTAAGGAACGGTGCTTGGCAGAGGGGAACAAAACCCCGGCGCTGAGAAAACTGCGCTGAATTCAGTCTGATTCATGAGCTCATGAGCTGTGTGTGTGTGTGTATGTGTGTGTGTGTGTGGGGGGGGGGGGTTGTGCTTTTTAATGGATGGGCTGTCCGTAACCGCAGGCTATTATCGGCCCTGGGATATAAGAATGGAGCAAACACCTATGAGACAACTCAACACACAAAACATGCACTGTGCAAGCTCTCACTGAATATCCCTTATACTGGCATTTTTGTTAAGCCATGCCTGTAAGGGAGTCGAACTGGGGCACAGTTGTAAGTTGCCATGGTAGTGTTTTAGTAATACACACACATGTTCTCCATATTTTCGCCAAGGGAGTCTTTGTCCCTTTATCCTGTCCAGTCCCATACAGGGCCCTGGTGTGAACTGCTTACTTCTGGATTGAAGGTCCGAGTTGTGGGATTATTTGGCCCAGCCTAACCTTAGCTTCCTACCGCATCCGACCCGACACAAACAGGATCGGGAGATGGGGTGTCTTGAGTGTGTGCGTCTTGTTTGCTGTGTGTGAATCCACATCCTAATTTGTTTGGCTTCCGAGTGTCCCGCTGTTGACCCCCCCCACACCATCCACATCCCAGCCGCGGTGGTGACGCACATACCTGTGGTTAACTGTGTGAACGCCTCGCGGTGTTCGTTTACGCAGCGAGGAGACACTTTAACACATGTAATGCTTTACACAAACATCACAACTGGCTCAGTCGAAACATGCTGTTCTAGTTAGAATGTAGTGTAACCCACTTGTTTCTACAGTTTGAAGTATGTTCGGCATTTTAATTTTGCACCATCACCTGTGCTGTGTCTACTGTACTGATATGACTCCATGTGATTGCGTTATGTAATTGTGCTGCCCTTTCTGGAAAAATTGCCCTCGTGCCTACATGTTTTTTTTTTTCTTTTTGATGCCTGTTGTCAGCAGATATGCCCATTGACTTTGACAGTGTGGCAGCTGCTTTGCTATCGAGTCAGTTTTTTAAAGGAAGTTTCACCCTTTCTCTGTTGCCTGGCATACATCCCTGGATGAACAGATTTACGACATGAGGGCGGATTAATCACGTCGAGGCCAGAGGGGGGGTGACGATTGTGTCGATCTACGGTGGCCATTTACCTCTCGTTTAGGAGATAACGGCCTCAGGGAGGGGTAAGAGGAAGTTTGGAGAGGGAAGTCAGGAGCGTCCCGTCCCTGTCCAATGTTCTGGAGTGGAGTGGAAAAGTTCGGGATGAGCAAGAAGGGGAGGGGTTGGGGGGGGTTGGAGGGGTTTGAGTTAGACGACCTGGAAAATCAGATCATCTACCGAGACCTCAGTGTGGGACTAAGGGACTGTAGTCCACAGAAGGCACTGCAAGCCAGAGAGTTTTTAAATGGCAGTTAAAAAAGTCAAAATATACTCTCATTCTCTCATTCCCAAACACATGGCATTGACTCCCCTATAAAGGAAACAGTTTAGTTTAAACACCCTCTCTGTCTAAGTTTGTGCATTTTTCGTTTGCCCTAGGTCGTTGAAAACCAATACTCGACTTTCCATGCTAGCCCATGTTAGACATGTTGAGGGTGTAATTTAGTGTAAAATGGGGGTAGAAGTCCAAAATTGTTGGAGGTTTGTGGTGGTGAAGGTTTGGTGGAAGAAGTTTCCCGCTTAATAAAGTCTGATGGGTCTTTTGGAGGTTCAATTAGTTCAAGAAGGTAGGTCGAGACTCCTGGAACAGAAACACTGATATTTTAAGAGCCCAGTGCGACACAGGTCAGGTACCGCTACAACAGTCATGAAACCACAAAAAGACAGACACACATGCACACACACGTACACACACACGTACACGCACACACACAGACACACACACACAGACACACACACACACACATACGCTCCTCTGCACGTGCGTTTGTAACATCATACACACACACTGGCTATGAGCTAATAGGTAGTAGACGGACTGGATTTCCAAGGAAAATCTGTTCTCAAGAAATGCTTTCATTACCGTGGCATGTAATGACATGCAGACGAAGAGGGATGTGTGCCCCTAATGCAATTTTGCATTTTTTCCTCAGTGTTTCACCATGCGTCACTCCCATTAAGGAGCTCGGTCGGGATCGCTCGTGTAGCCCGCGACGAAGGGGCCTTTGTAAAAGAGTTTATACTCGCTCCTGCGCTCATATATTTTTCTTTCTGCCCACAGTCCTAAAAAGTTCTTTTCCTGTTCTCGCCCCTGTTTATTCACGCAAACGTGACTTGGTTTACTCGTGCCATTAGACGTAGACTTTGAGGGGAGAGTGTGTGTTGTTTTTAGCCAGGGAATGGCCAAGAAGAATCACCTTTATTGCTCTTAACGTGAAGCACATTTCACAGCTTTCAGGGCCGGATGTTAAGTTTCCTAAATGCTGTCTCCGCCATGCTACTTTCTATTGTCAATAATTTAGTCTGAGTGAGAGATTTTTTTTTCTCTTCATGTAGCACGTAACAAAAAAGATGAGCAGCTGAAAAAACAAGATGGCTCACTACTGCTTGGACAGCCTTTTTTACGTCATTGACACCTTAAAAAACAAAACATGTGAAATTTACACTCATGGGCTCCTCTTGTAGTTTTTCTCAGGGATAATTCATGTCTCAGATCTAACAGTAACACAAAATATGCTCACTTCCTCTTTGGTAGTGAGTCACTAGCCATATAGATATGCGAATTTGTCTGTGTGTAAACACAACTTAATCTGACGACACAATGTCAAACTATCTTGATTTAATGTGTTGGTTCAGCTTACAGAGCATATTATAGCAAGCAATAGATATATCATCTAGTGTTGTAACATACCATAGACGTGACACAGTAGTGAAAGACAGAACAGCAAGACGGATGAATATTTTGGCCATGGCTGGGTCATAGGTTGAATTCCTTGGGGATTGAGATGATATTCTCACTCACTTGAACCAGACTGAATCAGTGTGGAAGTCTGATTATATCTGTGTAGACAAGACACATTGCTTGTAATCTCATACTCCAAGCCAGTAGAATCTTTTCCTTTTTTTTTAGTTTGAGTCAGTGGGTGTCTTGTGTTGAAAGCTTTGTGTTACAAAAATATCGACATAACGTCATGAGGTTGGCAGGCACAGGTTTGTTAACACAGAGGTCCTGTAGCCAAATCCCAAGACCCACTCACAGTCTCTCTCTGCTTATGAGAGAAAAGATATACATCTACCGCACCTCAGGTTACTCTCAACACAATTGCTCATTGAACACGTCACTGTTTCTCAATCAATCTGTGTGGGCCACAGGTATTTTTCCAGAGAGGGATTCATCCTCGCCCTGTGTTAATATTGTGTTCACATTCATTCATATGAATTGGTTAGGTCACATTGTGCCGCTATTGCACAAAGGAAACTATAAACCTTAAAGCAGCATGCCAATACCTCTCGTCACTGTCTATACAGCTATTGTTAAAGGTGAATTTACCAACACTGTCTTTTGCATATGAGGAATTAGCAGAATTGTAGCTGTGTATTTAGCCTGCTGTAGGCTTCTTTGGAGAAGTGTCAGGTGAATTCACCTGGCTTTCAGGTGGGTTTACCTAAAGTGTGATGATTAGGCTGTAATGACTGCTTTGTTGACTCTTTTCTTCTCCTTTCTGTGTCCTGCAGCTCCTGAGGAGAGAGTGCCATGCCCGAGGGATCTCACAGTGCCACTCATGACGTCCCAATGGGCGAAGGTGAGTTTCTGCTTTTCTTTCCCCTCTCTATTTTTCTCTCTGTCTCTTTCTCTGTCTCTCTGTCTCTCTGTCTCTCTCTCTCTGTCTCTCTGTCTCTGACTGTGTGTCTGCCTTTCTGTCTGTCTATCTGTTTCTGTCTCTCTCTCTTTCTCTCACCACCACCCCTCTCTCTTACCATCTCACACACTCTCTCTCTCCCCCAACCTTCTTTTACCTCCCTCAGTGTCTCCACCACTGGACCTTTGATTTTCTGTCTTGTGGGTCTTTCACCAGAAATAATATAAGCTATAATAAACACTCAATTATGGTTCCTTTATTTACTCTCAGGATCACACACACGATAACTCTGCCAGTCATATATGACCAACCTCAGTTTGCTGGTTTAGCAGAGCTCTTCAATACACAATTGCTGCCACACATTTTGCCACAGCTCATAGAAACCATTTTCTGGTTTTTAAATTATACTTTCATTGCAGTAAGGACTGTGTGGTGTGTTATACTTTAACAGCACTTGGGCAGCCTATATACAGCATCATGGCAGCACTACACTGTTGAGCCTATACTACTGTATGTAGCGCATGCATAGTTTTTTTTTTTTTGCTAAGTGTACTGTGTTTTCAACAGGGGCTTCTATTAAAGTAAACAGGAATCAGTCATAGGGGATCAGTTAGCAAATTTGAGCCATTATCTTCACTCATAATGTTTTATGAAAAGTATGTTGCTTCAGTAAATAGGGGTCCGCTGCGGAATAAAGGGGTTGGGGTGGGTGTGGGGGTTCATGTGGGGGGTTAACTAGTGCTGGGAGCTGCCATTGTGGCGAGACGCCAGACATCACCTACCTACCTGGTGTGTTTAGAGCAAAAAAGCCACAGAGACTTCCTTCAAGTCATGCTCCAGCTCTCCAGCACTAAGGCCTCTGCTCAGGAACACGTGCAAAACAAATTAGGGTCTGTCAGAAGCTTTGAGTTGATGCAAATCACCTGGGCATAGAGAGGCTAGACTTTGGAGTGTATGTGGAAAATAAATATGCATGTTTAGGCTGTTTGGCAGTGTGTGTGTGTGTGTGACAGAGCGAGAGAGAGAGAGTGTGTGTGTGTGACAGAGCGAGAGAGAGAGAAGGATAAAGAGAAGGATAAACAGAAAGAAAAGAGAGAAAAAAGGCAAACCAAACTGAAGGCACTGAGCTAAAGTCTGATTTTTGTGGTGCCTGGCCACAGGAATGCAAAGTGAGTAGGGATTTAGTGCTCTTTCATTCTCTCTTTCTTTTTTTCCCCTTTCTCTTCTTTCTTTCTCGCTCGCTCAGTCCCTTTCACTTTCTTTCTCTCTCTATCTCTCTTCTCTCCCTGTCTCTCCCTCTTTGTGTTTCTCTCTCTTTCTTTCTCTCTTTCTCTCTGCAGCACCATGTCTGTCTAGCGTAGAGAGAAGCCCTCAGGGCAGGCTTAAAGGTCTGCAGGCTTTGGAGGCGTAAGGCCAGGGCTGTGCATAGTTAAGGTTCGGGTCACTAGCTGGGGCAGGGGGTAGAAGTCACAGTTCTGCCAACGAGGCAAATACATAGTCCAGTGCCTCAGTCCAGTGCCTCAGTTGTGCTTCCTCAGTTTGTCCTTGTGTCTCCATCTGTAACAAGTGTAGTTTGTACTCCCAATAGGAATCAAATCTCTGTCAGATTAGGTGCTTTTAGCTTGAATGTTCTAGATGGAGTAGATTTGGATGTTACTAGATAAACAAAAACATTAAACAAAAATAAAAAAATTGTCTCCTGATGACTTTGAGGAATATATGTTGCGGTGATGTGGCTAGCTCGTGTAGCTTCCGTTTCATGTTCAGATTTTACATTCAGTCAGGAGGTCACTGCTCCTACTTCTCTGTTGACTGTTAACGTTCATCTTCAGCTGGTTTGGCTAGTTAAATGATGGAGTAATATCAGTGTTATCATGTTAGGCTTTTTCACTCCTCATATTTTACTCTGTGTGTGGGGAAAAAAACCCTGTGAAGCAGATGTGTCTTTGCAATCGTCATAATCTTATAATGCACTTACCATCCCCTACCAGCTGTGCTGAGCCCTGCAAAGGTTAGATGACAAACACTGTGGACCCCCCCACCCCACACACACACACACACACACACACACACACACACACACACACACACACACACACACACAATGTCATAGAGCCCAATAGGGGTGTTGTCATGTTTTAAAGGCCTTGCACACAGCTGATGTTTTCCACAGTTTGTCTTGAGCGTGGAGCCCCGCTCTTGCTCTGATGGCCAACAGAGAGGGCTTGTTTGGTTTGTCCCATTGCCGTCTCCCTGAGCCAAGAGCCCCAGTGTCAGAGGCCTGACCCCAA
Source organism: Setipinna tenuifilis (assembly GCA_030347295.1). Lineage (NCBI taxonomy): Eukaryota > Metazoa > Chordata > Actinopteri > Clupeiformes > Engraulidae > Setipinna > Setipinna tenuifilis. Next base: position 18,633,676 of record CM059282.1, read on the forward strand.
CAGACACGTCAGAAGAAAGAAAGAGTGGAATGTGCCCTAAGTAAGCAAAATGAAGAGCAGAGAGAGACAGAGAGACAGAGAGACAGAGAGACAGAGAGACAGAGAGAGAAGGATGATGGAAACAGAATGAGAGAGAGAGAGAGAAGGATGATGGAAACAGAATGAGAGATAGATAGAGAGAGGGAGAGAAAGAGAGAGGGGGAAGGACGATGGAAAGAGAATGAGAGAGAAAGAGAAAATGTGATTGTGTGTTTTTGTGTTCATGGATACAAGGACTGTACTCTTTCGGTCCACTTGTACTGGTATGATTGCTATTTAGACTATGTGCTTTCACACCTTAAACATCTGAAACAATGACGCACAAACATGCAGGCTGCACTTTTGCCTCAAAAGGGCATGAAGACTATTGTTGCCGTGATTACACATTCCATAATAAGTGAGAACTGGAGTTGCCGGAGCCAAGTCAATGACTTAAAAAACAAAAAAAAAAACAAAAAAAACAAAACCCTGATGAAACACTACACTATGTATGTACTATGTGTGTCTACTAGATGACTTCAAACCCCCTGATTGTTGGAAATTTTCTTTCTCAAAAGTGACATTTTGAGGTCGTTGTTTTTTTTTTACTCTGTGTCTTTCTTGAAGGTTACTAAACCTGGGTGGGTGGGTGGGATGGGATGGGAGAGAAGTAGAGGCTGAAGGGAAAAAAAAGGGATGAAAAACGGAATGATGGGAAACCGACAGGCAGGGATATACGTAGGGATGTAGTTGTTATGGCTACAGCACGTCTCAGGGTGGGTGGGACTTTTTGGGTCTGTAGTGAGGAGTGAACGGTTGGTGAAGCGATGTGGACTGGAGTTAGGCCTGCAGTGTATTTGTATGAACTATGAAAAAAAAAAGAAACATTAACTAACGTCACACCATGTGTTACGGAATGGAAGATTTCTGTGGTACGGCGCTTTGCCCGGCGGCAGGTTCGCTGCAAGATGGAGGAAGGTTAATGGCCTACGCAGAGAAAGACGACGAGAGCGCCACAACGCCTCGTTTGTTGGCCTTTCTGTGATGCTTGTGTGTCTCTCTGTCTGTCTCTCTCTCTTTTCCCTTCCCTCCCCCTCTCTCTCTTTCTCTGTCTCTCTGTAGTGCCATTCTTTCCCCCTTTCTCTCTCTCCTCCGTTCCACGACGGAGTGGCAAGCCTGCCCTGCACTGCCGTATGTCGCATAAATCCCTCCTCATATCCTGCTGCTCACACAACGGGCCTCTGTCTAAGGCCAGGCCCAGGCTATTCTATAAAAGAAACTCTCGTTCCACGGTTCAGCATTTAAAAAATGAATTTACACTTGTGCACACAAAGAATTCTCTTTTTTATTTCTCCCTCTCTTTCTCTTTTTTTTCTCTCTCTTCTCTCTCCTCTCTCTCTCTCTCTCTCTCTCTCTCTCTCTCTCTCTGTCCACTTACCACGGCCATTTCAGCAGGTCTAGTTTTAGAAGTCATTACTGCTGCAGGCTCAGGGTTCTTCTCTCCTAAAAACTCTGTAAAAACTGGCAAGGCAACAGATGCAACAGATGTGGCTGGCTAGTGTGGTGCAGGATTGTGTGTGTGTGTGTGTGTGTCTGTGTGTGTGTGTGTGTGTGTCTGTGTGTGTCTGTGTGTGTGTCTGTGTGTGTGTCTGTCTGTGTGTGTTTCTGTGTGTGTCTCTGTGTGTGTCTCTGTGTGTGTCTGTGTGTATGTGTGTGTGTGTGTGTGTGTGTGTGTGTGTGTGTGTGTGTGTATATTTGTGCATGCGTGTGTGTGTGTGTGCTTGTGTCTGTGGTGTTTTGCAAGCCTGGTATCGTGTCACATATCTCCACTAATAGCATCACCCACTCTGTCGTAAAGAAAAAAAAATCTACATAAGAACTGCACTTGCTAAGTAACTAGTATTGCATTGACAGACTTTTTGCAGGGTTTCCTGGTAGCATGACAATGAGATATGGAAACTTTTATCATGTTTGCTAGACTTGAATTTACTCAGTATTTGCATATCCAATAAACAGTTTGTTTACCCTTTGTTTTCCACTGAAGCCTATCACCCTGGTCAGATACTATTGTCAATGTGATCTTTATCATACCTGGCAGAGAAAATGTAGCACACCATGATCCTGGATTCACTCTGTGGGTCTGGGTACTTTGCATGGGTTCGTCACCTGTATGCAAAAGCCCTCACAACAGCCAGTGTCCTGGGTTGGAGGTCACGCTCACTGTGCTTAAAGTTCACTTGGAAATTAGCCTAGCCTATAAAGACTTTTCTGGAAGTATGACAACATGGAACACAGAGCAACACAAACTCATCTAGTGGATTTTTATTCTAAGCAGAAGCCAGTGTATCTGTATACAGCCAGTAGAGTTCGTATTGCAGCAAGCTGTATGTTGGATCCAGTGTGAAGATACTTGGCCCCACTTAACAGTAATTTGCCAAATGTATTCCAGATATGTATTCCCATCTGTTGATGCCAATAACCTGTCATGTCTCGCCATGAAAGCCTGTCCAGATGTTTGATTGCATTAGATCAGAGCGGACATCACCAAAGGAGCAGTTGCTTCTTTCCTTTAGTTTCTTCTTCAGTTTGACCTTTTTGTCCTTTTCTGGAGTCTATCTCATTTCACATAGTCAATCAGCATGAACGATTAGGTGATGGGATCAGAAATTAGTCTGGATGGTCTTGTAAGGTCATAAACTCTGTCCATAACGAAAGGTCACTGAGAGTTCATTTGTGCATCTATTTCACACTAGAAGGTGAGGAACTTCAGATATCACACCTTTGTTAAAACCACTGCTTTGGTGTGGTGTACAGCTGTCCTTCTCAGGAAGAGCTGTCCCTGGCATCGAATACCTTGGGTGAATCATCAGACTTTGATTAACCCCCAGGTGTGTGTTTTAAATGAGACGTGTTTTTAGAACATTTGTATGTCTTCAGAGTTATCTCGTTTCGTTTCCTGTGTCTACCCGGACTGGCGCGTGAGTCGGTGCGTAGGAAGGTAAGGGAGTCTTAATGACTTGACAGCGTGGCAGTACAGAGCAGTCCAGACTGAGGACAGAGGAGATAACTTAAGTACATACGGTATGTGCACATGTGATACCATACCAGCTAAACATCTTCTCTCTGCTGGTACTGGGGTCTGTCTTAAGCAGAGGTTACTGCAGAAACAAATGACTGACATAATTGGTGCAGTGGAAAGAGAATTTTAATGCATTCCTGAAATACACCATAGGCAGGGATTTAAATGAGAAATATGTTGAGAATGATTTTCTCCAGCATAGCTTACAAAGTATAAACAAATATACGAACATTTACTCTGTGCCTAGTTTAAAAAAAATCCCTGGGATTCTTGCGGGTCCAAAAAGTAAACCCCCGGGTCCACTTTTAATGTGTGAGGCAACATCAGGACAAGGAGTGTGGGATTTTCATGAAGATTGTGCAAGGCTCACTCACATCTTTGCATTCCACAAGATGAGCTTTTTCTGCGTTCGGGGGAAGCGTTTGGGGCTGGGGGAAGCACTCGACCACGTCATTTGCATGCCCGAGGGCCGATTCCTGGACACCCAAGTTGGCCACTCCAGGAATGCCACTCCACTGCTCCCACAGCCGGTCAAATAAACCAGTGTTCACCCCTAAAGGCCACACCAACAAGCTCTCCCTTATCTGGACCATTGCAATGTTGCAAGCATGCTTAGGTGGTAGTAATTACATTGGGATAGTGTTTATCTCAGAGATATGTGTTTACTTTTGAACACTGGTATGTAGTGAAGACTAGTTATGAAATGATTTTCACTTAAGTCTACTTCATCTCTCTCTTTCTTTCTCTCTCTCTCTCTCTCTCTCTCTCTCTCTCTCTCTCTCTCTCTCTCTCTCTCTCTCTCTCTCTCTCTCTCTCTAGCCAATGTAAAGAAACTTTTTATGGTTCCGCTATGGACGAGGTTTGACATAGTTTTTGCAACAGAGGGAAACGCTCCAGTTGAAACTCCATATTTCCTCATCAGCAGAATCAAGGCCAGACATCTGCTCTCTTCATATTCATCAACATGACCCCTTGATATCTGCAGCAGGTAGTGTTTTTTTTTTTTTTCGCAGCTAACATGAAGGAAAACGGGCTCTTGGCCTGAAGGTGTCCTGGCGCCTTTAACTGCAAACATGGGAGAAGACATCTCGAGTGTAATCATCCCTCAGCAGCAGCAGCAGCAGCAGACACACAGCTAGCTCTCTCTGGGTCTCTCGCCATCTCCATCTCTCTCTGCAAGTGGAAAACCCCTTTCTACGAGCACCAGCCGGCTGTTCTCCAGGTTTTTCTCGAGGAGACTCTCGTCTGTTATACCACTCGTGCGTTTGTTAGTGTTAGGTCCAGTCCAGAAGCAGCATACTTTTCTGACCCACTACTTGCCCCCCCACGACCGCTGACATCACAGTGGCGCCATCTTTTTTATATCACTGTGCTTTGCTGCCTTTGGCTTTTGTCAGTTGATAAACAATGACTACATCAATGCGATGTTGTCTGTCTTGTTTATTTTGTGTTGTTCAGCACAAAATCTCCTTAGAGATGACTCAGGACAGTGATTCAGTCCTGACAGATTCTCCACAACCTAATGCATAATGGAGAATTATTTTTTTATGTACTTTTCTACCTTTCTACTGTTTTCTACTCTTTTCCCAGTTATCAGCAGATCTGCAGCACTGCTGCTGACCGCTGCGCTGACTTCCTTGTGGATCACACAGCATTACACAAGCCTCCGGCGTTCCCAGATAAACTGCCGTCGCTGTGTCTCCTTCTCCCATATGTTTCACCGGCACGTTCCAGAAGCCACTGTCAGGGGGAGGCCAGCCGGCTATAAACCAGTGACTCACATCCTATGCTCGGACCCTCGTAACCGTAGACATGAGCTTGTCGGTCGAGAGTGCGACTGGATAAGTGGCAGATGACGCACGATGAAGCCTTTACTAATGAATGGGGCATTTATGTGTGAGTGTGGATCCCCGGCTTGGCTTTCGCTAATACATGCCACCCTGGGTGGATGGAATGCAAGTGTCTGGGACAGCGTGCCCATGCATGGAAAGAGAGAGAGGCAGTGTGAGAGAGAGAGACAGAGAGAGAGAGACAGAGAGAGAGACAGAAAGAGAGAGAGAGAGAGCAGTTTGCAAGGTAATGGGATGGCAAAAAGGGGATGAATGGAAAGAGAGAGGTGGGGAAAGGTTGGCAAAGAGAGGGATGAATGGAAAGAGAGAGGTGGGGAAGGGAGACAGAAGAAAAGAGGTAGTAGGAGAGCGGGACAGACAGAGAGAGAGAGAGAGAGAGAGAGAGAGAGAGAGGGAGGGAAAGTAGGAGGGAAAGAACAGAGAGGATACTTGGGCATGTGGATGTTGCTAAAGTAGGTAAATGGATTAGGACAGATTAGTAGGGCTAGATAGAGGTGAATGAATCCTGTACACAGATCTCTTAGGCTGTCCCACTAGATCCCTCCAATGGCTCCAACAGATTGTTCATCCTGTCTTTGTAAATCTTTTCCGATTAGCAGTCGAAATAACCTTTAGTCCAGTTATTCTGTTGTTATTCTGATAGTCTACTGTGTTAGAGTAGACTGTTTAATCTTTGAGAAGATCTTTCTTTTTTTTGGTGGTCCAACGGTTTATGTCTGATATCTCAGCGTATGTCTGATATCTAACCCCAAAAAAAAATGTAGTAAATGAATCTCAATCACTGTCTGGATCTCCCCCACCACTTGGTTAGATCTCCCAGGCCTAGTTTAGCCAATCTGGCATCCATCTTGCCTATGATTCGCCCGTCCGACTGACATGGGTGGTCCAACATAAGGGCCTTTAATGGTGTCTAGTAAGCCCCCTCCTCCACCACCACTCTCCCCTACCTTCAACTCCACCTCCACCCACCACTCTCCCACAAGGCAAGACTTGGTTAGCACACTCATGGTCCCGTCAGGGAGGGAGGGAGAGAGAGACAGCAGAGAGAGACAGAGAGTGAGTAAGAGAGAGAGAGAAGTAGTAAGAGAGAGAGAGTGAGTAAGAGAGAGAGAGAAATAGTAAGAGAGAGCAGTTCTCCCCCCTCCTGTGGTGAGGTCCCACTCAGAATAGCCTAGCCCCCCCCCACCGAACAGTGTAATCACACATTACAGAGAGAGCGCCTCTGCCGTGCCCATTGTTGTCTTTGACTCGGCCCTAATGTTTGGTCTCGACCGCAAGGGCCGTGACTCTCAGGGTTGCCTGGAGGTCAGCGTAAGTGAGCGGTTTCGGTGCCGTTTAGGTGCCTGGTGGTGGTGGGGTGCATTTGCCTTCCACTGTTCTGGCAGGGACTAAAAAAAACCCACAGGTTTGATTTCCACTGTTCTGGCAAGGACTAAACAAACCACAGGTTTGATTTGCAATAGCAGTGTAACATCACGCCATATGAGCCTCTAAGTGCTTGTCATGATGACTCTTCATAATGATTTGATGAACACTGGTGGTGGTGGGGTGGTTGCAATTTTTGTTGTGCCCTGGCTGCTTGTTTTTAAATAGCATATTGATCCAATGCCCCAGTGGGCAGATTCATGAATATCATAAAAAGTTCAGCAGGGGTCCTTCATCTTTTTTTAATTGAGTAGTTTGCTGTTCTAGAAAGCCAGTCATTGGTAATAAGCCCTCATGGCCACATTCACAGTGTTCTCTGTGTGTGTGATTTTTGTGTGTACTTGTGTGTGTGTACGTGTGTGTGTGTATGTATGTATGTATGCGTGTGTGTGTGTGTGTGTGTGTGTGTTCTAAACTTGTATTCAAGTGATTGACAACTGTAGCTCTGGGTGTAGAAGTGTGTGTGTGAGTGAGTGTGTGTGTGTGTGTGTGTGTGTGTGTGTGTGTGTGTGTGTGTGTGCAGTCGTATCAGCAGGCGAGAGCTGCCACTAATTGGATAGAAGTTCTCCGCCAAGTCGCTGCCCAGGGTGGGGGGTTGGGTGGGGGCGGTCTATATATGTGTGTATTTGTGGCTGTGTGTGTATGTGTGTATGTGTGTGTGTGGGTGTGTGTATGTCCATGGAGCGCTGTTGTTGTGCGTGGTAGCTTCAGGTGGAAGCGCCTCTCAGTCCCTCCGTGTGGGCGTCTCGGGGCTGAGAGAAACACAAAAGGGGCTAAGAGTCACCTTCGACTGGGGACCAAAGCTGGACCTTCCTTAGCCAGCCAGCCATCCAGCTTTTTGGCATACTTCAGCACGACCGTGACAGTGCTGTCCATCCAGACCTTTCAATCAAGAGAGTGAGACAAAGGCACATGAAGGTACAGACAATGTGAGCAGTGTAATCTTCTAGCCGTAAGGTCACGTTGTGGTCAGGCTCGGACAAGGCTTTGATTATCATTCTGCTGCTTTTGTTGTTTTTGCGTGAGTACGGCTGTCTTGACTCCTGACTCTGTGTTTTTTGTTTTTTTTTTAAGTTTAGGGTTGCACCTTCGTTGAATGCTCCATGCTTCTCTGTTGTTGTTGTGTCTGTGCCGTTTTCAGCTTGATGACCCCCTTTGTGTAACAGCACTGTGTTGCTGACTGAGTGTCAGAGAGTAGAAACAGGTTATTTAGAAAGAACATCACTGCTTCAGAAAAAAAGGGGACGCGGAATTCTAGGCATTTGATTTAGAGTATGTACTTATGGTTAAGAAATCTTTTTTACCTTTATGTGATTCAAGACCAAATGTATAGTTATTTTCCATTATAGTCAGGGCACAGTTGTTTGGATCTCATTGGGGGAATGTAGGGTCTTCTTTTAGGCAAAATGAAATCACTGTGCTTTTGCAAGCAACAATGGTGCTCTTCAGCTGAGCTGGCAGCTCCCATCCTTAGCACTAAGTAGGACGGACGTCAGGCATCCATGATGGTTTACCCATGATGCACCTCCACGGTGTTGACACTGGGCTGACTAGTACTTTTCCGCATGCTTCCATGTGGATTCCCGAAAGTGTACTGCTTTTTCGTGTCTGACTGCATACCACAAATGTTGGCATGGGACTTTGCAGATGTGTGGAGTTTGTGTGTGTGTGTGTGTGTGTTTTTGTTTGTTTATTTTGATAGTTTAGTGTTGTCTGCTTGTGTAACTGTTAGCGAGACACTTTCCCTGGCTAAGGTGCTTAGGTGATGTCACATGTCCTGGGGCCCCATGAAGCGTCTCATTGGTGGGATAGGTCTGCCTACTAACTCTGAGCACTTCACTTATATAACTGGCCTGTTGTCCTTTCTGCATCCCTCCTGTACTTGTTTTGGGGGCTGGTTTTATAGATTCTCCAGCTATAGGTTTTGCATGAGCATGCTAGGTATGTTCCTTAAATCTTTAACATTTTAAATCTTTAACATTGACATTTTGAAGGTTAAAAATAAAGCATTACAAATTTCAAGTCCATGGTTAGGCATGTAATATAGGTATATACTGTATATATAGGTAGGTCTTCTTCATTTTATTTTTTTCATTTAAAAAATATTATGGTTAATGGCATTTCATGTTCAGCTGTTTTGCTATATTTATTTTATTTTCATGTTCATGCATTCACTCTCTTTCCCTGACTAACATGGCCAGTGAGTGGTGCTTGAGCTCTGTGGCTAACTGGCGCTAGCATCAGATCAGGAGTGCCCCCAGGCCAGGCCTGTCCTGTGCAGCGCTGGGGCAATATGCTGTGAGGAGGATACAGATGCAGGTGTGTGTGTGTGTGTGTGTGTGTGTGTGTGTGTGTGTATATGGTGTGAAGAGGAGATAAAAGGGCAGATGCTGCTGAGCCACCTTTGTTTTTCCACCACAGAGCTGGCAGGTCCAGCTGTGCCAGGTCGACAGTTCAACTGGACACGGGTCCACCCCGAGGCCAGTGGCATCCTGCACTGGTCGTGTGTGTGTGACAGTGTCTGTGAGCTTTTTGTGTGTGGTGGTTGTAGTGTGTGACTGTGTGTGTGTGTGTGTGTGTGTGTGACTGTGTGTGTGTGTGTGTGTGTGTGTGTGTGTGTGTGTGTGTGTGTGACTGTGTGTGTGTGTGTGTGTGTGTGTGTGTGTGTGTGTGTGTGTATAGGTGCTTGTCTGTGTGTGTGTGTGTGTGTGTGTGTGTGACTGTGTGACTGTGTGTGTGTGTGTGTGTGTGTGTGTGTGTGTGTGTGTGTATAGGTGCTTGTCTGTGTGTGTGTGCAATGTGTGTGTGTGTGTGTGTGCAATGTGTGTGTGTGTAATGTGTCTGTGTGTGTGTGCAGTGTGTGTGTGTGTGTGTTTCCAAAACAGCCGATTACCCTTAAATGGCCTTCGCAACTGAATTTAGCCTTATCACAACTGATGTGTGTTTTGGTGCTTCCTTTTTCTAATGGCTTTGATTCGATTAGTGATCCCCGAGGCCACAGCCTGTGCCCCTTGCCAGCCCTGTGCTGTGGCTCCCGGTCTGGAACCAATAGCCCTCCTCGCCCCTAGAAATACTTTATGGGAGCATGAAAATGATTTAAGTGTCTCCACTGCTCCCAGAACAGTTTAGTGCCAGCTTTGATGTCTGGCTCGCGTGGAGGTTTTAATGGCAGAGTGTGGACGTCAGTCTGATCGCCCGAGCTGAACACTCCCCCTTTAATGCTACTAGTCGGCGCGGTGCGGTGAAGATTTGTGCTATTTACCCAAAGACACTGACTGTCAAGCTATGAGTAATGGCTTGGGCTGTATACGGTACCTTCAGCAGCCCCTGTTCTACATCTGTAAGGTTTGCTTTAGCGTTTGACACTTCTGTACATGAACTTGTTCAAGACACTGAATGTGTAAACATATGGGGCCTATAGATTATCTGCAGGTGTGTAGGTAGAGGGGGTGTTGGAGATGTTTTAAGGGGGGGGGGGGCTGATTTGCAGGTACCCAGCAGGCTAGTACAGTAGGTGGATCTGTCTGAAGGTTAACTGCAGCTGTGAAGGTAGAAAGGGTTAGTACACCAGGTGGACCTGTCATCCTCAAGGTTTACAGATGGACAGAGAAAACATGTGGCATCAAATCTGATTTCCTGTCTGATGTGGACCTCCAAAACACATTTACATGCAAAACACTTACAGAGAGAGACATAAACACCCATGCACATACAGACACAGGCACACACTGGAGCATAACACACACACACACACACACACACACACACACACACACACACACACACAAATCATATTGTTATCTGTAGTGCGATAAAGGTTGTTTCCCTCATACTAAAGAAGGCCATTTTTCAGCCCTGAGAGGCCTTTATGTCAGGTCTGAAGAGATGAATGAGATTATCATCTGTGATCAAGTTGCATTGCATCAGAATGTCCAATGCAATCTGTTATCCCTGTATCATGACATGGTAATCTTAATAACATCATAACTAACAGGTAGCAGTTCTGTTGGATTAGTGTGACTCATATCCTCTCTCTCTCTCTCTCTCTCTCTCTCTCTCTCTCTCTCTCTCTCTCTCTCTCTCTCATTCCCTCTCATTCCCTCTCATGTACATGCATTAAAGAATTAGGTGATTACTAACAATAATCCTGAAGCATCCTGAGCATGCACACACACACACACACACACACACACACACACACACACACACACACACACACACACACACACACACCGACACACACACACACCAACACATCCCCAAGCTCAAGTATGACACCCGTTATCAAAGCTGTGTAGATGAAGTGTTGGATCACCCCCCCCCCCCCCCCCCCCCCCCCCCCACCCAAACCCAACACCTCAGACAGAGTATGCGAGTGTCCCCGTTACGTCCACATCCTCCTCCACTCCCATCAGTCAGTCAGTGGCCAGGGACAGCCTTCCAGCAGTGCTCATGGCACCTTGGAAATGGATGGTAAACGGGCCCTGTCTTCGGGCGTGATATATTTGTGGTTAAGTTTATAGCCTGTGATCATCTGGCCTTAAAGCGGTGCGCCTAAATCTGTTAGCGGCTAGAAAGCTTAGTCCTGCCCAAATTCCCAGTTCGGCCATACTGTCCTGTCCGCCTCGCTCCTCTCTACATAAAACACCCGTTCTGTGTGTGCGTTAGTTTATGGAAGTGTTGCATAAATCATATCTGCATGGTCTAGTACACGAATAGGCTCACATTCCATTCTGCCTCTGTTTGTATAACTCTAGCACCCTCTCTTTCTCTTCTTTCTTTTGTTCTCTCTCTGCCCTCACCCTCTCTCTCTTTCTTTCTCTCTCTCTCTCTCTCTCTCTCTCTCTCTGTCTGTCTCTCTTTCTCTCTCACTCTCTCTCTCTCTCTCCTTCTGTCTTTGTTCTCTCTGACTTGCTTGCCCTCACCCTCTCTCTCTTTCTCTCTCTCTCTCTTGCCCTCTCGCCTTCTCCCTCTGTCATTCTCCCTCTCTCTTTTTTTCTTCCTCCTTTTCTCTCCATCCTTCTACCATATTAGTAAAGATTTAGAGTTTGGCTTTCGCGCAGTAGAATGACAAGGCAGCTTTGTGGCTTTTGTTGTCCTCGATGACTGGGTGGTTATTAAAGCCATCCATCACAGGGCACAAGATATGATCACAGGAATCTCACTGAGATTTATTCTGCTTCTAAAAGCAGTGTGCCCTCATTGCTCATGATAACATGTTCAAGCGAAGGTAAACGGCGGGGCCTTGGCATCGGCATCAGCCGCACGTCTGAAATATATTTAGTGCTGCCCATAAAATACAAAAGTGCTGCCCCAAAAAAAAAAGAAAAAAAGACCAGCTTCTGGGAGCTCATCTGAATTTAAGAGCACCCAGAATATTATCATATGTTCCCTCCAGCCAGCTGTGGGGACCTTCTCCATGCTACCTCTGCCAGCTGACCTCGAGCTCTGGCTTGATACTAGAGAGAGAGAGACATAGTGATTCTGGCTTAGGGCTGAGAAGGCCAGGCACTGTGGAGACACTAAGTAAAAGGTGCTTGGAGTCGTCAGGGATTAGGGAGTGACTGGGACACACCTGTTCCCTTGTTAGATAGCAGATGCTGATATTCAAAGAATCTTGTACTACAGGAAAGGTGTAAATACTAGAGGTGTTTGTATTCACTGGGAACTTGTGATAATGCTGGTGGTGCAAGAAACCTGTATCCCAAGTGAAGCTCCAGTGTTGCTCCAGGTGCTGTATCAGGGCCAGTAGTCATTGATGAATGGGCCTACGGGCCTGAGGTAAGCGGTGTGGGAGGGGCAGCAATTTGTCTAAAGCATTGTCATTCAGCAAACACTCTGATCCAGAGGGACTTGCAGTTAACTGACTACAGGAACAACCCCCTCTGGAGCAACGTGGAGTTGGGACCCCTGCACAATGGTGTCCCTGGGTGTCCAATAGTGTCTGACCCTGGGGTTGAACTTGCAACCTTCTAGCGTTGAAGAGGGACAGTAGTGTGATAAGCATCTAAAGGCCACTCACTGGTGAGTGGAAGAGGATGGAGAGTGAATGGAGACACAATAAAAGTTGAAGAGGAAGGGCAGCGGGGCAAAGTCCGGGGCAGTAGGGGAAAGGCCTGGGAAGACAGGAAGTGGTTGGGGGAGGGGGGCGGTGGGGGTGGGGGTCTCTCTGAAGCCACAGACTTGAGCATCAGCCTGGCTCCTCTGAGTCATACCGAAAATTCCAAGAATTTAAAGCTACAGTTGGAGAGTTTGAAGCAATTGGCTCGGAATGCTAGACATTCCGCTTCATGTGCCCCCCCACCCCCAAAAACCCCTCTACTCAACAACACCCCACACTCAACCCCCCCACCCCAGTCCAGGATTAATGAAATATTCTCTGAACATTTTGGGTGTGAGAAGTTAATCCCTTTGCCCGCTCCCTTTCTTCCAAACACATAAACATGCCATGACGTTACAGCATTAGCCAAAAACCACACTGGAGGAATGTTTTTGTGTCATCTCTCCTGATTGTCTAAGTCAGCGAGAGGAAGTTTAGCATGTGGAAGATGACACCACCAGAATGTGACTTTGACCCTCTCTCATTCTTTTTCATCTCTTGGCTGACGTCCATGTTGTGACATGCTTTAAAAACATTGAAAACATTGAATCCTATCCTATGTAATGCGCTACATACAAAGGCCCGCTTGCCATATACAAGCACACAGGGACATTCCAGAGCTTCACTTACAACATTCCAGAACATCTGATTAGCATTACGCATGCTGCACCAGATATACCTCCAGATCTGTCTAAATGGCAGAATGAAATACTGTCTGAACTGCTATACTGTATGTTCTGAGTCTGAGATCTCGCTAATCCCAGACTGATAAGTGTTGATCCCCGTCTAGGAACACCCACGTTGGCTTTTTCATCTGACTTGTCCTTTGACACTTGACGGGATCCCTTGGGTTCCTACTTATCCTTTTCTCACAGGCTGTAACTTTTAGCTAATTGTTGCCGTTCATTCATCTGATTCCCAGCGAGTCAATGGGGGAGTTGTTTTTCCCCCTCGTGCTCCATGGACTCCCATGCCTGTGTCAGTCTTGAGGTGATCCCCGTGATCCAGTTATCAGACGGACCCTTTTCAGATGTTTCACATGCTTTGTATTTAGCTGTAGCTTAAAATGAAAATCAAATACAATCAAGACTTTTTAGAATGAGGTGGTATAATAGTAGTGGGTTTGATGCTGGTTGCATGTGTTTGTCTGATTGCATGTGTGTGATTGTGTGTGTGTGTGTGCTCACGTGTGTCTGTGCGTGTGTAATTGTGTGCCTGTGTTTGCATGTGTGTCTTTGAAGCCGTGCATTGTTATGCAGTTGTTTACCCACTTCGACCTCACTTGTCCCCTGTCTTTAACTCTATCTGTCTGTCTCTCTCTCTGAAGTGCCTAACTCTGTTTACCCTGGGTTACCAGAGTGCACGGTAAACATTAGAAACCGTCCCATTTGACAGGGTAATGGCTAGCGGGTTAATGGCTAGCTTCCCTCCCACACTATCTGAGGGTCTAACCCTGTGTCATCTCCCTCTGCGCTAGCTCAATTAACACTCACACATTAGCACATCTGCTGTAGCATGTCGTTTGGAGTCCTTCTACACAACTTTGGAGTGGGCTTTCTCAATATTTCCAAACTGATATGTCTTCCTGGAAGTTACTTAATGTCAGTAAACAAATTTAATGTCAGTAATCAAATTTAAGCTGTGTTAATTTCCACACAATTAAAGTGGAAGGGATAAAATCGTAAGGATACTTGAGCAATCGACAGTCCATTCACATTTGTTTTTGCTGTATTTTGAAGATGGCTGAACCAGCAACAGAAGCACTACTTCTGCATAAGAGCCTCTATTTGGTTTTAGATCAGTAAAAGGAAGGTAAACAGAAGTGCAAAAGCACCCTTGACCCCTTTTGGTTGCATTCATGCCACTTTGTAACAATTGTCCAATCAGCTTGCAGCATTGAGTGTTGCAATGTTTAAAATGGCAGCGGTACTCATGCACAAGTGACAGTTTTATCTAAAAAATTGCCACTCATCTATGAGAACCAGTGATGTGTCACGTTGGGGCGACGGTTTGTGCCACATGTCATGTCATGGATCAGTCCAACACTGCATCTTTTTTTGTGTTGTGGCACATTCTTCCCTGAGGCTTTGTTCCTTACAGTTTTACTAATCAAGGTTATTCAAACATCAGCAGCTCGTTATGAAAGAGAAAAAAAACAAAACCTGTTTTTGATCAGTAGACCAGAGCTGAGGTCTACCACACTGTTCTAGGGTCCTGATGCGTGCTCATGCAGGAAGTAGAACAGTGTTGCGTTGTGTGACTCTGCGATAATCCCTTTGGTGACCCTTCGTGCGTCCATGACCTTCCTAGACACCCACACAGCATATATGCCATTCCTGCTCCCCAGACCACCCCCCCACCACACACAGACACACACACGGACATACACACACACACACGGACATACACACACACACACACACACACACACACACACACACACACACACATACACACATACAAACATACACACACACATACACACACACTCACACACACCAAACCCCCCGACAGGTTCAAAGACACGCATAGGTCACTCCTGCCAGTGGGCTTCAAACCAGCTGGCGTCCGGGAGAAAAGGTCACTGTGCCTGCTTTAGTGGCTTTGATGTGGAATGTGGCCACAATTCACTTGCATGAGGATCGCCCTGGACACCCACCAACAGTTCTGGTCATGAACTGACATTTACGTTCGTGTAAGTGAATATTGTTTCGAAGCCGACAAGTTGCGCGCTTTTGAAAAGTAAGCACACGCTGTAAGAGTTTTTAAAATAAATCCACGACTCCAGCTGTAACGCTCACTAAGTTTCTTGTCATTAAAATGGTATTAGGGATATTCAACGGACTGTGAAATGCCAAATGGTAAAGGCCAAGCTTTATCTGCAGAGGTCTACTATTACGTACAAACTAATATTGCGCTCAAGTGATTAAATTAAGTAACTCAATACTCAATAACCTCGCCGGATCATAACTGTATTGTGATTGACAGTGTAATATATGAAAGGGGGTCCTGGGCCCCCAGAGGAACTGTAGTGTACTGTAGACAGGGTGGGTAGTAATTTAAAACTTTAAGAGAATTTTGGTGTGCTGAGTTTTCCGTGTTCAAGTTGTGTGGCATAAAGCGGCATTGTTGCGAATACATACTTTCGCTCGACCTGTGTCCACCAGCCCAGCAGCAACAGCAGACCAACCGCTGCCCTTGGAACGCGAGATAGAGAATGACTGAGTGGAGGGAGGGAGAGAGAGAGAGGAAGAGGGAGAGGGAGATAGAGAGAGAGAGACAGAGAGGGAAAGACACACCGACACACAGACACAGAGGGGGACATATAGAGAATGACTGAGTAGAGGGAGAGAGACAGAGACAGAGAGAGAGATTGACTGAGTAGAGGGAGAGTAGAGAGAGAGGGAGAGAATGACTAAGTAGAGAGACAGAGAGAGAGAGAGAGAAAGAGAGAGAGAGAGAGAGGCTTTTCCATGAGAAGGGAAGAGCGAAGAAGGGAGGCGGGGCAAAGGGAGTGTTGATGAATTATCAGCCAACGGCGTCGGGCGCCGATAACCGCACAACCTGTGCATTCTTACGTTCTCCCTCAGGACTGGAGGAGGACTCTGCTATCTCTCTCCTTTAACCTTTCAAATGTTTTTGATCCTCCTCCTCCTTTGTCCTAAAGAACTATTTGCACGTGCGTGCGTGTGTGTGTGTATGTGTGTGCGCTGGCCAGGGTGGGGACAGCACGGCACAGGCAATAGCCAACGGCTCACTTGCCCTCTGAGCCACAGTGTCTGCGTGTGTGTGTATGTAGATGAATGTGTGTGTGTATCTGCTTATTTAGTCTCAACTACACTTGGATGAGTGGATCAGAGGAGGGAAGAGAAGTCATTGATCCATGCAGAAGAGAGACCCATCCTGCAGATCAATCAATCAATTCACTGATTGATTGATTGATTGCTTGACTGATTGGCCAGGATCAGGATTACGTGATCAGGATCCCAGTGACTTGGTGACTCTAGGCTGGCTGTCTGGAGGGGCCATGGTCTTCCTCCAGGGCAGTAAGGAGCAGGGCTGGGGAGCGGTGCTGAGGCCTGGGCTGGATGTGTTTGCTCTCAGGGCCCTGTGGGAGCAGCGAGGGCTCCGTATGGGGCTCAACCGCAGGGTGTCCCGTCTGCTGGGTGAGTGAGTGAGGGAGTGGCAGGAGTCTGTGTCTGTGTCTGGGGCTTCATCACTCTTGGAGGGTTTTTTTTTTTTAAGATGAATGGATATGGATATGGATTGACCTGTGTTGTTCCAGAACAGGGTACGTACATGTGTGTGTGTGTGTGTGTGTGTGTGTGTTTGTGTGTCTGTCTGTCTGTGTCTGTGTCTGTGTGTGTGTGCGTGTATGTCTGTGTGTCTGTGTGTCTGTCTCTGTGTGTGTCTGTGTGTGTATGTCTGTGTGTGTGTGTGTGTCTGTCTGTGTCTGTGTCTGTGTCTTTGTGTGTGCGTGTGTGTGTGTGTGTGTGTGTGTGTGTGTGTGTGTGTGTGTGTGTGTGTGGATATCGTTTGATGTGGTCAGTGAGGTAAGGGGCAAATAAGTGAGACTCCCACCAGCTCCCTGCAGGGTTTTGCATGAATGGTTTGGCCAAGCCCTCTTCAGAACAGGTGTGTATGAAGTTTGTCGAAGTGGCTACGGAAGAGAAAGAGAGGGAGAGGGAGAGAAAGAGAGAGAGACGGGTGAGGTGGGGGGCTGGAGAATGCTGTGGGCCACTCTTCTGTCCACCTCTATTGCGGTCAGTATTCTTTTTTTTTATAAATGGAAAACTGATGTTGGCTCTGAGATTTATGTCCACTTTAGACTTCTCTTTTCAAGGTTAACCAACACAAAAAGAATCCAACAGTTTTTTTATTTTGATTTCAAAACCATGTTTTGTCTCCCACGCTTCAGGAGGTCATGGTTGGAAGCTCTTCTTGACATGACCGTGACAGAGGAAGAGAGGAAGCTCTGTGTAAACGTTTTCTCTCACAGCTGACAGCTCTTCCAAAAGAGGGGGGAGAGAGAGAGAGAGAGAGACAGAGATGGGGGTGGGGGAGGGGGGAGAGGGAGAAGTCAAAGAGAGTGCTGTTTCATTCTGGGCCTTCACCACACCTAGGAATACACCTACTTTACCCACAGATTAGTCATGGAGAACTGTTAGCTTAGCACTGAGTGTTCTTTCCAAACATGACTAGGTATCCTCTCCCCAAATGACACATTGAGGAAAAAAAGGAAGTTCTCTCGCAATACTCCTGTGCCAGCATTAGGGTAATAAATTCCTTATCTAATGCACTAGGAAACTTTGAATGTGACCTACTCTGGTTCACCGATATCGATTATTATCATTAAGTGCCGTCTCTGATGATGATGATTGCAGCTGAAGTTGCACTGTACTTCTTCTGCCATAAGTACTGAGCTTGACGTGCTTTGTAGATACACTATATCTTGACTTTACAACTGACCTTACAAATGCAATTTGCGAGCACAGTCAATCAAATGTGGCCCGTGTGGTCTGTGACTAAGCATGCTGTTGCTGCTGCACTGATGGAGGTCCAACCAGTTAAAATCCACCCCAGTCTGGAGTGTGTAAACACAAAGGGCCTTAGACATCAGAGAAGCGTGTGGAGCTGGAGTGTGGAGCTGGAGCATGTGGAGCAGGGCCCATGGTGACTGCTCAGCCCAGTGGCATTCTGGTGTTCTGGCCAGACGGGGTCTGGTCTGTCTGCACTGTCTGGGCAAAAGCGATGATTTATTCACATCGTAATCAGTGTTACTGCCATAGCCCTGGCTGGTGTGAGTGTAGAGTGGGACAGAGAGGGAGAGGGAGGGGGAGAGAAAGAGGGGTGCCATTTTGGCTCAGAGATGCGGGTGTGGGGTGTGAAGAGGGTTACCCGGGCCAGGGGTCTCCCCCAGAAACAGAGGCGTCTGTCTGGATGACGTGATGTCTCAGCATGGGAAGGGGGTGTGCCGGGGGTTAATGTGAGGTCTCCCCAGGCTTGTCTGCATATGGAGTACCAGCGATAGTGAAGACAGGGGTTCACAGTAGATAGGGTGCTGAGATATATAAATATGCATTTGGGGTACTCGCATACCAAGGGCAACCTATGATTTGTACCCTTGTTTGTTTTAACAGATGGAATGTACCATAACTCCTACAAACTACTAGTGTATAGAGTGTGTATAAAACATAAAATTTAACATAAAACTCAACTGAGTTTTTTTTATATATGTGTATAAAGTAATTCTGTATTTCAACAAGTATTCTGCATGTGTCTTTGTCAGTGTTTGAATATGGTGTATGTGTGCCAGGTTTGTCTGTCCCGCCAACCGCTGTCAGGGTTAAAGTCCAGTGTACACGCGGAGAGGGGGAGGGCCAATGGGAGATGCCGGCCGGCCGGCTGGCTGAGTTTAAAAATGTTTTCTTTTGAATCGCACCCTGGGGGATTTTAAAAGGAAGAAGTGGAGTGGCTAGAGAAAGAGATAGATTTGGTGGCGGGTGCCAGGGAGGAGGGGCAGGAGGAGGGGGAGGGGGTGTGTGTGTGTGTGTGTGTGTGTGTGTGTGGTGTGTGTGTGTGTGTCCGGGGAGGTGGGGGGGTGTCTTACAAAATGACTAGACCACCCCCCACCCCCACACCCCCCTCGGGTCTACAGACCTTGAAGCCCTGCTTTTACGAGCCAAAAGATAAAGAGAAAAATCTCCCGTCTTTTGTGGCAGCGTGACTTCATCCCGCTGGCCTGGGAACATGTATTAAATAAACGGTTGCCATAGCGCTCTCACATTGCTCCTGTTTTTGTTCCACCCTTTTTTTGGTTCTTGGCCTAGAAACCGTCTCGGTGCTCATTACAGTGGAGTCATGTTGGTTATTCAGTCCTGCTCAGATAGGGGATCTGTTCACTACTCACGTGCGCCATTGTGCCCTTCTCTTTACAAGAAAGTTATTTCTTTTTTTTTTTTTTTGTTCTTTTTGACAACAAATATACATCTTTTACTGATAGAAGTCCACAGGGGTTGGGAAACCCAGGCTGTAAAAAGTAACCACGCAATGTTACCAAGTTCAACCATGCAATGATTTTAAACTGTGAAACTTAAAACAGGTGAATATTTGAGCTAATTACAATCAGAGTTGAGTTAATTAGAGTCAACATTTTACATGAATGTGTTGAACAAGGAAAAAGTACCTTCCAAACTTGGATTTCCCAACTCTGCAAGTGTTAATGCATAACTGACTGACTTTTGTTGGTTTTGTTGTTGTTAGATGGAATCAGAATAACCAGCTCGATTCTCTGCAAAGTCATAGATCTGAAACCAACGCAGGCCTTCTTAGTGGGTATGTCAACCAACCAACCGTGGACGTTGGCTCAACTGGCCAAACCTGTAAATCACGCGGCCTGACAAACTGACAAATTCACTCTCTTTTTCCCCTGATCAGTCGCGTTACATCACAGCAATCCTGAAAATCAATGGCATGCACAATGATCTGCTTGATTGAATGTGTAATTGCACATGCAAGCGTATAGTACAGTACATGCTCACAGAAGCACACACACAGACACACACACGGACACACATGCGCACATACACACACACACACACACACACACACACACACACACACACACGCGCACACACACATCAACACAGAGACAGACACATACACACATACACACGTACACACCAATCATTGCAAATGGATGATCACAGCGAATGCATGATCGCTGCATGTTCAGATGATTTAACACTGCGGCAAAGGAACGCCGAGGAGCGCTGGATTGGAGCACAGGAATGCTGCCTCTAGCACTCGGGAATGAGCTCCCAGGAGCCGGTCGGACTTCTCAGTTCCTCTCGCACTCCTCCGATTGTGGGAACCTGTCAGAGCCCATAGACCTCACTGTCAGTCTCTGTCAGAGGAGAGAGAGAGAGTGAGAGAGAGAGAGAGAGAGAGTGAGAGTGAGAGAGAGTGAGAGACAGTGAGAGAGAGAGGGAGACAAAGACAGACACAGACACAGAGACGGATAGATAGACAGACAGACAGATAGACAGACAGACAGAGAGATAGACAGACAGAGAGAGAGACCGAGAGCCTTTTCCATGAGAAGGGAAGAGAAGAAAGGAGGAGGGTGTGAGAGAGAGGGTGTGTGTTATGAGTGGAGCAGATTCATATTCATATGCCCTCATTAGAGCCCCACTGGTGTGTGTTATGTGGGTGAAGTGAGTGTCCAGTGGGAATGGGTCTCGGGGGCTCACACACATCAAGGAGAGGGAGCTTCTGGAGCTTGGTCTACTGCTTCCAGAGGGAGACAGACAAGACGGGGGAACGCTTCCATCAACCTTCCACTGGGTCTCCTCAACAGTGTTTCTGATTTACGAGACCCATTGTATGTGTGTGTGTGTTTATGAGTAGCTGTCAGAAGGAGAATGCATAGCATGTGTAAAAAAAGCCCTCACAATTGTTTGTTTGGCACAGATCACGGCCCTTTTTCAGTGTTGTGTGTGTTTTTGTGTCTGGCTGAAAAATGTTTTCCCAGGCGATGGAATGCACCAAATCAGGCCTTTTGCGGTCGGGGCCGGAGAATGGAACACTTGGAAAATAATGAACCCACAGTTACGGCTTTATTTCAGTATTTACAAACAACAACTTGAAAGATTAAACTTTTTTTATATCGGAACCTCCATCATCACCTCGTTGTGTGTGTGTGTGTGTGTGTGTGTTGCCTCAGCAAGTTCACAGAGAAACTAGTCGCCCCTGGGTGACCTGCGATGATGTCGCAATGCAATGACTGGCACCCTCATAACTTCTCACTCTTCCTAGGGGTGTTTTTGGGGTGGTGGTGGTGGTGGGGGGGTGAGATGGGCACACCCACTTGCCATGTCGTAATGATAGCCCTGTTAAGACAAACCCTGGTGAGGCGTGTTGGTGCCTGTCTGCTCTGTAACGAGGTGGTATCTCAGAGCCTTGTGGTGGTGTATCATTCTTAGTCTCCGCAGGCTGCCCCATTGTAGTCATTTATTAGTGGGTACAGCTCCACACATGGCCTGCCTGCTTCTTATTATCCTTATGTTGCTGTGTGGGCCTACATATTGATAAAGTTAATGTTATAATATTATTATAATGTTATTGTTATGTTATTATAATGTTAATATTTTTGTTCCATCCAACAAGGAAAATTCAAGTTCAACTTCCATGTTGAGGATTGTGAGTACATCCCTGTCTTATCCATATACTGTTAGTTTGTTATATATGCAGTATCTCACTGTATTGATTTAGAAGCATCATTGTAATGGAATATAGTAGCCTTTTATTGTCGTACAGGTGCAAGCACAACAATAAATTGTGAGTGCTCCACCCTGCTACTGTGCAGAAATATAAATAGCTATTGTATAAAAGAACACCACCTGAGCTTGTAATTTTACACTTGGACACCTAATCATAAACCTAAACCTGAGATGGTAGGGATTTGTAAGTGTAGTGTGTGGATGAGAGAATAAATAATGGTTAAAACAGGCCCCAAACTGCCACCACAGGATAAATAAATACTGTCTGACTAACTGTGTTTGCGGACAGTCAGTGTGTGTGTGGACTGTGTACAGTGTGCTTATGAATGAGTGACGCGTTTGTCCTTTGTTCATGAAAAGAGAGAGAATAGATGTGGTGTTTGTCTGTTTGTGTGACCACTGCACAGTGCCCATGTTCATTAGTGGTGTTTGAGACATCGTTGATAAACAGTCATTGTGGGTGGCCTTTGTTTGTCAACAGTGTTGCAAGTTTTCTTTTTATGAATGTGTTTGTTAAGGGGGAACAGTGTGTTGCTAGTTTGTTGTTTGTTGTTTCTGAAGAGTGTTGCTGAACGGTGATTGTAGGTGGTGTTTGTTTGTCAACAGCATTAATGGGTTTTTATGAATGCGTTGTGGAAGAACAGCGCATGACTAGTTTGCAGTGTTTTGCAGTGGGTGTTGATGGGCAGTGAATGTCGGTGGTGTTTGTTTGTTGTTTGTGAATAAGGGATGCCTGTGGAATCGCTGGAACGTGAACAGTGTGGCTGTGAATGGCGTGACGCCCATGCCCCCCCCCCCCTCCCTCTGGTGTGTTTCCCAGCAGGCCGTTGATAGTTGATATAGTGGTCACAGTTCTCACCCACTGTGTGTACAGTACGTGCACAGATTTGTATCTGTGTGTGTATGTTTGTGTATCTGTGTGTGTATGTTTGTGTATGTATCTGTATGTGTATGTGTGTGTATGTTTGTGTGTGTTTACACACCTCTAAGAGGGCTAATGTATAGTATGAGTGTACGTGTGTGTGGGTAATGGGTAGTCTACGTGTGTGTGGGTAATGTAATGTATGTCAAAGTGTGTGTTTTGTCTGTGGCTGAGGCTGAGCCCTGTGTCTGTGTGTGTATGTGTATGTCATGTGTTTGGGTGTCTGCGGTGGACAGATGTTTAGTGTGTGTGTGTGTCAGGAGAAGGCCCCCCTCCAATCCGCTGTCATGCTCTCTGCTAATGCTGTTAGCCTAAGGGCTAATGTCATGCCTTACATCGAGATTTTAAGGCCAAGTGATGCACATAATCACACAGGGGACACACACACACACACACACACACCAGTCTTATTTTTTTTACCATTTTGTATCACTTTGTTTTTTAATTAAAAAACAAACTAAGCTTTTACACAAAGGAGGCCTTAATGTTATTATGTAATTTTTAGATACAGGGGAAAGAATCCGTAGTACCCACAACCTGCAGTTATGCTCACCAAGTTATGCAGTGGACTTTAAAAGTCACTCCAAAACACATTTAAAAGGGAAAAAAGACATTCCTTAGGAGATATAATGGGTACATAGCAACGACTGACTACCAAGGACGTGGTTGCTATGCATATCACTGTTTACATACAGTCGACACTTTGGTGTCCCTTTCAAGAACAGTGTTTGCTCACTGAATGATATGGTATGTGCTTGGACGTGCCTGTTCTCCACAGCACAAGTGCCCAACAATAGATACAGGACATCATGGGTGAGAGCCCTCTGTCATATGGGTTTTATTTATTTATATTTGAACCAAATTACAGAGAGACTGTCACGGTCTCGGCTGTAGAGTACTTTGGTTAGGTCAGGTTAGTGCCTTCGTCCACACAGCGACCACGGTGTTTGTGTGTGTGTCTGTTTGTGTGTTTGTGTGTGTGTGTGTGTGTGTTTCCTAACTGTAAGAGCGGAGTGTTATGTAAGAATCTGATTACTTGGCAATTTATCCCAATTGAGTCTGGGCATGTTTAATAGGGAGTGACCTTCTTCTGGTCCAGTGTCAGAACACGTTGGCCCAGAACGTCTTTCCGATGAAAAGATTGCTGGGGGTATTCCTAGGAGTTAGAATTAGGTTATAGGTAATATTGAGAGGTAACTTAAAGTGCACTTGCCTAAAGAGGTAAAGGTGTGTGTGTGTGTGTGTGTGTGTGTGGGTGTGTTTGTGTGTGGGTGTGTGTGTGTGTGCGCGCGTGTGTGTGTGGAAGACTAAGACAGAGACAGAGTAAAGTGGTAAGCGTTTCCCTCATCCAATAGAAACAAGGAGTCTGTGTGTGTTTGTGTGTGGAAGTGAACAAATGAATGAACTAAAGTGAGAGAAATAGAGTGAATAAGTCTTTCCATTGCCCAACGGAGGTGAAGACTTTTGGTGTGTTTGTGCGTGTGCGTGTTTCTCTGAGCTGGGATGATGAGAGAGAGAGAGTCTCAAGTATCAAGTCCCAGACATAACTGTGCCTGTGAAAACAAGGTGTGTCAGCATCCTGTTGTTTACTGACACACACTCTCCTAATCGTCCCGGCCAGGAAGACCTGTTTTTTGAGGGAACAGAAGCACTTTTGTTTGGGATTCCTATTTAGGCCTATTTCAGAGGGAGGGCTCTTATTTGAGTTCTGTATTCAGTACTGTTTTTGAAGTAGTGGTCATGTTTGAGGACCATATCCAAATCTGTGTTATAGGGAGAGCACTTTTCCTCTTTGGTTGCCCTATGGGTTGGAAGCAGAATTGTCTTTCTTATGTCTCATTCGAACTACAGATCGGTGACCCGCTTTTGTAAACTTGCATAGTGCGGTTACAGGCCAAGGAGTGTCGCAAAGTGAATTCAGAAGTGCCATTCACCCTGAACCACTGAAATAATTTTGGAAACATTATTTGAAGGTTGAAAAAACGACTTAAGTGTTGCTTTAAGTGTCCTATCCAGTCTTTTAATGTAGAGGCAGCAGTCTTGGTTGAGTCTTGCATGAAGAACTGTTTTCGAGGTTGCGCTCTTGTTTGGGTTCTGCATCCAGGAAGGTCAAGTGTCTCTGTGTCAACATGCCGGCATCGGTTTCTCCGGGATTAGTCACCGAGCTCTGTGGTCACATAGTGTATTAATATTTTCATCACATCTCTCATATTTGCTGGCTTGGGTTGGGCAAGGCCACAGTATACAAAAGCAAACAAAAGTCCTTTCTACACAGCTCTGTTGGAAAACTTTCATCACGTTGCAAAAGCAATAACAGATCTAGCTGTAAAAAATTGAATAGAAATGTTATGATATTTGTATGAAAATGTGTGATATATTGGTGGAATGTAATAAACCCTACCACCAAAAAAATGAGAGCTTGAAAGCACAAAATCATCATTCCTTAGAAAAAAAATATTGCTGTTTTTGTTCGAACCACCTTACTCCAAGAAGAAAAGCCATTGTGCTGTATGGTTCTTCTGCCTTTTGTCCCAAAAGCAAGAGATGAAACCAGACAATACCACCAGAAAAGGGGCCAGCAATTACACTCTGGCAGCGTATGGCATTCCTGGGTTTATTCAGAGAGACAAGTTAAGTATGCGGTATGTGGAGTGCATAGGAGAGGGTTTGAATGGGGATGTGCTATGGCTGTGATTATTCTTACATCACTGATTGTTGCTCCCTCTGATAAATGGCGGACCTCTCGGTCGCTGACAGTTTCGGGCTGAACTTGAGGGTTGGATTGACCCGGTTGTCTGTGGAAAAGCCCAAGAAAAATTAAAAAAAAAATTGAAATTATACTCTCCCCCCCCTATCTTTGTCTTTTCCACCTCATTTTTTTACCCTTTGCCCCTCCTCCCACTCCTTCTACATTTTCCTTTCCTCTTCTCTCACTCTCTTTGTCACTCTGTCTCTCTATCTCTATGACTTTCTGTCTATCTCTCTGTCTCTCTTTAATCTTTAATCTCTTTCCCTCTATTCTTTTGTCCTCCACTCTTTAATTCTTCCCATCCCAATTTTCCTTTCCTTCTCTCTCTTTTATCTTTTATTATATTTCATTCTAATTCCATCCATCGCTGTTTCTTGGCCTTCATTTTTCTTTCCCCCTCCTCTGTTTTCTTAATTCACTTAAATTCAATTTAATGGAGCTTTACTAGCATGACCTAATAAGGCAGCATTACCAAAGCTAACATACAGCAATACCAACAGATACTATCTCTCTCTCTCTCTCTCTCTCTCTCTCTCTCTTGTTCT
>CM059282.1:18659744-18734744 GCA_030347295.1 Setipinna tenuifilis
AATATTTCATGGCCTTCACCATGCAAGATCCCATATCGCTTTTTTGCCACAGAACAGTTACAGATGTCTCTGAATGACCGTTTTATACAATTTTCTGTGGCCATGCACCACTTCCTTCTCTGTGTAGAAGAGAAGTGTGTTTTTTGTTTAACTCCTTTAGGAGTATTCCACTTTTCAATAGTTGCATAGCTTTCCTTGCTCGACCTTCAGTGCTGCATTGTATGATACAGCTGTTGAATTGCCTTGAACATTACATTACATTACTCTGTAAAACATTACTCTGTTTCTGTCTGTGCTTCTTGGTATTCAGGGGCAAACATCCCAACTTCACAAAGCAAAAGTCCTTCCATGTAGGCTTGGGTGGTACCTTATTTTGTACACATTTTCTCAGTAGGTAGGGCCAATCTAAATCACCAGAAATCAAACAGTTAACCTAATAGCGCTAAATAATTTAATATACAGTATTGCAGTGTTGTTTCTTTATTCCAACCTATAGGAGACCATGGGATAAAAAATCATACCTGCAATATTTAAAAATAAAATAACAGTATGCTAGGTAAAATACCACCCCAAGCCTACTTCCATGTATTCCTTCTGCATGTGCACCTTACACATGTGACACGACTCATTGGTGGCTCTACCTGGCCAATGAGCACTCATTTCCATCAGCTGGTTTCAGTGAGGTGTTTGGAACAAATACATGGCAGAAGTGTTGCTCTCTGAAACCAGAATGTCTACCTCTTTTCTTATTGCGTTGTACCTTTTAATCACTCGTTGTAATCCTCCCTAACTGTGTTTCTTACTATCCTTCTCCCCTCTCTCTCACTCCACCCACCCCGCTCTCTTTCCCTCTCTCTCTCCCCCTTCCTACCTCTCTCTCTCTTTCTCTCTCTCTGTCCCTGTCTTTCTCCCTTCCCTTTCTACCTCTCTGTCTCTGTCTCTCTGTCTCTGTCTCTGTCTGCCTCTCTCTCTCTCTCTCTCTCTCTCTCTCTCTCTCTCTCTCTCTCTCTCTCTCTCCCTCCCTCTCTAGCTCGGTGGCTGCTCTGATAGACTGCATGAGGAATAAGACTCTGGCCAAGTTCTTCCGTGAGCGCCAGGCGGCTCTGAAGCGCTCGCTAGCTCTGGGCTCCTACCTGCTCAAGCCCGTGCAGAGGATCCTCAAGTACCACCTGCTGCTACAGGTGAGGGCCACACACACACACACTCACGCTCTCACTCACTCACATTCAAGCTCACTCGCTCACACACACTCACACTCAAACTCACTCACTCACTCATATACTCACTTGCACTCAAACTCACTCACTCACTCACTCACTCACTCACTCACTCACTCACTCACTCACTCACTCACTCACTCACACTCAAACTTACTCACCTGCTTATTCACTTGCACTCAAACTCACTCACTCATCTACTTGCTCACTTACTCACTCACTCACTCACTCACTCATGCACTCACTCTCCAGCACACTCACTCACTGACTTACACTCAAACTCACTCACTCACTTAATCACTCACTTAACTCACTTACTCACACTCAAGCTCACACTCACAACTCATTTACTAAAACTTAGACTTAAAACTAAGATTTACTCACGCTCAAATTCACTCAATCACAGTCAAGGCAAGTAGTCAAGCCAAAAGTCAAGTCAAGTCAAGTCTAGTCTAAGTCCACTCTATCTCTCTCTCTCTCTCTCTCTCTCTCGTCCTCATTCATAATTGTGTGGTGTGTCCTTGTGTGTCGCCCTGCAGGAGATTGCCAAGCACTTTGACCCCGAGGAGGAGGGCTATGAAGTGGTGGAGGAGGCCATCTACACCATGACGGGCGTGGCCTGGTACATCAACGACATGATGAGGAACCACGAGCACGCCGTCAGACTGCAGGTAGAACACACAAGCTCTCTCTCTCACACATACCGGGACTTATTTACACACATACTGTACCCACACTCCTGTATGTACAGGCATGCACACACACACATACAGACACATTCACAAACAAACACACACAGACACACACACAGACACACACACAGACACACACACAGACACACACACAGACACACACACACACAGACACACACACACAGAGACACACACACACAGAGACACACACACACAGAGACACACACACACACAGACACACAGACACACACACACAGACACACACACACAGACACACACACAGACACACAGGCACACACACAGGCACACACGCACACACACACACAAACACCCCCCTTCGATTTATGAACATGTTGTGCAGAAGTAGTCACAACGCTTGGCCTAGCCATGCCACAGTCTTCTGAGAAAGGAGCTAAAATATCAAAGCAGGCTGAGGCCTCCTAAGCCCTGGCCTCCTAATAAAAGCATTTAGACCTTATCACATCAGCGCTGCTGGACACCACTGCCCCGTCTTTATGAAAGTGCATTACACGCTTGCTCTCTTTCCCTCTTCATCTTCATCTTCATTTCCCTTCCCGCCCTCTCTCTTTTTCTCCCTCTCTCTGCTTGTCTCTGTGTGGGTCTGACTGTTCACCCCCCTCTCTGTCTCTCTCTCCTTGTCTCTCTCTTTCTCTCCCTCTCTCTCTCTTTCTCTCCCTCTCTATGTCTTTCTCTGTCTCTCCCCCACCCCATCCCCATCTTTCTCTCCCTCTCTCTGTCTGTCTTTTGTCTCTCACTCCCCCTGTCTATGCCTCTCTCTCTTTCTCTCCTTCTCTCTCTCCCTCTCTCTCTCTCTTTCTCTTCCTCTCTCTCTCTCTCTTTCTCTCCCTTTCTCTGTCTGTCTCTGTCTCTCATTCCACCCTGTCTATGTCTCTCTTCTCTCTCTCTCTATCTCTCTCTCTCTCTGCTCTGCAGGAGGTGCAGTCTCTGCTGATCAACTGGAAGGGTCCTGACCTGACCACGTACGGGGAGCTGGTGCTGGAGGGCACGTTTAAGGTGCACCGCGCCAAGAACGAGCGAACACTCTTCCTCTTCGACCGCATGCTCCTCATCACCAAGCGCCGCGGCCAACACTACGTCTACAAGACGCACATCTCGGTAAGACCAGTATTCCTGTGTGCCGTGCGTTCGCGTCGGCTATTCGAAAAACACAAGAGTCACTAACACTTTATTTTCCCTTTTTCTAGTGTATCTACATGTAACAACAACATGTAATATTTTGTACTTACGCTGTACATACCCAGCACTAACCCTATGGTGTAGTGTAAGTACATAATATTACAGATTGTTATACACTTTGTTACGCTGTACATACCCAACATTAACCCTATGGTGTAGTGTAAGTACATAATGTTACGGAGTGTTATACACTTTGTTACACTGTACCTAATTGATAATAACGATCAATAAAATAACAATCAATAAAATAAAGTGTAACCCAGAAGTCTTCCACTACTAGTGTGTGACTAGTTTCTGAGAACCTCAACTTTGCTGTGTGTGCTTTGGAAAACATGTACCGTGTTGGTTCATTGCAAAAATGTACCATGTTTCTTCATGGCAAAGTACCCTTGCTTGTAAACTAGCACAGCTTTGTAGACACCATTTCTTAATGCAAAGACTATATGCAAGGTTCTGTCATCTATAGGAGCTTTTTTTAGTTTTTGATGAAGTTGTGTATTATGTAATCTATGTTTATGTCACACTTTGTGACTTTTTGGCTTCTACTGATAACAATCAGGGTCTCAGAGTTCATCACTCTGCTGTGAGACGTGCAAAATTGTCATATGAACTCAGGGATCAGAGAGGAATGTTCTCTTTGCTAGTCTGTACTTTGTGACTCATTTCTAGTCTTTTCTCCATCCCCTCTTCATCTTCTCCTTCTTCCCTTTATCCTCTCTCATTTTATCTGTCACTCAACACCCCTCAACAACAACCCCCCTCCCCCCATTTGTCTTTTTGTCTATATCTGTCTGTCTCTCTCTCTCTCTCTCTGTCTGTTTTTGTCTCCATTTGTATCTCTTTGTGTCTGTCTTTGTGTCTCTCTTTGTCTCTTTCTCTGTACCTCCTTGTCTCTGTCTCTCTCTCTCTTCCTCTCTCTGTCTGTCTCTCTGTCTCTGTCTCTCTGTCTCTCTCCCCCCCCCCCCCCCCCCCCCCCCCCCCACTGATTTCAGTGTTCCACGCTCATGCTGATTGAGAGTGCCAAGGACTCGCTGTGTTTCAGCGTCACACATTACAAGCACCCCAAGCAGCCCCACACTGTCCAGGTGAGACACACACACACACACACACACACACACACACACACAAGCACCCCAAGCAGCCCCACACTGTCCAGGTGAGACACACACACACACACACACACACACACACACACACACACACACACACACACACACACACACACGCACACACACACAGAAGCACCCCAAGCAGCCCCACACTGTCCAGGTGAGACTCACGGTGACACACACACACACACACACACACACACACACACACACACACACACACACACACACACACACACACTCCACCATCACTATGACCGCTTTGTCATTGTAGCCATTGCAGTTTGTGTATCTTTACACAGCTGACAGTAATGCATCCAACTTGAAGGTGTGTGTATGTGTATGTGTATGTGTGTGTGTGTCTGTGTCTGTGTGTCTATGTGTCTATGTGTGTGTGTGTTTGGTGGACTGTCGTGCAACTGTGTGTGTGTGTGTAATGTCTCCACCAGGCGAGGACGGTGGAGGAGAGGAAGCTCTGGGCCCACCACATCAAGCGCCTCATCCTGGAGAACCACCAGGCCATCATACCCCAGAAGGTACTCTAGCGTAACGCAGCGCAACACAGCCCGCACTACTACAGAGTCACTCTAGGGGGCGCAATGACACTAATGTGGAGGTCATTGCCTTCAGGCAGGGTGGGAGGGTGACCAGTTAATGAATGAGTTCATAAAACAGCTTTTAATCTTAGCTATTCTTTCCCAACACCCAACAATAGTCTAATGATCTGCTGGGAAGAATCCCATAGTGGAAATCACCTTGAACATAACCAGTAATAAATTAAGGAAAATGGGCACCTTTCCATTTGCTTAAATTCACTAGGTGGGTATAGTGAAGAGGGGAAAAAACAGGTGCAACACAAGAGAGACCAAAGTTCACATTGCCCCCCCGCTGTGACGTCATACCCTGCTTTCCATTTTATGATGCTTTGGAAACATGTGAGGGGTAATGAATTAAAGTGGACAGGCTTTACGCTTGGTTTAAGATGTGTGTTTTACTACTTGTGGGAGTCCACAAGAAGTCAAGTTTATTCATAAAGGACTTGAAAAACAATAACAGCAGCTGACCAAGAAAGCCACGGTCATGCTATTCATGATTCTTATGTCAAAATGAATGTATTGACTTTACTAATATCATCTTTACTTTTAATTAAATAGTGTATTATTTGTGGTGTGATGCTTGTAGAATTGATATTGCCTGTGTGCATCTTTGTCTATATCCTGTTACATCTTTCTGCTTTTACAAACCCTAACGTTGTGGTGAACCGTACGCACAGTAGCCTTGTGGACCAACCGGACTGTTTTGCTTTGTGCAAAGAGTCTGGCTACTCTGCACAGGCATATGCTTACTTCCTGGTGGGCAGATGATGCTCTCTGTGAGCTTTAAAACACCGAACGACATGGCCCTCCTCCCTCTGCTCACTTGTTGAAAACCAAAAAAGGCAAGCTGGAGACATCTTAGAGTTGCCTGACTGTAAAGTACTGTAGCTAAGAACAATATTGAGTGGAGGTGCTATGGTGGCACTAGCCAAGCTATACTGCCATGCAAAAGGCAAAGGACTGTAACTTTTAATTTTGGGCCGAAAAATTAGTTATTGTCTATTTTGGAAAAATAAACATCAGTTTGATTATGTGGCCAAATATTTTTTAGTCAGTTTTGTTGGGGTGTTTTTTTTTTGAGGAAAAATTAGATGTTATCTTTGCCGTAATGCTGACAACACGTAAGCGGAATATTTTTGAAGTCATTTTTCTCAGTTTCACACTGTGGTGGTGAGTTGAGGTCTTTTTGCCTTTATAGGTCAGTATATACAAAGACCAAAGACCTGCTACTGCCTAGTGACTGTCAGGAAGCCTATTTCTTGCATCCTCCCACGTTAACACTCACACAGTGTTGCGCCACTTCCCCTGTGTGGGGAAACCTTTCTATCATCCGTATCATACATCATGTGTTTGCTCTTCCTCAGAAAGGTGTTTTCGCGAACCATGATACGAGGACAATGACTATTTAGAAAAGCATGGCTGCAAGACCCTTGTCACTCAATAATCCACACAATTACTGTGGTGTGTGTGTCCATCAGTGTGTGTGTGTGTTTGTGTGTCCATCAGTGTATCTGTTTGTGTGTGTGTGTGTGTGTGTGTGTGTGTGTGTTTCTTCCTGTCTCCATCAGTGTGTGGTTATTTGTGTCTTCATCAGTGTGTGTGTGTGTGTGTATGTGTGTGTGGGTACGTAGACTGTACTTCCCTTCCCCTCTCTTAGTTCACATGGTTGACCGTGTACACGTACGTCTGTTCATGAGATGCACTTCCCCAGAGCTCTTCAGGGCTGTTTCAGAAAGCAGTGCTCCTCATTGACTTCATCCTGGAAACTCCCCAGGCAGGGAGCACGAGGGGCTTCCAGTTGTCAGAGTTGATCAGTAATCCTGCTTGGTTTTATTTGGTTTGGTTTTTCATCATGATACTTGTTTTATGAAGACTCATTTTTAATGCATGTCTTATCTATGTAGGTAAATTTAAAATACTGCGTCACAGAGTTGAACTCCTAATGTGCCCATTCAGAATCCATTTTTTGCACGTCAATTGCATCAGCATAATTCCCCTGTGAGTTTCTGGGCACTGCTGGACCTTAAAGCTCCCTCTGCCCAACAACCCAACAACTAAATCATATTGAGTGGAATGAGAAATCTCTTTGGCAAGGTGAAATGTAGGCATGTATTGTCTTCCCACCATAGGCATGGTTAGTTAATTGCATTCAGTCACCATCCTCACTCAAAAAAAACTCATTCAGGTACAGTAGCAGTGCCACTATGTACAGTTTTTAGCCATTTGTTTTAAACTAATCTCTGTTTAGCCCTGGCATCTTTACTTCTAGAGTATACCATAAGAAGATGCTGTGAAGAGTGAAAACAGTTGCATAAATAAGCCTTAAATAGTGTCATATTGATATTAAGATATTAAGAAAGGAAAAAGTGATATTTAAACAGACCGGTGAAGGTCAAGCAGGCAGGTCTGTTTAATGCAGTTGACATCACATCTAGTGACACAGATATTCAGTCACCAACAGCACTTCTTGCCATGATCATAGTGATGTACTGTCAAAATTTCAGAACAATATGTTCACGACTTTGAGTGATTTTGCTAACAAACAAACAAGCACATGGCAGCTTTTTGAAAACGATGCTGTCACCGAAACTTCACGCGCACATCTCACAACAACTTCAAACTTTTACAAACATGTCGTATAAATTGTGGTATTGACCTGCAATGTAGGCTGGGTATTATGCAATGGTTTCTATCAGTTTCCATTAAACTACAGGCTGTTTGTGCCTTTATCAACATTTCCTAAAAGTTTCATTCAAATCCGTTCATGATTTTAAAGATAAGCTAACCCATCCCCCGGGCTATGGCGATTTTTCTCGTGATGTGCTTGTTCTACATTCACCAAACTGTAATCGTGTCTTTCTTGTGCCATTATCAACATATCCTGAGAGTTTCATTCAAATCCGTTTATGATTTAAAAAACATAACCCATCCCACGTCAACGGGCTATGGCGATTTTCTCGTCCTACATTCACCAAACCAGATAGACAGATAGATAGACAAACGGGAGCAAAAACATAACCTGCTTGACAGAGGTAATAAGCCTTAGATGGTGTCTCTGGGTGACATCAAAACTCAAAAAAGGGCAATGGGGTGATGAATGCAGAGGCAGAAAGTTATAGCAGACAGGTCTGTGTAGTGCAGTAGATATTACATCTAGTGACACAGATATTCAGTCACCAACAGTCCTTCCTGTGTGTGTATTTCTGTGAGTAGAGCAGCACTCTGACCACTGACACATTCTCAACACACATTCTGACTCATGACATGACTTTCTGATCTCTGCACCTGGTATGTATTAATGTACTGTGTACCATTCATTTCGCAAACAAAAGTGTAGGATTGTACTTTGTGATAAGCAAACTGCTAGTTCCACGCAACACCTTGCTTATGTGCCCTCAGAGGCACACACACACACACACACACACACACACACACACTCACACACACACACACAATCTCTTACTCACACACACACACACAATCTCTCTCTCTCCCATATACACACACACACACACACACACACACACACACACACACACGCACACACACACACACGCACACACACAATCTCTCTCTCTCACATAGACACACACACACACACACGCACACACACACACACACACACACACACACACGCACACACACACACTGACTAAGTGTGAATGACAGATAGAGTGGGACCCAGACAGGATGTGTTCTCATGCGCCTTATCAGTGACATTTAACCCTGGCAAGAGTGGTCAGGTCATGAGGCACGATGAGTGTCTGTGGACACAACACACTCAGACATCACACAACAGGGCTACCCTAACCCTCAATATTTACCACCCAAAGTATAAACGTGTGTCTGTGTGTGTGTGTGTCTGTGTGTGTGTCTGTGTGTGTGTCTATGTGTGTGTATGTCTGCCTGTGTGTGTCTGTGTGTGTCTGTCTGTCTGTGCATCCATCTGTCTGTGACTGTGCACTTGCATTTGTGTCATTTGCTCTACTTGGCAGGAATGGTAATCTGGTAAATCCATGTGTAATCAGCTATTCCTCATGTTTATACCACAGATGCTGCAGTGGTATTCCCACAAAACATCTGTAGCCTCGAAAACAGTGCTACATTTTTGCTTCATTTCAAAAAGAAAACTGCGATTTAATACATTTTATGTCTTGCATTCACCTTCTCTGACTTTTTTGCATGCCGAAGAGTCCAAACAAAATTAAGACGGCTCATCTTGCTTCAAAGCGTGTTTGATTCTTCTGCAGCATTGCACACATGCTGCCTTGCGACCGCTCTGAGATAGCTGGCCAACCACGCAGCGTTTCGCCAATGAGAGAGAGACACCAGGCTTTCACATTTCCCATTTCACATTTGTTTGGAAAGCAGTTTCCAAGAAGTCACAGCACCTGCACAGAGCCAGGCAGCCATGAATATCTACAGAACATTCCTGGCATAGCCAATCAGAGGTCATGTAGTTGGGAAGTGCTTCCTAAATGAAGCAGAGTGGTTCATGTATATAGGCTCTTGTCTATGCGGTGCTGAGTTCCTGGCCACCCACTACAGCTCAAAAGCCAACATTCATCACATCTGGGTCTCTAACTTAAGGACCTGGGCCAGGCTGTCTGTTTCATATCTATGATGCTCTGATTTATTGATTTGTTTCTTCTTCTTCTTCTTCTTCTTCTTCTTCTTCTTCTTTTTCTTCTCCTCCTCCTATGTCTTTCTGTCATCCAGGCTAAAGAGGCCATCCTGGAAATGGATTCCATGTGTGAGTATTGGCAGATCTGCCTTTTAATGTTTCCATGACCGTAGCCATGACAACCTGCCGATTGGAGTTCCGTTTGTTCAAATGGGAAATGACCAGTGGCCAACTAGATGTGTTCTTGACAGAATGAGGTCTTTAAGAATGATGACAAGTTCACAGGAACACTGTATTTGTGTGTGTGTGTGTGTGTGTGTGTGTGTGTGTGTGTGTGTACAGGTGTAAGTGTGTGTCCATGTGTATGTGTTGGCTGGGTTGGTTGCTCATGCAATGTATCCTCTCTAACAGACCCAAAGTACCGCTACAGCCCAGAGAGAATGAAGAACGCCACATCCTACCAGTCAGATGACTTCCCAAATGGCCGTCAGGGAAGAAGGCAGTCTGGTAAGCACACAGCTTCCACCATAGCACATGCTCTCTCTCTCTCTCTCTCTCTCTCTCACACACACACACACACACACACACACACACACACACACACACACACATACACACGTACACACACGTACACACACATACACACACACACACATACTCACACATACACACACACATACTCACACATACACACACACATACTCACACATACACACACACACACACACACATACACACACACACACACACACACAAACACACACACACACACACACACACACACACACAAATTCACACCAACACGTACACACACATACACACAAATGAACAGTCATTCTTAGGAATTTCCCTTTTTATTCTCTTTAGAACCGACCAAGCAGATATTGAGGAGCACCAAAGGTAAGACTGCAGAGCTCTGGCACAACGATAAGCACTTAACAGCAGCTCACAGACAGGCATCTGTGCCAAGCACAAAACCAAAGCCCCAACATAGCACAGATTATCAGTGTCTGCTGTGTCTCAAAGTGTCTCAACCCGATGGTCACATGTGATTTCCATTCTTGTAACTCACTGTGGATCTGATGTGTAAGCTCACCCAGCTTGCTGGTTAAGAGAAGACTTTCCCACAGCTTTTTAACAGCCTGTAAACCACCACAGTATACTGTAGCCACAGGTGTATGTTATTGTGTTGATTTTGTTTTTTTGGATGGTGCATATTCTAATTGTGATTAGAGTGAGCAAGCAGTTCCTGAAGTCAAATTTGCAATTTCTCTGTAATAAATCAACAGAGAATTGCTTTTGAATTGTGAATCTCTTGTATTACCTTAGGTTGCATGTTGTAAAATATATAGGTTCTAACATTTTCTCCCTTTTTGCTTGACCTGTCATCACCTGGATGTCACTATGACCACAGCTATTCTCAAGGTGAGCATTTTCAGTTATTCTTTTAATGTTATTTTAGATGAGTGTCCTGACAGCTCCTTTCCAGGCCTGTCAGTAGAGAGTGTGTAAAACTCACAGTATGGTGTCGTACAGAGACACATGAAAGGGTGTGTATTGCATTCAAAGGTACTGCCTTTGAAGTATTTGTCATTGGTCCCCAAAGATGGAATGACTAAAAGTTGTTCCATTTTACGAACACTTGGCAAATGGTTTTGTTGGAGAGAGAGCACTGGTGTAAATGTTTGTGATATGATACCCCAGCATGCTGACAGCGAGGGGGCACTTCCAGCCAGCATGAGGCCCGTGCAGCCTGCGGCAAGCATCAGCACTCTGGGCTCAAGCATAGGCGAGTCTGAGGCTGAGAGGCCTAGCATGGAGGAGGACGAGGAGGAGGAGGAGGAGGAAGAACAGGAAGAGGAGGACTCTCTGGAGCGGTTGAGTCCCAGCGACTCTGAGGAGCCAGTCTCCAGGGCGATGACCTCGCGCAAACGAGGGATCAGCCGTGGCGAGGCGGAGGAGGAGGAACGGGAGGACGTTTTTGAGGAGGGAAGTGACCCGGATGATATAGTGATGGAGGACAACCAGGTAGCGGACTTTGCCAGCTCCATGCTGGAGGCCATCTCCTGCTGGCACAATAGGGCCCGGGCTTTGCTTTCCTTGGGGGGCACAACGGTGAGGCTCCTTGCCCTGCTGCCCAAAACTCTTACCGTTACCATTCCGCACTCCGCACTCCCGACTCCCGTCTCTCACGTTTTTTGTTTTTTTTTGACACATTTAATTTTTATCTTTTTTTGTATGTATTCCTTAACTATTTTCTAAAACCTTTTCCTCTTGCACGGTTTGCTGTAGTTGAAGCCATCACTGAACTCACTAACTCTTCAAAAGACGGCATGCCGTAGCTTGCCTCGCACGTGTTTGATGTTTTTTGGATGATTACCCACAGCATGAAGCATGACTGTGTCCTCTTGCTTACCTGCCTACCACTAACTGCAGCATGGACTTGACGCCTGAAGACGTCTAACGCTGTAGGCTTGCACTGAAAGGACATTGACATCTAACGTAGACCCGGAAATGTTCTCATCGTATCTCTGAGCTGTTTGTTGTTTGCATGAAGAAAGATGCCGACAATTAGAGACACGTACACACACACGCACACACATACACATTGAGAGAGGGAAATGAAAGTTCTATATCATTATGACTTGTCTGCCAGTTTCATGGGCCATTGACATTCAGAATGATGAGGCAGTTTTAGTGAAGCCTTATTACGTTTGTTTGCAAAGTGCTGCACTCCATTTTCACGCTAGAGCTTTACAGAGTTGTTGTGTCATGACATTTTCCTGCCTGCTGCTGCTGAGAATGTTAATAGAATTGCTCAGTTGCCTGTCATAGCAGAACAGATGCAATGGTGATGCTGTGAATATCCAATTCCTCTAACGGTCCACCCCTGTTGTGTGTGTGTTTGTGTTTGCGTTTGTGTTTGCAATGATCTCACAAGATAATGTACTAAAATAGCATGTTTGTGTTTGTGTTGTATCTGTTTACGCTCGAATACCTCCCATTGCCTCTCTCTGTCTGATGCACTCCTGTCTGTCTCTGTAGGATGAGGAAGAGGAGGTCAAAGGTGAGAATGGCCAGGCAGAGGGGCAGGAGGAAGACAAACAGACCACAGAGGAATCTTCAGCTCCTGAAGAGGTACGGCTTCGGTCATCTACTTTCTGTCTCTAATCCTTAGTGAGGTAATGAATATATTTTGGGTGAAGTAGAAGAGAAAGGACCATTTCAGCATGCTATGTGGCAGCCTGTCATACGAAAGGCAAGAACTACTTCCAACCTGTGACATCACCCCACTACTCTTTTAATAAATCTTAAAGAAACAAATATTCTTCTCCCATGTTTATTTCTTATCCTTTTAATTCTTGTTTTTTATTTTCTTTTTATTTATTAGTATTATTAGTAGTATTACTAGAAGTAGTAGTAGGAGGAGTATCTTATTTTTACCCCATTTTTATTTCATTATTATTTTAATACCATTCATCATTTATTTCTCTGCTTTGTGAAAAATACAGTATAGCCAGTCATGTCAATAAAGCACATTTCAATTTGAATTAATAAACTAAAAGCATTTCTGATAGGAGAACTGGTAACAGTTTAGTGATGTCACCTTTAAAGGAAGTATATTTCTACAAAAATATCTGTTTATAAATCACTCACTCACTCAGTCACCCACTCACTCACTCACTAGTGGCACAACCATTTATGAGGTCATAAATGTGTCATCCTTCTGTTCACTGGAAAGCATTTGTTTGGATAAATAATTTGGTCCATTTTCAGCCATTCACATGAGAAAATGTGAAAAAAAAAAACAGGCATGACATCATAGCCTCTTGGTTCCACAACAACAGCTGGAGAGAAATTAGTCATGCAAGTGTTGCTGCTGCTGTTTAGCCTCTGAGCATTTTCCAAAAAATCCCAAGTATGCCTGAAGGAATATGTAGCATTTACTTGTGCGAGACTATGTAATTTTCCCAAATGGTGTAAAATGTTTAGCTTGGCAAGCACTTTGGGCTACATTGAGATACAATCATCTCCAACTTAATGTTCTTTTTTTTATCACTGTGTTGTTATTTGTAGGCTACTGAGGCTATTCTGCAGGCTGAGAACTCAAACTTCCATTCAAGTGTATCTGAAACACCAGCACAAGAGCCTTCTACACACCCAGGCTCACCCTGCAAGGTCCCTAAGCTATCTGACAACAGCCAGAGTGCCCAGGATGTTCCTACGCATAAGAGCGATACCAGAGAATGTGGGGAGAATGTGACCAAGGCATTGCCCAGCCAAGAAGAGAGCTCCGGACACTCGTCAGAAGAGGATGTAGGGGTAGATGAAGCGGAAGATGAAGACGAAGAAGAAGAAGAAGAGGACCAAGCCGCGGAAGCAGAGACCAGCGTCCTGCCATCGTCCATGCTCGACCAGGCCAGCACCATAGCGGAGCAGTTCGTGAGCAGCACACGTAGGAGCAGCAGCACCACCACAGATGATGTCCGCTCCCTGGGCTGCTCCTCTCCATGCATCCCTAGTCGGACTGGCAGCATGCTCAGCCTGGGGGGAGGGGAGACCCACGAGTGGAGCCACAGGATCAACAGCCACTGCTCTGAGGGAGGCACTGGGGTGCCCATGTCTCATGATGCCTACACCGCAGCGGATGTGACCATGCTTTCAGATAATGTGTTTGACAACAGTTTCCGAAGGAGAGACTCAACCCTGTCCAAGAGAGACCAGCTGCTAATTGATAAGATCAGGAGCTACTATGAGAATGCTGAGTACGTAGACGCTGGCTTCAGTATCAAGCGTAGGGAGAGCCTTACTTACATTCCCACTGGATTTGTACGGAGCTCGGTCACTAAACTCAATAGCATTCCCAATGACGGCACAGAGAAGAAGGGGACCTCTTCAGCTGCCTCAGACGTTTCACAAAGCCTTTGCTCTGAAATCAGGGAGCGGTTAACAAGCAATGAAACTTGTGACATTCTGGAGTTTGGTAAACAGAAAGTATCAGAGAGGTCTGAACATGAAAGTGAGGTGTCTTTTAATGCTGTTAGAGACAAAACCAAGTGCCAGCTTCAGAGGGAGATAGCCATTACAGAAGAGGAGTTCCTTCCATCCTCAGAGATGATCAAGGTGTGGCAGCAGATGGAGAAGGAGATCCACCGATCTCAGGATGAGCCCAGGGGACCCCCTAGGCGCAGGGATGCCCACCGCATCAGGGTGGCAAGCCCCAACATGTCCAGGAAAAGCCTCTTATCAAGAACAACCTCAGAAACCGATAGTACAGAACCTTTGATGATTTTAGAGGAGTCTGACCTGAGCACCATCACAGAAGAGTCCACGACTCCTTCGCCCGTCAAAGGTCGAGGCATGGTCCTGAGTCGCTCTGCAAGTTTGAGCGACTGTCCGCGTCCTCGGGAGATGGACGGAAGACTCCTGAGGGCTCCAGTGCCAAGGGTGATCCAGCTGAGAGCGGAGGCCGAGATGGACGTCCCAAAGGACGAGCCAGAGGGGGATGATGGTGATGCAAGCCAAAGCAAAGTTTTTCACTTGGCACGGAAGTACAGCCAGCGCATCAAGTGTACTAAGCCGGTAGTCCGGCAAAGGAGCCAGGACTCCGAAGGAATGCTGGGAAAGAGGAGCCTCTCATGCGTGCTGGAGGAGAGGCCAGAGAGGGAAAGAGGTAAGGCTTGGACCAAAAAAGGCACCCTATCTATTTGTGTCCATTAAGGTCAACAGAGTATTTGCATTAATTCTTTTGAAATTTGCATTTTTGATGAAAGTAATCCTACTAATATTGTTACCTTTTTTCGCACAGGGAAACCATACCTGTCTTTGTCCTTGGACTTATCCGATATGGTGAACCATCAGGAGGTGGGCTACAGAGAACAGATTGGTTCTCCCAGCCCTGTTCAGACACCCAACTCGCTGACCAGTCCTCGGGTCCTTTCCCCCAGCCGTACTGCCTCCAAGAGCCCTCTGAGTCCCACACCGGTGGAGGGTTTCAGTTGGCCAGACGTACGAGAGCTGCGTTCGAAGTATGCCCACCTGGATAGGGTGGCAGCGGGCCCGCAGATGCCCCCTGTAGGCCGTTGCCGTTCCGTCCCCGAGAAGATGCAGGAGTGCGGACCACACAGGCGCTCCAGCTGTTCCTCCAACCTGGCTATGTCAGAGGCAGTGGCGGTAATCTGCAGATCACTCCCTACTCGGGAGACTGAGGGACGGCAGGGGAGGCATTCTCGCACCGGGTCCCTCGATCAGAAGCTGAGCCGACTGCACCTAAACAAGCTGCAGGACCTGCGACGCAAACACCTCAGCAGCACCGGTGGGTACTACGTTTCTGGGGAAACCACTATGCCCAACGACAAGAAGCTGGTTGTTGTTGAGAAAATCGGCTTGGAGCCAGTTGCCACAGAGAAGGAGTCTCCGGAGAGGGCAGCCTTCTCCAGTCCACCACAGTGTCCACCATGGGCACTGAAGGAAAAGGAGGATACGGACGACAGCTACGTACAGATCCGCTCCCCCACTTCTCGAGAAAAGATCTCCATTATGGCCGTCATTGATCGCTGCCGTGCCTATCAGGAGTCGGAGGAGTACAAGCTGAGGGAGGAAAGTGCGGCCAAGGCTGAACAGCT
Organism: Setipinna tenuifilis; assembly: GCA_030347295.1. Lineage (NCBI taxonomy): Eukaryota > Metazoa > Chordata > Actinopteri > Clupeiformes > Engraulidae > Setipinna > Setipinna tenuifilis. The sequence continues at coordinate 18,675,827 of CM059282.1, forward strand.
AGCAAACAGGAGCAGGAAAGGGAAGGACAGTGACAAAACGGTGCCCTCGAGTGACCAACTCGATGAGGTGCTGAAAGCAGCCATCGACTCTAGCAGGAAGGCAGACGCGAGTCAGCAGGGTGTGGTGAAGAACCTTAGAGAGCGCTTTCTCAACCAGCGATAAAGACATTTTAACAAGGTTTTAAGGTTTCTGTCTTCAAAAGGAGAAACTTCACAGACTCTTTACAAGCACCCCATTGGCTTGGTCTGGTTTTGACAGTGCTCTTACATTTTTATGTAATTGATTCCAAAATTAGACCCTAAAAATAACTAAAACCTTCTGAAAAAGGTTTACTTCAGTGTCAGTGACTGGTGTAGTTTTTGGTTTTTGGCATATGGTGTACAGTAGATACAATAGTTTATCTTGCTTGCTTAGATAAATGTGCACACATGCCACATGTCCTTGTTCAGTGCAAAATGTATTTTTCAATTGACGAAAGTCAATAACTCTGCAAACACCTTCAAATCATGGTGTCTGCTTTTGATCGTCCTGTTAAATGAGAGTCGTATTAGGAGTTAATATGCCTCTTTACCCTTCTTTACCCTTCAAGTGGTAATGGTAACTCTGAAGGGTTTAGGTGGACTAGTTCTAAGTATTCCTCTAAATGCCATGTAGCTTGTTCATTAGTTTAAGGTTGTTGTTGTACAATGCCTAAGATACAGAACAAGATGCATTTCACAGGAATATTGAAGAAGACCTATTCTTTCTTTCAGTCCGCTGTAGGGATTTGAGATTTGCATTATTATGATTTTTCAATTCCAAATCTAAAAAAAAAACTTAGGAGGAATGTATTGAGACAATGAGAGCAATTGTTTGTTGTAGTGCATGGTGTAATATGGACTGTAAATAGGTATTTTACTGTACAGATGTTGATTCAGCCACGTCTGCAAAACAAAATGTACATATCTCCTAATTGTGTGTCACCAAGGCCAACTTGTTTGTTAATTGGAGAGGATACACCTAACCCATTCCCTTTCCTCGTTTTACATCTGGTTCTTTGATTGTGTCATACTGACGAGCAGCATTATGATGTCAAACATCCCAAGCTGGACTAGATCTGCTGATTGGGAATTAACACCAGACTGTCTCATCTGATGAGTTCTAACTCCAAGGTCGCTGCAGGACCAAAGGTTGTCAATATCCAAAGTTGCACTTTAAGTTAAAAAAAAAAAGTCCCAAGGTCTTACCTGTGATTGCATTTTGATGTTATTTAAAGACTGTGGTCGATATGTGTTTTATGATCATTTGAATTGTGGTCACCATTGAGTCGATCAGTCAAGGTCACCCCCTTGAAGTTCTGTCATTCTAATGCTTATTGAAACCCATAGTGAGTTGTTCTAGGCGCTAAAACACTTGAAGTAATTACAAAAACATAATTTGCAAAGGGGCCAATCCATTTTTTTTTTCCAACTGACAAAGACAACGCTTATGTCTTTTTCATCTGTCCGGGCTATTTATTAATTTAGAGAGCTTAGTCAAAGCTGGTGGCATGGCTCATCCTTTGTTTACCACTTATTAGCAGTCGAAATATGCCCCCTGGTATTGCACAATTAATTGTAATGTACAGTGATTTTTCGACTGACCCTGCTTTATAAAAGACTTTATGATATTACAGTGCTGGACACACATCTTGCTTCATTAGCCCACGGTGTAATGGACATGCTATCACAAACTCTTCCCTTGATTTATCCTTCCTTTTCCTGTATTCTGCTAGCAGGCCTGTGCATATATGTTCTCTGTGACATGCTAAGTACTCGATCATGGTTTTAGTGCTTGCTTGTTGTGGCAGTTTCTATTGGACAAGCCTGAGAAGATATCCTGTTTAGTGGGCACGACTGCAGCCATACAATATTTAATATCTTTCAACCAGAAGTTAAAATGGCTTTTTAGATCTCATGCTATAAGTCTTAACTGTTTTCTGTCTGTGTGAATGTGATTATTATGTGTGTGTTTCAGTCCACTTGTATGTTTTTATCCTCTCTTTTTGACTCTACACGTTTATCTTTCTGTTATTTATTAAGCTGGTGTAAATTTCATATACATATAACTGTCTCTTTGTGTGTGTCCTGTATATATAAATATATATGAATATGTATGAGTAAAAAAGATACGAAGCTGTACTGTGTCCAGTTTCTGCACAGAGGTTCTTGTAAGTTCTTAGTGTGGATGTATGCTCCATATTAAAACCAAGTCTGCTTAAGAATCACCGATCTGTGTGCTTTCTGTATTTCTCATCCAAAACCAGCAAGACACCAGTGGGTTTCTTCGTGTATACACACCCTAAATATTGCAGTCAGAGGCGATTTTAGAGTCTGCTGGGGGCATAGGCAAAAATCCCACAGCTCTCATTGAAAACTGTATTCACACTACTGTGGTTTATATGGTTTGTCAGCCTTCTGCTGACCTGTAGCGGCCCGGGGCCCACGCAGTTACTCGTGTTGCCTTTTGACAAGCTACACCTCTGATTCCAGTTCCTCTAACAGCCACTGCCGCCTATTTATCATTGAATTAGAGCTATACGTCTCACTAATTAAAAAACAACGAACATTATTAATAACAAGGTTGTGAACCGTGAGAGGACATTTTTATTTCATCCAGGCCTTTTTCAAGATAACAAAACCAGACCTTTTTTTTTTATAATAGTCTACTCATAACAACCAGTGTAGGGGGTGCAGGGGCGAGCGGCGTGATCAGAGCTGTGAATAGCCACTGTCATTATAGGGCTGCACTGCTGCGGGTCGGATGCGGTCGGAGAACCTGAATGAAACCCGGACAGGCGCCCGTTTAAAGGCATGCGTGAATCATCCCTTCGCAGGGCCCTAATGACACTTAACCCAGCGTCCAGATTGTTATGGTAATCAGGTACAGAACGGTGCGAGCTGTGCTGTTGCACACATACACAGAGACCGCAACACCTTAAGCAGCTTCCAAACTACTTAACCGTGCTGCATTTGAAGGGGAAGATATCAACTCTAGCACCATTTCCATGAAAGCACTTGACGCCACCTGTTCAGGGTTAGTCCTGAGAGTACTGATACTAGTGGTATTTTTCCAAATGAAGGGGGACTGTTCTGCGAGAATTAGTTTGTTGCTTGCGGTGGGTGCCCTATATTCAAATGATGGTTTTACCAGTCAAATGGACTCGTATCATGTTGCCCTAGGCTAACAGTTTCAGTTTCAGTGCTCAAGTCACCACCGGGACAAGCTACATTCATTTATACTGCGTCGGTATAGGCTATGTGTTTGCAGCCAGAGGTGCCCAAGAATGGATGAGATGTTTTAAGATGTGGATCATGTGTGTTTGACTTTACAAGGAATAATTTACTAAGAGATTGGTAAACACACAACACTTTCCCTAACTGAACCAAAAATACATGTACTTCAGTGAAATCATTTTTCTCTTCGGGCTTACCTTACTAATGGGACATCGGCTTCAGATTTACCATTCTGAGGCTGGTGGTGGTAGTGCATCAGTGGGCACTTTCAAACACGTCTAACCTTTTAGGGTGTACCATCACACTGGTGTGTCGGGAATTGATTGCGTTTCTGAGATGTTTAAAAGCTCACTTTCTTAAAGGCTGGGACTTTTTTTTAGTACCGTTTAAGCTATGCTGTTTTTCTGAGGGGGCGAGCAGCACTAACTTGTAAAAAAGCCAAATGTAGTTTAAGGCGCTTTAGGGTCTCAGTGGCTGTCCTAGTACTGCACGTCTTTCCAAGATAACGTTGTTTAAGGAAATTAGATGGGCATGTTTTGCTTATAAATCTCTGAACTGTCAAGAAGATGCCCCGAGGGAAGTAATGGTTTAATTGTCCTGAAAAGTTTCCATAAACTGCCCTAAATGTCACCACATGTCCGTTCCACTGGTTAGTTGGTGAAATGCCATAGATGAATGGAATTAGTGTGATCGCCCTTCTGTTTTGTTTGGTTGTAAGGACGCCAATATGAACAATACAAAATAATTGTGCAGTCTGTGTCGAAGAGCGTGTGAATGTGTGTGTGTGTGTGTGTGTGTGTGTGTGTGAGAGAGAGAGAGAGAGAGAGAGAGAGAGAGAGAGAGAGAGAGAGAGAGAGAGAGAGAGAGAGAGATTGTGAGTGTGCCTGCCTGTTCTCTCTGCCAGGTCTTTTTATAGTTTATGAACAAGAGGCATTTCAATAACCCCTCCTGCGCCGTACACAAATATTACCATACTGTCGGTGTTGCTTGCGTTATAAGCTGAGTTCATAGTCACCATGGCTCTCTCCAGCGCAGCTGAAAACGCCGAAGATGCGCGCATTCAACTCCGTTCACTATTTTAATTGTGATATAACAGCAAAGGTCCCATCTACTTAATTTTAAGTTTTTTTTTTTTTTTCTGTTAACCTTACCATGGGCTGCCCGATTTCGGCATTAGCCCAAAAGCCTGCCGCGGACCCTTTAGAGGAAATAGCTTTGGTGAGGCTTACGGACCAGCAGAGAGAGATGATCAAGGAGTCGTGGAAATACATTCAGCAGGATATAACCCGGGCGGGCATCATCATATTCGTCAGGTTAGTGAGTAATGACTTTAAAATAATGAACCCCCCCAGTGAATTTGTACCAAAAAAGGGGAATACAACAGTGTTTGTGTTACTGTGTTAAATGGTGCACGCAATAAACATTTAATGCTGTCAAGATTTTTGAAAATGATCTATGAAGAAGCCACTGAAATAACTTTGCGTACATGCGTACTGCGTAATGCGTAATGGGTACCCATATGTGAATGACCAAGGGCATAGCGCTTTTACTGTAATTTTAACACTTGTTGCAATACGAAAATGCAGTACAGCCACAACATCCAGAACATTAAAAATCTCACCCAAATGTTCTCTCTAGACATTTATTATACTATGACAGCTCTGTGCTTATTTTGCCGTGTAATACCATTACATAACAAAGGTATGGGGGCTTACACAAGACTTTGATGCTGATTTTGACATTGTGCTCTCTGACTTTGCTATTAAAATGTTTCTCATATGCAAAATGAACTGTATTATGATTATTATTATTATTATTATTATTATTATTATTATTATTATTATTATTGTTATTATTATTATTGCTATTATTATTATTATTATTATTATTTTAAATGTTCAGCAACTTAACATTTCCCTGACCTTCTTAGTGTACCTGACAAACATTTCAAGGCAAGCAGCTATCTTGCCACCCAGAACAAACTGTTTTAGCTGCTGGTTTGCCTGGCACAGTAACTCTGCCCTACAAAGGCAACGTTCAGTTCGGTACCTAGACGACCATGAAAACTGAGAAACATACCTTTAAAAGTTGTCATACTGCCTAGTCAAACATATTTTAGGTATAATACTGCTGATGGTTTTATTTACTTTCTTATACAGAAAAAGCAAGAGATTTAGTCACAAGACAAAGGAGGTATTATAAAGTCAATTTTCAGTCTAAACTTGGTTTTGACAAAATATACAGTTACTGCCTTTTGGCTTTATGGGGCAGAACTGTCAACACCACTTCTGCATGTGGCATGATTGTTGGTGATGCAGTATATCAGATTTCCTCACCACTGTCTGGGGCACAGTTCCTTGCTGACGCAGGGTGGGTTTACTGTGAAGTTGACTTAATTTGGAAGGATGTACTTGCTTCATATCTGTCCTTTACTGTAGAATAACTGTACATGCATTCTTGGGTCATTTCCTGTTCCTGTTGTAACAGCCTCTGACTTAGAGATCCTCTAAGTGATAACTGCATCATTAATTTGTGTATATACGTAAATATGTATGTATGTATATAAAATTAGTTTAAGTAAAATTGAACTAATAATTCAGCTTTTTAAGTGGATTAGCCTGGGCCTGCCCATACTGACTGTGACGTTACATTGCATTTCGCGTTCAAGTCAGTCTGGCCAACCTGCCTGTTCTCGGCTGTTCCTTTGCCTGAAAAATCAGGCACCAATGAAAAAGGAAAGCTACGCATTTGTCATCGAAATGCATCGTCTGATTGGTTGTAGCTCTGTTTGGTAGTACACAGAGACATTTGAAAGATGCCCGTTAATTCCACCTCTCCCTGTCTGTGGAAGGTTTGTCAGACCAAGCTCCTTCTTTGAGCTTGGTACGACAGCCAGGTTATAGGTGTGTACTTTAAGTGTCAAAAGCCTATTTCTGTCAACAGCGACATGGTGCAATCTTTTGGCAGGTTTTCTGCAGAAAGCTGTTTTACTTAGTGTGAACATTACAAAATTAAGCAACAATTACGAAAGTAAGAATTGCTTAAGTGCAGAGAGAGTATCTCACATATCCCAGTGATCCAGCATGTCTTAAGTGTTTTGAAAAAGGGAACATGGTTTTGAGACAAAGTCATTGTAAAGAAAATAATAAAAAGATTGCACAAACTGTTTCAGATGCTGTATACATGCTGATTGTCGGAGATGGTTTCACTACTAAAGCTACATAGATACATGGTCAGACCATGCTATTGTGTCATTCCAACAAGTAAACCACAGTGCTTTACATATTCAAATAGTTGCAAAGACTGTGTTTAACATGCTGTAGCAGTAGATCTAAAGTCATCATTTGGATTTTTCTATGTGTGTATAATACCATGAGCAGACAAGAAAAATCTTCAGTATTGATTTTTTTAGAGATTTCACTTTAAGCTACTACATTTCGGAGTTAGCACCTGTACGTTAAGCTACTGTGAAGAGTGGAGAAATGGATTTTGGGTGTCCACTGTGTGCATGTATTGATGTGGCAAAGTATTGATGTGTGTCTGTGTGTCTGACCAATTCTGGTCTTGCACCTGACAAGAATACTCAATCTCAGAGATAGAAAAGTATGTGGACCTCCTCATTTTTATTGCCAGTTCCCTTAAGTTTTGAGGGATCATCCCCGCAGAACTTTGTTCAGATTGACCATTGACAAAAATTCATCCCACCTCATTTTAAACTTGTTCATGGCAGTGCATTCATGCACAGCCCAACACAACCTCTGAATGAGCATTTATAATAACAATATCAGGGCCAGATGCACAGCACTCAGTGAAATCCCATCATCCCCTTGAACAGTAACTGGGAGTCAGATGAGCTTCTACCTCGTTGGTTCTCACGGTGCAGGACACAATGATCAGTATTAAGACTTTCGGTCCAACTTTGGACCAAGGACCAAGACCGGAGCACTCCGTTTGCAATGCTTTTATTGGTGCAGAAACAAAAAGTGACTAACGTTTCGACAGCACTGCGTCTTCTTCTGTCATTTTAAACCACCCCCCTGAGTAGGACCTCAGCACTCTAACAATCAAACTGCCCCCCAGAGGGTCTTTCACACTGCCTCAGCTTACAAGCATTTACCTCCAATCATCATTTGTTTTGCCTCCAGCACTGACCATGATGTAATAGTGATGATTCCCCTGATAAGATCTCTTCAGTGGCAGCTGAGTTCTGATCGGGTTCTGTGGCCTCACCTGTGCCTTAGGGATATAACTATTGAATGGTTGCAACAGATTTGCATTTGGTTACAGATTCACTTAATACCATAGACTAGGGTTAGGTTTAGGGTTAGGAATAGGGTTACATTAGGGTTAGGTTTAGGGTTAGGGTTAGGGTTTTTCACTTGGGTTACACATTGGCATTAAGTATTTCTGTTACAAAAGTCAAAATCTAAGGACTACATGGTTTCTTTAGCACTGGTGAACTGCAAAATAAATAGCAATGAATCAACGTCTGTAATACAGACTAAATTATATGGGAAAAGTAAATATTTTGTTGTCTGAATTCTCTCTGGTATTGTGAACATTAAATATATCCATTGCTGCTACATATACAAACATTTTGATTAATAATAATCCATGAATGGTAAAAGATATGTTTTAAAGTAAAAAATAGAGAGTAACCTAACCTGATGCCTCCTAGACTAAATCTCTAAATTTCGTGCTTCGTCACACAACCCTGATTATAAGTCAGTAGTAAATTAGCTGACCCTGATTGGACGCACAGGAAAGACTGACTTACTGGTTTCATTCAGTGGGCAGCTCATCTGACCCTCTCGTGTCAACCTGTCGGCATGACAACCCACCAACCCAAGCAAGGGGGTCTGTTTATGTTAGCGTGGTTAACGTTAGGGTGATGGACCTGTCAATGGGCTACTGCTGAAGACTGGCTCATGCAGTTACACAGACAGGTACCATGTCCGAACAGTTAGGGTTAAAAGGGAATCAATAAGGACAGCGCTGGCTGCTGAGTAAAACTGGTTGAAATGAGAAATGGTCAGAGAACACTGTGTAATGAGAGACTTACACTATTGTAATACTCGACTGGGACCTGGTTGATCAGAAATATATCGAAAACAATGAGCATCGCCACACAGATACTGCACAGTTATGATGAGCCAAAATACCTGAGGTTACAGTGTTTAGTGTTGGTTGTATCATTAGAAATTCCTCAAAATTGACACCTTCTTTGTGGGGGTTTGCCATATGGTCTGAAGGAAATAATGTCAGCAACATAAAACACTGCTTCTTATGTTTTGTACATGAATCAACAATAAGCGGGAATGAGTTAGTTTAATTGCAATTGCAGATTTAAGAACTCACCAAATTGTGAACTTCTTTTAATTTCTTTTAATTTGACCATGGTTGCAATTGATGAAGTCATTGGTTATAATACACAAATTATAAAAAAGGAGATGTGGTCAACAACACTGAGCTGATAAAAACAGGAAGTTGAGATGTGGGTGGTGTGATACGTGATAAACCAGAGTATGTGCATGGCCGAGGCTTCAAAATGGAAACAACTCTCACTGCATCAAGCGGGACATTTGGGTCTCATTTGCAAGTTCCTGCTATTTCTGGGGGAAATACTTCCATGATCCATACATTTTTATTTGCAAGACAAATAAAATACCTGTGTGCTCACCCAAAGTCACATTCAAAAGCATAGTTGACCCTTCCCAAAGTTCACTGTGCTCCACTGACCCCTGTCCATTGAGGTGCTAGTGGTTTTAGTGTGGTCATTGGTTTCTGCTTCAATGAAAATGGTGTATCAGAACACCGCCAGTATCGCAAGTATCAAACAAACAAGGTCACATTTTATTTGGATACTCCAATAGATGGTTCATTTCAATGGTTTGAATAAGATGACACTTAAGCAAATACTAAACAAAGTGAAACAAATATTGAACATACCCTCTTTAAAGTCTCTATTGAAATTTGTTGCAAGCTTCAAACAAAACACCAAGTGATGTGTGTGCATCAGATGCATGCATCAAAGACAACATTTAAATGAAATTTCAAAACATTCACACACTTCCTTTTTATCTCTGTTACTAGCATTGGTATACAGAAGCATGTACGCTGAAAGAACACCATTAATCAGTCAGACATGAGGAGACCAATATGGAGACCTGCTGTACTAACAGGCTGTGGTATAATAGAGGGTAAACACACACACGCACATGTACATACGCACATGTAAATTACAAAAGAGCCTTTACTTGCGTTTTTTTTTTTATGATTGCTAACATTGAAGATATGCTTTGTTTACCTACTTTTTTTTTACAGCTGTGCAGATGGTTTACTTGCCTTTCCTTTTATCACTACACCACTTGTAAAAGGGCTGCCATAAGTGGGGGTGGGTGGAGGCTCAGATAATTGCATGCGGTTAATTAAACAAGACCAACACTTGTGTAATGACTTCAATCAGAACTTTACCCTGTCATTTGGACAGATGATAAAATCAGAGCTGTTCAGAGCTGAAAGTAACCACTGATCTGGTGATGGTTTTTTTTTTGTCATGTCCTTGCCCTTATAGTCCTGAAGGCCTATGACCTTGAGACTCCCAAGAGAGACAGGAAGTGAATTTTTCCCACTCTCTTTGGCCAGGCTAAATTTACCTAATTCCATAAGAGAGTCGAATCTCGAGGGACCTAGATGAGGATGATGCTAATGCCATCTTTTAGCGCACTTTAGTAGCACTGCCCTTTGTGGCATTTAGGAAAATGTCAGTCTACCTCCCATTCCATGGGCTTGTCGCTAGGGAACAGCCCAGGCTTTTTTTCCATCACTGCAGAAAGCCAGCCATTTTTGAACCTTCACAAGTATTCCGAGGTGTATCACCACATTAGGTTTGTCGCCAAATTATTAACTAATTAATTAATGCTCATGTATTGTATATTATATACCTTGCTCAGCTAGGTATATTCACTCTGTTAGCTACCACGTCCCGGGGGATGTCTGAGGTTAGTTTTATGGCTCTGGCTGACTTTTAGGTTTAAAAATAAAGAGTACCCTATAAACACAAACACTCACTGAATACAAAAAACAGGCCAAAAAAGGGTGTTTTAAGAAATACACTAATCCATCCTCTAGGGGCCAATTTTACAGCATTCCCACATTAGAGACCAATCTCACATGTGCCTGGATAAAGAACTTTCTCACAAACCGGCCCCAGACTGTGAGACTCGGCCTCTACCTTTCCTCCACTCTCACGCTGAGCACCGGATCCCCACAGGGTGTGCCGAGCCCCCTCCTGTACTGTCTCTGCACCCACAACTGCAGTCCGGTCTACGACAGCAACCTCAGTGTGAAGTTTTCTGATGACACAACAGTGGTCGGACTCATCTCAAACGGAGACGAGGCAGCCTACAGAGAGAAGGTCCAGAAGTTGGCAGATCAGGATGATTCAGGGGGCCCAGAACTTCACAGGGGCCCATCATTGGGGTGGGAGCCCAAATTATTTTTCTTCAGGGGGCCCACAATTTGTAGCAGCACCCCTGTCGCTGATGGACATTTACACCTCCTCTCTCAAGGAGAGCTCCCACCCTGGCTTTGAACTGTTTGACCTGTTGTCCTCAGGGAGACACTACAGGTCCATCAGAACAAGGACTATCAAACTTAAGAACAGTTTCTTCCTAAAAGCCATAACCACTATGAACTCAAACATGCACTGACTTCACAGTCTTAACCCTTCACTGCCTGGACTTTCTTCTATCTAGCTATTGTACAATATCAATCAATGCGCAATAACTTAGTGTGCAATGTCATTGTATGGCAATGTAATTATTGTGCAATGTCACTCTTACCTCAAAACCTACCCCCTGTTTTACTCTTTATCTGGTCTTGTACTAGTATTTGTTTTATTCTATGTTGTAAATACATGTTTGCACTGAAGAGTGAGTTGCTTTCAATGTATATAGTGTACATTGTACATGTGCATAGTGACAATAAAAGGCATTCATTCTATTATGCATTTGTTGGGCATTTATACAGTTCATACGTTGAGACCTATATGGTGCTTCAGAGGCATGCTGACAGAGGCTATTCCATTTGGCGGTGCAAAGAATCTTGCCAAGAAAGGTCATATATGGCTGCAAAAGAAAATGTTCAGCATTGTGTTTCATTGTGCTCTTACACCACATGGAGGGTCTCACAGAAAACGAAGAACACATTGAGTCCTTACACATTTTGGCGTCCTAACGTGTTTTACAAGGCTCTTAAAAATAAAATGTGTTGTTAGTATGAAAGACCTGTCTGCTTCATCCTTTTCATGCTGCTTTGTCTTGTTGTGGCAATAGATTGTTCGAGAGCCATCCGGAATGTAAGGAGGTGTTCTTTGAGTTCCGTGGGGTGGACGACATTGAAATGCTCCGTGTGAATAAAGAACTGCGAGCCCATGGGTTGAGGTGAGCATATCCTCGTGCGCACACACGCCTTTGCACACATGCAAACACCCACTCACATAATCACATACAGGGTGTTCCAAATATCACTATACACTTAAAATAAATTCTGAAATTACACAAGAATCCAAGTTTATTCATATTTTTAGTATCATCAAACAGGTTATTTTTAATTTTACTAGATACACTAGCCATTATGTTCCAAAGCCTTGACGACTAGCTACATACCTCCACACGAGTGCCTTCAATTTCAACACTCTTCAACCAACTTCAGACATTGGCCTCTCTCCAAAATCTCTTCCCCATCCTCACTGCAGGCAGTGTGGAATCTCTCCTCAAGTTGTGCCACAACTTCAGGCAAGGAGGGACCTTTGCTAATGTCCTTTTTTAACAAGACAAAGCCCATCCACACTGGCTGTGCCAGATTAGTGAGGGATTTCCTGAACATCAAGTTTCTTGACCGATGGATCGGTCAAAAGGGGTGCCCTTCAAAGTGCTCCGCTTTCCACTAACCTTACACTTTGTGCCACTAACCACTGTGACCTGTCACAGCTTAAGGCAGTGGTTCCCAAACTTTTCTGCTGGGGGACCTACGAATATTTTCGCGAATGTTTAGCTGTGATTAGCTGTGATTGTGTGACTGTTCGCCACTCAGGGTGATGTCCTTCATTGAGAAGAGCGTAGCACGGCTGGACGAGCCAGAGCGTCTGGAGAAGCTGGCCTTCGACCTGGGGAGGAAGCACTACAACTACAATGCCGTTCCCAAATACTTCATGGTGGGCTATTTTGTCTTGGTCTCTCATTCTTTTTTGACTTTTTTAAAATAATGTGACAGGAGAACAGAGAAACACTCAGTAAAATGGGTGAGAGAGAGAGGTGGAGAGGGGCAGGGAAAATTACCTTTGGTCAAATTCAAAACCCAGATCCCCGGATATATGAGATGGGTGCCTTAGCCAGCTTTACCATGGCGACCCCCATGGTTTCTCATTCTTATTATTCACCACGGCCACCCCTCAGCCAGAGAGCAAGAGTGTTAGTCTGGTGCACAACTCTTTCATGTCCCTTCATTTTGTGCAGGCTAGCCTTCACAGGTATACATGTGCTGGTCAAATAAAGAGAAAAAAAATGACAAAGTTGATTCAAAATTCCATTCAAAAAGTGAAATTTGTATAATGTATACATTCATTTCACACAGACTGACATATTTCAAGTGTTTATTTCTTGTAATATTGATGATTATCTCATAAATCCCAGCCTCTCAGAAAATTAGAGTATTGTGGAAAGGTTTAATATTGAAGACACCTGGTGCCACACTCCAATCAGCTTATTAACTCAAAACACCTGCAAAGGCCTTCAAATGGTCTCTCAGTCTAGTCCTGTATGCTACACAATCACAATCATCCAGGACTGCTGACCTGGCAGGTGTCCGAAGGATGACCATTGATATCTTGCACAAGGAGTGCAACACACAAAAAGTTTGTGTGTTGAAGAGGCTAAAGAGTCCGGCTGTTCACAGAGCTCTGTGTCTAAGCACATTGATAGAGAGGCAAAGGGAAGAAAATGATGAGGTAGAAAAAAAGTGTACAAGCTATAGGGATAACCGCACCCTGGAGAGGATTGTAAAACAAAACCCATTCAAAAATGTGGGGGAGATTTGCTGGAGTCATTGCTTCAAGAACCACCACGCACAGACGTATGCAAGACATGGGTTTCAGCTGTCCCATTCCTTATGTCAAGCCACTCTTGAACAAGAGGCAGCGTCAGAAGTGTCTCACCTGGGCTAAGAACAAAACTGATGTAAATCAACTTTTTCATGATATGCTAATTATATGACCAGCACCTGTACGTTTCCCTCTGTTCGCTGGGATTGAAAACCAAAAAATTTGGTTGAGGCCTTAGCAGAGTTACCTGATGGAGTACCATAGTGAAATACAATATTGAGCGAAGCTAGTACCACAGGGGTAGGCTGGATATAAGAGTGTTGCATGAGATAGCAGTGCTCAGGGAGGTGACCTGACATATTCAGTTGCTGTTGTAGTTGTTGAGTATTGCAAAACATTAGTAATAGGAAGTTATGGGTGCAGTTTGTTTTGCAGGCAGAAAACATTGGACATAAACATACCATATTATAGAGAATATCACAAGGCCTAAATACAATATAAACATAAAAGCCACGAGGACGTATCACTATAAAAGCCAAAGGCACATAGGACACTCATCAGAGATAGTTTAAAATGACACATGATAATTGTGGTGATATGCTGATAGGTTGGAACCATAGACTGTATATAAGAGAACTGGACAAACCTTCTGTGATGTCATGCATAGACTTTCTCACAGATTGGATGAAGCCTAAATTAAAGGTTCCGGGCGCCACCATCTTTGACAGTTCATTCTATGAATGTCAATGTAAATTATTTGGGAATTAAACTAATACATTCTAAAAAAAGATCACCCACCTGACTGTAAATACATTTGTTTTGCTGTGAAAATTGGCTTTTTAACATGGGAGTCTGTGGGAAGTTGCTTGGTTTGGCAGCCAGCCCCAATGAACATATAAGATATTGCTTCTTTCAAAGTCCAGTTTTGGCTTTATTGTTTAGCCGGGGATGTTGGCGCTTGGTTGGAACAGGTTGTAGAGTATGATTACTTGCATGTGACACTGATGCATTTAGAACCAGTAGCACAGGAGAGTTTGCATACTCTCCTAGGCAGCACTGGAACAGTGCAAACAGTGCATCTTTGTGAATGAAAATGAAAATGATCCAATGACATGGACACACCTTAACAGTGTCATCCTGGAGGGACAGGACAATGATGACATTCCAAAATGCATCTGTATAATCTATACAGACTTTTGTCTTTGCATATGGTGTCTCTATTTGCATGTCCTGGCTCAAGAGAAACAAATGACACAACAGAAAAAGACACAGGGTGCATTGAGGAATAAGGATGATTCAGGAGTGCACTACTGCTCACATTTTACAGTTGCATTTGTTTTTGTTTTGTTTTTTGTTGTTTTTATATCTCTAAAGCAATGTGCAGCACTATAATACCCTAAATTATAAGCAAAACTTGAAAAGCACTCAGAGAGCGCAGACCTCCGCCAAGGCAGCTTAAGTCTCCACCTTATTGTCATTCTCACCTTAAGGCATGAAAAGACATTAATCATGTTAAAACATTTTATTACTGGTGTAATAGTTAACTAGTGGGTTCGTTCACTCATGCTCACACGAACTTGGTTGGCTCTTCGGTGCAGGAAAGTACTTTATCTAATTTCCACTGCCAACATGAACTACTGGGCTGCTCACCACTACCGCTCTAACTCTCCTCTGTCTTTCACTGAACCCTCTAACCAAAAACTCAACAACTCCTTGACCCGCAACAGGAGCCTCATTTCCGTACCTATATTCCCTCCTTTCAAAATAAAAGTCACTGTAGATTCCATGCTATACTGGTAACTTGACTGAATAAAAAATTCCTGGATCCAGATGGTTATCCGGATCACCACCAAAAACAAATCAGTTCTAAGTTAGGCCACTTCTGACCTATCCTGAAAATTTCATCAAAATCCATCCATAACTTTTCGAGTTATGTTGTTCACAAACAAACAGACAAACAGACAAATCAACGCCGGCGAAAACATAAACTCCTTGGCGGAGGTAAAAATATCTGCTAACAGATTTATTAATAATCATTGTTTGTAGAAAAACTACAAAAACAATATATAAGGTGTGGAAGTGTAATCAAATCATTACATACTTTTATAGGCTGTTACAATAAACAAAAACCTGTTATTCTGATACACTTGACAGCAGTGTCTCCACAGAGGTACATTCAGGGTGTAAGTCAGTAGAGGGTATTTCATGACCAGAATATTCAAAGTTAACAGTTAGATGCCAGACTTCCATCAAAATGGTTTTGCATGGAGCCAGGGAGACTGTATAGCTCATTTGAACCTTGAACCACCAAGTGTCATGTAGTATGCTTCGTAGCACAGTATTCACTCTGGCAGCTTGTCACAGTTGTACTTCAACCAGGCACTGCTTATGCACACTAGTTAGAAAGTATGTACTATCCATTCCAATTGAACCATAGAAGGTCAGCGTAACATAAGTACACTACCTGCGTCTTGTAGTACACCTTCTCATCACTAATGGCAACAAGCATGACAACACTTTGGGTAGTCATGGCGATGTGAGAATATAAACTGTCATTGCTGTTGTTCTTTCTTTTTCTCAAGCATTTGCCATCAACCACTATGCCATTAGCAGCAATGTATTAATGTATGGTAAACAGTATAATGGGCAAATGGGCTTGACACAGACATTAAGAAACCACTGAATGACTCATAGTTTTGATGTGCTGTGTTGCAGTATGTCCTGCCAGAGTTCATCCGAGCCATTGGGCCAATCCTGAAGGACCATTTGACCCCTGAGCTGGAGGATGCTTGGAAGGTGCCGCTGTACTACTTACTTCAGTGTGTGTGTGTGTGTGTGTGTGTGTGTGTGTGTGTGTGTGTGTGTGTGTGTATGTGTATTAGACAGCCAGACATCCTCATTTAAAGGATTTGGCAACACTGACATCTGCTGGATTTCTGCATAACATAAATGTAACAGTCCATGAGGAAATGAGTAGTTTCCACTAGACTGTTGGAGATAACTCATCTCCTCTTGTCTATGGAGATTCCTATTCATCCAGGTAGTCATAGTAGTCAAAGGAGCTAAGTTGTAAGCAACTGGACTTCTTTTTTGGAGCTTGAAGACATCCAAAAGGCTTCTTCAGTTCTGGCCTGAAGAAGAGGAACCAGAAGCTATTTCTGTCGACCACTGGATGTGGAGCTGTAGACCACACCCTTCATCATGTGACAAGAAGGGTCACATGAGTCAACCATTAACATATGTCAAAGTGTAAATTGGAGTGGGAGTCATTTTGGTCACAACATCCAGAAAATAAGAGCTGCTCTGATGATGAAAAGCAGTTTAACTTCCTGGGATGAGATCTCAAGGTAGAATGGTCTTAAGCTACAAAAATAAGTCCAGTTTCTTACAACAGCTCCTTTGACCTCATGTGCCATAGGCCACATGGTGTATCAAGAAAATACCTTGGAGAAATATTGCTATTGTTAGTGGTGAAGTTATGACAGATTATAGAATAAACAGATAAAGCTGTCATGTAGTTGTCTCAGATAATTGTTTTTTAAGATTAGTTGTCATATATACTCATCAATTCAAAGGACACCCATATTTAACTTGATGATGATCATATAGGTAGGCATATACATTTAAGATCACACTGAATAAACTTAGTGCCTCATCTCTCTCTCTCTCTCTCTGGCTCTCTGTCTCTCAGGTTCTCTTTCAATACCTGACAGGAATGATGCGGCAGGGCTTCCACGAGGAGGAGAGAAGGCAGCGTCATGCCACAGTCCAGAGTAGGCCTTCCAGAGTAGAGGCTTGACAGGAACCCCAACATCATCCGAGGATCCTGCCACCTCTCTCCCAGCAGCTGTCAGACCAGACCGCAGTCTGAACTGATGTTAGAGGTTCAAGTGAACAGGCTGAACTGTAAATGAACTGTAAATATCACCCAGTGGATAATATGCCATTTCCATTTGTGTCAGGAGTTTACCCAGTCCACTCCACTACCTATCCAATGACTTACATACATGTACACAGCAATGTTAGAGTGCTATGCTAACTGGCTAGCAGACATGGTTTCACCTACATCTTCATAATGAACTCTTATTGTTTAGCTGATATAATTATGTAACAATGCAATTTCTGAACGGTATATAGTGTTTTCCAAAAATAACGTCATGTGAACAATTATGTGACAGGACCACTGCTTTGGAAGATGCATTAGTCAACGCCTACTGTCAAATCTGACAACCAAGTTTCTCCATTTTTTTTTGCTTTAGCGCCTTAGTCTGCTGAGGTTAACAGGCAATTTGCTGAACTCAACAATGTTCATTTCAAACATTGTCCAAACACATGTTGTATGTTATTAAAGTGAGCTACAGGTTTGCTACCAATTGATCTGAAAGTAGATATATCATACACAAAAAAAATTCATGTCACTTGCTTACTTTGTGCATTCTAAATATTTGGCAGCTAAGTGCAGGGTTTTATTATTCTGCTTTGTCATATAGTACCATTGTATTCTGATATTGTATATTTAAAATATTTTTTCTTATTGACTTGTCTTCTTATTTAACTGCATTTTCAGTAATACATGATATTTCCTTATGGTTTGACAGTGCTATAGGCAGATTTGTTAGAAGTTGCTTATTTTTGTGACTGGTATTGAGTCAGTGAGTAGTGGCTAGAGGATCTTCTGTGCAGCTCATGCATGCTTGCCTGCAGTGTGGTCTGTTGTATTGAGACCATTGATTTCCTGACATGTTTTCTATCAAAAGTCAATTTTAATTCTAACAGTCCATCACTTTTGACCTCTGGATTATTCTGTGAAGATTAAATGGCACAAAAATCAAAAAACTGAAAGGATGTTACATTTCTTCCTTAAGCCAACTGAGAATCTCACTTCATGCTTTGCCTGTATATTTCGCTATTAAGATGTGCCAACTTGTTGTAAGAATGTATGTTTTTTATTCATAACAGCCAATAAATGCTTCCAAGTATCTATGACTGAAATCAGTTTATTACAAATGAGATGATTAAAAAAATTAAATACATTCTAAATGGTGCAGGTGAAGATATGTAACATAAGAATGGCAAAAGGTAGTATTCCATATAAAATAATAATAAAATACAGTTATCAGGAAGCTGATGTGAACAATGTGAGCCAAGTTGTAAAGTTACACTGTTGTATTACATGGTCACATGGTTTTTACGTATGCAAGTATGTGTTTATGTCATCCTCTAACAACAGTTATTACAGAGTTCCATGCACAGAAAAGAAATAGTAGACAAGGTGATGTCATCACAACAGCAGCTGATGAATAGCCAATCAGATGTCGGTTTGTTAACTAGCTCACTACATTCTTGCTTACTACTGGTTGAAGAAAGCAGTGGCAGTATCAGTGACGCCACACCACAGATTTCACTGAACATCAGGATATAGTTAAACATAAGCATAAAAAAGCAACCCTTCAAGTGACAGAAACCTATACAGTGATTCAACAGTACGCTAAAAGCCTGCCCTTTAGAGTGTCTACAATGGTGCATAACCTATATTTCATCCATTTATATTCCAGGTTTACTGCAATGTACAATTTCCACTTTCACCTGCTGATTTTGAGGTGTATTGATGTTTTGTTTTTCTTGCTTCAAATGAAAAGTGCACATTTGGTGAACTAGCCAAAAACACCCACCCGGATACTCTAGATATGATATCACATGCGGTTTGAACAAAAAATCATATTTTTTTGTCAGTGTTGTTTTTGTTTTTCATTCTTTTTTGTACACATACATGTATAAGCTGTTTAACCACACACAATCACACAACCCCAATTGTATCTCCACACATCAGGGTTAGACTGTTGCACAGGCTATCTCACATTACGTCCATTGACACCACTGCTTGCGGTGGTGCACAAAAGCTGGTAATACATTTGGATACAAATGTCATGATAATACTTCTGGTTTGCATACAGCGTAGGGCAAAGAACCATTAAACTCAGACTAAAGGCGTCTGAACAAAGGCCAAGAGGAGAAAAGCAACATAGTGGAGTACAGAGGAAAGAATTTGAGAGATTTTTTTTACATACAAGAAAACAAAAGTGACATGAAGAAGAAGTCATTCATTATTTTTTAACTGTTCTCGACAATCATTGTATCATTTTGCTATTTCTTTTTTTATGAGTATCAGATAGGCCTTGGTTAATTATAACAAAAAAATCACATGGTATTACAAAAAGCCTCTACGTATTGTGTTATAAACAGATGATATAACCGTCACTGAACTGCATTTTGGTGAAGTGTGGGGAAAGCAGCTACTGCCATTGAGTGACATGTACAGCACAATGCATGAGGACTATCTGTATATCTGTGCAACGACAACAAGACAGCCAAAAAATACCATACCCTGATCTGTAAGAAAAAAGAAAAAAACTACAATTATACAATGAGATCTCAAAAAAAAAAAAAAAATACATTTATGCTTATTCAGGAGCATGAAATCACAACTTCCAGAGGTCCACATTTGTCAGATTTTTTCCTAGTACAATACATCACTAAGTTGACTGTAAAACGAACATAAACAAATAAATATTTTAAATAAAAAAAGACAAACATTACAACCACCGTCCGTATTTCTACAATACATTATTGGCTTACAACATTCTAATACATTCTAATTAAAATCTGTATTTTCTTTAGAAAGTACACTAAACAAGGCCAAGGCAAAGAGCCTGTCTATGTACAGACTCATTTTTCTTTTTTGTTTTTTTTTTTTAATATAATTTTGACTTCTAAGATCAGTGACATTACCTGCCACAAATGCCTCCATTTTCATTCAGATGTACCAGCCAACTTGGACTAAAATGATCACAAATGCCTTGCAGTCCCTTGCAAAATTTGATATGACTTAAAGTATCAATATATGAGCATAGCTGACATACTAATCATCTTTGAATCAGGAATGCTATAGTGCAGAAGAGCAGGCTAACGATGCAAAAAAAAGAAAGAAAGAAAGAAAAAACAACACCCGTTTCCCCTCTAGATTCATTGTCAAAATCAATTAACATTACTGCACATTCAAGTCAAACCTGGACAGAAAAAAATCTTTCACACAAGACAACCTCAAAACACACAGCACAATAGTATTCTATGTCGTCTCTGGGTCACACCATATTTACACAAGCATAAGTATGTGAATTGCCTGATTGTTCAAGTAATTTTTCTGTTCTGGTTGGATCGTTGACTTTACACTATACGCTTTTTATTTGCAGCTGATGCTGAACTGTATGCAGTAACTGTCTGAACTTCTCTAGATTGAGTAGGGAAAATCATTAAAAGAGAACACAGCCATGGGCTAAAGCTGTGCCAACAAGCTCACAGTGACCATTTCCATTTTTTACAACCAATGCTGTTATCATTTGAAAAATTCTAACTGACACGGCCAGGGGTGATTTTAGCATCTGGTCTTTAGGGGTGCCCGGCCCCCAGTGCTTATCACACAACACTATTATTATATATAATATATTATTCATTTTGCACTGAGCCAGGGGGTGCCGAGCAGTTTCACGGGGGTGCCTTGGCACCCCTAAACATGGTCTAGATTCGCCCCTGGACACGGCCATTTTCTAAACCTAAGCTGTAACTGCTTCAAACAAAAATAGTAAGTTCCGGAAGGCATATTCCTAAGCGCTAGCATGACAATCCACATCACAACATTCATTACGAAAAAAAGCTTCAGAGATCAAACCTAACAAACTCTTGACAGTAGTCAACATAGTAAAACTAAACTGTCTGATTAACATACCAAGCCACTTTACTAACTCCAATACCAGAAACTTTAACTTCTTCCTTTTTGTGAAGGAATCAGTAAACATACCCTTCCACAATCGTAAGAAAAGAAATGTAAAAGCACACACGCATAGATCACTCTGGTATGCTACACTGTTCAGGTCCATGATATTGCAGCATCTTCCCGTTTCTTGTACATTATATGCCAAAACGTACATCAGGTTCCATGTTATGGCTGCCATAGCACAGGACATAACAGATGCGATACACGATGGGTCTCATTCTGTGGAACCTGGAACCCAATCAAGGATGCTTTACAGACCAACCCCTTCATTCATTAGACGGGCGTCCGTCAATCACACAAGGCATGTGGACATCAATACATGTGTTCAAGCGAAGCAAACAAACTATAGCTGTTTTGTTTTTTGTGTACATACAGGTTTGCCTTTAAAGCTTGTGCAACATGTCAGCGTTTTGTTTGTTTGTTTTAGATACAAATACAGCATTACTCGACGCGAGACTTGACACAAATGGCATCAGTTGTGAAACTTCTGATCATCCGATCCGCGAGTGCCCCTTTTGGCTCTTTCGTTGGCGTTGGACGTCTTGGGGCTAGTGTAAGGACTGCCAGTGTGCCTGGCCTGTGAGGGCGTCTTGGCTTTAGAGGTGTGTCTGGGTGTGGCCCCCCCAGGGGATGCAGCAGCGACGGCCATCTTGGGGCTTCCAGTGGGCTCCACTATGGTGTTGATGACTTGGATGACACAGCGATGGGAGAGAGAATGAGGTCAACTTATACATATGCCATTTAAAACATGCTCACAAAACTTTGACAAACTGAAGAACTAAACTAAACAAGGCAAACATTTACGCGGTTAAAAAACTGCTACTGAAATTCTGATGCTTGCAGAACTTTGACAAACTGAGGAGTGATCTCTGCCATTTTTTTCCCCAGAAAATATGAAAAAAGAAAAAACAAAGAACCAGAGTAAACTGAAAATGAAATAATACAATTATATTTTGTTCACCTACCCTCTAACTGTCTCTGGACTCTCCGCAACTCTTGCAGGATTGAAGAGATCTCCTGAGATACAATGACATAAATTGATTGTTGACAATGTCTTTCGGCCACTGCATTATGCCTTGAAAATGTCTAACATCTAAAATAACGATCCACTGAAATTTAAACCTTATTGGATGTTTTTAGGATAGGGACTTCATTTTCCGCATTGATCTTCGCTTCAATCTCCTCCCAAACCTCTGTCTTGTTGCGAAACATGACCCTGAGGTACAAAAATAAGTAGATCAACCTCAACATCCCTTTCCATTGCAAGTAGCTCCTACAATTAGTATACTTTCTAAACAGAATCAAATATCATGCTTGTACTGCTGAGAATGCAGGCTGGAAAACATGTCCTCCTGTGACATTTAGAAAGTTTTCTTGCTCCAGGCTGTTTCAAAACCGTCATTCAAACCACTGGATATCACATGACACATCTCGGCTTTCAGAATATGTCTTACTTCATTTTCTCCGTGAGTTGCTCTGTGTTCTCTCGAATAGCCTGGGAAAGCTGAGAGACAGGGTTCAGCATGAGATTGTCCAGAATTACCTGTGACAAAACATGTCAACATGACATTAAGCAGAGTCCTTAGCATGTCAAGACTTCTGTAAAAGCTACTGTAGTGCTTGCAACAAAGGATGGAAAAGCTAGCACAGCATTGTTTTTTAGGTTTGATAACGTGCTGTTTATGTCGAATAGCCTGTGTGCCTTCTTTCTACATCTTGTGTTATTCCAGAATGTCGATGCCATTCTTTCTCATTTTTACACTATAATATCAATATTTAAAAAATGCCGTGGTTAAGAACAATAATAAAATATGGATATATATATTAAGGACTTCGTTAACAAAAATCAGATGAAGATCACACCTCTTCCCTATTCCAGGGACGTCGCCTAGATTCTTGATCATTCATATTGGTATCTGGCTCAATGGGGCTAAGGGAACCTGGAGGAACTTTCTGGTAATTGAGGCTGGCCTCTGGTATATGCTGTACCAACTGAAAACACAACAAAGCAGGTGAGCATAAGCCTCCCTGTAAGACCTGAATGACACACATACACACAACACTGTTAGAACCACAAAGACTGTCTGACATGAACTGGGTGATTTGGGTTATTGGAGAACTTTGGCCGCTGGCTGAGACTCGATGCCAAAGTGTGGTTTGCTTAGAAAAGGTTATTTTTTCGAGCAAACCTGGTGCTACAGCAGTGAGTAGTGCATGCAGTTAAAGCAAAGCCTGCCACATCGCCCGAGTACACAGCACATCATGCCATCCACAAGCTGGTGCTCACAAAGACTTTGTGATAGTATCCAATCAAGATCATTTAGCCTCTCAGGATAGCTCTGTAGTAGCAGCAGCAGTAATGGCCACTAAATGCCTTGATTGAATTTTGTCCGTTAGTCGCTAAGGAAATTAAATTTGTGATGGGAAGAAAGCAGTGAGGAAAAGTGCTGTCAACAGTTGTGGGACTATTTGCAAAAGCGAGCAGTAGACGCTACCAGTTGTGAGTTAGTGGAGTGGGGTGGAGTACAAAAGAACCTCGTGAACAATGATTTAAGCACCTGGGATGAGAGGACCCCCTGCAATGATGCATATGGCCTCTGCACAAAAGAGAGGGAAGAAATACTGGTAAACACCTTCAAAAAATTGCTAATTGCAACAAGAACTTTTTCAAGAACTTCAAAGACCATCCATGTCTTATGGGTTCCAACAAGCTTCTGCTTAAGAGTTGTGCATTCTCTGGCGAGGTGCACTGCAGGACAGCCATTATGGATCTGAGTGATGCGTCTGCCAATGGCAGCTGCAATCATGTTGTATGAGTACCAGGTTCACATGATGGACAATGGGACGCCGGTAGATGACCCACAGGGAGGGTCCTGGACTTACCTCCTCACGGGCAGAGATGGGAGTCTGGGGCATTGAACCTGGGGAGGTGGCTGAGCCCATGCTGGGGCTCTGGATGTCACCGTCCCCTGCAACGTCATGGATCTCCCGGGCAAGAATGGCGAGGTCTTTGGCCAGGTCCTGACTCAACCTACAAGGTGACGAAAGTACACGACATTGCTCTCACTTGCAATACTCTTACTTACACATGTTCCTTGACTGTTCTTGGTGTTCTTGATGTGCAAGTTAGAGAAATACCCCAAAACGGCTGGAGTGTTATGCCTATGACTGTATCAAGTAGATGCAGGGCAAGATGCTATGCTAGGCATAACCATTCATGTTTTGAACACCTTTGTAACCAATAACTTGTGGGGTTGAACACCCTACATTGCCTACCTGGCTATCTCTGCACTGTGTGTTGACCAGTTCTGAAAATGCTCGTTCTGGGCCTCCTCTTCCTCTGCCTCCAATGAGATGGACTTGGAGCGCACAGGTGTCACCTTTAAGGCCTGCGTGGTCTGTGTGGAGGCTGAGGCGTGGGAGCGCTTGTGTTTCTGGCTCCCGGAGCTCACTTCCTGCTCCTCCTCAGAAGTGGAGGAGTAGTCGGATCCCTTCTGCCTTCGACGAGCTCCTGCCACCGGACACACAAACAAACAAAGACAACTTTACCACTATGGCCACCATCAGAGATACTTGTCTAGTTAATCTCTTAACACACACCCTTTCAAGTTTTTGCCATAACAGCATGGTGATTTATAGTGTACCAGTAAGGTAATAGTCAAGAGTTTAGTAGTGGTGTATGGATAGTTATTTAAATAACTGGACCTTATCCAAATTACTGATTTGTATTTGCATGTGTAAGTAGCATTTAAACTTTGCTACCCTTCTTAAAATACTGATAACTGTGGGGTTTCTTACCTCCATTGGTGTGCTTTGCTGTGCTGGATCGGGTGCGGGTGGAGGGGAGTTTTGCTGTTGTCGACGATGTCTTGCTCGTTCCCTGTTTAGTGTCTCCCGGTGCCGTCTTGCGCGAACTACTACTGGGTTCAGAAGTGCGGGTGGATGGTGCGGCCCTGCCAGAGGTGGACTCATTGTCGCTCGGCGCAGTGAAGGACCCGGTCCTTTTCCGTGGCATGGCCAGGATGTCAAGCCGAGACAGTTTCTTGGCATCAGAGGGAGTTTTACCGTGGTCCGAAGTCTGGGAGGCCCGGTCCGTTTCCGCTCCTTCATTGTCGGAGGCCTCACCGAGCCTGGCCCGTCTCAACATGGAGGCCCGGGTGGGCCGTGGTGCCGAGAGGCTGTTGGACCGGGTCAGAACCTGAGGGGCGACTTTACTGGCGGCCTTGCTAGCCGCCTCTTCCTTCAGTGGGGGTGTGCTCAGCCTCTTTCGGGCCGCCGCCCGTGAGCTGGACTCGTGGTCAGAGGAGGCCGCGGCATCCACCCAGTGGTTCTGTGTGTGGTTCTGCTGGCCCTCGGACAGATCCAGGGAGCCGCGGTTCCCGGCACTTCGGCGAAGCTGCAAACGGCGAGCGGCCTCGGCTTTGGTCGTGCTGTCGCTGGCGGTGGTGTGGCTCCGGCGCTTCTCCGACAGGCGCTCCCGAGCTGTCGGCTGCCGGCCCTTTTCCTGCCCTGACGCGCTCTTCTGAGTTCCAGAACCAGCTGGGCGCTTCTTGGGGGCCGTCACTGGAGCGTTCTTGCTGCTCACCATGCTCACCGTGCTGGCCGTGTCCACGTCGGACTCCCCCGACATGGAGTCGTCCCCTTGGCCCTTCTTGCTGCCCCGACTTGAACGCTTGTCCTCTGGGGAGCTGAAAGACCTCTCTGCCTCCTGCAGGAAGGCCTGGGGGTCATGGCTGGCCCCTGCCCGCTCCAGGTCTCTGAGCGTGGGGTGACTGGAGATGTGTGGCAGCCTCTTAACCTGGACATCATCGCTAGCACGCTCCTTGGTGAAGCTCTCCTGTCGGACGAATTGCCCAGACGACAGCACGATGTCTTTGGTGGGCACGGCGTCCCTCTCATGCGTCTGGAGGTTTGGAGCAGAGGAGTTGGGCTTCACAGTGCGTCGAGGTTCATGCCCGCTCAGGTGGCGGATTAGGACAGTGGTGGGGGGAGTGCGGGGAGAGGGATCCCTCTCAGACTGCGACGACAGTGGGCTTCTGGAGGGCTCCGGTCTGCCTTGAGAACCACCATCGTCAGACCCGATGTAGAAGGAGGTGGATTTGGGCGTCGGTGCTGGCGGCTCTGGACTCATCCCCAAGGGGGCGCTCTCCACAGGGGAAGACAGCGTGGCCGCCGCCGCTCTCCGATTCTTCCTCTCCAGAATGGATCCGTCTTCTGAGCGGCTGGTGTCACTCAAGCTGTCAGGGTCGACGTCGTCCTGAACGCGAAGCCTCTGCGAAGAGTCGTCCTGAGACGGGGTCCCTGACCTTAGGTCAGGAAGTTCCCGGTCAAGATAGGGGTCGTGTCGGATGAGAACACAGGGGGCTGGGCTGTCAGGTTTGTCCCCTGGGGGAACCTGGGGCAGGAGGCGGCGGGTACGGGACCCCTGGCCGCCTTCCAGCTCAGACACATCCAAGCTCTGGCTCAATATCAAGGAGTGAGGAATCCTATCATCTAAAAAACATGTACAATTGAACAAACACATCCATAAACATAAGTTTAAAAATAAATAATGCGTGCACTGTTGATTTAAACTTAAAAAAAGTAAAAAAAATAATGTCATACATGTACTCTAAAATGTACAAAAAAGTAACCATGATTATAAGCATTTAAATACTTTCCTGAAACAAAAGCAACATCATCACTGTAACCTTGAGCCAATAAGAAAGCTGTACCTGTGTAGTTTGCAGAACAAGCTTACTGTAATACTACATGAGTCTTACCTTTATCTGGCTCGACGGGTGGAGTTGTACCTGGTGCTCCAGGCTCTGTGTAGCTGTCAGCTAAGCTGGCCCAGCGGGACACCCACTTGGGACTGCTCTGGGATGCCTGAGGCTAGCAGAGAAAAAAAGAGAAACGTTGCTGCCTAATATGAAGCTGTGTAAAGCTGTATTGTAAAACTGCACATTATAAGAAAAAATATTTGATATGCAATAACCTTGCTGAATGTTGTGATGATGATGAGACTGGTGATAAATGAGCAATTAAAGATACAGAGGTACAGTCTTTGCTGTGGGTGAGAGAAACCTGGGCAGCAGGGCTTCATGGGATTGGCCAGATATTTTGATATGCAGAGCATGAAAGCATAGCTTCTGCAATATGTATATTATGCATGTTAATAATATAATATTGCAGTGTTTGCAAAACACTGCCCAGCCCTTCAGTGTAGCATATGACATAGCTCTGCAAGTTGGGTTAACCACAACATAACGTAGGAATAACAAACTAAAGTAGAGATACTCAAGAAGGTGTCAGACATTAGCAGAGCCTACAGACTTACAGACATGCAAAATCGGAAATGTCCAGTCATTCACTATATAGTGTACTATGTATGTTGTGAATCAACCAATGTAAGTGACAGACCATAAGCTGCCCAATATAGTGAACTAGTGACCACTTCAGACAGAGCCTTACTGTACCTGTGTTTGTGCTGGATCAGTGCTGGGTTTGGGGATGTTGAGGCCCTGGATGGTGGCAGAGGCCAGCTCAGCAGTGCTATGAGTGACAGGATGCTCCTCCTTGCCATCCTCAATCACGGGTCGGGGCGCGCCCACAGTGGGGCCACTGTACTCAGGTGAGTCCAGCACACCGAACACCTGAGGGGTTCAACATGGCAGGTAAGTGTGATGCAACTGTTTACCTGCATTAGGAGCATGAGCTGACAAACACTACATAAATGGTAATATAGCATAATAAAGATGTTTTGTCTTTATTTTCATGTACAACTGTACAGTGCATGTGAAAATGGACTGTTGGTTTTACTACTGAATAACACTTGAACAACAACAGACAGACGAACAGACACCAGCCTAAGAGAGGGTTTACATTATAACTTGCATTTGCTGTTGGCTATAGCACTTTGGTCTGACACTTTTCAACTTTTTAAATCTGTTCCTGCATTGACATTATCCCCTGGCTAACCTTAGGCCAACCAATATAGCATGCAAGAACCCTAAAAAAGAATATCCTACCTGGTCAATCATGCTTCTAGCCTCCTCCACTTCCTTGTCCTGGGACTCTGTCTCGATGGTGTAGGTCCCTGCATCACTCAGGCTGTCCTCCTCCTCTGTCCTCACCGAGCGGGCTGTCCTTGGATCCATTCCGCTAGTAGCACTGATGCTAATGCTAGTGCTAATGCTACAGCTCTCTGTTATGCTAATGCTAGGAGGAAGCTGGGCGGGCTCCACTGGTTGCGGTTGACAGGAAATGGAGATGTGAACTTCCTGTGGGACAGGTGAGGGGGAGTGAGGAGCGGCAGGAGCGGCAGGAGGGGGGCGGGAAGGGTAAGCAATGCACTGGGAGGGGGAGGAAGGGTACGACGCTGAGGCGGGGGCACCTACGTCCCCTGGGGACGGCAGGAGAGTTTGGGAGGGGCACCCTGTCATCACGGGAGGGGCCGACATGGGAGGGGGAGGGCTCTCCTTCAGAAGCTCCGCAGCGAACTCTTGAGCCAGCCTGGACTTCCTGCCAGCACTGCCAAACTGCCTGTGGGCGGGGCGGGAGGCAGGTCCCGGGGGTGAGGGGGAGTGGCTACCACTGCTGGCCGCCCCACCCTCGTCTGTCTTTTCGCGCTTGAGGGAGCTGGAGCGCTGGGGGCCCGGTGGGTGTGGGTGTGGGTGGCCATGAAGGTTAGTGGCGCCCTTCAGGGGGACGGTGATCTGCTGGGTCGGGGGCGGGTGGCCATGCACCGAGGCTGGCCGCTCCCCGCTATGGCCGCTGCCCTTACGCCGCTCCAGCTTCGCCCGCAGCGCGGAGTACGAGTCCGGGTTGGCCGTGAAGGACTGCGAGCGCTTCTTGCGTGGGTTGTCGTCGAAGAACTCGATGACGAAGGCCTGCTGGCTGGGCGGCTCGTTGTGGGCTGGCCGTCCCTGGGAGGGGGCGGGCGATGGGGGCGGGGCCTCCTGAGGGGACAGACACACCAGTGCCTGTGGGGGCACGGGGTAAGGCGGAGCCAGCTTGGGCGGAGACAGCTGATTGGTGGGTTGGTGGGACGGGGGAGGCTCTGACGTCGGCACTGACAGGTGTGAGGGGACGGACTCTTGTGACTGCACAGAGTGGTGGGATTTGCTCCTCTTCCCCTTCAGAACGGGGTCCTCCGAGTCACTCTGAGTGCCGTCGTCATGGTGATGACCTACATGGTGGAAAATATTTCAGTTGCAGTATAAGTTAATCAAATAAAGATGATCAAATAAACAAATTGTTGTGACTAATAAGAAGACTACACAGTGATTAAAGTACAAATAATACAAATCAATTTCACTGGCCTTTGACTCATATTACCATAACAAATCTTAGCCTATCATTTATTGAACCAAGGCCTTTTTGTGACTGTCTTTCTCATATAATTTTCAAGGCCTTTACAATCTTTGAAAATTGCCATCTACTAAAATTATGAATTGGCTTAAAAGTGTATGAATGTTTAGATCTTACACTTATACTACAGAAAGTATTGTTGCCTCAAAACATTAAAGCATACGCGTAATTTGCTGACTGTAAATTAAGTTTTAAAATATCAATGCTCTTGCTACACTTTTGCTGTCGACAGGGACAGATCAGTATTTCAATTTCAACATGTTTTCCTAATGACTGTTAACACACCCTTTCATGATGACGATCTTACATTAATTCACATTGAGGGTCTTGTTCCAACCCTACCCTACCCACTGACCTTTGAGGGTCTTGATGTGCATGGCAAGGTCACTCTTGGTGCTGTAGACGTCCTCGCAGGTGGGCCGCCTCCGCATCATGCTGACGTCACTGTGCACCAACCAATCGGCCACCTTGCTCTCCGCCGACATCACCTCCATTGGCGTGGACGAAAGCTGCTTGGCTCCAGAGTGCCCCTTTCCTCGGGGCCGCGACGAGAACTTGGTCACGTGATCCTTGATCTTGATCTTGCCCGGGGTGCACTCGTCAAACTCGATGGTGAAGGAGGCGTGGCTCTGGACCACTGGGGGCGTGGCGGTGGGAGGGGGGCTGTCCGTGTCTTTAGTGGGGATCTCCATGAGCTCCTGGACAGGAGTCTTGCCATGGTGCACCACGGGTGGTTGTGTTGCTGTCGGTGGTGGTGGTGGTGGTGCTGTTGCTGCTGGGGTCATCTGGAACTCTTTGGTAGGGATCTCAAAGTAGCTGGGCTCCCGGTGGTAGGGGTAGGACATGGACTTGCCCTGGAGGTCTCTGTAGTCTGGGAGGGCACCATTTACCTTGCCATCCCCTGGCAAAGGCACCTCTTTGGGCATGTCTGAGGAGAGAACACCTGGTCAGACTTAATGTTTCTGATGATAATGTAAATGTACAATATACAGGGTGTCCCCAAAAGTCACTATACACTTTTTATTTAATGAATTCCTAAAACATGTACAAGAAACTAAGTTTATTCATATTTTTAGCACCAACAAAAAAGTAATTGCAGTTTTACCTGCTAAACTTGCCATTACGTTCTGTAAAGACTAGCTATATACCTTCATATAAGTGCCTCCATTTTCAACTATCAACAACCTTCAGCCATCTTTTGATGGAGGCCTCGTTGACACTTTGCATTATCTCTTCCCCAACCTTTCTGCAGAATCTGTGCTGCTTGCAGAGAGCTTGGGGAAAAGATACTGGGAAATGTCAGAGAGACCTGCATCTGAAGTTGGCTGAAGGTTGTCAAAATTGGAGGCACACATGTGGACGTGATGGCTAGTTATCAAGTAAAACTGCAATAGCCCCTTTGTTGATACTAAAAATATAAATAAACTTGGTTTCTAGGGTAATTTTAAGAATTTATTAAAAGCATGTATTGACTTTTGGGAGGAGAAAAAACAATAACAAGAATAGGTGTCTCAAAAGTGCAGCAGGAAGACAGGGATTGACACAAAATGGGAGTTTGAGGCTTAAACCTCTTTAAAGCAGCCCTTTAGTGTGATGAAATCTATTCAGAAAGAGAACAGGGGGAGCTACGACACCTTAGAGGCAACAGGGAGAGACAGCCATATTACAGAGACAGATTCCTGACAACAGGACACTGACAACACAAAAAGCATGGCCCACGCTCTAACAGGAAGAGACATGAACAGACACTGATGTCTGAGTGGACGGGGCACGATGTCTAACAGCTGTGGCTAAGTAAGCATGAAAACACATAGACAGACTTGAGGAGATCAAAGAGATTCAGACAGACGATTGAGAGAGGTGAGAGAGGGAGGATTGACTGAGAGGAGATAATATGCAGAGATAATATAATAATAATAATAATAATAATAATAATAATAATAATAATAATGATAATAAGACATTTTATGAGTGCCTTTGAAATGTTCAAGGTCACTTTACATAAAATAATTACAGTCAAATTTAACAGATTATACGACGTATGGTACAACCAATTAACAAAAAAAATTGAAAAAAAAAGCAATTTAAAAGACAAAAAAAGATGGATGATGGTAATGTGGGGGTCCATGTGAAGGTGCTTGACCTGGGTGGCTGTCTTCTGGCCGACGCCCATCGCTGTGCTGGTTCCTGTTGCCAGCATCCTCCTCTCCCCACCATGAGGGCTGGCCATACAGGGGGGTGGGCCGAGGCACTGGAGGCTCTGGGGAACACACACACAAGCACACATGCACACACACACATGCAGCGTGCACACAAACATACAGCACACACACATGCAGACAAACACACATACACATGCACACAAGCAGGCAGGCAATCACACATACATTCACACATAGATGCATAAGCAAACACACACACACACACACACACACACACACACACACACACACACACACACACTCACACACACACACACACACACACACACACAGACCCAAACAAACAAACAATTACAGGGGCTTAATAACGGTTCATTTGCAGATACAAACAAATCCGGTGGGGAGGTTGTCTTAGTCACCGAGCCACAACATCTCTCTTGAGGCCCAACCCGATCATTAGCCTGTCCTCTCACACAGTCATGCTTAACTAAGCATGTGCCGCCTGCTTAAAATATCCTCCTTATTAAAATACAATAGAGCCAAGTCATACTCCCATGACATACAGTGATAAACTGCCTACCCTCTAGGATACGCAAACCACTAGCATATCCTATTTTTCCTCACCTCTCCTTTTTCAAAGCTTGGATACACACATCGTCATCTTCTGGTTTATCGCTTCAGGGATCTGACTGAACACTGTTTTCTTTCCTCTCATTAAACAATGGGTGTCTAATGCCCTGGGGAACCAAAGGCCACACTAAGGAGGGCTGACTGCCTCTCAAGGTCAGGTCAGCTCATCTCAGCAGTATCACAGTAGCGCTAACGCCTTTAGCAATTAGCCCTTTAGCGAGTAGCCTTCAGTGGCCCATTTAACACCACAGCACAGAGGCCTGAAAGGGAAAAGCCCTGATGCAGATATTACAGATACAGGCCAAGCAGATTATCTGTCACCAGAGTGAGGAGGATGTGGAGATGTGGCCTGATGCCACATTAACCAGGGCAACTACACACACCGCCGCTGTGGATAGGCTGTTGTCACGGAGTCATCGCTATGGCGACCAGACATGGGCTCGGACAGGCAGGAGGGGGGTAGGGAATGACAAGGATGAGATATACGTATAATTTACAACACCAGGGAAAGAGGCAAACTGAAAGAGAGAGGAATTAAAAAGGCCTTTGAGGTGACATGAAATGTGTGGATTTACTTTGTTTGTTAATACTTGGGCTTCAAAAAACACTGACACCTCTCTGACAATTCTCTGACACCATCTCAGTGGCAGTTCACTTTATATCTCATTTTCAGTATCTGTTTCTAGAACAGAGAATGAAATAAAAATTGAAGAGAATTTTCATTTGTTTATGTGCATTCTTGTGCAATGATATAAAATGTGAATGTTTATTTTTGTTCTAATTGGAACATAAACAGCAAAGCACATAAGCTGCAGTGTGCCCCTCTAGTTCACTTGTACGAAAAAAAAAAAACGTAAAATGGATCTTATGCAGACAATTCTTATTGACTGAAAATATGCAGCTGCTCTTTCAAATTTAATATGATGTAACTCTTGAGCTTTTAAAACTAAGGAGCAACCCTGGACATCTGTAACATTGTAACAACCCAGGACATCGTAAAGCTACAAATATACAATTACTTGACAAAGACAGAGATGGTTACATTTCAAGGCTGGCAATTTAAATCATAAAATCAACAGACCCTGGCCTGTACACTACAGTACTCGAGGTATGTTCATGATCATATTACATCTCCAAACATCTGAGGTGCCATCCCAGTGCTGCCCAGTGCCTACCTGTGAGACTCTTGCGTTCCGACCTCTCCAGCTTGGAGCGGTCCTCCATAATCTCCTGCCGCTTGCTCTCTGAGGCCTTCAGACTCATCTGCAGCTGGCTGGTGTACTTCTCATGCTGGGACAGCAGAGGGCACTTGTGAGCTCAAAAGAGATTTCTCTTATACCCACAGATCAGCAATATTCTTTTTCCCTTATATTTACGTTAGCTCTGAATTTGCCAAAGCACTGGGCATAAAATCTGTAATTTCACTGAGTGATTTAAACACGAACATCATCCATATTAAGGTCTGTAGGTAAGAAGAAGCTGTGCCCTTTGAACCCACACATGTGAGTGTATGCTATATATCACTGCTTGGCTAACAAAGTCAAGGCCCGTTTGTTGATGGCCCTATATAGTGATATATACCTGTGTAATGAAAGGGGCAAACTTGCAAATATTTTGATGACAGTGGGCAGGTTTGTCAAGCTGGTGGTGAACAGGATAAATTGAATCTATACTCCAATACTCATCATTCACCTTGAACCATTCAACCATGCAGACACACATGCATGTCCACACGTGTACACACATACACACACCTACACACACACACACAGGTGCCCAAACAGGCACATGCACACACACTTACCTTGAGGGCTTCCTCTGGGACTTTGTGCTGACTCCTCTCCAGGACATAGACGTGGGAATGTGGCTTTTAGGTTAAGCTAATAGTGGGTCACACGTGAACACCTCCTGACATTTACCCATCAGGTGAGCTCAAGTTCAATAACCTCTTAAGATTACTGATTGGTTAATAACTGCTAAAGAGGAGCCACGTGTGTGGGTACAACTTAAAGACTATTACAGGCAAACTAAAGAAAGCTAACCAGAGTTTGGTCATTGCTAGTGCCACAATCACACCAACAGACTTTTTCATCCAAAATGGCAAGTGTTTATAATAACATGTTACCAAAAACATAAACATGCTAGACTTCATCAGTGGAAAAGGATATCATATCCGAAGCGCACAATGTCAGACAATTTCAGCGTGATGTAGGTCTGGTCTGGGATTCGTAGGTCATTCACAAACGTCTGCGAAAATGACACAAAAATACAGTTTGTATATTAGAGTTTGTAATGCGTTAAGAGGCATCCATAGATTAGCATGCAGCAGGCTACAGACAGAGAGAGACTGCTTGTGGCACTCCTGGTGTCTTCTATTGATGCGGTTGAATAAAGTGTCAGTGTCGAGGCTGTGTGTTGTGAACCGTGTCCTGACATCAAAATGGCCTCTGTACAGTAGCTTTGCTGAGCTGGGCATTATCAGAGTCAAATTCAATTATCTTTTATTTCCTGCTGTAAGCACAGAGGGGCAACTGAACTGAAGCTACTGTTTGCTCAGTAAAAATTGATGAAATATGATCAAAAGTCATGAAACAGTCCGAGCAGAAGTCAATATCCAGTGCACAACTTCCTCTCCCACAAAACATTCCCATCGACCCCTGGGATGGAACAGAAAGGATTTGGATAATTTGGCCTATGTTCAATTCACACTTCTGGGATTAAGTCAGCAACATTAGCCAAGTATCAGTGAATTTTAAGTGAACTAGCTTTGAAGAGGCTACACTTCTTTCCTTTAGGCACCGTAGCCCCAAAGGCTTGAGCAGAGGGCTAATTGACATATCGACTGAGACAGAACAGGGCACCAATAGCTGGGGCGATGGCTTGGACTCCCTCCATGCTGCTTGGGCTTCTGTGCACAAACTAGCCTGCATCAGCACAGCAGCACAAAAAGGACTCGCTCGTAAATAAAAATATAAATATCAGAGGCCCTATGCAAATCAATGTGACAGCAGGACAGCTGACAGGACAGCAGAGAGGCCATTTCGTTTATTTATTACTTTTCCGTTTTTTTTTTTTTCTATTCAGTCGTGGAACAAAAACTGCAATGTGGGTGTGTAGAATTCACGTCAGCTGTCTGTGAGGTTTTTTTCGCAGTGACAAAGAGAGCTGAGGGCCCACCACTGCCTCAGCAGAAATGCAGACCAGGAAGAGCGCAGAGTTTGGTGATGCTTGACACACTTCTTTAGCAAAAAAAAAAAAAACGACACACTTTATACAGCATGGGGTGATCTGCTCCCATGGAACCACTGCATAGTCTATGGATAGCTTGTGTGTGTGTGTGTGTGTGTGTGTGTGTGTGTGTGTGTGTGTGTGTGTGTGTTTCAGAATGTGTCTGTGTCCTTGTCTCTGCATGACAGTGTTTATTTGGGCATGTGTCTTATGTTTTACTGGTACTGTATTTTTAGAACACTGTAATACTGCACCGTATGCAGAATAAGGCAGATTTCTTCCAAAAAAATATTAATTCATTTTATCATCAGTGAACTCTGTTCAAACGATACTCACACAGGCCTTCCTGTTGTTTACTATAGCAACTATTAAACTGACCATATGAATAACCCATATGAATAATTCTAATTTTTTTACCTTTTCCATCATAACCATGATTGTGCTTCTCTTTTTTACAGACTTACCCCGTTCAGGCTGCCCAGGTCCTTGACCAGGTGTTCATCAGTAGCGGGGTTGTAGTTTATGACCGCATGCTGTTTATCCACACTGCGGGACTGAAAATGAGAACAATACTGACGTCAGCAAAGCAGATATTACAGTTTACCTTCCCAGGCCTACATAAGCTGGGACTCCAGGGTCATACAAACGCATGGCGATTAGAAAGCATTGAGCATTATATATCAGTCCAAGAAACATTCAACTTTTAGATTGTTGGCTGTGCATCATTCAGTTGTTACTTTACAATGATCTACCTATGTATGTATGTATGTATGTATGTATGTATGCATGCATGCATGCATGCATGTATGTATGTATGTATGTATGTATGTATGTATTTATGTATGTATGTATGTATGTATGTATGTATCTATCTATCTATCTATCTGTCTATCTATCTATATGTCTATATGTCTATTTGTCTGTCTGTCTGTCTGTATACATACAAACACATATACATTGGCATTGCAGTAAGTGAGAGAGGGAGAAAAAGGGAGAGAGAGGGAGAGAGAGAGCGGCGGAGAGAGAGAGAGAAAATGAGTGAGAGAGAGAGAGAGAGAGAGAATGAGAGAGAGAGAGAGAAAGAGAGAGAGAACAGCATAAATATAACTATTACACATTTGGAACACCCTGCATGATGGTATTTTTCTCAAAGTGATCCAAAAATAGCCACTCTGCTAGAGGTAAAGGTACAATATTGGCATTCTCCTAGACAATGCACTCTGAAACCAAGTCCATCCCAATGATACTAGCACATCAGGGTATTTTTAAAAAGAGGGACATCGCTACAGTACCTGCCACATTTTTTGCCTGCACATTTGGAGGAGAAAGAAGGTTTCCACTTTTCCACAGATACAGTATATTCTCCAAAAATGATCGTACTGTTTAGATCAGCTGGCTTTACTTACACACTGCATTTATTCATCAATATTAAGGGAACATTTAGCCCATTTGTCATCCGACATGGGCATCTGGCTGTATGTAATTCCCAAGTGTAGATGAAATCTAAAACAGTGGGTACACTTTATATAAATGGGCTGCATTTTCATAGTGCTTTCATGTGCTCGGCAGAGTATCCAAAGCACTTTACAGAGCCCCACATTCTCCCATACATACATGTTGTTCATGCACCATGCAAGGCACCATCCAACACATGGAGAGTGAGTGGTGTCATGGGGTTCAGTGTCCTGCTTAGACACACTAGGTGGACTTGAACCAGCGACCCTTCGATTGCTGGCTGATTTCTGTACTTGTCGAGCCACTGCAACCCAGCTTTGAGGCAGCAACATACAGTTGTATGCCCTACCAAACAATCTGTGGTTGTTTGTGCTTCTGGGCACAAGAATGCTTTACTAAGCACTATCCTGACAACATCCACATGCCCTATGCTTGTGCAACATCATGTGAAAAGACAACACTGCCTGGTTTGGAGTGAATTATTTACCATGTAAAAGCACGGCGGAGAGAAACCACTCATATGGCTTGAACCTACAAACAGTATCGGCTACTGTGGGGACTTGAATCACGGTATACAGGGTTTCCCCTACGACTTAACAGCAGTGCTGCCGTTTGAGAAACATTATTAACACAATTAAACTGGTGGGGGACGGAAGGGGGGCGGTCTGGGGGCAAATTAGAAAACAACCCCTATGAATGTTGACTTCTGGCCACTTCAGAGTTAAGAAAGACTGATTTAGACTTTGGATGTAATGCTTACACAGTGTGCCAAAGAAAGGCATTACTTCCATCTTGTTCATAATTAACAGAGGAGCTCATCGTTTTAGCAGCAGTGATGCACCGCTCGCTGCTGAATGCATAGAGGGCAGCCACTGGTATATCATGGACGCCCATGTGCTCAACATCTGTGCCCTACTGACGAAGCCAGAGATGACAATGAGTCACTTGGAGCACAATAGGCACCTTCTTGGGTTAACTGGTGGCTCTAGAATGCTCAACTGTCAAAGAATGTTCTGTCCCCAGCTGGGGCCAGGCAGTTCATCCTCTAGACACAAACAGGCCAGTCCAGCTGCCTGAGACAGGCATGATACCATATAAGATGGTGAGAATGGTCAATAGTGGTATTATACAAAGTATGTTAACCCACATCACGTAACAGATGCAACCATTATAAATTCTGAAACGTAGGGCTGCAAGTGTGTCATGATAAAATGATGATGTGTGATGATAAAATAAATACACACTTAAATATACAGTGTTAATGTGGTCTTTTACTTTTGAGTTGACCCCAGACAGTGAGTAGCCAGTGCTATGAGGAAAAGACATCTAAGGGAGGCAGGAGGGTTCATCTGATTGGCAAAATATTTCGATAATGCAAAAGTGCAAAAGCCTAGATTATGGAGTTGTACCATTTTACCGCATCTAAGCCATGTTTTGTGATACGTACTATTGCACATGTTAACAATGGCACATTGGGATATTCTTTTAATATTTTGCAGCCCTGCTATTAAGCATGGCAATGATCCAATGATGCTAAGCCATTTATCAGGTATCCTGTCTTTTAGAAAGACGAGGGCTCTTGTTTGTCTTCTATCCGCATCTCTCCCACTCGTCCTGTGAGTAAACGGCTTCGGTCATGACTGGGTAATTAGCCGGCTGAACGGGCCTTCAGCTCGTTATCCACTCCAGCCCCCCACTTCAAACACAGCGCACCTGCCTCCACTCCATTCACCTTTCCTCATGCCATCCCACCTCTCTCTGTCTGTGTCTGAGTCTCTGTAGGTGTCTCTTTCTCTGTCTCTCTCTTTCTGTGTGTGTGTGTGTGTGTGTGTGTGCATGTATGTATCTAGGTACCTGTACTGTACCTCACTGAGATTCCTACTGATTTCTTGCATCCTTATTTGACCTTCTGTTTTGATATCAGAGTGCTGACAAACCACAAGTATTCTGGTTGCTAGGTAACAAACTATGCAATTCATTCCAAGGGGATGCACACGTCACACAAGGTGTATGTAAAGACACAAAGCCGTGCACCTGAAAATGCTCCACAATCACCACCTCACATCCTGTATTGATGACCCTGTGAGGGCTTACAGCAGAACCAACACAGCTTGTGAATCTATGCCTAAAGTCCAATATTAAAATCCTCCTTTAACAGTTAACCAAGGGAATGAGATTCAGAGGGGGTAGAGACTGGGGTAGGTGAGGAGGAGACAGCAGCATCCATGGGAGGAGAGTGGGAGTCTCCTGTCTGGGTGACGACAAGCAGCACGTCAAAATGGCCACCCTGGTTGCTAGTGGCAACCGCTGAGCAATATCTAAGCTACCATCAATAACACTGACAACCTGTCCACAGGCAGTGACTAGCAGAAAACAGACAACAACGAATGTCCCCCTGTTTCTACCACAAAACTATTCCACAGCCAATGAAATTGTGAACTAAGGGGGAGAGGACATCAAACATTATGATATAAAAAATAAAGAGAGCTTAGACATATGGGGGAATGACATTTTTTATCCACTTCCTCTCCAATCTGGTCACTGATCTCTTCATCCTTCAGCTATTAGCCAGGTGTTT
Organism: Setipinna tenuifilis; assembly: GCA_030347295.1. Classification (NCBI taxonomy): domain Eukaryota; kingdom Metazoa; phylum Chordata; class Actinopteri; order Clupeiformes; family Engraulidae; genus Setipinna; species Setipinna tenuifilis. Next base: position 18,715,420 of record CM059282.1, read on the forward strand.
AAGCAATCCTCTCTCTCTGTTTCTCAATCTATTTAAATCACCACAGACATACACGTATATCTAAATAGGAACTACCGTAACATAAAAGCATAAATCGTGCATTTTTGTAATATAAAACACAGTTGGTTTCATAAAAGCTTGTAAAATAATGCGCCATCCACCCCACCCCACACCATCACGACATCGCCATCACAACATCCACGCTGCAGTGTAACACATGATGATGATCATCTATGTCTCCATTAGCACTGAGGCATGGGTGTGTTTGTTTGTCAGGGAGAAGGTAGACTTTATCACACAGCAGGTGGTGTTTGTCAGAGGGGTGGCTGGCCTTGTGAAGTGGAGCGTGTGGTAAGACAATTAGAGCTGTGGTGGAGGCTGATGATGTTAAAAGGTCAAACAAGGCGATTGATTATTTTAAGGTTTGCATAAACCTGAATGAGATTTAGTAGTCATATACAGGTTCTTGGGATGTATTTTGTTACTTTGTTATGCTGTTGCTTTCTCTGTACTCTGTATTTACTAATCTGTTTGCACAGAGTATGGTTGGATGTTCAGCTGACCAGACCTAAAATTCATTGCACAATGACGGTTCTTATGCCCTGAAAAAGTTGGCAATGGGCATGGCATGAATGCATAGCCAGAAACAACCCAAATGTGGCCCTTCTCTTGTTTTGTATAAAATACTTTTGTGTAAGGGTATTTTTTTTATTATTCTCACTTTTCCCATCGTCACTCTTTGCACATCAGCTGATTCTGGATGAGCTTAACATCTGACAGACAGTCCTTCTATAGATTCACTGCCTTCACCTTCGCACCCAAACAGGGACACACATATTGCAGTCAGCTGGTCTTCACAGGGCACACACTATGCTTCCCATGCCCCAAATACACCATTCCTCAACCCCTCAAACATGCCAGGGATGGCACAGGTGTAACCAATGCCATCCTGCACAGTCTAGCCCCAACAAGCAGTCGGTGGCGCATGCCCTTCAGGTGATAGGAGGGAGGTTCACTTATGTCCTAACACCAAGCTCATCTAGCTAGCATATTTAACATCGGCACAGGACATAGGTATCCTTTACATAGGCACAGAGCTAGACATCCATTACATAGGCTTAGGGCTAGGCATCTCTTACATAGGCACAGAGCTACAAATCTGTTACATAGCCATAGGGCTAGGCATCTCTTACATAGGCATAGAGCATAGACATACATCCATTACACAGGCAGAGAGCTAGGGATCCATCCATTATGCAGACATAGAGCATAGGCATCCATTACACAAGCATAGAGCATAGACATTTATTACACAGGCATAGAGCATAGGCATCCATCCATTACACAGGCATACAGCATAGGCATCCGTTACACAAGCATAGAACTAGCCATCCATCTGTTACACAGGCATAGAGCTAGCCATCCATCTGTTACGCAGGCATAGAACTAGCCATCCATCTGTTACGCAGGCATAGAACTAGCCATCCATCCGTTATGCAGGCATAGAACTAGCCATCCATCTGTTATGCAGGCATAGAACTAGCCATCCATCCGTTATGCAGGCATAGAGCTAGCCATCCATCTGTTACGCAGGCATAGAACTAGCCATCCATCTGTTACGCAGGCATAGAACTAGCCATCCATCTGTTACGCAGGCATAGAACTAGCCATCCATCTGTTACGCAGGCATAGGAGAGACTCACCTGCAGCATGAGCTCGCAGTCCTCTCGGCCCACGAAGATCATCTCCCGCGGGAGCCGGTGGCGAGTGCCCGAGCTGCTCACCAGGAACCATGATGTCACACTCATCTTCACTGCTCCACCCAGAACACACTTTGCATCCTGGACAAAGATGAAAAAAAAAAACACAAATTGAGCACATTGAGTCTGGCCACACTAGCTACAATGGGTTTGTCACAAGCTAATAGCGTGTTTCTCACTGGCTAGAGTGAGTTTGTAGCTAGGCTAAATTGTGTTTGTTACTAGCTGTAGTATCTTTCTCACTGGCTTGAGTGTGTTTCTAACTAGATACAGAGTGCTTTTTAATAGCTATACTGTCTTGCTAATTGATTATAGAGCATTTCTTTTCAACTATAGTGTGTTTCTCAATACATACAATGTGTTTCTCGCTAGCTACGGTTTATTTCTTACAAGCTGCAGTGTATCTCTCCATACCCATGGTGTGTTTCTTCTACAGTGTACAGTATCTACAGTCCTTTTCCTCCTGGCTAAAGTATGCCTTCAATCACTCAGCTGAAACTGCTGAGTTAAAGGAGATAAGAGGTCTTGGCTGACAGGGTGCATAAGAGACACCCACTGCAAAGAACACACCTAACACACCAAGCCAATACCTTTTAGCACAGTACTGACTGCAGTAATGAAAATGTCACTCTAAATCTTAATGCCATTTCTGATACCAGCTGTGGAATCCTTCGAGGTAACGCCATATCACCATCCACCATAACATAGGGCCCTTTACTAGCGTTTACTAGTGGTGGCTGCAAGCCATAATTAGTGCCCCTCCCCTCTAACTGCCACCAAATGACCGAGTCCATTTCAATCACCACTATTTAAAACGGGGGATCGATACCAAAATGGCTGCCACAGGCATCTTCATTTTAAGGCTAATCAATGTGTTCCCACAGGGGACGAAAGACAAGCTCCGTACGTACAAGACTGCTGATGACTGTACGAGCTGCACCCAACGTCCCCAATGCACTGCACCATCTATTCATGTACGTAGGACTATGTGCTTTAGCCGGGCTTAAATATCCTCAGATATTTGTAAATAATGATTTGCAGAAGGTTTTATGCCTACACAGCATGACAGTGAATACCACAAAGCAATATGATTTTCCTTAAGGTTATCACAAGGTCAACTTTAAGATCCTTGAGCTTCAGATGCTATTACATCTCTTTTCTGTCAGCATGCTCAGGAAATGCACAAATTTAAATGGACCACGCTTGTGTTCCGACACTCTAAAATGTATTAGCGTTAATGCACTGCAGCGGTGTATGATGGCGTATGATGATACCAAGAAGGTGACAGATCGGGCCTAGGGGAAGACCACTTCCTCCGGCATCAGACAGACAGACAGGGCCCTCAGACTTCCCCACTACCACCTGCGCTCAGTTCCAACAACTTCCTCTATGTTTGTGGCTTGGGTGAATCCGGAGGGAAAAGCAGCAGAAGGGTCACTGAAGGACACAGTGTACTCTACTTTGCTTCCTCAGTAGCAGCACTTTAGGAAGGATATAAGAGATACCTCTGTCATTTGGGGTTCCAGTAACAATATGGCCACCAGGAGAATATAATTAGTCAGACTGTTTACAGTTACAGTAATGGTATCTTGCAGATGCTTCACTGCAAAACGAACGACTTACAACACTACTAACAGTATGGCTACAGGCATCTACAGATAACAGTTTAACAAATCACACTACACAGGATTTCTTTTAAACCTCATCCCACAGAACAGTATTAGCTTTTAATCAGGTGTACATTTTCCTACAGTGATTGCATTACATGACATTCTTGTATGTCACTATTCATAACATAAATAGTCTTTAAACTTTCCCAATACTCCTCAACTATAAAGAGCACTGTGTCGGATGTCTTTATGCGTCCAGACATTTTGATTCTTGTAAAAGGTTCCACAGCACTGGTTTTTTTACAACTTCCATTTTAAATGTCAAGTGAGCGTTGTGAAAATGTGCTTCTCTGGCGAGACCTCTAAGCCTGTCTGCCTGCATGATCATCTGCCCTCCCTTTCCACCCCCAATATCTCAACGCAAAGGGTGCTTGTACAGTCTGTTGGGGCCTCAGGCAAAAATGTACAACTTGTTGAAAACTGTATTGACACTGGTGTCAGCCTTCTGAGGCCCTGTAGGACCCTGGGGCGCCCAAGTGGTTGCCTGTGTGGCCTGTTGGCAAGCTATGCCTCCGTCTCCATGTCTATCCATGTGAAGATCTCTGATTTTAGGAGGGCAACACACAGCACATCGCTACTCAGATACGACATGGCAGCAATGACACCGTGGGTGATGGTGATCCAGGCAAGCAGGGTGTGTGTGTGTGTGTGTGTGTGTGTGTGTGTGTGTGTGTGTGTGTGTGTATGTGCTAAGCTGACAGGCACTACATGAGGGAATATCTAGGCTTGGCAGTGTGGCAACAGCATCAGTGGACTACACATATTTTCATCTTTAATCTCGAGGCTTATGTATCCATCCTAGCACTTAGGCTTTGGTACTGCTGGTATGCTCGGTAAGCCGCATTCACAAAGCTAGGATAGACGTTGGCTAATGCTCACTCCTTGGCTAATACATACTCTTTTGCGTATATACACAAGTGTACATATACACTTATTTCTATCCCTATGGCCTTTATGATGAGCTGAACTACCCACAGGACTCCCTGTTGTAACCATCTAAGACCATTCTAAGCAACAGGGCCCATGTGAGTGGCAGGAGACTGGGCAAAGGACCTGGATGTGTTGGACATGATTCTGGACATCATGAGCCATCGTGAGCCCCAAAAATAATATTATAATACACAAGATAAAATAATATTATATTGCCCCCCACCGGGAACGTGATAACAACATTTTGGTAATTCTGTATGACATTTCCTTGTCAATGTAAGGGCCCATGAAATTTTCCTAACATTCCCCTGCCATATGGTGCCCCTGACCTCTGCTAGATTATGAGTCCCTTTCTTGCATGTTGAGCACAAAGACTGCTACGATACACAAGGGAAGACCACTGCCCATTACATGAGAAAACACTTGTTTGTAGCCAGTCCAAACGAGGTTAACTAAGGACCTACGCCATATAACAAATTGTAGCTATACCCCCTTATGATAGTTCAGTAGGTAAACCTCAGCAAAGGTGACAAAATGTGATGGAGAAGCAAACACGCTTAAAGATAGAGAGAGAGGGGGGGGGGGTGAGAGAGAGAGAGAGAGAGAGAAAGAGAGAGGCATGTATTCTACCCTCAAAAGAGCTGGCTGTGTGATGGAGATCCATAAGCACCATACTGAGGACCATGTGCACCTCATCCTCCCAGACCCTGCAGGCTACACCAGGGCCAGCTGCTCCTGGATGCCTGCCTGCTTGCCTCAATCCCTCCCTCCCTCCCCAGGTCTATTTCCTTTACTTAGCAGGGCCCAGAGAAATCACCACCGTCAGCTCTGGGGCTGTCTGTCTGTGGCTTATTCGTTTACTCGACCCCTGGGGCCAGGCCACTGGGCCAGAACTTCCTCATCCATCGACAATGCAGGGAGATGATGTGATTCTACAATGGCCTACAGTGGCCTTGCAAAAGTCCTTAGATATTATTCCAGAACATGGGCCTCATAATAAAAGCATACAAAAGCTAAATGAGATGATGAAAATGTTTACTGAAATGTCATGGAACGAATGACTGAATTAGCTATTTTTTTTCTGACACAGACCTACAGATGTTACATAGTTAACACCTTCAACTAAGACAGAAGCAAGACAATTTCATTGACTTGCTAGTAGCATGTCTTGGTTCAGAGGTAGCCCTGGTGGTTTTAGAAAAGGATCTCTCATATAGCATATTTATACCAATTAGAAGCATGTTTGCTATATAGCCATTAAATCCCCAGGCAGAATTGATTTATTTTAGGATCTGGATATGTGTGCAACAGGACGCCAATTTGGCTACAAGGCTAAAATACACTTCTTGATGGTTACTGGGCTACCTATTCAAATGGGATGTGATGAAGTGGACAGAGGGATGTCACTACATTACTTGAATATGCACTAACATTTAATTAAAGTTTTAAAAATGAAAAATACCACGGAGAAAGCACAACAATGCGATAATCGTTCAGACGTAATGACAAGTGTACGTGTCACCACAGGCCGCATATTTTTCTCGCTGGACTCCGTGATTCGCATCCGATTTCGGTAGGCGCCGCCGTGTCACTATAGTAATCAGGCGAATACATGTGTTAAAAACATTATCTATTTTCCCTTTGTTAGACTAACCGTACTGTAAATCTCACCAGACATGCAGACCGTTTAACCAATGTAATTCGGTTGGGGTCTCACCGTGAACGGGATTTAATAGCTACTGCAAAAACCAACCAGGTTGCGCGACTGGTGTTGGATGGTGGGAGGCGGTGGGAGGCAGGATGCTGCCTATCGACAGTCTGCCCAGCCCAATTTGCCCAAGAGAGATGTCAGCATGCCCGTGCCTCAACAACCATGCTACATGTCGCAAGGATTTTCTATACATATTAAGCACTGTTTCGAGTACGTTTTTCTCCGACTAATCCCCTGACTTGGCTTATAATGGTGTTGGCTACATGTAGCAATGCTATACAGTACCACCGGGTGCTACATTTCATTTCTGTTACAGCCTAAAAAAACCTCTCCGTATCCTGCGCTACTACAACAATAGCGTTAAGCTATTGAGAACATAATTTTTGACTCCTACAATGTAACCTACAATGACATACCTTCCTTCTGTTAGCACCCCAACTGATTCCCAACCAGCATCATGACCACCAATTTTACGACCTACCTACAACATTCCAGATGCTGCTGCTTCTCCCACAAAAGCAACAAATGATGTCACCATGAAATTGACACAAATGCGCTGCCACACGTGCCAAAAAGGATCACTTTAAGCATCCACGTATTGCAGTCGAGATCTCTCGGGTATTCGCCGTGGTTTGTCTAAAGGAATCCTCCCATGCTCATTCTGTAGACTCGGCTGCTGTGGTGTCTACGATGCGATGAGAGAGCAGAGACTGTCACCACCCGCTCTGGACCAGCCCGAGAGCAGCGCCGCTTTGGGCAGGTTGGCGCAACCTCAGCAAAGCTCACTCAAACGCCCAGCCCAGCTTCCAGGCAACGACAGTCACCACCTGAGAAAGGCTTCGGAAAATAATCAATTGTACAAACAACGTTACCGCACGGTTTTAGCCTGCTTATTATTAAACACGAAGGCAACGAGATAAGCTATTCCTCTAAATTGACTATGTATAAATTCAGGCTCACGTGGGTTGAAGCGAGATGTGTTGATCCTGACGTCACCTTCCTTTGTTTCGTTCCATAGGATTTATTATCCATATTTATGAAACAAAACTGCTGTTCTTTCGTTATTCATATTTTTCTTTCATGTGTATGTGTGTGTGTATTGTGAAAACATAGTAATGAAACATTGTAAAATTGGACTTTTTAAAATTATGATACGTCATGATCAGGTGTATTTTGTCCGATAACCAATGATAGCCCCTCTTCTTTACGAGCTATTGATTACGTAAGATAAATCACTACCCCTGGGAATTCATTAAGCCACCTTCCATAATTTCGTTATATCTAAAATTAGGTGTCAAATGTACACATTACAATAGACAATACTACATTAAAATGATTAACTATAAAATTACAACATCATTAGTATTAGGCATCTAGTTATTCAGGTGTGTGTAGTATTGGTGTGGTGAGTAATTATTGGCCTTATTCTGAGATCACAAAAATTTGTTTAAATGAGTTAGGGTGTTGGCATGACACATGGTTGATGTCACCCACCTTAGTTAACTGGCATTACCACAAAATGAGATTCAAAACCAGTCTCTTGTGTCCAGGTTTTAAAGGCTTTAGTTCATTAAATACACGGCCACAGCTTCCTTTGTCAGTAAATCCTCATATGTTTACACCTTTTCTGGCATTAAAAAAAAACTGTTGTGATTAAGTGGTCTATAAACATGAACATTGACTGCTTACTATTTGCTGCCACAGTACACCGTTCTTATGATACAGTCAATCATATGGCATTAATTGGGTCACATTATTTATGTTTTTTTTTTTTTTTTTGCAATTGGACATTTAAAAACATGGAATCATCTATCATTATTCGTAATTGAGCAATTAACATATCAAGGCTCATAAGCCAACAAACAGCACCACAACCCACCACAACCCTCACCATTCACACCACAACAGCAGCAACAGTTAAAAAAAATCTTTATTTCCTGGTCAGAATGGACAAAACTTGTGATGCAAGAATGCCAACACAGTGAAGAGAAACATCCTTTATTCACAAGAGCTGGTGTCTGAGTACCTCACTCACTCACTCGGCCATGGGATAGACAGGAGAAAAAAAAACAGTAAAATAACTTAAAAAAGAAAACTTAGAAGTGTTTCAATATTCCTCTGGCTTTGAACCCTGTGGCAAACCTAAACACTTTGGTTGAAAATTCCAAGAGAGAAAAAAAACAGCAAAAAACCACACACAAAATAGAAAGGATTTAAATATACAAAACATATTTTTAAAAATAAATTTAAAAAAAGAAAAATAAGAGCAATAAAATGAATTATCAATGGGCCGATTTACATTCATCTTAATTCACAAATTATGTTTCAAGAAAAAAAAAAACAAATAAAAAAACAACTGTGCATCTCTTCCACGCGGAAGTGGATAAGTGCTGTTAGCATGGATTTTAAACATAGTAAGGCTGTCATATCCTCTAGCTGAACCTCCAGCCAGCCAGAGCCTTCTCTCTAACCTTTTGTACAGTTTGGCCTTCCTTTATACCTTCTATCGTTAAGTGTGATTCTTAAAGACTAACCGAAAAAAAAAAAAAAAAAAAAGCTAAATTTGATTCACATATTATTAAAGGTGCAATAGACAGCATTGCTTTTAAGAAAATAAGTGGGCAGGATTTTTTTTTTTTTTGACAGAGGGACTGAACACAAAAATATTCTTACTCTCTTTTTGCTTTCGAGAACATAGGCAGTGTGTGCCTAGCATGATAATCCAGCCCCTTGTACTTTATTTCATTTTGTACAGAGAGTTTGGCTGAGGTTCCATTGACATGGTTGTCTCAGGCAGAATCTTACCTAACCAATCACAATCCAACAGAGTGACTTTGTGTGCTACATTTGAATTGTAGTGCGTAGGCAGGTCACAACCAGACATTAGCAATTAGATGAAGGCAGATCCAATGGGTTTACACTTCAGCAGTCTACACCTCCAGGAAGAAAACGTTTCTCAATACAGCACAGCCAGACCCTCTGTACAAAATAAAGTGTAGTACGAGGGGCTGGTTTACCAGCCTAGTGGGTGCCATCTGTACAAACTGGTTAGCCACATAATTATTAGCTGTTAGCTAACATTATTACGGTGGCGTTTGCAGGTGATTCCTCTATACAATGCTGACTACTGCACCTCTTAAAAAGTGATGATGAGCATTCGGTTAACTCTTCAAATGTCTAAACGCCTGCTGTATGTGGTGCCTAAACTCTACGCTACGGAAAATAAACAACGTTTTGGCAACTTGTGTGAGATGCTAACAGGCTAAGAGCAGGATATGACACATGGGATCTGCTGCTTGTTTTTTTTTTTATTCTGGCAAAAATAGATAATCTTCTTTCTTCTTTTTTCTCCTATAGCATTTGGACACAAATGTACTGTATGGCATCCTGAAAATCGTTGGGGTAAGCCATGCAGGAGTGTGCTCAAAGTGTTACTATGGCCTATCCTCATTTCTTACACTGACACACTTGCATCCTTAAAAGACCCGTTAATGTAGCACTTTTGTGAAGAACGGTGCACAGTGTGTGTGTGTGTGTGTGTGTGTGTGTGTGTGTGTGTGTGTGTGTGTGTTTGTGTGTGTGTGTGAGTGTGTGCAATCAAAGTGTGTTGGACAGGTTTTCATTAGGAACAGAAGCAGAATGAGATGGCTTAATGGCCATGACTCTCTATCCCATCAGTGTGCACTTCTCAGGAAAGCTTTCAAGGCTGCAAGAGCACTAGTGTGAGCAATGAGGATGAGCCCTATATGCCTGTACAGAACAGCGCCCCTCTGTGGCCGCCTGGGTCCTTGACAGGGCCTGGACAGGGGCACCCCTGTTGAACTGGACACTGTCATGAGTGTTCATTAGGAAAAAAAGTCCTTGTACAGCACAGTGCAGTGAGTTGATCAGATGTGACCAACATTAATTACATTATCAACACCCTCACCAGTCTTAACCAGACCCTGGGTAAGTGTTCAGAGCAGAGCACTGCAAAACTCCCTTTCACTGAACCACATGCTGTATACAGTAAGTCCTGGTCCGGCTTCCATTCTTTTTTTAACCCCTTTAGTTTGTTTAAACACATTTTTAAACATATTTTAAGTCAAACTGCTTTACTGAAGTCTTTGGGGTTGCAAACATATTTAATGGCAAAAACGGGGCGGGGAAAAAATCCTTCAGTTTTACATTTTGCTTCTAGGCTTGTCTAATCCATCCCTCCTCCTTCAATGTTCACATCTGGCTTCTTTGGCCCAGACAGGCTTGACAGCTTAAGACACTAGTATTCAGCAAACGTCAGTCACAGTCATCAAAAGTACACTGCCACATCAGTACAACCACACGCATCACTAAAAAGCTCAGTCAACATGAGAGACATTACTTACTTTACAACCATAACCTCACACTGGTAGCGTTGCAGTAAACGTGACCGCACTTTGAAAATGTCGGGATTAGCTGCCCGCACTCTTGCGTCCAATCTGTCATACTGTTGAAGTTAAGTTAAGTTGTGCGTGGATTGTGCGCAACTTGATAACAAGAGTTCTTCATTTTCTTTCTTTTTTTTTCAACCCCTCCGCCCCTACCCCAAGTAAAACCCCACTGACTGAAGTTGTGTCTGATGAAAATGTAATGGAGAGCTGAATGTGTGAAGAAGGACAGAAACCTTTAGAAGCTTTTTCTGTAATTTGTGCTTGCAAAAGTTTTTTTTTTTGTCAATCTGACCTTTCTATGTACTAAGCAGCACTTTCACAGGTCTGAATTTTCCCTCTTTCAACAGCCACCCCCATTGTCATGGATCAAAATGCCTGCATGGGAGAGCGAAAGGACTTGAGGGAGATTTTTGATGACTCTAAAGCAACTTAAACATCCCAACAGACCACAAAATGATCCTTAAAGGGATGACGCTTCCGTGCCCAACCCCAAAAAGGAGAGACAGAGGAAGGCATCATTTTAAAATAATAATAGTAATAATAATAATAATAATTAAAAAACTAGACATTCCTGTTATGCAGTTACCAGTACCCTAACGATGTCTGTGCTGAGACTGAACACATCAAGAGCCAGTTCAGATGAAATAGTCATCAGACGGAGAACTATTTTAGAAAATGAAGAGACAGAACCGACCATGACGAATGAAATGCTAAGATGAGGGAGAAGGTGAGAAAGCAGATGTCTCTGTATCAGATATGTCGTTGCTGTGGCGACTGGGGAAGGGTGTGTGTGTGTGTGTGGGGGGGGGGGGGGTGCTGTCGGGCACTTCCTGAAGCGTGTAGTGTTGCCCCTCACTGTGTCGGAGGAGGGGAATTCTGGGAGAAAGAAGAGAAGAACCAGAGAGGCATGGTGGAAGTGGAGAAGCTGGAGACAAAGATCAAGGTGATGGTCAGAGCAGAGTGTGGACAGGGCAGGGAGGATGGGAGGGGAGGAAGAAGTGAAGAGAGAAAGAAAGGAAGAGAGAGAGATGGAGAAAAGCTAAGACAGTAAGGAAGATAGATGTTAAAGTATCTTGTGATGGAGGGCTAAGAAAAGAGAGATGAAGAAGGAGAGCAGAAGAGAAGACAGAGGACAGACGAGAGGAATGGCAGGTAGAAAGTGGAGAGAGAGAGAAAGAGAGAGAGAGAGAGAAAGAGAGAGACATACTGCCCTACAAATCCAAAAGGCAGTAACTACATATTTTGTCAAAACTGAGTTTAGACTAAACATTGACTTCATAAAACCTCCTTTGTCTTGTGACTTAATCTCTTGTGTCTTCCTATTAAGAAAGTACATAGAGGCATCCCCACTGTTATGCCTACAGCATGTTTGACTGGGCAGTATGACAACATTGGAGGCATTTTTGTTAGTTTCAGTGTTTGTGTAGTTACTGCACTTTGCCTTTGTAGAGCAGCATAGATAGGGCATTAGAGAGGCGGGCTATGTAGTTCCACTGGCCGAATAGGAGAACTGTTCAAAGTGAGGCCTCCTATCGCTGTCAAAGGACTCCATGCTGTCATCTGCAAGAGAAAAAAAGCAAACCACAATCATCATCCTCATTCACATTATTATCACTGCAGTCACTGCCAGTATGACCCCTGTTTATTAATGTATTATGATATTATAAATACTATTATTATAATTATTATAATATTTTTAAATTATTATTATCAACAACAACAACATAATAATAATAATAATATAAGTTATTCTTCATTGCTATTATTACTGCCTTTTCCATTATTTTTGCCTGGGTTTATTTTGCACATATATGACCACTAGGGGGCAATGTGATCTGCTGTATACTGTAGGGTTCATGGGCGAGTCTTCAACCCCTCTCAACACAGTCCTGATTACTGCAGTTCACACAGGACTGGATAGACCATTTACAAAGGCCATATGTTGAAGAGAGTGGCCTATTTGTTTTTATGTAATGGGGATTTTTGAGATGCACTCTGACAGATTACACAGTTTCTAAATTACACAGCCTGAGAGTGTTATGAAGGACAGAGATGACTCACATGGGCAACACCAGAAAACAAGCCCACAAACATCTGTCACACTTCTATCCGATTTACAAGAAGCTCATGAAGACAAACAGGTACCAAAAAGTCCAGACTTTCTGCTATACAAATCATTACAGTGTGTCTACTCTATGGACAGAGATTAACGGGTAATGAGTTTTCTTTCATTGTTTTTATACTAACGTTGACACTGGCTAACTTAATATCACCCATATCTTTTTAACAATTAATTACAATTTGGGTCTGTGTATACCATCATACTTTTGCCACCTTTGTTTCACACCTATGACACCCACTTTATGTCGATGCCTCACTTCAAATCAGTCTCGTCACTAGTCTGTATATAGCTCACCCACCACTTATTATTTATTGTTTTTATTACTTGTGCTATTATATGTGTTATTTGTATATACAGTACTCACTTCTTCCTTGCTCTTTTAGTACTTGACACTTTGATACTTTGACACTTTCAACTTGCAGCTTTGTGGCCTTGCTGCTTTAGTTTCGTTGTACAGGCAACTGCACAATGACAATAAAAGTCTTGAGTACTTGAATACTTAAATCAATGTCTAAGCCAACTGGACATCTGTCTGCCCTAAATAGGTGGCTGATGTAGGCTCAAATCGTAGCAAATGGTGGCAAATGTGGTGTTCATAGTTTATCATACAGGAGCTAAATCATTCATTCAAGTAGGCTGCCAAATACTGCCTGGCACTCTTATTTGGATTGATGGGCAAAGCTGATAGAGCTACCAAAACAATAGCCCACATATTCCACTTTCTGTTGCATTTGCATGCACACACGCACGCAACCGCTTCATGAAGATCTCAACTAGTTGATTTCTGCTGACTACTTACTCAGCAGAAATCAACTAAACTGCTTTATTGTCATTTCTGATCTCACGTAAACATAAGCACAGGTACTGTAACGCTAGAATAAAATTTCGATTCCTGTCAGAGCATCTGTGAGTGTGTGTGAGTGTGTGTGTGTGGCCTGCGTGCATATGTGTGTTTGTACATGCATGGACAGGCTGCTTTGGCTAGTAGTGCTATTTCAATCTAAAACATATCAGTCAGGTCAGCTTGCTCTGCCAGAGAGTGGTGTCCTGTGTGGCGTTTTTCCCCTCAGGTATAGAAAGGCCTCCAATACACCTGGGCACACAGCAAGCAGCTCACATCTGTACAAGGCAACACAAGCAGAGCTCAACAGCTCTTTGCTCTCATATAATGCGGTGAACATGTTTGTGCTGGCTGAGTAGTCATCGCAGGAGTACCATTATTATTGTAACATAATTATTAACATCAGTCTTCTTTTTAATTCATCTTTTCTCTCTGCACTGTTATGGAGTTAACTAGTCTACATTCTTCACTGCAAGTTGAACATGTTATAACTGTGTATGTGATACTGAAGTCTTCCTGCGCAATCTAGCCCCAGGCTTGAACCCAGGACCTCACAGCAACTCCGCTTTGGCAGACAGACACACTACTAAGGGAGGCAAAAGCTGGGCTATAAGCTGTCATTAGCATATCCTTTTGAGGTGTCGACGTTCTAATGCCAGGCTGTGCTAGCTGGCATCTGCTACATATGTGACGAATAAATCTAACTTCTTGAATCTTGAATCTTGTTGATCTTTTTAATACTGTAGTTAAATCTCCACATAGTGTGTTGTATTTATTTAATGCAGGGAGCGTTACAGTTTGGCTGCAGTTTGGCTGTCAAGATCAAAAACTGAAATACTAGACAGACTAAAAGGCATAATCCCCTTAATCATCATTGTCTGCTCTCTTAAATGCTTCTCTATTTGTGTGTGTGTGTGTGTGTGTGTGTGTGTGTGTGTGTGTGTGTGTGTGTGTGTGTGTGTGTGTGTGTGCTTGTCTGCAGATTTTGTGTAATTTTGTTCTGCAACGGTTGCTTGATGTCACATTACTGTTAGGTAATTCCCCACCACATTTAACCTTGTCAACAGGTCTACATCCTACTGTGTTCGTCCATAAAGCCAAAGTTCAGACCGTTTTCCATATACCCTAGATATACAATGACGAACTCAACACATACATTACACACAGACAGAGACACAGACCGGCAGACAGACAGATGGAAAAACACAAACACACACACACACACACACACACACACACACACCTTGCCCAGGAGGAGTGATGGTGATGGTCTGGCCAGTGAACTCCACATCAAAATACCGCGTGTCTGTTTCAGAAGTCACCTGGGGCTTGAAGGGTGGGTCCAGCTAAAGTGGGAACATAATATAGGAAAGAAGGAAATTAGGAAAATTTTAAATTTTCATACTTAACATGGATGAGCAGAGGTCACTATGAACCTAACCCTAACCCTAACTCTAACCCTAACAATGGTAACTATGTTAAAGATGCTAACAATGCTAACAATCCTAAGTAGCTAACTGTGTTACTTAACTAATTTTACTAATGTTTGTTAGCAGTTATGTTAACCTGCTGACTACGCTAACAATGTTAATTAGCTAACTATGCTAACAAACAGCTGACAGATGCTTTATTACAATGGTTGCTATGTTGGTTGCTAGGTAGGTATGATGAGAACTGACAGAGTGGTGGAACCAGAGACCGTATATTATGATTTGTAAAAATCCAAGTAAAAAGTGTCACAGAAAAGACATTTCAATACGAACAGCTACGGTAAGATTCATATTGGTGAAATAGTTGGCGAATAATTGCCTCTCACCATTAGACAGTTTAGCACGTTTTTGTGCTTGAGTGCCTAATAGCACAAGCGAGACATATTAAACATATTACCTGTATGATAACAGGAGTGGATTACTTAACGTGTGTATTAACTGTGTAATGACAAAGAAATGTTGTTGAACTTAGATGGTATTGAGACAGTGACACTTTTTTTCTGCCAGGCGCTATGGAATGATGCGCCTGAGAAGTGGTTGGACTGCTGCGACGTGACTTGTTTAAAATCTGTTGACCTTTTGAAACACATTTGTTTTCCACAATGAGTCGTTGCATAGCTACACTGTAAACCCGGATTGTCAATACAACTCAAAACTTTTGATGTAACTGATTACGTCAATAGTTTTGAGTACATTAACTATATATTTTAATTAAAGTGAATTTAAAAGTTTAAGTACAAAATTCATGTACTTAAACTTTTAAATTAACTTTAATTAAAATATATAGTTAATGTACTCAAAACTATTGACGTAATCAGTTACATCAAAAGTTTTGAGTTGTATTAACTTATCCGGGTTTACAGTGTACAATGACTTGTGGGTAGCTGAATTCCAAATATCAAGGGTAAAAAATGGCAATTGACATCTCTAGCAAGCACTTTTTAAGAACTTGGTTTTCAGAATACTAATGCCGCTTCTTGCGTTTTGAAAGCGAAATAAGAGTGTGAACGCTGTGTAAACAGGGCCCTAATGTTTAGGATGCAGGCCTTTGCTCTGTAGAGGGGAGGGGTTGGAGGAGATCTGCTAAAATGATTTGCTTGGTGTATTTTGTGTGTTGCCTGGCGAACCTTCTTTTCGTACACATCCTGCCACTGGATACCAGAGAAGAAGGCATGCTGCATGATCTCCTTCGCATCATCAGGGCCTCCTCCTAACCTGTAGAGTGAGAGAAATACACACACACACACACACACACACACACAGAAAACCATAAACACACACTGATTAATGTAATCCACACACACAAACACACACACACACACACACACACACACACACACATACACCAAGAAGCGAAAGAGAGACTGAGGTTGGCTGCTGGTCACAATCTTAGCATTATGATATCGTTCACTGTCTAACTGTAATGTAAATAAAAGTCTTTTGTGCATTTTCGTGCATGCAAAATAAAATGTTGTGCTTGAACAGTTTCCAGGAAATGCATGTAACAGGCTTGTGGGCATGACACATAACTTTTCACTTTATCAGTGCCTTTACTCAACCAGAACCCCAATAGTCACCATGACATTAAACTTAAAGAGATACTATGCAACTCTGAGTGCGTTTTTTTTTTAACAGAGCTCCCCTAGTGTCTCCAAGTTAATGGTCAGTTCCTTCAATAGTAAATTCCCTTTTTCATTTTTTATTGGCCTGATTTGATATTCTGCTTGCACAAACATGCACAATTGATGTACACCGTTCATTACATTTGTACATTAAGTACAAACAAACTGAAATACTTCATGTTCTCAAACATAGGGTGTCAACTTCACCAGAGATGCTTCTGTCACTTGAGTCAAAGCTGATATGAGTGTGATGATGGTACACTGTAAAACCGGATTGTCAATACAACTCAAAACTTTTGATGTAACTGATTACGTCAATAGTTTTGAGTACATTAACTATATATTTTAATTAAAGTTAATTTAAAAGTTTAAGTACAAAATTCATGTACTTAAACTTTTAAATTAACTTTAATTAAAATATATAGTTAATGTACTCAAAACTATTGACGTAATCAGTTACATCAAAAGTTTTGAGTTGTATTAACTTATCCGGGTTTACAGTGTACAAACAAACTGAAATACTTCATGTTCTCAAACATAGGGTGTCAACTTCACCAGAGATGCTTCTATCACTTGAGTCAAAGCTGATATGAGTGTGATGATGGTAAATGGACTAGTTAAACTTAATTTATATTTAAAAAGACACAAGTTCATTAATGATACAAATATAATTCAGAATTTGAATTTGACTGCATTTATATAGCACTTTCCCATACTCAACAGAGTAGCACTATATATATAAACTATATATATTCCCATACTCAACAGAGTAGCACTATATATATAAACTATATATATTCCCATACTCAACAGAGTACCAAAAGCGCTTTACAGAGACTGCTTCACATTTACCCCCTCACACACCATGCGAGGCATCAGCCAGCACACTGGCAGCAGGATGGGGGTTCAGTGTCTTATTTAAAGGTTTGGTTGGTGAGGTTGGGGTTTCTTCCTTTTTTTTTTTTTTTTTTTCCCCCGGTTTGATTCAACCACATACAATTCAGGGAGTTTTTCCTCACCCCTGTTGCCCCTACGGACTTTTGCATGTGCTCACGCAAGAGCCTGCATCAAAGGGACATTGCGTTGTTGTGGCTAATGCTGTTTTGTTTGTAACCTTGCCAAACTGTGAAGCACTTTGAGCTGCATCTTGTATGTATGAACTGTGCTATACAAGTAAAGGTTATTATTATTATTATTATTATTATTATTATTATTAAAGAAACTGCGACCAAGTCAGGAGGAGTAGGAATCAAACTAGCCACCCTTTGGTTGCTGGGAAGTCCTCTACTGCAGTGATTCTCAACCGGGGGTCCGCGGACCCCTAGTGGTCCGTGGTGTAATTGCAAGGGGTCCGTGAAAAGTGTCCGTGAAAATAAAATATATCTTAAATAAAAAAAAAAAAAAAAAAAAAAAAAAAAATGCATGACGCTGTTAATACAAACTTAACAGGATCTGCATCCCTTTCAAAATATAAGTCCCCTAGTCACTAGGCCTAATGTTTCACCGGTCATACACCATTCATTTCTTACTTTTACTTACTTTTAATGCTTTTATTGTGAAATATTAGCAGGGCGCGGATGTTGTTAAACTCTAGTTTTGAACTAGTTTGACGAGGCAGGTTAACTAAAAATGATTTGATATTCATTGAAATGTCATATTTGTGTGATCTTTAAGAGTGCATGAAAATCTGTTATTACATTCATATTTCTGAAAGCTACTGTATAGTTATTCAGTTTGTTACATACATACAAGTGCAAGTGTCTCACTAACAGTTACACACCACACCTCACTACACCCATGTGACACAAAAAAGAAGTGAGGATGTTTTTGTTTTGATAGCACTTAAACACACATCTGCCTCTACTGAGTTCATTATGAATTTTTCCTTGAGATTTCATTATTGTGTGTTTTTGGTGAGTGCATAAAAAAATCTGTTTTATGACATCATATTTCTGAAAGCTACTGTATAATAATTCTGTTTGTTGCATACACATTAAAAAAAAATCTGTTTTGTTACGATATCTGAAAGTTTAAGTTCAGAAGATGCTGCATAAATAAATAAATATTTCTGGAAATGGCATAACTGCTGCTGTTTTACTTACTATGCCAATTAGAATAATTAAAATGCAGTTTCTGCAGTTTCTCTCAAATTTCACCCCAATCCCCCAGATTGGGCGGGGGGTCCTCAGGGTCGATCTAAAATATGCAGGGGGTCCAGGACCCCAAAAAGGTTGAGAACCACTGCTCTACTGGACCTCCCCAGCCCCTGTCGCCCCAATGGTTTAGGTCAAAGGTCATGACCCCATGACCCCATGACTGGCAGGCTCACCGCTGTTTGGGGTCCTTGTGCAGCAGGCCAGAGAGCAGGGCCTTGGCGTTGGGGCTGAGGGTGCGTGGGAAGCGGATCTCCTCCATCAGGATCAGCTCGAACAGGCGCTCGTGGTCCTGGTTGTAGAAGGGCAGCCGGCCGCACATCATCTCATACATGACCACGCCCAGCCCCCACCAGTCCACCGCACGGCCATAGTCATTGTCCTCCAGCACCTGAGGAGAAACACACACACACGTTACACACACATCATCTCATACATGACCACGCCCAGCCCCCACCAGTCCACCGCACGGCCATAGTCATTGTCCTCCAGCACCTGAGGAGAAACACACACACACGTTACACACACATCATCTCATACATGACCACGCCCAGCCCCCACCAGTCCACCGCACGTCCATAGTCATTGTCCTCCAGCACCTGAGGAGAAACACACAC
>CM059282.1:18739744-18742244 GCA_030347295.1 Setipinna tenuifilis
TCGCCTTCGGGCGGTCGGATTCCTCTTCACTGGACTGCAAAATCCACTCGGCTGCCTCCTGTGCAGTCAATTTATCTTTTGTTGGCAAGCTACGTGCCTTCTTGCTCGTCTTTGTGCTTGCCATTGCTCAACAATCTTCCAAAAACGCGTTCTTCTTGGTGCGCACAGAAGCTCCCTTTTCTACAAATACTTTACGCACAATCGTTAAGCGCGGCACTAACTTTCCACAACCAAACGTGATAGTGTGGTGTCATATATCGTTCGAAAGCTCTGACTATTGGCTATCAGAATAGAGGGGTCTTGTCACTGAAAATTTCCATAGGCTCGAAGTGCTGCCAGTCAAACCACAGGAGGTCCAACTCACGTAGTCGGTGCTCATTGGCTTTCAAGCTGGCTATCTCCGCACCACATGCATGGTTTGGGTTGTGGATGGTTTTAAACGACGCAGAACAGCTTGTAGAACATCATCAATGCGTCGTATGCGCACTTATACCCTCGTGTAAAACGTGATTTGAAGTTTTATTTAGGTTTTCGTGTTGCGCTAGTTACCCCGAAGTCATGAGATTTTACGATTATAACACAAATACATTGTTTTCGAGAAAATGGCTTAGATATTTTAAATCTATGGACACTTCATGACTTTGCATAAAAATCTTGTGCAGTAATATGGTCGCTGTGGATAAAGACAAATTTCTGAAGGTAGGTAGGTATTGCGCCAGCCTATACTACAGTTCGGTGGCATGCCGACAATTATCAGATCACTTTTATGACTGTAAATAACCTTTGTTCTTGTGAATGGGCTTAATTGAATCCTGACGACCTACACTTTACAACAGTATATGGTATTACCATATTTGTTTATTCAGAGCTCTAAAACATTGATAAACATTGTGCCCCCTCCACCCTCCCCTCCACTTCCGTCCCGTATACGGTACAGCGTGGTTTAAGAGGTTAAACTGTCTATTGACATTATACACTTTACACACTGCAACTTTGCACTGCACTTTTCTACTTTTACTCTATTGTTTATGTTATCTGTTTTTGCATATGTACTGCTCTTTTCTTTGGCCAGTTTGGGAACAAACATCACTTCACTGAAGATGTACATTTGGCATATGAGATTAATGTTGTCTTGAATCTTGAATGGCATGTCACTTAATGCATGTTGGATAACGATCTGTTAATCTGTTGTTATGACCTGATACACCCAGCACTCGTGGATTCCATTGGCTGACTTATGAGTAGACACACAGAGGGGCCACCTAAGAGTGTTTTGGCATGTAACAACATGCCTCATAACCTGGAAGAACTCATATCAGAGGTTTGGTCATGTCAGTGTGTCAGTGTGTGTGTATGTATGTGTGTGTGCAGTAATGGTCACTGATGTTGGGCAGAATCCCCTAAAGTCTTTGTAAACTTCTTCCACAGTGCGTGTGTGTGTGTGTGTGTGTGTGTGTGTGTGTGTGTGTGTGTGTGTGTGTGTGTGTGTGTGTGTGTGTGTGTGTGTATGTGTGTGTGTGTGTGTGTGTGTGTGTGTGTGTGTGTGTGTGTATGTCTGTGTGTATGTCTGTGTGTGTGCATGAATGCGCAAACACTAAACTGGGCATAACTAAGTGAGGATGAACTGTCTGGAGTGGAACTGGCAAGTGAGAGTTCCAGCCATGGAACCGTGCCATACAGTACTTTTCTCACCCTTATCCAGCACACAGGGTTTGCCGTTGAGCAATGTTAAAGTGCAAAGAACTTCAGTCATCATTCAAAAAAAAAAATCAGTAAGGTCCTCTGGAATGTCCTTTGTACCTTCCTGTGTGGGTAACATCTAATAATGTCTGTAATATAAACACTCCCAGAACATGTGAAGGTACTGTATGTGCCTATTGGATCAGAACCGAACAGTGACAGTACTATTCTTTCTCACCGTGAGGAACGGATGCTTGGAGCTCTGCAGAACCCGGTTCTCCGTCAGCGTGTGTGCTACCTCATCCTGCAGAGGGGTAAGAGCGACAGAACCAATTAGAACCATAATCAGAATCTCTTTATTCGCTAAATGTACACAGCACAACGGAATTTGACTTGGTAGTGACTCTCAGAATAAAGACTTTCAAAAGTTCACTTAACAGAGTTCACCAGATTGTAAAGGTTAAAAAAAAAGGGTTTGTTGAGGAGCACTTCCTGGACATTAAAGATTGATTGTATGTTTGATGTTCTTTTTGGATTATATACTTCAAACAACAAACCAGGGGGATCTCCAAAACACTCATATTTTTTTAAAAAGATTAAAAGCCAATATTGCTGTGGCTTAGTCATCTTAACCTTAACGTAAAATTGTAAAGATTAACATCCTGCGCACCACAAATGCTACCTTACCAGAAACATAAAATCATCTGTGCACTGATATGGTTACGTAACATTCTAGTCTCTCTAATCTCTGCCTTCCAAATATCAGGTCTTATCAGGTTAAACAGTTCTCCAGAGTTAAGTTGCTATGGCTCAACCAGTT
>CM059282.1:18744744-18747244 GCA_030347295.1 Setipinna tenuifilis
TCCTCCGGAGTCTCCACGTGAAAGGTGCGCTCAATGACGCTGGTCCACTGCAGACAGCGGATGATGAAGGTGTTTGACTTCGGCCTCTCCGTCTTCATCAGTTGGCATTCTGCTATGTGTGTGTGTGTGTGTGTGTGTGTGAGAAAGAGAGAGAGAGAGGGAGATAGAGAGAGAAAGAGATGGAGGGAGAGAGAGAAGTAGAGAGAGAGATTACTGTATATTAGATTAGAGATATTAGGTTAACAAAGGAAAGCATTAAAGAGTTGTCTGTACAATGAAAGATGGAGCTATATAGACGGAGGCAGTGACATGGAAAAAGAAAGAGAGAAAGATAGATAGATAGATAGATAGATAGATAGATAGATAGATAGATAGATAGATAGATAGATAGATAGATAGATAGATAGATAGATAATTGATCCTGGAGGAATCGATTACTGCAACTCTGACGAACAAGCCTTAGGCCTGTACATGTATGGGCTTGTAGACTTATTAGGACGGTCCACTAACTGTTCAGACCATAAGTCCAGTGTAGTTCACTATGCACTCTCACTGGCGTAAACCCATCTTCCAATCCACATGTGCATTCAATGCAAGACCATAGACCCCCTCCCACAGACCACTGCCAGATGAGTACATTCCTGAGAAGAGTCAATGAGAAACCCACAATATGCCGGCATATTGATCCAATTACACATATGAATGGAATGCTGCCTGCGAGACTGAATCTAACAACAGAGCAATCCGTTCTGAATACGCACTGCATGCATCAAAAATTTAACGTCAAATAGTGGTGATGGCCTAGCCTGATAAACCATCCCCTCGTACTACACTTCATTTTGTACTGAGGGTCTGGCTGTGCTGCATTGAGAAACATTTCCTACTTGGAGGTGTAGACGATTAGATTTTAAACGATTGGATCTGCCTAGTGACTAACGTCTGACTGTGACGTATGCAATTAGAACGCCTACGCACTACAAAGTCGACGTCATTGCTCACAAACATTTTGTTCACTGATTGGTCCGGTAAAAATTCGACTGAAGTCAACCATATCAATGGAAGCGAACCCAGACTACCACTGTAGGAAGAAAACAATCAAGCGAAAGTGTGTAGGCAGGCTTATAGCCAGGCTAGTACTGTGCAACTCAATGTCCCAAACAAACTCTTTGATATCAATCTGAACCAGGTAATGCATAACCGCACAGGGCTTGTTCTCCTTACACTGCCTTACCTGGCGGCCAAAGCTGCTTTCTGACCTGAAATAAGGAGCGTATTCCCCCCAAAACATAACAGTGGAAAAAAATCTGATCCTAAGTGCTACTGAGTTACAGTGGAACAGGAAACTGCACTGCAGATGAGCAGCCAACAAATAGCAGGGCCTGCGTGATGCTATTATGTCAATTATGTCAACAGACCAAAATCACCAAGGAATGTTTCCAGCACATTGTTCTGAAACTGTGCCACTAAGAATTCCTGTTTTGTTTTAGTAATCTTCCATAATTTACAGGGTCCAAGTGTTAAGGATGCTGCTAGCACATCTTGGCGTAGAACATTAGTTAACATCCCTCAGGACACCTCAAAAGCCTGAGTGTCTGTCTCCCATCCCGGAGTTGCTGTGAGGTCACAGGTTTGAGAGTAGGCCTGCACTGCACAGAAAGACCTCGGTTACACAAGGTCTTTCTTAATAATCAATAATCAAATCAATATGTTTGACTGAAATCTCTAGGATTTAGCTACTCAAATGTTGACAGATATGACTTAATGTTCCGCTGTGATCCCCACCCAGTGATTCTGTGTGTGTGTGTGTGTGTGTATGTGTGTGTGTGTGTGTGTGTGTGTGTGTGTGTGGGTTTGTGTGTCTGTGTCTGTGTGGGTGGGTCTGTGGGTGGGTGGGTGTGTGTTTGTTTGGGTGCTTATGCTTTAACCACAATTTGCATGTTCTATCTTTTCTACAGAAAAGAGATAGACAGAAAAAACGAGAGAAAGTGTGAAAGAGAAGGAGAGATAGAGAGAGAGAGGAGAGAAAGAGAGAGAGAGAGAGAGAGAGATGTAGTCAATGATGAGCGTCAAGAAAGTCCCCTCTGCCATCTGTCAGGAAATCCTATTCTGCGCTGCACTGCAAACGTAGAGAAGCATATACATATATGCCAGTTCACAACGTGAGGTGTGTGGAGCAATCCTGCAGCCAGAGCCTTGTGTACAACTCACACCATTGGAGGGGTAAAACAGCGTGGGAAAAAAGAAGACAGAAAGAAAATGAGTGAGTGAACGAGTAAAACAGAAAGAAAGAAACGGATAAAGAGCGACAGAGCCCAATAAACGGCATGAGCGTGACTGATGGAGCGAGAGAGGTACAGCCCAACTTGCATAGCCAAATGAGACGTATGAGTAAGAGCAAGAGAGATACAGACGAGATAAAGAATTAAAGACCGAAATCTATAACCATTAGTGTCTGCACTCGGGAGAATTCTAGTTTTAAGGTACAGGACAATTTTGGTAA
>CM059282.1:18754744-18762244 GCA_030347295.1 Setipinna tenuifilis
TGGCTATATACGTTTGTGTCAACCACACCTGCTAACACAGATCACAGACATGGACTTTTAACAAAAACAGCACAACACTGTTTGTTCGACAGACAAACCACTTCAACTAAAAAGGTTGACAGAAAAACTGACGTTTGGGTCAGTCAGACCTTTATCAGAGTTGTTTATTTTTAAATGCTTGCCATGCTGTGCTTGTTGCTTCATTGGCTGTAGCAAGAGATGGATACTCTGGCTACTCCTCGCTACGTTCATTTGTGAGAAGATAAACTAAACCAGCTGCTTGTTTATTTAGCCCAACTCGCAAAGCCTGAAGTAAACGAATGATGATTTTATTTATTTATCTATTTATTTTATTTGGGGGGAGGTAGAGAAATGCCAATGTGCTCTGTGAACTGTGAGCGTGATGAGACATGCATACTGTACACTGTAAAACCGGATTGTCAATACAACTCAAAACTTTTGATGTAACTGATTACGTCAATAGTTTTGAGTACATTAACCATATATTTTAATTAAAGTTAACTTTAAAAATTTAAATACATGAATTTGTACTTAAACTTTTAAAGTTAACTTTAATTAAAATATATGGTTAATGTACTCAAAACTATTGACGTAATCAGTTACATCAAAAGTTTTGAGTTGTATTGACAATCCGGTTTTACAGTGTAGAGAGGCATGTAAATGCTTCATTACTGACAGACTGACAATGAGCCAGGGGATACACGGATACAATTATGCTCACTGGCTATCGGCCATAGACGCTCCTCTGGAACGCCATTTAAATCTCATTACCGACCCATTAACGAGATTCTAAGGAGGAGACGTGAATGTCCATTTACTCCCAATGGGCCAGTCATATTATTAGCAGAAAGCAAAAAAAAAGAAACAAGCAACAAGCACCTTCGTCCACAGACATAAATGAGAAGCATCACTGTGGCACAAAACCTACTGCAAGGCATCAGACAGCAACTCACACCAACTGATGGTCACTGGTGGTCAGCAACTACTACTGACTATTACTGAACTACTACTGACATGCTGCATTTTATAAATGGATATGGATTTTTTTAAGAGTGTGCAGGCCAAGACAGACAGAAAGTTCCAGAAATCCAGAAAGTTCCATTACAAAAAGTTCCATACATAAATTAAAACACTAAAAAAAATAGGGTCATATATTTTTTTCTTTTTTTTTCATGTTAAAATGTACAGACCATCACACATGCCATGTTCAAATAACTCACAAAATAAAATGATCAGAAGATGAAGATGTCACGGTGTTCCGTTGGGGTTTTTCTGGCAGTGCTGTGCTTTTCCTTTGTTTTCTCCTGATCACGTTATTAGTTTCAATTATTCTCTCTACACCCTGCACTGCCACGATAATCTCCCTCACCTGCGCATCTTGTCTCCTTGTTCCATGTTGATTTGCCCCACCTGCCTGCCTTGTCTCCTTGTTCCCTTGTAATCGGTATCACCTGCACTACCTCGTTTAGCCTCGTTTACTCTTGTTTAGTTTCCCCAACTTAAACCCTGGTTTTTCACTCCCTCTCTTCGGTTCATTTGCTACCCACGGTGTGTTTCTCCACACCAGCATTCTGACTCCCGACTCTGTCTTGTTTTCGTGACAGAAGATGCTTTACTGCCAGTAGCACCTGGGGAGTCAGGAGGTGGTGACTGGCAACCCTTTGAGTAATGCATTCACAACACGTAATATTAAAAGGTGTACGAACCACCATTCATATCTATAGACACGGATAGATATTGTCAGGTTACACAAAGTTTACATGGCAAGCGGACCATTTCAAATCTTCAATTGAGCCTGCATTGCTCCACGGAACCTGAATAAGTAATAAGTAATAATTTTCTTTTATACCTTATTATTTACCTTATACCTCATTCTATATATGTTAATCTGGCTTCTCTGGGAAGTTGTGTGGATGAGGTCAACTGGAAGTGGGGGGTACAGGAGGAACCGTTAACTGCTGTCATGGTTACATTAACAGCGTACTTCCTCCTGGGGAAGAAGACGAAGAAGCTAGGGGTAACCACTAGGCCCCCCATTGAAGGCCCCATCTCCCTGTGTTCAACACCACTCTTGTGTCCAGCAGCTCCAGCACTGGCTGACAGTGGACTGTGGGAAGAGAGCAGAGTAGAGGTAGAGAGAGTGTGGATCAACAAGTGCACTGGATGGATGTGCTACCTGAAACGCTAGCTAGCGGAATGTGAGAGAACAGGGAGAACCCTCAACCCTCCGCTCCAGAGTTCAGGTTCCGGAGAGCCGTTCCAGAACACCGCGTGCATTCCATTCCCCTCAGCTCAGGGCTTCACTCCCAGCTAGAACAAAGTGGGGAGGGGGTGGAAAGAAGGGGTGTGTGTTTGTGTGTGTGTGTGTGTGCGTGTGTGTGTGGTGGTGGTGGTGGGGGGGGCTGGTGTTTGAGAGAGGGCAGCAGGGCCAAACCTGCCCCAGAGAGAAAGAGAGGGAGAGGGAGATAGAGGGAGTGAGAGTGTGTTTTTGTGTGTGAGTATGTGTGTGTGTGTGAGAGAGAGAGAGAGGGAGAGGGAAGAAAAAAAGAGACAGAGAGGGGGCAGAGGGAGAAAGGGAGGGGGACAGGGAGAGAGGGGGATAGAGAGAGAGACAGGGAGGAAAGTAGAGACAGAGAG
Source organism: Setipinna tenuifilis (assembly GCA_030347295.1). Classification (NCBI taxonomy): domain Eukaryota; kingdom Metazoa; phylum Chordata; class Actinopteri; order Clupeiformes; family Engraulidae; genus Setipinna; species Setipinna tenuifilis. The sequence goes on from CM059282.1 coordinate 18,757,403, forward strand.
AGAGCAGAGAGAGAGAGAAAAAGAGAGAAAAAAAGCAGCTTGTTTTTCACCCCCTGGACGCTGTGTGGCTTCTCTGGCCGATGACTCACAATCTGGCCGGGGCCCCATCAGGTCATCCAAACATCCCTCCTTGTTTCCGTTACCCCCCCCTAACCGCCCCCACCGCCTGCCCCCCCACAAACACTCACCCCCCCCTGCACCCATCCCCATACACACCCCTCCGGGCCCCCTAAAAACACTCGCCCCCCTGCGCCCACCCTCACTAAATACCCCCCCACCCCACCTAACCCCCCCCCACCTCTCCAACATTGCAAACCAATGCCATGGGGCCCAGGTCTCTCCGATCGCCCTCTTCACCTCGCTGGCCAATCAACAAACAAAGTCATTCAGACGACTTTGGTGACGGACCAATCGGGAGGCAGATGTTATGCAATATGGAGATTAGGGCAGGTTTCCAAGGGGCACATGTTAAGGGTTAATACTATTCAAGGAGACTGACCATTACCATAAAAAAACTATGTGATGGAACACATAAACATGGTGATAAAAAAATGAAAAAGATACAAAGTGGAAGAGAAAGAGGACGAGAAAGAAGGATAGGGATCGAGAGATCGAAACAGAGGGAAATAAAGACAGTGAAAAAAAGGTGGTGAAGAACGGCAAAAACAAGTAAGAGAGAAAGAGAGAGAGAGCGAGAGAGTAAGTGACAGAGAGAAAGAGAGCGAGAAGGAGCGAGGAAGGAGTGGAGAGTAGAAGACAGAGCGAAAGAGAGAGAGAGAGAAAGAGAGAGAGAGAGAAATGTGTGGCCCCACTGTGTGAGGGTGGCAGGAAGACAAAAAAAGTCCAATCTGATGAAGGCGTAACGAGGCAGCCACCATGCAAAGCACGGCCCCGTCGCCGCCAAAACACATTCCGCTCCTGCCAAAGCCAAGTCTGTCCTTTCATCCGTCCGTCCGTCTGTCTGTGTGCCAGTCTGCCCGTCACTCCCTCTGCTCTGTCTGCCTGTCTGTGTTTATGCCAATCTCTTTGTTTACCTCCTCCCTTTAAACTGTCTGTCTGTCTGTCTGCGTGTGTGCCAGCGTCTCTGTCGCCTTCCTCTCTAAACCCGTCTGTCTCCCTCTCTCTCTCTTTCTATCTGCCTGTCTGTCCCCTTACCTGTCTGTCCTTATAACTGTCTGCCTATCCCACTGTCTATCTGTGCATTTGTCAGTGCTCGCTCTGTCTGTCTGTCTGCATGTTTGTCAGTCCTCTGTCTTTTTGTCGTTCTGAAACGTTGTCTGTCTATCCTTACATCTGTCTGTCTGTCTGTGGGTTTGTGTGAGCTTGGTCTGTCTGCCTATCCTTACATCTGTCTGTCTGTCTATCTGTGTGAACTTGGTCTGTCTGTCTATCTGTGTGTTTGTGAGAGCTTGGTCAGTCTGTCTGTCATGACATCCGTCTGTCTGTCTGTCTGTCTGTCAGTCTGTGTGTTTGTGAGAGCTTGGTCTGTCTGTCTGTCTGTGTGTTTGTGAGAGCTTGGTCTGTCTGTCTGTCTGTCTGTCTATCTGTGTGTTTGTCAGTGCTCTGGACTCTGCTGTGATTCAGCCTGAACTCCAGCAGCCAGAGTGGGCACTTCTGAACAGCCCTTTTCCACCCCGTGGGCCAGGGGGCAGACTCCAACTGCCGCCACCCCACCCCACCATACCCCACCCATGTCTCTGCCTCTGCCTCTGCCTCTGTTCCTCTGCCTCTGCGCCTCTACTTCTGCTGCCGCTGCTGGCGCCGCTGTCCTGACCTGGCCGCACTCTCTGACCTCCTTCTCACAACCTAACTGGCGCGCCGCCACCCTCCTACAGGCAGTCACATCCTCCACGCCGCACCCTCGCTTGACAGGCAGGCCCTGCCCAGAGCAGGACAGGGCAGGGCAAAGCAGGCAGACCAGCCTCCCCTTCCACCCCCTCCACCTCCACACCCTCCACCTCCATCTACCACCACCACCACCAGCCAGTCCCTGCTCTGGGGTGAAGATGAAGGAAGAGAGAGGGCAAGTTAAGAAATTAAAAAAAACGAGAGAGAGAGAGAGAGAAGGAGAGAGGGCAAGAGAAAACGAGGGAGGGAGGGGGTGAGAGAAGAGACGCATTGACAGACTTAACGCCTCCCTGGAAACGGGCGAGCGACCGCAGAATTTCAAACGGTGGAATTCTTCCAGTGGCCGCCAGTGGGTGGGGTGTGGAGAGGTGGTGGAGAGGGACCAGAGGAGAGTAGACTATGGGGGATGGATGGATGGATGGAGGAAGGAACATTCCTGAAGTACCAGGAAGTGCTCATGCGCATGTTTTGTTACCCATTCCGGAGAACGAAGCAACACGGAGCAACATTGAACATCCAAAGAATGAAAACAAATGTTATTGTGTTAGAAATGTATCTTCCACCATTTTGTTTTTAAATTTTTTGCGTTAGATGCTGTTTGTGTGGAAGTGAGGCTGGTTACTGTGGTAACGGCTGCTGCTGTTGCTGCTGCTGACGCTGCTACGGTGACTTAGCGCTCACTGCTTGGCGACCGTTACGCATCACCGCAGGAGAGCGGCTGTGTTTGTGTGTATGGAACGCAGCAAAGGTCAAAGGTCAGCTGCACTGCGGGCGAAGGACACAAACAGCCTCGAGAGGGGCTGACGAACGATTTGACGAAACACGCTCGCCCGAAGCTGAGGGCTCTAGACAAGTGACCTGCAACCTCATCGCCACATAGAATCACTAAACGAAAAAAATATAATAAAATAAAACGTCAAATGACAAGGACAGGGGACAACACACACACACACAAGCACCTTTCACATATCCATCCTGCAGATTATGCATCAGTATATTACACAAGGGTCCCAGGACATATGACTCTATTACTACTATGACACTATTACTTGTCAGAATTTATTATCAGTAAGGTGTTAAGACTGCAATCTAGTGGCACTGTAGTTTTTGGCTAAATATATCATTAAGTGTGCTTGCAGAGCACACTTATTGTTATCCCACCGTTTATTATTCTCCTGAACCAGATCTTGGAGACGCTACTAGTCCTCAGGCTTTGGAGATAGAGACACCGTTCCAACTCCAAAACGACCGGCCCGGTTTGGACATGACCGCCTACATTTCGGTATACCGTACCTCTTGTCGTTCGTCCGCTATTGTCGTTTTTCTGCAACTTTTTGGCCCATTGAAAATGAATGGCGGAATGTTGGCACGCATATTTGCAAGCACACTTTTTGCAGTCTAGTTTCAGTTCATATTGTACACACTAACAGTACTCATGGAACACCCAAAGGCCAGACGTCAGACATTTTGCAATACAATAATGGCCCAAAGCTACACAAGTAGCTTAACAAGTCAGCCCACATAAAAGTGTGTGGTCTGGCCACAATAGATAGGCCAGGTGCAATCTAAGGGGTAGCATCGAGAGCTGTCTGTCAAACTGTCTCTGCAGGCGACTGGATAGCACTACGACCAATCAGGGCAAAAAAAACTCATTCACCATAGCACACACACACACACACATAAGCATGCACACACACACACACTCACCCATACGCACACACACACATGCACACACACTCACACACACATGCACACACTCGCACACACACACACACACACACACACACACACACACACACACACACACACACACACACACACACACACACACACACATAGGTCTTGACAGCACCCTGTTGGATTTCCTCTGGTGCTACTGAGGAGCTTGTGGAGCTTGTGGAGCCAGCCCTCCTTCACGATGACAACCTCTCCCATGGTGAGATATGTGTGCACGCACACACTCACACACACATGCACACACATACATGCACACACACACACTCACACACACATATATGCACAGACACACACTCACACACACATACATGCACACACACACACTCACACACACATGCACACACACATACACACAGCACTCACCTCGCTTGTGGAGCCAGCCCTCCTTCACGATGACAACCTCTCCCATGGTGGCCCCTCAGGTCCTGGTCCTGGTCCTGGTCCTGTGCAGCCCGAGCCTGAGTGGTGTGTGAGTGTGTGAGTGTGTGTGTGTTTGGGCAGGGAGGGTGGGGTTGCAGCCTGTAGCCTCTAATCTTCAAACTGCTCCACACAGGAAGTGTGTGAGAGAGAGAGAAACATACAGAGAAAGAGAGAGAGAGATACAGAGAGAGAGAAGGAAATGATATTACAACTTGAGACCAGACGGAAGTAGGGGCTTTTCCATTGGTCACTGACTGTGTTTTACCTGCAGAAAACCTTATCAATTAAAGACATGTGGATTGCAACACTAGGATATTAAGATATTCAAAGAGCCTCAATGTCCTTGTCCTAAAAAACATATACAGGTCATTGCACTAGATAATAACAACAACATACATCAGTACCATCAGTACAGTCAGGTGTAAGGTGTAAGTGTGGAAAGACGTAAACATGAGGTCAGATAACTGTAACATGAACTTCAGAACATGTGTCTGTCCAATTGCATAGCACTATTTAGAACAAGGTAACAATCTTTAACAAACAACAAAAAAAAACTATTTTGTGACCCAGAGTACAACACCAAAACAAAAGAATGGACAGCATAGTGAAGTTTGCTGACCTGTTCTAGGGAGGGAAAGTCATCTCAGCGCCCCCTGCTGGCAACATTCTGAGCACTATGGATAAATCACTCTTGCTATCATAGTTAATTTTTTTTTCAATTGTTTAGAATTTTTCTATCAGTAAGCGTGTAAAGGACTACTGTACTGTACTGACTACTGCTGACCTCATGTACGAGTTTTCGTAAAGGAAAGTGGGTGTGACGTCAGGGCATTTACA
>CM059282.1:18767244-18792244 GCA_030347295.1 Setipinna tenuifilis
ACACATGCACGCAGACACACATCCACACAACCACACAACCACACACACATGGTTGTATACACACACACGCACACACACACACACAGAGTTTGTGGCAGGTGACTGCGTTGCTGGATACACAGTCTGAGTGCGTAAGTGCTGCAGACACACTCCAGTCTGCATCTGTGCATTCTGAAGATATACTCCATTGTTGCATTGTGTGTGTGTGTGTGTGTGTGTGTGTGTGTGTGTGTGTGTGTGTGTGCGTAGATGTATATTTGTGTGTGCAATGTGCATGTGTGTGTACATGTGTGAACATCTATACTGCAGAACATGCACCATGAAGATGTACTCTATTGTTGCATTGTGTGTGTGTGTGTGTGTGTGTGTGTACATATGTACATACACTGCTAATGCTGCAGGCAATCTTTCTTCAGTGTCCCTTCACAAACTGACCTTGTGCATAGTGAGGTAGAGGGTACTGTACTGCCTGTGTGCATGCACGAACACACACACACACACACACACACACACACACACACACACACACACACACACACACACACACACACACGCGCACACACACACACACACACACACACACACACACACAAACACACACACGCCTAGTGATCTTCTCCTACATGGGTGTGATCACATGTATAGATGTACACGAGAGAAGACTTACACTATATAGGTGTGTGCGTTTGTGTTTGTGTGTGTGTGTGTGTGTGACGGACAAGAATGTCGGCCTCTCTTACACACACATATTTGTATTCCTACACACACACAGCTGTACACAGTAAACAGTACACAGAGGAGATAATATACATGGGAGGATACAAAACATGTTTTATGTGTACCCATAGATTTGTGTGTGTGTGTGTGTCTGACTGTGTATGTGTGTATATGTGTGTGTGTGTGTATGTGTTTGACTGTGTGTGTATGTGTTTGACTGTGTGTGTGTGTGTGTCTGACTGTGTATGTGTGTGTGTATGTGTGTGTGTGTGTGTGCGCGTGTGTGTGTGTGTTTGACTGTGTGTGTGTGTGTATGTGTTTGACTGTGTGTGTATGTGTGTGTGTGTGTGTGTGTGTGTGTGTGTGTGTGTGTGTGTGTGTGGCTACTGCGCTGCACCACGCTGCCACCGCTGCAGACAGACTCGGGGTTGGCAGCCCCTCCCAAAGCCACTGCTGCGCTCCGCGTCTCTCTCTCCCTCTCTCTCTCTCTCGCTCTCCGTCTCTCTTTCTGTCTCTCTCCCTCCCACTCTCTCTCTCTCATCCTCTGTCTTCCTCCCTCTCTCTCTCTGTCTCTCCCTCTGTCTCTCTTTCTCCCTCCCTCTCTCTCGCTCTCTCTCTCTCTTTCTCTCTCTCGCCCTCTCTCTCTCTGGCTCTCTCTCTCCCTCTCCCTCTCCCTCTCTCTCTCTGCTCGGCGCTCGGCTCTCGGCTAGGGAGGGAGGGAGGGAGTGAGTGAGTGAGGGAGGGAGCGTGCGTGCGGGCAGTCTGCCAAGCCCACTCTCACTGCAGCGCTTGCCATGAACCCAACGCCCTCCGCGCCTGTCACGTGGCACACACACACACACACACACACACACACACTCACGCACATGCAGGCATATACGCAAACATGCACGAGCGTGAGCACGTGGACGCGCAGACACACACACACACATGCATATGACGAGAGAGGGAGAGAGGGAGGGACGGATGGAGCTTGGGAGGGGAGAGGAGAGGAGAGGAGAGGAGAGGAGAAGAAAATGAGAGAGGGAGAGAGAGGCAAGAGAGAGAGAGAGGGAGAGTGAAAGAGGCCTTCGGGACAGTCGGCTCTGCCTCATTCAACATTTTCAGCCGGGTGTCTTGTGGCTACAGAGCTCACACAGCGTACGCACCGGATAGAGAGAGAGAGAGAGAGACAGGGAGGGAGAGAGGGAGGGAGAGAGAGAGGGAGAAAGAGGGAAGGAAAAAGAGGGGAACAGAGGAATAGCATACTGGAAACAGAGAAGGAGAAGAAGAGAAAGCGGGCATGAGGTAAAGAAAGAGAGATGGATAGAAGGAGAGAGACAGAAGGAAAGAAAGAGGGGAAGAAAGAAAAGCGAAAAATGGAGGGAGAGAGAGGAACAGAAAGAGTGAGAGGGAAAGAAAGAAAGAGAAAAAGAAAGAAGGAAAGGGAGAAGAGAAAAAATGGAGAGAGAGAGAGAGAGAGAGGCAGAGAGAGTGTAACAGAAAGAGAGACAAGAGGGAGAAGGAATGTATGGAGAGGAAAAAAGCAAGGGAAAGAGAGAAGCGAGAAAGAAAGAAATAAAGAAGACCAAAAAGAATAAAAAAAGAAATAAAGAAAGAAAGAGAGAGAGGGAGCAGAGGGCTGGGTCAGCCGTCCAGACGAGCCTTTTCCCTGCCCCTCAGCGAACCTCTCCTTCAGCCCGCCACGGCCAGAGCATATGGCGCCTGGAGTCCGAGAGAGAGAGGGACCGAGAGAGAGAGGGAGGGAGGGAGGGAGGGAGGGAGGGGGAGAGAAAGACAAAGAAGGAGAGACCAGAACAAAGGGATAGAGAGAGATGGAGAGATTCTAAAGGAAGAACTAGAATTGCAAGTGATAAAAACAAATAAGAAATGCCCCAAAAAAACACTGTGTATCCAATCCTATGTATTGCATTAGTGAAGTCTATGGTATATAAAATCATATGGAATTTAACGTAGAAAAATGCAGATTTTTTTGATTCATGTATATACATTATACAGTGCAAAACTGGACACTGGTTGCACAAACACACCATCATTTCTCAGACATCTTGCTAAATCACAAACACCTTAGCTTGCAGGAGGATTTCCTGACACTGAGAAATCAACTTCACCTTCACACCTTCACAAATGCGTCTGAGAACATGTAAAGCTGCGAGGGTTGAAATCGAGCAGAAACTGACATCCTGTAGGCCAGATTGGTGAGTGGTCTGCAGTGTAGTTACAGTCACCTGGCCCCAGGTCTGCCTGCCTACTTGCTCTGTCTCCATGTCAACATCTTGGAATCATCTTGCATCAAAAATGCACGATCTGATATAAACATACAGATATTAATTAGACAAGGCATGAAATCATCCTGATATGTCAACATTCGTTCTTACAGTATGTAAATAATCTGTCCAGGACAAGAAGCATGCCTCGACTTTGCATCTCTTGCCTGCTGAATCGATAAAATCTAATCAAAATCACACAGCTCACACAGAAAGAGCAGCTTTGTGATTGCGGCGCAAGCCTATCTTATAAACAAGCAGCAACTTTTGCTATTTTGTTTCTCGACAGGAAATGTGTTGTTAATGTCATTCGCACGTTGGACCAGCCAAAGGGGGCAGGTCTGGCCGGGGTGGGTGGGTGGGTAAGAGGGTGGGGGTGCAACAATAGCAGGCAAATACAAACACACTCCTCAGGTTCCGGGCCCAAAGCCTGGCACACATTTGGCCCAAGTTCGGGCCACATCCGACCCAGGCCCCCCTGTCAGCCACTATCTGGCACTATTTACAGCCCCCCAGCCCCCCCTCCCTTTTTTTCAAATATAAAACTCATTTCCAGATCCATCTCCTGCATTCTGATTATTCCAGACAGGACAGAGAGAGAGAGGGTCTGAATTACCGCTTTTCACAGGCCTGTTTGTGTTTATGTCCGGTAACCAGGCAACCGCCATCCCCCTCGGTTTCGAATGGACCACCTTGAGCGAGACGCCACATTTTTCAGCCGAGGAGGAGAACGAGGACGGAGAGAAGAGAAGAGAAGGGGAGGAGGAGGAGGAGGTGGGAGAAGGAGGAGTAAGGAGGGCTTTTTTCTTCTTCCCTTCCCTCTCGTTGCCCCGATGTTGTCCGTGGCAAATGCAATTTTGGCTTCAAAAGGGGACCTCCTGTTTTATTTAATTTTTTTTCTAATCATCATACTGTTCTTCACCCTAAAGAATATGTTATAAAGGTTTTTACTAATGGATGTGATTCTTTAAAAACTCAAGATTAGATTGTATGTTACAGTGGATTAAATAGATTTGGGAGTAAGAGGATTACGGAGCCAACAGCCTTTCTGTGCCCACAAGAGTCTGTTTATTGCTTATGGCCCTCTCTCTCTCTCGTCACGCTGGAAACAATAGCTTCGCAGTTCATTCAAATACGATCAAACGCTCATTCATTTTTTTTTTTTGCAGCAGCAGCAGCGGCACAGACTTCCACATACGGATGCAGAAAGAAAAACCACATGACTGCAGCACTGAACTTTTCAACGGCACTAATTGTGATTATGTGTTCGCTGGAGTGTCTGCTGACAACATGAATGGTGTGTGCTCCATCAAATCTGACATCTGGTCATACAGTATGTGTGTGCATTTCCTAGATGACGGTGAAATTTCTGCAGTCTCTGGGCTGCATTGAGAAAACTGAGAAATATGCTTAAAGGATACACTTATTTCTCCTTTCGACACCATGCAACAAGACACATTGCATTTGCTAGGGTTATTTCATAACACAGCCTCAATAAGTAATCATTTATTTATTTTCCCCAGCATGCCATTATTTAGAATATTTCAATCATTTTTGATGTACATCGCAGGGTCAGATTTTAACGGCCATAAGTATGAGCGTTATAATTGCCTGTTAGCCTTTTGTTTTAGTGGCATTTAGTAGCATATAGGTCTGAAGCTAATATGACATCAGATAACCCTCAAAAACACTCACAGGCCTCATGCCAAGGCTGCTGTGTTCCCCAACAACAAGTTGGTTTTCAGCAGTCCAGACAGGTTGCAGTTGCCCTGAGATATCCCATAATGCACAGCAACATATGGTATCAACCTGATCACAGCGTATTTAGTTTGTGGTGTAAACCAGCAAAGGCTTAGTCCTGAGAACAAAGCCGAAAATGCAGACTACCCCATACTTCTACAAACTACTTCAATGTTAGATGACACCTATTTGAGATTTGCCACAGATGACTACTACTGCCACCGACTAACGCTATAGACAACAATTACAACTACTACTACAAATGACCATAACTACTTCTTCTAATACTATATTACTACTGTCACTACTATAGACCAACACAATCACTACCACCTCTACAGACTACTACTGGTACTACTGACTAACACTATACTATTACTACATATGACTACTACCACTAGTACTACTACTAAAAGTACTACTATGACTACTATAGTACTACCACTACTACTACTATTATTACTACAGACTATTACTATTGTAGTCTATAGTAATAATAGACTATTATCACTATAGACCAACACAACCAGTACCACCACTACAGACAACTAATGCTATTACTGCCTAAAATCACTGCTATTACTACAGATGGCCATTGGAACTACTACAACTACAACTAGCAGCACTACTACTACAGACAAAACACTACACTGTGACAACTATAGACTACTAACACTTCTGCTATTTCACTGGCCCATTGTTTCCTGTTGTCCAAAAAAAAATCAGTAAACAACACAGAATACACCCAGTCAGTGCTTTCGATCTAAGATCTTGCTCTAGCCCTGTTACTTGTCATGAGTCATTATCATCATCACGGGAGGCTGCGTTTTTCGCACTGCAAGGCTGCGCGTCAACAGTTGAGGACAGTGCAGAGGCTGCATCTGGCTGCTGACATGGCTGGTGGAGGGTACGGATGCAGATGGGAGCTCTCTCTTCATCCCCAGACACACTTCCTGCTCGCCACAGGTCCCTGCCACGGACATCACTTTGGAAACACCGCAGAGGAAGGCCAAAACATGCTTCAGCACAGCGCAAAGCATCTGCACACACACTGGGGTATTTAATATTCTTTGAAGATGCAGACACGACACACACACACACACACACACACACACACACACACACACACACACACACACACACACACACACACACACACACACACACATACACACACTTCTAACATCTGGATTAGCTGCATCAAAGTTCCAAAGGAGTCCTGATATGCATTATGTTAAGATGTGTTCTCTTCCTGACAAGTCATCCTCGGGACATACTGTAATGTTGACATATCTGCCAGGGGCTTCTTTGAGGCATGTGCAAGTGGCCATTCGTCCATCCGCCACCAATCACGCATGGCTATAAGCCATACTGCATTACTTGCAGACGACACAAGTCTCAGCTGTCTTTAAAAACATCATATTTGTGAGGAAGCCACAGAATGTGTGTGTCTGATTATGTTTAACACTATGCCCCCCCACCCCCCCACCCCCCCACCCCCCCACCCCCCCATGTGTAACGTGGGTAACATATCAAATTTAAAATGTCCATACAGATATACAAATATAACTGAAAGACAGAGAATGAGAATGTTAAAGACATATGAGAGAGGAGTGCAGACACAAGAGTGACTAAGGAAAGAAAGAAAAACAGACACCGTGTCAGAAAGTATGTGTGTGTGTGTGTGTGTGTGTGTGTGTGTGTGTGTGTGTGTGTGTGTGGGTGAAACATAATTTGTGTATACGTGTGTATGAAATAAGGAGAGAGAATAAAAGAGTGAATGTGTTTGTAAGATTGTGTTGTGTGTGTGTGTGTGAAAGAGAGATGGAGACAGAGAGAGAGAGAAATAGAGAGAGAGAGATAGCGAGAGAGAAAGCACCGTGTTTACTGGAAGGAAGTCAGGACTACCCACTGACACTGAAATAGGATGCTGCGATCACAGCCTCACCACCAAACACAAGCAGCCAATCAAACACCTTCCTATAGCGCCATCACAATAACACACCACCCGAGTCGCTCTTCTTATGAATCAAACGAGGATTCTTCATGTTTTGCAGTCATCTACATCTACAAATCAGTGCATCTTATTCAACCACTTGTACAGCACAGAGCCTGTTTAAAAAGTAGGGGATTTAGTGAACTGAGAGAGAAGGAGACTACTTATCTCCTCGAAGGATCAATTTGTGTGTCCACTAGTAGGGGCTTATGGGGGATACGCTTGTAGGATTTAGTCCCACTCCCCGCACCGCTGAGGAGATGTGCCTGAAACATGACGACCACCTGCCCCACCCCACACTCACACACACACACAAACCTCACCCCACCCCACCCCACCCCTTTGAACTATTGCAAGAACATGACAAAAAACCCCACAAAACTGTGGAAGCAGCAGCCACAATGACCATCGCACTTGTAGATATCAAACTTTACTATGCAAATGGCCAAACTAGACAAACAAGTGGTTACCTGTGTGTCATTGGTTGGTCAGTGTGACATGAGGCACAGAACTAGACACAGTGGCGCTATGCTGCCTATCATAAACCCATTACTAGATTATTCCCTACCGTTGGTCAGTGATAACATCAAATGTGAAGAAGTTGAACGAACATGACCCCACTTTGCCAGAGGTTTAAAGTTTGTCTTTAGACAGGTCTGATGTCGGGGATGGCGAAGGAGCTCTTTCCACTCCAGTTGGCTGATGCCCACACCTGAGGTGAGTCTAGCACAGTGAGAGGCAGGACCAGGGGGATCCAGAAGAACTTCTTAAAATAAGTTAAGTCTAATATCCGCACCTTGATATGCAGATGTCCAGCACCAAATGGACAGTACGAATTATGGACAAAAACAACATCTACGTATGTGACAAGATATTTGGGCGTAAAAAAAAAAAAATCAAAATCAATTTAATTTATTTAAGGAGAATTATGAATATCTATACAGCACAATATAGCCAGACATCATGCTCCACGCAAAGCAGGTACTGTACATAAACTTGAAATATTAAATCATTAAGTAATATTAAAGACAAATCTTACTTTCAACAGTATATCTCCAACACAAACACAAGTTTCAGAGAAAACTCAGTGACACCAACTGCTTACGTGGTCTAACCCAAAAAGTTGCTTAACTGACTGACTGGTTATATGCACCACACGGCAATGAAATGGTACGCAATGCTCCACATCAGAAAGACTAGAAGCTTGTTACACAATTGTCAAATATGATACACATTTGTTCCAATAACTTCATTATAATTTGGGCACTGTGCTGGAAGAGTGCAATTCCTTGCAAGTCACGAAGTGTAGTCGCCTTACCTGCACACAAATAGCGTACATCCGTTTCGGGGTCGAATTTGGCTTAGGGCTAGTTAGGTAACTTACATTGTCACGGTTTAATGACACGTCTTATAGAAATGATCAGGGCATAAGGTTTCACTTATCCAATTCGACTTGTATTGAACTTGTATTAGACGCTTTCTGTGCCATCTCAAACACGGACGTCTGCGGGGGATGCTGGATGAATTTTACGGCGAAAGGCGTGAGGGGAAACCCGCACGGATGTACTAGCTCAGAGAAAGCATCCCTCGACAGACTACCAGGTCATAATACGAATCAAACTATGTAGTCGTTAAGTCATGCCTTTCCCCAACGAGCACATTTTTCTGTCCATAATCAGCTGCGCAAAGGCATATCGTATCCGCAAAAATAACGAGTTTTAATTTCTAAATAATAGGAATGAGGGGGTATTGTAGTTTTACACGTGCCACATGTACTATGTACCGCATTAGTTCACCTCGGTAAGGTAGGATTTAAGGCCTAAAAAAGACAGAGTTTTAAGAGGCGCTCCATCACATCTTTTTGACCACAATGGGAACAACCCAGCCCCTGAGCGTCAGTTAAATACGCTGGCATAATAATATGTGCAACCATAGAAATAAACTTTACTTACCCTACTATTCAGAAGGAACACCAGCTCATTGCTCGGACGCTGAGGCGACTTGTTCGGCTTGCTACGTCCATGAATATCCTCAGTATAAATGGTACCCCTAGCCTACATACACTCTGCGATTCCCTTCGCACTCCTAAGCAAGCCCTTGTCTGAAATTCCGCCCGTATAGTCGTTCTATCTGCAAGGTCCTAAAGCCGTCGATTTAAGCCCCGTCACCTCATTTGGCTTTTCCCCTGATGCGCAGAGTTCAGTATGCAATGCAGAGTTCAGCGCGTAATACAGTAGACCTGATATTAGTTGTATTTTAAAATATAAATTGATAGGCCACATCGCAAAGAATTTATAGGGAAGCCTTTGGGATATTTAAAAATAGGCCAGAGACCTTTAGAAACACAATGATGAGAGCTGAGGTAGAATGTGTTTGCACATTACAAGATGTCTAATTAGTTTTTTGTTGTTATAGGCCTATAGGCCTATGTGTGTGAAAATGTATAATAGACAAATCTTTGGTAGAGTTATTTTAATGATATAATGTAAAATAGCCTATTGACCCTCGAACATATGATATTTGTTCTTTACTTGATAAATGTCACTTGGAAGACCCAAAGGACACAACGTCTACAATGCCGTCAAAATCCATTGTAGTGCTTTGACATGATGGTGCCCAGCTGACATTGACTCACAACTGACATTGTGAGTGCCTTCGAAATATTCTGTTTTTGAAACATGCCTGTGTACGCGTAAATAGGCTACGCAAAACATAACTGTATTCTCAAGAAGCTGTGAGTGAAAGGAAAGGTGAATGTGATGGGGTGTTTTTTTGAACATTTCGTTCACCTCCGGAGGGAGCACTAGCTCTCCCTTCGGACTTTCCCCGCAACGCTGCCAGTAAACACACATTACGAGGCGGGAAAGCCCTCTATTGAGCTCGCCCAGTATTGAGCTATAGCTTTAATAAGAAACACTTAAATAGTATACAGGAAATAAACTTTGCGGGATAACGTCTTCAAGTAAAAGTTACACGATGTGAAAGAACAACAGCCTCAGAAAATAGCACTGTCTGAAAATAGAACTGACATCTGAACTTTTGATACTCACCGGGTTTTCTTTTATTGCTTCACATTAAAAATTGTATGCGGAGACCATGTAATGAATAGAGGGCACTGTGTCAGTTCTGAAAAAAAAAAACAGGTTCGAAATATTTTTGTAATATGGTTAAAATCGTATCGTGTAGTCTACTCAAAACCTGATACAACAGATGAACCTTGCATCTGGTGTAGCCTATATAAGCATGCAATATAGTGTTGTGTAAGTATTGTAAGTAAGTATTGACAGGACGCCATTACGCAATTATGAAATACCTTGAAATATTTTTTAGCAAAATCCACATAAGCCTTTTTAGATTTTAATCTTTTGATATATAAGCTCTTTATATGCTCAGAAAAAAATCTTAGAAATTCTAAATACTAAAAATAAAGGATCAAGATTTATAGGCTGAAAAACAACATTGTGGAAACTTCTTTAGTTCTTTTGATGTAGGCCTATACCTTTGTCTAACCAAAACAACCTAATTTGAACTTTGAAATCTTGCTACCACTTCTATGCTTAATAATTTATATAATAAAAATATTTTTATTTTGCATTATTACTATTATTCTTACTACTACTACTACTACTACTACTATAATAACAATAATAATAATGTCCACTCATTACTCAAAAATAATACCATTAAGTCTCTTTCTCTTCTATGTGTGTGTATTGATGGTGAGAGGAGGAAAAGTGAGAAAAAAACAGTAGTAGGCTACTTTGTTATCTTTCAGAAAGTATTCACAGATCACCAACAAAAAAAGAAAAGAAAATCGCTTGATGTTATGTAATCCTAAAGATCACATTTAATCTACTTTCAAACCCCAACGATTATAGCCGACTGCTTGTTGACCTTTAAATGCCAAACTTAAACTCAACCTTGAGCTGCTGTAAGACAGGCATAGCTGAAATGACCCACTTACTAAATGACCCTAAAACCTCTCCTGCACTGTAATGAAATTAGATTAGTTTAAATCAGATAAGCGAATAAAGAGTGAATAAAGGTAGGGAACTAGGTGTACAGTATTTGAATGCAAACTTTGACTGTGTTTGATAACCCACTTATTCATGCTTAACTCGGCGTCCTGGGTTGAGTCTTGATTTAAAATAAATAAACCACTCTGCTGTGTGTGGGGCTGACCGCCACATTCATATGTCATTTTGCTTTGGGCTATGGACACGACACTAAATAGTCAGTTATCTGATAAGAAAACATTAGTTCCTTGTGTTTGCATTTTAGTCAGCTTTCATGTTACTATTTCTTTCCATACATGAACCTAAATGCCGATATCACTTTAAAACAATGACAGTTTTGATGTAAAAACAGACTGCAAACACAAAATGCATATTTCAGATCATCACTGCCTAAATAATTATTAGTTATTTAATATGCGTTGACAGAGTCAGCTTTATCCTTATTTCAAATGCATGTCTTTCCTACAAAAAAAGCATTTCTCAGCACTTTTCTTCTACAGATGTGTATGAAAAATAAAGTGACAGCCTGTTCTGTGGTAAAGAATCCTCTGTCATCTGTGGGATATTACAGAAAGCTGGTTTAGTCGCTTACCTGGGTATGTGAACTCTGATCAGGTGGTAAACCTTCTAAAAGAGGCACCCTATGGCTTGCTTGGAGAATTGAGCCATACGATTCTTCTATTAGTAGATTTACCGCTCACTCTGGGTTAACTTATCTGGGTTAGTCACTAAACCACCTACGTGAAATGCCCTCCTGGTGTTATTCAGAAAACAAACACTATGGTGTCATCATCAACTTGGCTGTGTGTTTTTCCACATTAGATCATTCTCTGGTTTGGAGAAAACTGGATTTAAAAAAGAAAAAAGTCAGTTTAAGGGGAGGCGATGTTTGAAGGTTTTTCCACAAGATCTTGCACTCTCTGAATGACATGTCTCAGCACTCTACTGGCCATTTCCACTTTTCTCTTTTTTTCAACTGTTTACATATTTTGTGTCAGACAAGAGTCTATTTCCTCAAAACCACTTACAGAACTTAGAAAGCCACATATCCAAAATGTGTATGTGTATACACAATGTATCTTTGCTAATATAACACAATCATCAAAACTATATCACTTCTCTGAATCAAATGTTTGCATGAGATGATACACAGACATCTACAGATGTCAACATCCTCTAGACCTAAAATCAGTATTGGGCAGCAAACACAGCTTAGCACACATGTACATAATATAAAAAGTATGTATGCTCCACATTTTTTTCTCTTTTCTTTATAAGCATAAAAGGGAGTGTATTGTGTTTCTAAAAGGGGGAACATAGACTTGCATTTAAACAACCATGTATGGAGTAGTCAGTAGGCATATATGGTCTTTCGAGTTGTTGTGTCCAACCTCTGGCTCAGAATTACTTCTGAAAAACAGCAACCACTTCCTTCGCACTTTCATCTCAAACAAACTTCAAAGGTTATTGCCATATGTACAGTTAACATGAAAACATCTTTCCCCGCACACTGAATTTTCTTTCTTTATTGTGCACTTGAATGCCACATATAATAAATATTAAGACATAATAAAAGACACAACGGACAGTAAAAGCAATATGTACAATTGAATAAAAACGTTTGTGCAATGTGCAAACATGATGTGCTTCTTGTGGTTTTGAGTGAACAGTTATGGTCCTCCTCCTATCTTCCCCCATGGCCTCTGGCATCCTTGAGGAACACTATCTACCCCTGTGGACAGGAGCGCTATCAATCCGCTATGTCCTGTGCCTTTGTTCTGGAGCCAACCCTTAGTGAAAAAAGGGTAATGGTCTGAAATAAACATTTATTATTATCAATCATTTATTATTATTACTATTAACAAACATTGTTCCAGGTATTACAACAACAGTTTGGATTTCATGAACAGATGGCTTTTCATACATTTTGCACAAAAGTGAATGGATGTAAAAAAAAAAAAAGAAAAAAAAAAGGATGCGTTTCTCTCGAAATGAGAGCTGATGATATCTTTCAGTTTCCTGGGCTTTC
The DNA here is from genome assembly GCA_030347295.1 of Setipinna tenuifilis. Lineage (NCBI taxonomy): Eukaryota > Metazoa > Chordata > Actinopteri > Clupeiformes > Engraulidae > Setipinna > Setipinna tenuifilis. The sequence continues at coordinate 18,780,010 of CM059282.1, forward strand.
TGAAGGTTGGGTCAGAACGAAAATAGGTCTCAGTAATTTCCACACCCCTATGGCTTTGGTGCTTCATCTGTGTGTGAAATAACAACAACAACAACAAAAATGATACAGAATGCATGAGTGCACCTCTATGTAAACAGTATACAGAAAAAGTTACCATAAAGGACATTGCGAACCATGTTTCTCTGGAGAAGTCTATCTCATTTGACAAATTATCACCAAGCATGAAAAAAAGTGCCAGGCAATGACCCACAGTTGACCTACAGTTATTCTCGTCCCAAAGCAAATTATTTGTTATTTGAACCCACATTGACCCCTTGCATTGTTGCAGAGTAAGAACAATCAGAACACTGAATTGTCTGTTACACATTGGGAGCAAGGTATCGGATGGGTAATGGCCCCATAAATACAAATGTTTCATCCTAAGAGGGGACACGGACTGGCCATAGAGGTGGCCAGATGCTTTGGACCATAGCTCCAGGGTCACATATATGGGGGACTCTTAGGACAACATGGAGAACATAATGTCATTTGAGGCCCCAAATGGTGGTCGTTTAATAGGACAAGAATGCCCTGGGGACTGGGGTTAATTTGCCTTTACCTGTGAATGACACAGCCCCATGTTCTTCTTGCCTCCTGAGGAACAAACACTAACGGGATGTTTTCCGAGGAGATACAGGTTGACTGGCACTTTTTTCAGTGACAGAGCAGCACAGTAAACCAACAGTACTTTTTGCTTTTTACAAGCAGCAAACAGAAACAATGATTGCCATCTTGGCCAAATCTCATTTTGATGTGGTAATTTTATCAACAAAATGGGACTGTGAATTGTGCTGATAATTGAAACCTTATAGCGGAAAACAGGAGCACATTTTAGTAAGCTGTAATCAAAACAATTTTTTTCTCCTCTTTGCACAGTTAATCTTGTGGCTTTCAATATGATTATAGGATTGTTCCGGAACCATGGTGATCTCTTTTATCTCACCAGAAATCTCGGCCATGTGTTATGAAATCATGTAAATAAAAAAAACAGCACATGGGGAATATTTGTATTTCTATTTGAGACCATTCGAATGATCAACATCCAAATTTATTTATTTTGGTCATATATAGTAAATTACATGGGACCCAAAAATTGCTTCCATTTGTGCCTTTGCACATTAGAGAGAAAAATGCTGCCACCTTGTGGTGATCTTTAAGATGACATTTATGTGCCTTATGAAATTGCATCTGCTCAAACTACCAAACCGATGACATGCAGCTTGTTCATGCAGTGTGAGGATTAAGAAAACAGCCAAAAATATATAATATTTTATCACTGATATAGCTTTATTTCTCTAGTTGATACAATACTAAAATAAACACAAGTTTTAAAAAAAGTGTGTTCAAACAAAGAAACTGTACAAAACATTTATATATATATATATATATATTATATATATACTACAATTTAATTACAGAACAGTCTACTGTCCAAACAAGGCACTAAATTCTTAAAATGGGAGATAAACTGATCCACTTATTCAACTATTTCCAATTGGATATGACTTTTTTCCCCAATCAGACAACGCTTCTCCTCAGATTTAAACCTCCATTCTTAATTATAACTCTAGTGTTTGTATGTGGACTGTTAAAAGAATATGATATGAACTTTACAGAGAATCACAAAGCACCCCCCTGGGAAGCGATGCAGAGAGACAGAGAGAGACAGAGAGAGAGAGAGAGAGATACACAGTGAGAGAGAGACAGACAGTGAGAGAGAGACAGACAGAGACTAAGCCTTATGGCAAGCCTGAGCTACTTTACTTCAAAGGCTAAAGCTCGCTGAGGGCCAGATAGGGCCCAGAACTGGCTGGCACAGGAATGGGGAGATCAACAGGGGCACGGTTTCCTGTTTTCTGGGTACAAGTTAACCCTAACCTGGTAGAGGTAAGCCTTAAGCTGGGTACAAGTTACCAAACCTGGGTAGGAGTACTCAAAGTAATGGCTAAGGGGTAACAGAAGAGCCCTATACCCAGAGGTGATATTCGACTCTGTTGGCGCCCCAGGGCAGAAACCCACCGCATATATTGATTGAAGGTTGTCAGCCCTCCAAAGGTCTTTCCAGTACTACTGTACCCTACCCTATCCAGTACCAGTTGGTTTTCCATTACAATTGATATCTCTTCAGCGTGAATGAGGTGGGTGGGGTAAGCACAGTCAAACTGCCTTTTCTTTTAGTAGCCTGTGAACACCGCCCCCCCCCCCCAAAAAAAAAAAAAACCATAGTTGCCTGTTGGCTAGCTATGCCACTGCCTAAAGCTTGTTATTGCTCGGAGAATAAAGCCGTGGGACTCTACTAATAGGAGGTTTAGTAACAACGCTGAGTTAACTTGGGACAGGCTTAGGACAGGCTTGTGACCGGAGCGGAGCGGAGCAGAGCGGGTGCCTGAGATTCCACCCCCTGGCCTGCTGCAGTCTGGAGCTGAGTCATGGCCGCCCCCCCCCCCCCCTCCCCACCCCACTGGGGCTCTGCTGACTCAGCAGGAAGTGCCCAGGAACAGGCACTGCAGAGGCCATGCCTAGTCAGAGCAGGAGGAGGAGGGGGAGGAGGAGGAGGAGGAGGAGGAGGAAGAAGAGAGAGAGGATAGAGAGAGAGAGAGAGAGAGAGACAGGGAAGGAAGAGAGAGGCAGGACAAGAAGAGAGAGAGGGGAAAGAGAGAGAAAGAGAGTGAGTGAGTGAGTGAGAGACAGTGAGTGAGACTGTGTATGTGTGTGAGACAGAGAGCGAGAGAGAGAGAGACAGAGAGAGAGAGAGAGAGAGAGAGAGAGAGAGGACGAAGAGAGAGAGGAGGGAGAGGGTGGAGAGAGAGAGAGAGAGAGAGAGAGAGAGAGGGAGAGAGACTGAGACTGTGTGTGTGTGTGTGTGTGTGTGAGAGAGACAGAGAGAGGAGGGAGGGAGAGGAGCAGCAAGAAGCTGCAGTCTTTAGAGAGATATACAGAGACACAGACTGAGCACACAGACACACTTACAGGAACAAACATCTCTCATCATCAGCTGAAAGTGCACAGGTGCCCAAGCACACACAAGCAGGGAGCAGGGGGACCGTGAATGAGAGTTGCTCACCCCCCTATACTGTACTGGGATCAGGGGCATCAGATTACCATCACCCCTAATCGAAAGTCCATTTCACAAGAATTAGTCACCATGATTCTACACTGAGGCATGACGAGCACGAACACACACAAAATAAAAGGTTTGACAGAAACAGCCAACGTCTCGAGGTAAGAATGATTTTCTACACATCACAAACCTGTTCCTCATGCTTGACAAACAAGAGAGAGGCAGAAGGGGTGTGTGTGTACAGTCCTGAAAAACTCATACCATAGATTTATGAGTTAAAATATGTTACTTCGTTACTTACTACCATAACACAGAGAAAGTGACATTTGACAGGTTGTTGAATAACAGCAGTGTGAGCATTGCAAACCCCTGTGTTTCAGGGGCTACACAAAACGCCAACCAAAGCACAGAATCCCTGACTATGACTGTTTGTCTTTTTTAACTTACTTGTTTTGGTTCTCTGTTTAGGCATTTTTTTTCCAAAGGAGGTGCTTTGTCTTCCCATAACAGATTACCGTAATCTCGTATATTAAGTATATAAATTCTGAAGCAACAGCAACATCAATAAAAAAAGGACATGTGTATATCACACAAGAAAAAAAAAAAACATTAGAAACGAACAGAGTGGTATAAGACATGAAAAAAAAATATTACAAATAAAAAAAAACAAAACAAAAAAATCAACAAAATACTGATTAATTAAACAATGAAAGCCTGGATCTTTTTTATACATAAAATCACTTACCTAAAAAAAAACGTTTTCAGTGTGGAAATAATAAAAATATAAAAAGAACAAACACACTTCAAATTCTTTTAGAACATCTCTTTTTCGAGTTAAATATGCACAGTACGCAAAGGTTAAGGTTAGCTGATTGCTTAGGAGGCTAAGCTGTGGAGAGAGAGAGAGAGAGAGAGAGAGAGAGAGATAGAGAGAGGTCAGAGTCTTACTGCCCTAAACCAATATATCTGTTGTTTTATATCACAAGGATAGGTAAAAAGACATATAATAATATTATTATTAATTAAAAAAAAGACATGATTGACACAAAAAGGGCTGGTCCCACTAATGAAACCCATAGAGTGTCAGATGACACCAAACTTCTGATTCTGACCTTTCCACCCTGGACTAGACAGCCTCGACTGCCTAATATCCTTTCTGGAGCTCATTTTGAACTAACTGAAGCATTTACTCTCTCTAAAAAACACACCAAGTATCTATTTTGACCTCACCAACATGGCTGTCTTTTGACTCTGAAACTGTTACCTCAAGTCATGGAACAGTGTGCAAAATGCGGTGCAATCCTCACACCGATTTCCCCCTTATCGAAACAGTCACACCTAATCAGACAGTCAACTCCCTAAACTTGTACAGGAAGAGGGGTGGGTGGGGGAGGGAGAGGGAGGGAGAGAGAGACACAGAGAGAGAGAGACAGAGAGCGAGAGAGAGACAGAGACAGAGAGAAAGAGAGGGAGAGGGAGAGGGAGAGGGAGAGGGAGAGGGGGGGAGGGGGGGAGGGAGAGGGAGAGGGAGAGAGAGACAGAGACAGAGAGAAAGAGAGGGAGAGGGAGAGGGGGAGAGAGAGAGGGAGAGGGGGAGGGGGAGAGGGAGAGGGAGAGAGAGAGAGAGAGTTGGGATTCTGCAGTCCATACTCGTCCTCACCCTGTACACCATTAACGACTGTATAACATAATACAGTCAGCACGCCTCCATGGCCCTTCTGCTGAAAAGAAATTAGGCCAGGGCATGACTGGTTACACAGAACAGTCAATTAGGTCTACCAAAACAAAATAGACCAAATATGGTTAAAACAGTCACTATTTTTTTTAAACATCCATTTGGACGCTTCACCTTTCGCTGTGTGTACTTGGGTCATCGTATCATACAGTCATCTGTCCGACATGATTTTTCTCGTAAGGTGCTTACTCTTTCCAACTCCTTGAGTAGGGCTATGATTTCTGTTTCCCTCTGTTATGATGGTGGTGAAATGATCACCCGCTCACCTTGTCATGATATAACAAACATAAGCACATAAAAAAAAAAATACTAATCAGAAAAAACAAGCCTTATGTTGAGGTGACGGTCAGCTTATCAAACTGAGGATTAAACTGAGTGACCTGTTGTTTTGGTGACACCATAAATTAAGTCCAGATATTCTGAGAAGCAAGTACAGTATACCTGTTTGTAGGGAAGTTGTAAAAACAGCTGAAAAGCAATGCTACTTCATCTGATACTGCCCAAGATGTGGTTTGGCGAGCAGGATTTTCACTGCTCAAAACATCATGTAATGGGGGAGTTAGCTCTTTAGCTCAGACACAGACAGTCAGATTCTCATAACATCACACATTAGGATGTGAACATTACAGAAATGACTGCTTCCGCATTTCTTACTCCACATACAACTGATGAGTGACTGAGCTTAGACTCAGAGGGGACATGTAAAGCTCGAGGTCTTCTCAGTTCATGATGACTTTGGGTATAAGCTGGCTAATACATTTCTATATATATATTTATATATACTATAACAAATGATCACTGTTCTGGAACACATGATGTCCAAACTGAAAAGTAAAAAAAAATAAAGCAAATGAGAATCAGTTGTTTTCAGGATGGTGTAACCCTAGCTGGGTCTGGCCATGTGCAACCTGCACTGCACCTACACATACATCTCCAACAGGTTCAGAGGGTCCCCCCTCCCTTTGTGATTTTCTATACCTGATCCCACACTGTTTGGAGTCTCCAGAGGATGAAAATATAGTGGAGGGGAGAGGGGGGGGGGGATTTCACATAAACATAAAACCATAACAGGTTCTTCTAAGTAATTAGCAGAGTCCAGGATCCAGATTCAGGGTGGTGGTGGGTTGAGGGGTTGGGGAGGGGTTTGGGGTCACAACGAGACCTTACACCCATCTTCCCTCCCTCCCCACCAGTGAATACACAGTTCTGTAGAAGCACAGTTTTAAGGACTGAAGAGGTACGAGAGAGCCTTCTAACTCTACTGGGCTGAGACTGAGACTGAGCGGTTTCTGAGAGGTACAGAGTGTGTTTAGGTTCCTGCAGGTGAAGGAGACCACCGGAGGTTCTGAAATGTGAAGGAAGCCGAAAGGTATCCAGGCAAGACATGGCTGAGGTTTCCACGAGGTTCTCTCTATTCCTTGAACAGTCTTCAGAAGAACGTCTGGGGAGGAGCCATGACGTCTGGTGCACAGTCATTGGACAGAGAGCGACAGGGAGGGGCAAACAGTGATTGGGCGAAATCAGGAGATAGAATGTTGTTTTCCAGAGTATACGTGGGGAGGGGGTGGGGCTTTACAATTGGTTTGGTCATTGCAATAGGTCTCTGATACCCACATACACACAGACCTACACACATACACGCGCACACACACACACACACACACCCCTACACACACATACAGTTTCAAATGTAGACTCTCGTCGACCCCTCCCCTCTCCCGTTATATTGCGTCTGAGCTCTCACTCGTCCTCCAGTGCCTCGGTCTTGATGTCACTGGGGACTCCGCCCCCTCCGGGCCGTGATAGGGCGAGGATGGTGTGATTGACAGCCGCCATCTCCACTGCCAGCGAGATAGGGTCCTGGTGATCGTTGTGACCTGCAGCATCGTCCTGGAAACGAGAAGACAGAAGCCTAAGATGTCCGCTGAGGTTTTGTTGTGATGGCTGAATGGGATGAAAAAAGACATTATGAAGCACACAGTGTTTTGAGTCTGAACTAAGGTCATATCCCGACCCCACCCTGTCTCTCTCTTCCACTCTCTTTACTGCCCTATGAAATTAAAGGTGGAAAAAAAAGTAGAAATTGCTTAGAGCAGGGGTTCCCAAACTTTTAACTGCTTTGTACACCCTGAGACCCACTGTCCTACCAAGTTTCCCCAGCTTGCTGTAAGTATTTTCGTATAATAATTGTGCATATTATACAGTACATATCAAAGGGGATGTGGATGGGGATAGGGGTGGGGATGGGGCGGGGGGGAGGGGTTGGAGTGTTCACCTGTGCAGGTGGGGTCGGAGGGTTCACCTGGGTGGGGGAGGTGGGCTCCAGTCGGTAGAAGCCGAAGGGCCGCGTCATGGACCTCTTCTCGAAGTAGGGGACGTCGCAGCCCTGCAATGACAGCTGAGACTGAACATGCGGGACCAGTCCTGCACAGGTCACACCGATACACCGACACTGACCTATTAGACACTCAACAACCTAAGCATCTCTGTATGGCGTCAAAATAGTCTCATAAAGCACTCGCACGATAAAACATGCTTCGAGCGTATTGTATTATTTCACACGCGTAGATATTAACTGCGAGCGAGCAAATTATCTCTGCGCGCGAGGAGAAATCTCAAATTATCTCTGCGCGCGAGGAGAAATCTGTGACCAGCGTGCAAAACAACCACTGGGGGGCAGTCGCTCACGCGAAATTGATTTCTGCTCGCTCGAAGCAGTTATCTGCTCTCGCGAATTTGAGACTTCTGCTCTCGCGCGCAGAAGTACTACTTGGGCAGAGGAAGGGAATCGGACTCGGAGACAGGAACAAGGAAGACAGGAACATTTGCAATGAATGAAAATAGCTTCTTTAGCAGAGTTTCTTGGAAATATGTTTTTAAGAAATATGTTGTGTTGTGTAGTTAATTAGTAATCAGCATTAGTCTGTGTGGATTCTAAACAGCTAACGTTAACGTTCGTTTGGTAACGCTAGCGAATATCCGACTTAGCTTGTCTGACATGTAATTTAGCAGTGAATATAATCTAGTAGGCCTACGTTTAATTAAGGCCGTGCGTTGACTGTAGTAGATAGGTGTTTTTGCTATAGACTGGTAGGTTGCTAATAAACACCAAGTTAGAGATAACGTCTGCTTACTTGCTAGCTCAGGCTATTTCTTAAAAACATATTTTCAAGAAACTCTGCTAAAGAAGCTATTTTCATTCATTGCAAATGTTCCGGTCTTCCTCGTTCCTGTCTCCGAGTCCGAGTCCGATTCCCTTCCTCTGCCCAAGTAGTACTTATGTACTCTTTGCGCGCGAGAGCAGAAGTCTCAAATTCGCGAGAGCAGATAACTGCTTCGAGCGAGCAGAAATCAATTTCGCGCGAGCGACTGCCCCCCAGTGGTTGTTTTGCGCGCTGGTCACAGATTTCTCCTCGCACGCAGAGATAATTTGAGATTTCTCCTCGCGCGCAGAGATAATTTGCTCGCTCGCAGTTAATATCTACGCGTGTGAAATAATACAATACGCTCGAAGCATGTTTTATCGTGCGAGTGCTTTATGAGACTATTTTGACGCCATATCTCTGGGCCTCTGGAAAAGACAAGCGGTTGTGAGGAAAAAAAATAAATAAAATAAAAAATATCCAAGTGAGCTTTTTAAACAGTCCCTTAGCAAAGGCAAAGTGAAGGAAACAATCTTAGGCCCCTTGAGATTTCTTACTCTAGACAATGCACTTGAATGTTCACCAATTTAAGAGCTTAAGAGATTGAAGGAAATACAGTTGTAATGGGAGAGAGAGTGAGAGAGAGGGAGAGAGGGAGGGAGGGAGAGGGAGAGGGAGAGAGAGAGAGAGAGGGGAGAGAAAGAGAGAGGAGAGAGAGAAAGAGGGAGAGAGAGAGAGAGATAGAGAGAGAGCGCACGAGAGAGATCAGAGTCTGGCTGTGAGAAAGAGAAAGAATGAGACAAAGGAGAGACAGAATGGTCTCAAAAGAGAGGCTGAGACAGAGGGCTCTTGTGGCTACCTGTTCTGCATAGTCATTGCCGTCGATGTCGTCACTGTTGGAGTGGCCACCGGGACTCTGCACGTCGATGCCATGGCTCTCGAGGATTGTGGCTTCTTAGGAGAAACACACAAATGGTTATTTCTCAGCTTGGACACGCACATAAATCAGACAGAGACAGAGACAGACACAGACACAGACAGACAGAGACAGACAGACAGAGACAGACAGACAGAGACAGACACAGAGACAGACACAGAGACAGACACAGAGACAGACACAGAGACAGAACACAGAGAGAGACACAGAGAGAGACACAGAGAGAGACACAGAGAGAGACACAGAGAGACACAGACAGACACAGAGAGACACAGAGAGACACAGAGAGACACAGAGAGACCACAGTTCACTCACAGCTTAGCTGTATTTGTGTTTACTCATTCATTCAATCACTTTACCCACGAAAGACACTACAATTTAAATGTTATACACAAGTAGTAAAACAAAAACTATTACAAGTTACTCCAGAAATAATTGTAAAAAACAAACAAGAATGGGACCTTGCACACACACACACACACACACACACACACGCACACACACGCACACACACACACACACACACACACCCCTGAGATGGAATAAGACGCTACACGTTACCAATGTTAGCTCGGCGCTTGATCTCCTTGCGGCGGTTGGCGAACCAGTTGTAGACTTTGAGGGAGGTGACTCTCTCCAGGTCAGACAGCTTCTTCCCTGAGCAGGGGATTATGGGATATTTAAAGACACAGTCAACAGACATGAATAAAGTACAACAAAACAAAATCGAAATTTTCTAATATCAAAAGGACGGAATTTGTCTCTTCAAATTCACAGTGATGCTCCATGTCTGATTCTCATAGCACAGTATGCGTCTCCAGCTGATTTTATAACATTTGGGACATCAAAATAGCATCTCAATTGCATGCAATACAGCAGGTGTACAGTACACAGTGTGTAAAGTAGGTTCAGCTGCAGTGGGCTGGTGCTACAGCCTGGTAAACCAGCCCCTTGTTCTACACTGCATTTCGTACAGAGGGTCTGGCTGTGGTTCCACTGACATGGTTGTCTCAGGCAGCATTTTGCCTGACCAATCAGTGAAAAGACAGTGTTCCTTAGCCATGGTGTCGACAATGTGTGTGACGTTTGAATTGTAGTGCGTAGGCAGGCTTATAGCCAGGCTAACTGCATACATCATAACCAGATGTTAGAGATTGGGAGGATCGAATCATTTTAAACTTCAGCAGAACTCTCTCACCTCCAGGAAGCAAACGTTTCTCAATATAGACCCTCTGTAGGAAATGAAGTGTAGTATGAGGGGCTGGTTTACCAGGCTACGGGTGCTATGGATGGGGCTGCTCCCTGTAAGATGGTGACTGGAGGAACATACCTGGTTTCTGGATGACAGCGTTGCAGGCATTAGCAATCTCCTCTCTCTTAGCCTCGTCTGGATACTGGTTTTCATTGAAGTAACTGGAAGGGGGAACAAAAGAGTTATTGTAGCAGATAGCACTGCTTCATCTCCCTCTATTTCTTTCTTTCTTTCTTTCTTTCTTTCCTCCTCTCCCTCTATCCACACCTCTCCAAGACACCAAGGCACTCCATCTCTCCCCCTCTATTTTCTCTCCTCCTCATCTCAATCCTCACTTTGCTGTGTCTTCTCCTCTTTCTCTACTCCTCTCTGCATCCTCACTTCTCCTCCTCTCCTCTTCCCTCCCTCCATCCTCACTTCTCCATGACAGCGAGGCACCCCATCTCTCCCCCTTATTTTCTCTCCTCCATCTCCATCTCTTCCCCTCTTTCTCCTCCTCCTCCTCCCCTCCCTCCTCACCTCTCCATGACAGTGAGACACTCCCCTCTTTTCTCATCCTCCTTTCTCTCTCTCCCTCCCTCCTCACCTCTCCTCCTCCTCCCTCCCTCCCTCCCTCCATCCTCACCTCTCCATGACGGCGAGACACTCCTTCCTCCAGGTGAAGCGGCTGCCCCTGCGCAGTCTGAAGCTGCCCACGGCCGTGCTCAGAGGGGGCGGGGTCTGGCGCCACTCCATCTCCTCCAGGGACACGGGGGCGGGCCGCATGTTCAGAGTGGCACCTGTCAATCAACACAATCAACCAATCCAGTCACTCATCAACCGATCCATGAAGCCATACCTGCAACTTACATGCATTTCTTCCTTGTAAGCAAGGCCCTACTTCACGGGAATATTCGGGTAATTTGTGGATTTGAGTTCCCTTTCCACGGTCTCTGCTCAATCTGACGAAGCACTGAAAAGGAAGCATGTTCAGGAGTGAGTACCACACCAGCTGCAGCACTCCAACTCCCTGTGAATGTGCAGTCATCAAAGCTACATGCAGGTGTAACTAATGGATCGGAGTTATGTCTTCTGACACTGTGGATAATCTGTGGGTCAAGTACAAAACATAACATAATTCTTGTGACTGTGTGATATCGTCAGGATGTCATGTTTCTAACGCTACTAAAAAGGGTACCATGTGTATCTCATTCTCCACTACTGTTACAACTGTCTGGAGAACAATGTCAGTTATTCCCTCTACTGTTTGTACTGTGCCATGCACTAGGAGGACAGAGCTATAGCTTTCTCTCTTTCTTTTCTTCCTCCTCCTCCTCCTCTTCCTCCTCCTCCCCTACTCCTCCACCACAGCAGCAGGTGGCAGCAGCAGACAGGTTGGCTGGCGGGCTGCAGCCGGTTGGCTGTGCTCTTGAGGAGGAGCGGAGAGGAGAGGTGAGGTGAGTGAAGTGGCTGCAGTCTTCTATAAATAACAGTGGGAGCCGCTGCGGAGGAAGAGATGAGACTGCTTCGAGCAAGAATTCCGCAGCTCTCCCCGAAGGATGTGGCGCATGGAAAAGAAAAAAAAAAAGAAATGAACGAAAGGGAAAAAAAAAAAAAGCTGCAGAGGACAAGAGGGCAGCAATGGAGAGATTTAATGCTTCTGTCCGCACCCCTTACAAGTAACTCTTTCTCTCTTCTCTCTTTCTCTCAACTCTCTCGCTTTCTCTCCCTCTCTCACATACACACAATGTACAGTCTCTCGGTCCCACCTCTCCTCTCAGAGACGACCTTTTAAGGACACTCTTAATGTCATCAAAGACATTCCTAAAAACAACTTAATGCAAGGAGAGTCGGTTGCAGTTCTCTACGAATTAAGCAAACATTTAAATACCATTAAAAAAACGAACTCCACATGCAATGCTGCAAAAGAAAGGAACATTACATTTTGTGAAAACTACATCTTGAATTTTAATGACTGGCCAAGACAACAGCCTAATGTACACTGCTGCATCGTGCATTAATGTTTTCACATTGTACTGTCCCAAAAAGGCTTTTCACTAACAGACTAGCAGACACCTTGCTAGTCAAA
>CM059282.1:18799744-18857244 GCA_030347295.1 Setipinna tenuifilis
AATTAAAAAAAACATCAGTCTTGGTAAGCAAAAAATAAACAAACATTAATAAAAACTAACAAAAAACACATTTGGGCAAAGAATGACAATAAAGCCTAACAGACATTAAACAAGATAGGGAGGATTAGAGTATAGTAAGAGGTTGTTATGGTACATTACATTACATCACATTACATTACATTACATTTGGCAGACGCTTTTATCCAAAGCAACTTACAACAAGGAGGACATAAGCAATAGAGGAGGACACAGAGTAGAGACACAACAGACATATGTATGGTACACTCCTGCAGTATGTTTTAAGCTGTATTAGTGGTGACTGAGGAGTAAAATCTGTGCCTCGGTGCCAGCCTGACACAAGGACTTTAGTACTGTAACTATGCCTCCCAAAATGGCTGCCAACTAATTAAGGACAAAGATGGCAGCCCTCAGCTCTCATGTGGGGCAGACCTGTGCCAGAGAAGGGCCAATTCCAGCTGCTCACTCTGCTACTGTGCATTTAACATTAAGGTGCTGCACGATATCAGGAATATAGTAGTAGTAACCTTTATTGTAGTAGTAACATAGTAGTAGTATTGTAGAATATGAGTAATATGTTATGACTGCAGCTGAATGCTGGCCATGGCGACATGACTTGCTATAAATAAACACTTGAATATACAGTGGGTATATTTGTTTTTTAGCTTTGTGTTCACCACTAAACTCCAGATAGTAAATAGCCTACCCTCCATATTGTGCTCTTGCTCCAGGGGGGGGTGGGAGGGATATAGCACAACAGCAGGGCTCCATTTGATCAGCCAAATATTTTCGTATGCAGAGCAAAATGGAAAATGTACCAGCTTATGGAAATGTACCACGTGGTGCTGAGAAGCGCATACTTGGGCAAGTTATCATGGCGATATTTCTAAAATACATGCGAGAATGCTAAACCAACTCTCTCTTTCTCTGTCCCCATGTAGGAGTATGTATGTCTGTAGTGTCCCTGCTCCGGGAAACTTATTCAGACACATGCACCTCCCTGTATGAATAAAGGTTGCCTGCTTACTCAGTGTCCCTCTGTCAGCTTATGTCCTCCTTTTTGTAAGTCGCTTTGGATAAAAGCGTCTGCCAAATGCAATGCAATGTAATGTAATGTAATGCAAGCGTGTTAAAGATGGCCGTCCGTCACACACCCACCTCATGAGCTCCTCCACCTTGTCGTCGATGTCCAGGTCCTCCTCTCCGGCCTCGAAGGCGAAGGCGCGGGCGCTGTTGACCGGGTAGCGTGGCGGGGACAGCTTCCCGTTGGGTGTGGCCGCCAGGTTGTCGCGGCCGTTCTGCGCCATGGCGACCAGCGAGACGGGCGAGGGCAGGAGCGCGGCGGCCGAGGGGGGCGGTCCGGGGGCGGGTGGCGGCGACGGGGCGTAGCTGTTGCTAGGCGACGGGGAGAGGGCGGCGTGGTACTGTGTCTGGGTGGCGATGGAGGTGGTGGAGGGGAGGGCCGAGGGCGCCGCCATGATGTCACTGCTGCTGTTGTTGGCGTTGGCGGAGGCAGAAGAGGAGGAGGTGGCGTTGTTGCCGGGGGCGACGGAGGGCGGGGGGGCCATGGCGGGGGGTGGTGCAGGCGGGCGGCGGCCGAACTTGTCGCTGTGCTCGCGGTCCAGCCGCTCCAGCGTGTCCAGTGCGTGCAGGATCTCGGCGCGGGTCATCCCCGTACGCCGCAGGCGCTGCAGGAGGTCGATCTGCTCGATGGTGAAGCGAGGCTCGTCCGTGTAGTGAGACATCCTGCAGGACAGACAGAGAGAGAGACACACACAGGACAGTCAGACATCCTGCCAGAAAGACAGACAGACAGACACACAGGCAGTGAGACATCCTGACAGGCAGACACACAGACAGACACATAGGACAGTGAGACATCCTGCCAGACATACAGGATAGTAAGACATCCTGCCAGACAGACACACAGGACAGTGAGACATCTTGCCAGAAAGACAGACAGACAGACACAGGCAGTGAGACATCCTGTCAGACAGACACGCAGGACAGTGACACATCCACCCAGACAGACAAACAGACAGACACACAGGACAGTGAGACATCCTGCCAGACAGACACAAAGAGGACAGTGAAACATCCAGCAGGACAAACATGGAGGACACTTGGAGAGGCAGTCTGTTGGAAATGGAAGATACCTACCTACCTACCTACTGCCTACTGCCTCTCCGCCCTCACTATCTAGCAAGTGACGTCTCTTAGTGTGCATCAAAGTACAGGCTAAAAACCTTGTTTCGGACAACCTCGCCAGATAGATCAATCCAACAGTCATTCTTTTATTAGACCCAGCGACAGTGCCAAGACAGTATTAAACAGCTGACTTTGTAACGCGATAGAATGTCGGACATTACATTAAAGGCAGCCTGAAGGAAACGTCTACGCCGCCTTGAAAAGTGGGCAGAATAATGGAGCCTTAGAAGGCAGAATCTTATAAATGTATTGTTTTCCTGACATGCCTTAATGCCTTGCTGCCTCTGAGTGTGCACTTCGTCAATTTTGGACAGAGCCAGGGAGGGAAAGAGAGAGAGAAAAAAAGAGAGAAACACAAAGGAGAGACAGATCAAGGAAATGGAGGCGAAAGATGCTGAAGAGAGGAAAAAGGGGGGCATGGATGCATACATGAATAAAAACAAAGAGACCAAAATGATAAAAATAGAGGTACAGTAGTGTATGATTGAGAAAAGGCAACAGACAGTGTAAAAGAAAGTGTGTGTGAAAGAGAGCGAGAGAGCGAGATAAGAGGAGAAGGAAGGAAGGAAGGAATAAAGAAAGAGGAAGATGTCGATTCAGACAAAGACAGGGAGAAATGCATAAAAACAGGAAAAAAAGAGAGCAGTTTAATATGCATATGGGGTGGGGGACCATTTTCATTGCGGACTGTCACCCGTTCAGCTGACAGCAGTATATGCGGCTTAGGGCAGATTACACGGGCACTTGTGACGAATTCCCCACGCAGAGCACGTAGCACCTGAGCTGGCGACAGACAGATTCCCGCAGAGACGTCTGAGCTTACAAACACACACGCAAGCAATACACCAATACACACATACAGTACATGCACGCATCACACACACCCAACACACGAGACACACATAGATGCACATACACAGGCAAGCATAGCTATACAGTACACCGATACACACACACACACATACATGCACGCATCACACACACACATGCACGCAAGAGAGACACGCATACATGCACATACACAGGCAAGCATAGCTATACAATACACCGATACACACATCACAAACACGCATTACACACACACATACACACAAGAGAGACACGCATACGTGCACATACTGAAACGTACAAGCAACAAAAACACGCACATGCACAGAGACACACGTGCACAAAGTCACAGACGCACACATGCACACAGACAGACACATTTGCACACAGACACAGACACACACAGACAGGTTCTTTGAGGACCTTAACGGACAACTGCTCAATATTAATAAATAAATAAATAACATTCCCAACATCCGTGCAGTCACCATGACCATGCACAACACTGGGCCATTAATGAAAACAAGATTCCATCACTTTGGGGTCTCCACCCCTCTGCTCTTCTCTGGAGCCTTGCTAAGATCAAAACCAGAACAATCGTGTCTCGCGGTCGCCGCGGCAACCAGCCACGGAACCAAACAAGCGATGGTAAGCATTGATTAGGTCATACACACGACAAGGTTGGTCTCCCACTCTCTCTCTCTTCTCTTCTCCCCCCCGCCCCCAATCTCTCTCTTTCTCTCCCTCTCTCTTCCCTCTCTCTCTCTCTCTTTCTTTCCCCCTCTCTCTCCCTCTTTCCCCCTCTCTCTCTCTCTCCCCCTCTGCCAGCCAAACACTGCACAGGCCCCAGCTGCTCCAGCACTTCCACATGCTCCTCTGAGGAGCTGTGCTGGCCGTCAAAGTGGTGAGGCGTGGGGGTTTGGAAGCAGCATAAAGCACGGCCTGACCTGATGGACCCTGCTCCGCCTGTCAAAACTAGACTAGAGCCCTTAACCTCTTGCAGCAGCAACTGCTTTAACCGCGTACGTACTAGACACATAAAAAGAGATCTACCAAAGCCATTTGGAAACTCTGCACACCACACTACACTGCTGAGTAACATGCTCAAAGTGTGTTTTTTATAAACAACAACCACGTTATTTCATTACCATTATGGCCAGACATAACATTCCACGGCGGAGGCCTGTATGAATCACAACAAAAGCAACCTTGTGCATCACATAAACCACACAACTTTCCGACCCTCTTAACGAAACACACAACCACACAATATTAAACATCTGGACTACTGTATTGCGCAATAACAAGCTTTAACTACCTTAAGTGGACAGCCGACCCATTGATTGTCAAGATTTAGGCTATAACTAGTAGACCTGAGGGAGACGTGTTAGACAGAGAAAGCTTGCCATCACTGAAACAGGCTACATCAAAAGAACTGATACTGTGAACTTTCTACTGACTGAATGCGCTTCCACTGATAATGGATAACTACTTTAACTTAGTCAGGTAACCTTTAAATGACATACCCCTGTGACCATTTACCCTCAACTAGTAATGTTTTAAAAGCCCAGGTGAAGTGATTCCATTTAAAAGCAAAGGGACTAGGAGCATGCGTATTGCAAAGCAGTTATTTTTCTAATAGGCTGCTTACTGGACTGTTGTGACTACAATTCAAGCCAAAGCCTATATGATAAAGGGGAAATTCCACCAGATTATTTCTCTAAAAAAACACTTACTGTCTCATGTGCACAGGCTGTAGCCTAGATATCCTGTGAGCACTGTCACCTCTATCACAGCTACCCAACCATGTAAAGGACAGTTTTGAGGAATTCTGGGTAAAAGCCGACACGAGGCGCCGTAGCCTTTATTGGTGATGCATGAGCTTTTATACTGCATTTCCATTCAGATAACACCTTCATCTACAGTAAAAGACACAGTAACATCCAACACTGGTGCGCTGTTGCAGGATGCATTTGTTGAGCAAGACATGAACTAAGCTTAAAGCAAGAAGTTATCACGCCCTTACCCCTACTTACACACACACGCACACACAATCTTCTGTTCTCCCTGGTTGTTGTGTTTATACTAGTTAACTATTAACCTCTCCCATTACCACAAACCCCTTTAGCATATGACAGCCAAAGCCAGTAAAAAGCCATTTTCTTCACTCTGTCTGACACAAGGGGAAAAGAACAATGCCAGGAGCACTGAAACAACCCAATGCCCCGCTTTCCAGTCTGCCATACGGAACGGGCAATTATAACGGATCAATAATTTAACACTGCTGAGAGCAGCAGCAGTGCACCCTGCCCGGAGTTTCTTGATACCGAGTGAGAGAAAGTAAGATGGAATGAGTCACATAAAAGAGGGAATGAGAGAAGAGAAGAGGAGAGGAGAGGAAAGAGAAGAGGACAAAAAGGGCTAAGACGGAAAGGGCGGCCAGGGGGGGTAGGGGTGGGGGGCACAGGCTGGCAAAGATAAGGACAGTCAGAAGAAATGGCGAGAGGCAGCCAGAGAGCACTGTGGAAGCTTTGATGTGGGTGTCTTTTAGTACTTTAGTGCCATGGTGGCAAGCTGCTGTGGCTTTGATCTAGGTGCTCTCAGCCAATTCGTAAACATTTTTCCAAATCTTGAGGGGGAAAGGTGGTGTTGTTCTGTTGAATATTGAGCCAGGGAATTTCCCTGAAATTGTATACAAACTGAGAAACAGGTGGTCCCTATAAGAACCAGCCTTAGGAATCACATATTAACCCCAAACACCTTCATGACATGTTGAAGGTAATAATGGTTTAACTGTACAGTGAATCTCCCCTATCATTTTCAAGATACCATGTAGATCATCATTGGGTAATACATTGGGTAATACGCATGACTGAAAAGGTCAAAAGGTTAAAAAGTAGGAAGTATGCAGGCCTATGTATTTAATGTAAAACACCGTTCATATAGTACATGAGCCACCATATACTCCCTGTACGTTTCTTGTTGACCATTATACCACCCTAATTCATTTGATTTTCAACACCACAAAGGGTAAGACCATAAGTGGTGACTGTCTGGTAATTCAATTTGGTCGTGGGATTAATTAGAGTGGGATGCAATGACATATTGCAAGCACCTGACGATATAATATATTGTTTTAATACACTCTCCCACTTTTAATGAGAATGTCATAATGTAGCTTGGCTGTTGAGTTAGCACACCCACACCCAACACACGTCACAGGACAGTCAGTACTGTTGATTCTTGTTAATGGTAACCGACTTGAAAATGAGCAACGGCACATGAAAATGCAATGACACTCCTGCAGCAGCCATCTCCACTCTGGTGACAAATTAATGCGAAATCACTGCGGAGCTGCCATTTAACAAAACATACAGTCAAAGAAAAATGGTCGTGTTTTCCATTCCAGGACTTTCTTTCAACGGAACACAAATGGAGAGTAATAAGAGTAATTTGTGCAACTCAAGGCAAAGCTTGCTGTGACACTCGCGTGAGAATTCATGCAACATGTTATTTCCATAACCAACACACACTCCGAATGTAGGAAATCTGACGTGACGAACCTCTGGCTCTGCCCATACTGTTGGCAGCCAGCCACTGTGGGTTGTGCAGCGCAGGCATGTCGCTATACTTAAAATGAGTAGGCTAAAGACGGGGTGGGTGTGGATAGGGTACGTGCACATCTAGGCTGTACACTGCCATTGCCATCCTTTTCATGTTGGTCATACACAGGGGTTAGAACAGAGGACCACATTATATTCAATACAAAGATGCCTTAAGAGAAAACACATTAAAAGTCATATGATGGCAACACAACTGCATAATCTAACCATCCGGTTGTCTCTGCCTGCAAGCTACAGAGCGGCGCTACGCCCATATTCTATCCAAAAATAACTGCACACCAGCATCAAATTATCACACACTACCAGAATGCATTGCGAATAATAAAGGAAAGATACGCAAATTGCATAAGTAGGGCACCAACTGGTCTTCTCTATAACCTTCATTTGGTAGGTGCAGCTGCACTCTGCCCAAGGGAAACTCCCTGCTGATGGCTAAAGTTTTTAAAACAGTGCATTTCTCAAAAACGGCTGCGAGTGATATCAAGTTTCTGTACATTTCTGACCGCTCACTCCACCGTGTATCACTACGCCTTTATGGTGTTTGACTTGCTCCATCTTTTAGTTTGCTGTAAATGCTATGAACGAAGCCATATTATAATCATGCAAATTCAACGCATTAAGGCATCACAGTGTGCAGAAAGTGCCATTTAGCTAGATGGCTAGTTAGCTTGCAAAAACTGGCATGATCGCACGCCGCATAACCAAAACATTAGTTGACATGAATGCCATTCTGAAACTTTCATGCTAGAATGGCACTTGCCTGTTGTTATTACTACAAGTATGAGATGGCAAGATTAGCAGAAGCGTATAGTCAACACTGTGCATTCGATGAATAAGTATCGAGTTGGCCACATAGACAGCTAAGTTACAATATTATCAGCTAGCCTGCTATATGAGCGGCAGCTTGCTGTAGTCATGTAGCTTGCTAACGTTAATTCCACAATAATACAATCTTACCTTTTTTCTTGAATCTTGTCACGGCCTCAGTGCATTAGATCATGTAACAGTTGCATCAAACAACGAAGTCCGATGAATCCCTTTCTACTGAACCGAACGACTACCATCCATTTTACAGTTTTGCCCGGCCCTTTTGACTGATTACAATTTTCAATCAGAGACGAACTGACTTGCCTTTGTCTGACTGACAACAGCCATTTTGCCATCAACACCTGGAAATTGTGTGATAGCGACGCGGGAAGTGTAGTTCATCCTATGACTATTCACGCAGCACCACATGGGTTCAGATATTTACTAAACTACAAGTACCATCGATTTGAAAATCTGTCCCGCACGAGAGTAGTTTTACAATTTAAAAAACTTGCCTCGGCATGTACATCAGACATCTGGTCATTCTGTAAATATAATTACATTGGTATTAAACTTTTTGGTGACCATCTCACGTTGTTTTTTAATTGTAGAGGAATGTAATTTCCAAACTCCTTACCACTAGGAGGCCACAGCACGCTTAACGCATCAAATCCGAAAGTTTTGATGCTAAGAAGAAGTTAGAATTTTGACAATGAAGTTGATCTAAACAGTGACAGCAACCAAATAGAAATGAAACTGGTAAGTTCTACACAACTTTGACCCTTTCTTGCTCTTTGTTTGTTAAAATGTCAAACTTTCCTCCAGGTGTGAAAAGAATCTTTCCCAGTTTAGCCTTTTAACATGGTGGTATTGAGTTGGCTAGTGCGCTAACAAGCTAATGCAATCACATTTGCAGTTGTAGTTGCAACATTGCCTTAATATTCTAAGTAATGAAATCGATGTTTTATGTGCTAATCCACAGTATTGTCTGTCCGGGCATCCAACGTTGCCTTGCAATGTCCTCAAGTTTAAGTCGACCACCATCATGCTGGATTGTGGGCTTGACATAACATCTGCCCTGCACTTCTTGCCTCTCCCGCTGGTTCACAGGTAAGGTGGCCCGTTCAAAGGCGACTAATTTTGTGCAAATCAACTACATACGAGGCCCATAAAGACCCAAGTTGCTATGGCATGTGTTCTGGAAAAACAGAAGCCCGCAACCAGCATTCAGAGAATGGAGACCAACTTCAAATACAATGTACATCACAATAAAATGTTACGAGTCGTAGAATTTTGTGCTATGCAGTGCATGTCAAGTATACCTTGCACCTTGCTGTCCACACCTGTTTGGGAAAATACAGGTATTGGTCATATAATTAGAATGTCGTGGAAAAAAAGTTGATTTATTTCAGTAATTCTATTCAAAAAGTGAAACTTGTATAATGTGTACATCCATTCCACATACTGTAGACTGACATATTCAAGTGTTCATTTCTTTTAATACTGATGATTATAACTGACAACTAGTGAAAACCCCAAATTGAGTATCTCAGAAATTAGAATATTATGGAAAGGTTCAATATTGAAGAGACCTGGTGCCACACTCTAATCAGCTAATTAACTCAAAACACCTGCAAAGGCCTTTAAATGGTCTCTCAGTCTAGTTCTGTAGGCAGTGACAGCGTCAGAAGCATCTCGCCTAGGCTGAGCAGTGCAAAGACTGATTGACTCAATGCAATGCCACATTGCTGCAGTAATTCAGGCAAAAGGAGCCACAATAAGTACTGAGTGCTGTACATGCTCATATTTTTCATGTTTATACTTTTAGTGAGCCAACATTTCTAGAAATCATAGTAATATTCCAATTTTTTGAGATACTGAATTCGGGATTTTCATTTGTTGTCCGTTATCAAAATTAAAGAAATACACATTGAAAATATATCGATCTCTGTGTAATGAATGAATATAACATACAAGTCTCACTTTTTGATTGAGAATTACTGATATAAATTTAAAAAATCACGATATTCTAATTATATGACCAGCACCTGTATACCTTGTAAGGATTTATAAGAGACCTCAATCTGTTTTTATTTGCTTTTTGCATATGCAGCCAGCGGCTCTCCAAACTACCAGGCTGGGTGTCTAAAGATGGCATGATAAACCTGGAGAAAGTAAGCGTTGTATCCAGTCCAACTAGAGATTGACCAAGTATTCTGAATTAAAAGAGTGTACTAATGGTGGGAAAAAACATGTCTTCTTTTCTCTGATTAAAGGAGCTCAAAGAATGTGCAGGGCGAGTGTTTGTTGATTCTTTGCCAGAGTTCTGTCTTCCAGAGGTAAAGTTATGAAAAATATTTTCTGTCAGCCTGTTTTAAGTTAAATAATTCTTCTTCTTCTTCTTCTTCTTCTTCTCAATACATGAATCATTGTTCATGTTGATTAATTCTGTATAAAACATAAATTTACCATTTGTTTTACAGAATGAGTAGATTTCATTCTAGTAAAATCCTGCCGATGTTGATGTTAACTGTTCGTATTTATAGTCCTTGCATGGAACTGGTTGATGTCAGGTGTTTTACTCTGTCCTTTTGTAGAAAGAGCTGCTGGATCTGTCCACCATAGATGTCATCCTCATCTCCAACTACCACTGCATGATGGCCCTGCCCTACATCACAGAGCACACCGGCTTCACAGGAACCGTCTATGCCACCGAGCCCACCCTACAGATAGGCAGGTCAGATGATGCACAGGTCTCTCTATCTGTCACCATTTGATGAACTTCATGCAAAAAAAAACATTTAATCCTGAATTTACAATGAGTTTTCACAATCAAGTGTGTGTTGACTTTTGAATTCAGTATAACAGTTAAACTGTAGTTGTGTTGTTTTGATTTATTCATTTTTACCTAATCAAAGCAACCTAACTGTGACTAGATTGTTATTATCTGAAATGCACTGTATAAAAACATGATTCATAAGAATGTACTTAAAACTGATTTGAACACATTTCATTATCTGCATGTCTCATCATTTGCTGTGGCTCTTGCTGCATCACTCTCACAAACACAGCACATATTTGTTATATTGCGCTTCCTGCCATATGCTAAGTGCTCATAGAAGTCAGCATATGGCGTGATTGTTGAGGTTTGGGTTTGCAGGTTGCTGATGGAGGAGTTTGTCAACTTCATGGAACGCGTGCCCAAGGCCCAGTCTGCCACCTGCTGGAAGAGCAAGGAAATTCAGAGGTGACTGAGCATCCCCTGTGTGCAGCGGATATACTAGTACTGTATGTAATAACAGACCACTGCAAATTTGGCACATAACCTAAATGAAACCTCAGATGTAATGAGATGCACTCTAAAAAATAATGGGGCCAAAACTGGTTCTTCTACTGTGAAAAACTTTTCACATAATGTTTCTTGTGTGTGTGTGTGTGTGTGTGTACCAAACTTGTGTGTCATTAGAAATAGGTGTTATGGTTAATCAGTGTTTTTTATGTGTGTGCGTGCGTGCGTGTGTGCGTGTGTGCGTGCGTGTGTGCGTGTGTGTGTGCGCGTACGTGTACGTGTACGGTGTCCTAGACTTCTCCCCGGTCCCCTGAAGGACGCCCAGGAAGTGTGGGCGTGGCGTCGCTGCTACAGCATGCAGGAGGTGAACTCCGCCCTCAGCAAGGTGCAGCTGGTGGGCTACTCCCAGAAAGTGGTGAGTGACGGACCACCAGCCCCTTCTCTCTCTCTTCTCTGTCTCTCTCTCTCTCCCTCGTTCCCTCGCTCCCTCTCTCTCCCTCTCTCTTCTCTCTCTCTCTCTGAAAAAATTCCCCACCCTTTGGTTTTGTGGCAGAAAACCTTTATTTCAAGTGCGTTTCAATTCGCTTTTCATTTTTTCTCTCCTCTTTCTTCTTGCCTTTCCCCCCATTCTCTCTCTCTGTCGCTCTGTCTCTGTCTCTGTCTCTCTCTCTCTCTCTCTGTCTCTTTCTCTCTGTCTCTCTCTCTTTCTCTCTCTCTCTGTCTCTCTATCTATCTATCTCTCCCTCCCTCTCTCTTTCCCTCTCTCTCTCTCTCTCTCTCTCTCTCTCCTTATTTCTGTTTTTTAACCTCCATGTCCCGTGTCCTCAAAGAAAAATAAATAGCCCCAATTGGGCCTGTCTCTTATAGCGAAGACCTGTCTCAACTGGCCACTAAGTTGTTATGTAGCAACCAAACTGCTGACGGCTTTTCTTCATGTTAAAGGATCTGCAGCTCTATACGTCTCCAATTACTGTCTAGCTGCTGAATGTGCGTTCTGACAAGGAGTATCAGTATGCATAGCGCATAGTGATATGAGTCTTCATGATCTGCAGACACTGATGCACACATTTTAGCTGTCTTGTTCCTCGGACTTCTGCGGCTAGCTTGCACTGGTCCTTAGTCTTAATCAAACACACATGGTTAACACTTGGAACAGAGCTGGTGCAATTAAATTAAAATGAATGTGTGAATTAGTTGCTCTGTGACATCCCTTTGTCCCTGCATAGACTCTCATGCACATTCTTGTGCTTATGAAGGGTAACTCCACATATTTAAGAAGAAACAAACCTCAGAATGATGAAGTACAGATCACTTAAATGTCTCCCTTTAATCATAAAAGTAAGTTTAATATTTTTTTCCCACACTAAAATAAAACGATTTGCTAGATTAATTAGCCTGAACACAAAAGGTTATCACTCCTATGTCCTACACATATAATATTCTTTATACTGATGTATATCTTCTCTCCTCTACATTAATATGAAAGATATTCTCATTGGTCATTGTGATCACAATGCACATCACAGCACGAAGTGCAAACAACGACATTTAGGCTCTGCATTTAACCCATCACACGTGTGAGCAGGGGGCAGCCGTAACGTCGACGCCCGGGGAGCAGTGTGTGGGGACGGTACCATGCTCAGGGCACTTCAGTCACAGGGGAAGATGGTCAATTACTTCCCCCACCCACCTGTCGGTGTCAGGAATTGAACTTGTAAACTTTAGGCTTCTAAGCCCAACTCCTTGTACGTTAGCCCATGACTGCCCCCCACCTGCATAATAATATTCAAGAATGTCATTGTAAACTGTAATAAAGTGGGATGTGAGGCTGCATGTTCTTGTAAATCATTGTGTCTCATAGTTAAGCCTGCTAACTCAATATTCTGTTTCTCCCCCTCGTCACTTCAGGAACTGTTTGGCGCAGTGCAGGTCACCCCCTTAAGTTCTGGCTATTCATTGGGCAGCTCCAACTGGATCATCCAATCACATTATGAGAAAGTGTCATACGTGTCTGGATCCTCTCTGCTCACCACTCATCCTCAGGTGAGCTCCTACTGTCTAATTTCACAGAGGCACACACCATGTGTCAGAGTATGTAGCCTGTGGTTGATTTCATTAAGTAAAGGATTTAGTACAATGCTTTTGCTAAGCTATGCATTGTCCAGAATCAGTTTTCTTGAACAATTGGATCTTAAATATATATATGTTCAAGATTTTTTTCGGACCAAATATGCATTTGAGGCCTGTTTGCGTGTCCACTGTAATCAGTATGTTTTCACACTGCGTTGAAAATGTCTAAGACCTGTGTGTCTTATATGTTTCAGATATATGTTTTTTATCTGTATCTCAGTATGTTTAGAAAATGCATGTATGTTTTGTTAGTGTTGTTATTGTTTGTAGTTGATGGTGGTGGTGGTGATGATGGATGTTTTTGTTGTCATTGTCATCATTAGCCGATGGATCAGAGCTCTCTGAAGAACAGCGATGTGCTGATCCTAACAGGCCTCACACAGATCCCCACGGCCAACCCAGACGGCATGCTGGGAGAGTTCTGCAGTAATCTGGGTAGGTGGCCCAGCCTCAGTCCAGTCCTCTAGTCGCTTTTTACTCCCTTTCTCCCTCTGATGTTTCTGTATGTGGCCAGACTCAGTCCTCTAGTTGCTTTTTTTCTCCCTTTCCCTCTGATGTTTCCACCTAATATTGCCTGTTAGTCCATTTTCCTGCTCCTTAATGTTTCTTTTTAGTGCCTACTTCCTTTCTTCCTCCCTGCAGTATTTCTATCTTCCTTATCTATGTGCCTGTTCTTCTGTTTTTTTTTTTCACTCTTTGCCTTGTTAAGCTCTCCTCCTCTCTCTGTTTGCTCCCATCCTTTCTTAATCTCTCCATCCCTGTTCTCTGTCTCCTCCCTTTCATGTAATGTTTCTGTTTCTTTAACATACATTGGGTATGAACCGTTGTCTAATTTCACAAGGTGACTATGGTTAATGAATCTGCTGTTTAAATGGTGATTAGTGTAGTTAGGGTTGTTGCTTTTCGCTGATGCATGTCATTATGCAGTAAGTTCTATGTCATTGTTCAGTAAGGTTATTTTCTTCTTTTTCTTATCTTATCCTGTCTCTCTCTCTCTCTCTCTCTCTCTCTCTCTCTCTGTCCCTCTGTCCCTCTGTCTCTCTTTCTCTCTTTCTCTCTCTCTCTCTCTCTCTCTCTCTCTCTCTCTCTCTCTGTCTCTCTATCTCTCTCCCTCAGCCATGACCATCCGTGCTGGTGGTAACGTCCTGGTGCCGTGCCACTCGTCGGGGGTGATCTACGACCTGCTGGAGTGCCTCTACCAGTTCATGGACTCGGCCAACCTGGGCACCACGCCCTTCTACTTCATCTCGCCCGTCGCCAACAGCTCGCTCGAGTTCTCCCAGATCTTTGCCGAGTGGTGAGCAGTGAGCACTATATCTTCAGAAGCAATAGTTTTCGATTCTTTGTGGCCTAGTAAGGTGTTGGCTACAGGCTATAAAATACGCTTATTTTTACTACACAGGCTTTAAAAACAGCACTTCCTGGAAAATGAAAATGTATTAAAAATGCAAATATAATGTGTGTGTGCGTGCGTGTGTGTGCGTGTGTGTGCGTGCGTGTGCGTGTGCGTGTGCGCGTGCGTGTGCGCGTGCGCTTGTGTGTGTGTGTGTGTGTGGAAAGAGAGAGAGTAAGGGGGGGGGGGGCTGAGTAGATATGTACTGCACTTGTTTGAAAACATCTGAATAATTCAGTATAGAAGGTCATACTGCTTTCAGCACCACACTACACTTGTTGGTGATGATCTACACTCCTGTGGGTTTAGCCCTGTGTTGATGCTCATCATTTAGACCAGAAAGCATCTCCGGAGCGTCTGGACATTAGATTTCAGGCTTGCTGTTAAACTAGACTGAAATATGGTGTTTGTCGAAGCAAGGCTTGAGTGATAACTAGCAGATGCTACTGCTTGTGAGCAGCTGAAGTTGTCAGGGGCTGACAGGTGCATGAAGTGTAAAAGATGGGTAGAACATCAAGCAATATCAGGGAAGTTTGGCAATGTTTGACAGGTTGCAACCATACAGAAAGAGACTAGCCAAAGTTATGTTGTTGTGACTGAAGTTATGTTCCCTGTCTGTCTATGTCTGTCTGTCTGCCTGTCTCGTTCTCTCTCTCCCTCTCTCTCTTCCTTCCACTTTCTTTCTGTTTATTATGTTGTTCATCAGGCTTTGCCAGAATAAGCAGTCTAAAGTGTATCTCCCAGAGCCACCCTTTCCCCATGCTGAGGTAAAGCATCCTATTACATTTATTTCCTCCAACACTCGATCAGCTGTGCACTCTATCTCTTAAATATATATTCTCTCATAAGAAGAGTAAACACACACACAATCACACACACACACACACACCTTCCATTTTCCCCTTACTGTATCATGAATATACTCCATCGAGACCACTTTGCTCATTCACTGAGTGCCTGTTGTGTTGACTAACTACCAGCACCAGGTGTTCTCTAGAGTCTGTCTAGAGTCTTTTTCTTTTTTGGTGCCTGAAGGGTGGAATACTTTAATTACAGTTACTTGCTGCTTTGCAAACATACAAATCTGTAAAGATGCTTACAATCGTATCTTTTTAGTTTAATACTCAATTGAATTAGTGTCCATTTATTAAGTGTTTTCTAGATAACTTTTTATTTGACTGTATCATCTTGTGTTGGCGTATGTTACGATTTCATTATACCTCCACATATCATGTATTGTTTTATGTTTTGTTTTTAATTTGTTTTTTTGTGATTTGGAGAAGAGCGTCCCCCACTAACACTGTAACTGTTACTGTCCTTCTACTCGTAGCTGGTCCAGACCAACAAGCTGAAACACTACCCCAGCATCCACGGCGACTTCAGCAGTGAGTTCCGGCAGCCGTGCGTGGTGTTCACGGGTCACCCGTCCCTGCGCTTCGGCGACGTGGTCCACTTCATGGAGCTGTGGGGCAAGTCCAGCCTCAACACCATCATCTTCACGGGTCAGTACCGCACCACACCGCACCACACAGTACCACACCACACCGTACCGCACCGCACCACACCGCACCACACCACACCGCACCACACCACACCGTACCGCACCGCACCGCACCACACCGCACCACACCGCACCGCACCACACCGTACCGCACCGCACCACACCGCACCACACCACACCGTCCACAGCACGGGCTACAATTACCACAGAATCACAGTTTAGAAGAGTTTCTATGTGATAGATACTTTATTCACTCCAAGGACAAATAAGGATGTTCTTTAATATTATTTAATTAATGTTATTCAAAGGTAGACACAGTGTGCGTGCCTGTGTGTGCGTGCCTGTGTGTGCGTGCCTGTGTGTGCGCTCCTGTGTGTGCGCACCTGTGTGTGTGTGTGTGTGTGTGTGTGTGTTCACATGTTTTTTGCGCTCATGGCTGTGTCTTCTTTCTGGGTCGTCACAGAGCCAGACTTTGCGTACCTGGACGCCCTTGCTCCATACCAGCCCCTGGCCATGAAGTGTGTGTACTGCCCCATAGACACACGCCTCAACTTCCACCAGGTGTCCAAGCTCCTCAAGGAGGTGCAGGTAGGACTCCGCTGCAGGAGGGGCTCCCTCTGGGTCCTAAACTCCACCATCTATTCACCTGCTGAGAACACGCAGCTGGACTAAAGATGTGTTGTTATATAATGTTTGAGTCACTCCGACAATGTGTCTTCCACTGTCTCTTCCTTCTCAGTGTTTGTTTTGCGTCAGACAGTGATTCATTTTCTGTGTCTTTACTGTCTTTTTTCATTTCTTTATTTTGCGTCAGCCTGTGATTCATTTTCCTATATCCTTTATCCCTTTTTTAAACATAACCTGTGTTCCTCTGCGTCAGTTACTGTCTGTTTGACGGCTTTAACTGTCTGTTTTCCCTCCTGGACTCTTTCTCTGTGGTCCCTTGGTGCCTTTGAAATCTGTCACACTTTTGGTCTTTGGTCCACATGAAATGTTATGTTACGCATTTCTCAGTTTGTTTTCTTTATGTCTTTCCATCCTCTCATTTGCCTTTCTCCGACTCTGTCTGTCTGTCTCTCTCTGTCTCTGTTTCGGTCTCTGTCTTTCTCTGTCTCTCTCTCTTTCGTCTCTCTTTTTTCTGATCTTTAATGTCGATAGTGTTCAATATTTAATATATATTAAAAGATTTGGCTTAATAACTGGTTATGTAAAAGTGTCAGGAATTTAAGCTCATGAGTAAACAAGAAACCACATTTTGAAGAAATCTGTCTCTCTGCCCCCCCCCCCTCTCTCTCCCTCCCTCCCTTCCTTCCCCCCTTCTCTGTGCAGCCTCTACATGTGGTGTGTCCTGAGCAGTACACCCAGCCCCCGCCCTCCCAGTCCCACCGCTCGGACCTGATGCTGGAGCTGCAGCCGCCCCCCATGGCCTACCGCCGCTGCTCCGTGCTGGCCCTGCCCTTCCGCAGGAGATACGAGCGCATCCAGATACTGCCAGAGGTGAGACATGTGGAGAGACAAACAGAGAGACAGACAGAGAGACAGACAGCAGAGATTGTTTACACTGAAAACAATTGAAACAGAAAAGAGACAGAGCATCCAGATACTACCAGAGGTGAGAGAGGCAGGCAGACCTACAGAGAGACCGACAGAGAGACAGACAGCAGAGATTGTTTACACTGAAAAGAATTGAAACAGAAAAGAGACAGAGCATCTAGATACTGGGTAAGACAGGTAAGACAGGCAGAGAGGCTGACAAAGAGACTGACAGACAGCAAAGATTGTTTTACAGTGAGGGAACGAGAGAGATGGAAAGAGGGGCAGACTGAGAGACACTTGTATACAGTGAAAAAGGCAGAACCCAGAGGTGTGTGTGTGTGTGTGTGTGTGTGTGTGTGTGTGTGTGTGTGTGTGTGTGTGTGTGTGTGTGTGTGTGTGTGTGTGTGTGTGTGTGTGTGTGTGTGTGTGTGTGTGTGTGTGTGTGTGTGTGTGTGTGTGTGTGTGTGTGTGTGTGTGTGTGTGTGTGTGTGTGTGTGTGTGTGTGTGTTGCAAACAGACAGGGACGCACTGTTGGATGCTGGAAGACTATAATAGGTTCTAAATGAAGACAAAGGGAGCCAGAGACACGGATACAACAACAGAGAAATATCGAATATCTAAAC
This sequence comes from Setipinna tenuifilis, assembly GCA_030347295.1. Classification (NCBI taxonomy): domain Eukaryota; kingdom Metazoa; phylum Chordata; class Actinopteri; order Clupeiformes; family Engraulidae; genus Setipinna; species Setipinna tenuifilis. Next base: position 18,817,701 of record CM059282.1, read on the forward strand.
CAACAAAGGCGAGGGAATGAGAGAGGGGCAGACGAGAGAGAGATAGTAGAATAGAGTGAGATGGGCAGAAATGAAGAGAGAGACAGCCATGTTGAGAATCAAAGAGATGGATAAAGGACAAACAAATCGAATTACAGAGAGAGAGAGAGAGATGGCATGAGTAAAAAACAGACAGAGAGAAATGACATGATGGACATGGTCAGAAATAGAGAAGAAGACACAATCTGACTGTAGGGAGTCAGAGAGATGGATAGAGAAACAGAAAGGCAAAGAGAGACAGGAAAAATAAATATGCATAAAAAAGTATTTATGCATATTTATGGGAATGGGGCAAATATACTTGACGTGTGTGTGTGTGTGGGTGTTATGACATTGTTGCCTATTATTGTAATGTTATTTACTCATAATTGTAATGTTATTTTGCAAATGGGCAAGATGTTCTACTGTCCCTAATGCTTTGTCAACACTATTTCAACAGTCTAATAAAGCAACTTTGAATTTGAATTTGAAATTGAAAGAGAGAGAGAAGACTCAGAGAAATGGTCCGAAAAAGAAAGGAAAAGACATCTGCAAGAGAGTAGAGAATCAGAGGTAAAGATAAAAAAAAAACAGAGTGAAGAAACAGAAACCGAAACGGAGAGAGTGAGCAGGAACATAACAGGAGGCGGTGAAAAATGGGAGTGAGGGAGTGATGGACGAGGGGAGAAGGGCCACAAACACTCCTTACCGGGCAGAGAAATTGGGTAAATAGCCCGGGGTTTGGCAGCGGGTGGGTGGTGTACGGGGCTGAGCGAAACCGAGGTCGGGGGGGGGGCGGCAGGATTATTGAATTATTGAGTGCCTGGCAAGGACACCGCCGGATCCGTCGGCCCCCCCCAGAAATCGGTAGTAGCTCGTGGCTAAATTTCCGAAATCTTTAACCCCTCAATCCTCTCTCTCTCCCCACCGGTTTCCGTCCTCCCCGACAGCTTGCCAAGTCCCTGGTGCCCAGCGAGATTAAACCGGGCGTGTCTGTGGCAACTGTATCGGCAGTTTTGCATTCCAAGGACAACAAGCATGTCCTTCAGGTGGGAGTGATTCTTATTTATTTATTTATTTATTCCGTTTTTGGATTGTGTGGTGGTTCGATAGTTTTTTTTTTCCCCTAATATTGATGCTTTGTGACTCCGTGAGTCAGCACAGTGTGTGGTTAAGTGTGAATTTGTGTGTGTGTGTGTGTGTGTGTGTGTGTGTGTGTCTTCATTGTGGTGCTCTGAATACTCTGCATCCTCTACCATCCCTCTTTGCCCCCCCCCTCCCTTGATTCATCCTCAGACATTATGTACTCATTTTTCCTTTTTCCCTCTCTGCCAAGTTTTCAGCTATTCTTCTCTAACTGGGTTCCAGAACAGTGTGCGTGCGTGCGTGCGTGCGTGCGTGCGTGCGTGCGTGCGTGCGTGCGTGCGTGCGTGCGTGTGTGCGTGTGTGCGTGCGTGCATATGGATGTGTGTGTGAGCGTCCGGTATGTGCAAGTTTGTGTGTGTCTGTACATTAGTGTGTATGTGTATGTCTGTCTGTTTGTGGGTGTGTGCGCACGTGCGTGCGTGTATATGGGTGTATGTGTTAGTGGCCAGTATGTGCAAGTTTGTGTCTTGTGTCTGTACATTAGTGTGTATGTCTGTGTGTGTGTGTGTGCGTGCGTGCGTGTGTGTGTGCGTGCGTGCGTGTGTGCATATGGATGTGTGTGTGAGCGTCCCGTATGTGCAAGTTTGGGTGTGTCTGTACATTAGTGTGTATGCGTATGTCTGTTTGTGGGTGTGCGTGTGTGTATGTGAGTGTATGGTATGTGGAAGTTTGTGTGTGTATATGTGTGTCTGTCTGTTGGTGTGTGTGTGCGCGCGAGAGAGTGGGAGAGATAGCGGGAGAGAGAGAGAGAGTGTGTTTCTGTTTGTGTGCGCGTTTATTGCACACCTGTGCACAGCTGAGCATATCTGTCTCCGTCAGCAGCAGGTCCTGCTCGCATGGCTAGCTCTCACTACCCCCCCTCATTATCTCTGTCGATAAGGACTCCGCCACAGATTCATCGTCTGCATCTGTGTTTGTCTGTGTCTGTCCAGCCCTCTTACTGCTTGTGGTAATATCTCAATATCTGATTTTGTGTCTGTTGCTGTGGGGACTCCTGTGCAGAATGTTTCCATGCATTAGGCAGTGCATTAACGAGGGTTTGTTTGTCTGACTCTGACTAAACGCTGTCTGGGTAGAACTGCGTGTTTTCCATTTGTCTTCAAAGTCGTTTGTTGCGACTTTTAATCACGTCATAACCTAGTTACATGTGTTCCAGTTTTCACACTACACAACACATCTGGAAACACACACACACACACACACACACACACACACACACACACACACACACACACATACACACATACACACTGTCATTACTAACATCTCCCAGGTAAGCCCATAGTATTGCCTGTGGTTCATAAGTGACACATTGCATTGCAAGTATTAACTGGGTGGAATAAACACAAGTTGGACTCCTGACTTCAGGGGGCGTTCTGTTTGACATTTACCAAGTGTGCCTCCCAGTGCAAATAGAAAGCATCATAACTCTGTGTGTCTTTTGAGTCAGTGTTTGTATTTAACTGTGTGTGTGTGTGTGTGTGTGTGGGTGTATGCAGCCGGTCCCAAAGCCCGCCCCAGCGCCCCCCACCAAGAAGCGGAAGCGGGTCCTGGAGGAACCCCCCGAGCACCTGGGCCCCAAACCCCTCCTGAGCGGAGCCGTACCCCTCGAGCCCTTCCTCGCCACCCTGCACAAGGTGAGTGGCGGCACCATCAGCCAATCGCAGACATGGTTCCATCCCAGTCACAGCTACAGCCAATCAAGATGCGGTTTGTCGTTGTAGTGTGGCGTGAGGTGTCTTTGAGGGTGCAGAGCACTTGGTGCCAGTTGTGGTGATTATAAACACATTGTTGGGTGTATTTGCCATGAGCCCCACAACTTAACCCCCTGGGGGAATGGAACATGGATATTCATCTTCACTTAGTTTATTTGTTGATTCTGGTGTGCAAAGGAAGTGTTGAAGTATGTTGCCACAAATAAGAGTGTGAGTAAGTTGTGAGAAACTGTATGGTAAAAAGTGCACTGTAGTTTATTTTAGTGACCAACACCTGGTTGATGGAAGATTCTTGCAAGTGATTATTAACGAAATGTACACACACACACACACACACACACGTGCACATGCACACACACACACACACACACACACACACGTGCACATGCACACACACACACGCATACACACACACGCGCACACGCACATGCGCGCGCGCACACACACACACACACACACACACACACACACACACACACACACACACACACACACACACACACACACACACACACACACGTACACATGCACACATGCATACACACACACGCACATGCACACACACTTGCACGCGCGCACACACACACACACACACACACACACACACAGTTCCCTAGTGCATTCTCCACCACACAATAGTATTTGCAGCATTCAGTGAACAGGCTCTCTGATCTAAAAAGAGCTCATGTCCCGCTAAGCACAAGCTTAATGGGGAAAACAGACTGTAAATAATGCATGCGCCTACCGGCCAACCACTTGCTCAGGCTTAACACCGAAGTGCGGTTTCACGGTGAAAAATGGCCGAATTGTAAAAGTAGGGTAAGATAAATTATGGGACGAGCCAAATTAAAAAGAGAACTTGTGGAAGAAGAAAAAGGAAAGTTAAAAGGAGGAGAGAGCCATATGTCAGTGTTTGTGTACCGAGTACTGAGTTGCGGCAGGCTCCTAAACAGGATTCTTAATTTGCCTCTCCGTCCCACAAGCCCTGCGCTCTGGCCGCTCTCCACACTCGCACTCAGCATTGATCAGATGCTAATTAAACAGGAAGTAGAATGTCCTGTGTTTTTTTGTTTCCAATTTTGCCACGTGTGCACCCAGTTTATAAGGTTCAAGAGAAATGGATAGAGCTACACAGCATTACTTAAAGATTTCCTCTTCTACATACTCTTGGTCTCTCTCTCTCTCTCACTCTCACCATCACTCTCTTACACACACACACACACACACACACACAAGGCAGGACAGTTTTATTTATATAGCATATTTCATACTAATAAGAGCTCAAGTCACTTTACACAAAAAATAAAGGATTTAACAATGATTCACACAAACAAAATATTAGAGTAAGTAATTTAAAAGTAAAAACAATACAAATAAAATCGAAAAACATATAAATAAGATGAGTTCCAAAAATGTTGGTGACTGTGTAGCATAGATAAAAATCATTGGTTAAAAAAAAAAGCTGAAAGTCACTACCAAAGATAAAAGAAAAAGCAGCAGAAAATACATACTTACTTTAATACTGGTTTTGAAGCGGTCAGTGGATGTCATTTGGTCATTGGGTTCTGACAGTTAGCATTGACATTGCTATTTTGGGATTGAAGGGGTCTATGGGGGATGTAATAGTGGAGTAGGTCTGCGAGGTAAGTAGGCCCACTAGTATTTAGTGGTTTAAAAACAAGGAGCAGCACTTTGAAATCAATTCTGTGACTGACTGCAAGGCAGTGTAAGGCTTTGAGTAGGGGTGTGTTGTGAAGGGCTGGTTATCGAAACGGATTTTCGGAATCGATACGATTCCGATACACAAGGTCATGATACGATACGATTCTCAATCTGATGCTTGCTAGATATAAAGGCTTGTCACGAGAAATCTAAGTTTAGAAATATTTTTTAATGATAGAAAGCAAACTTAGAAACTGAGTTGATATGAATTTCCCTCTCTTTCTGGGTCAAACTCGTTCTTTCTCTCTCTCTCTCTCTCTCTCTCTCTCTCTCTCTCTCTCTCTCTCTCACACACACACACTCTCCCTCTCTCCCTCCCTCCTTCTCTTACCCACACACACACCAAACTCAGAATGGTCACACACACCAAACTCAAAATGGTCTCACACACACACACACACACACTCTTCCACTTTCTTTCCCTCACTTGAATATAAGTAGCCCTTCCATCTAACTTTCAAAAAGAACACACACACACACACACACACACACACACACACACACACACACACACACACACACACACAGCGGTGCACTTGCTGCTGCCCGCCTCAAGGTTAGTCCTGCATGGTGTTAATTAGATGCCCTTTGAAGGTGGGGGGGAGAGCTTTATTGCCTGCACAGCACTTTCTCTTCCTCTCCTTCCTCCTCCTCTTCTTCTCCTCCTCCTCCTCCTCCTCCTCTTCCTCCTCCTCCTTATCAGGGCGAAGAAGTTTCCAGCCCTCTCTGCGTATGCACCAAATGAACTCTTCAATTCTATCTCTCCTGCTTCTTCTTCCACTTCGTCTTCCTTGACTACTACTACTTCTTCTCTTTTTTTCCCCCCCCTTCTTCCTCTCACCGTCCTCCTCCTCCTCCTCCTCCTCCTCCTCCTCCCTCTATTTCTTCTGCCTTCATCTTCATTTGTGTTTTGCCTGCTTTCTGCCTCTGCAGCAGAGTAGCCGACTCCAAAGTCAAATTAAACTTGTCTTTTTTTTTTTCTTCCTGCCTCTCTCTCTCTGCATAGGCATGAGTTGAGGGAACGTGTTTGTGCATTCATGTGAGTGTGTGTACTGTGTATGTGTGTGTGCGCGCCAGGGATGGAAATTAACTTTTTTGTTCACCTGCCACTGTGGCAGGTAGATTCTAAAATCTACCAGCCACTCAACATTTTTACCGGCCACTTTATATATTCAACCCTTCCGCACATTTTAATGCCAGTATAACACCCATGCCGGTTCTAGGCAGACATATATAAGGGGGCAGTCATAAATGTGAAGGGGGCATCATGTACACATCATGCTCCAGCATGGTAGTGTACATGATAGTAGTGCTGATAGTAACAGTGTTTTGGTGGGCAGTCAAAGTCTAAATTAAAGGTAATTTCCTGCATTCTGGTGCATTTTAACATGTTGTTAGATAGCTTAATGTTATCTTTCTAAGTGAAAGGACAGCACAAAGAAAATCCATGCTTTACATAGTTTATGTTTAAAATTGTTAACATATGTGTCTGTTATTTAGGATATCACTTAAAAATAATGCAATTATGTTGTATTTGATGTTTGTAGGCTAATTAGGCGCCTGTCACTTTAAATTTCTCCTTATAATCCTAACGTGAAAGAAAGTCATGTTCTAACTTCGTTTCTATGCAAGATGCTAGGAAATCAAAGGGCTAGTGCAGATGTGGATACATTTGATTATATTTTCTATGGAATTAATAAATATTCCAAAACAACTTGAGAAGACTCTTTATTAGACTATGCAAGAGATGTGTCTTGCAAGGTGCGTTTTTTGTTTGGGTTCAGTGACGTACGTAAGTTGTTTGCTTTGCTTTGGGAATGGACCTGTCCTCTTCTGAAATCGGTTTTGTTGGCGCTATTAATAGGTTACGTTAACATCACATGTTAGTTTTTGGAATGAACTTGTGCGCATATGGCGTTATCATCAACGTGAGAAGGCAATATACTGATGCATTCCTGTTTGGACAGTTAGGCTATAATCATCATGACTGAGCTTTCATTAGCCTACCTCAAAATGGAAAGAAAGAAAGTTGCCTAGATCATATTTGAAATAACCACGCGCGCCTGTGGATGCCAAGCAACGCTCCGTGAGTGTTGCTTATCAATAAATAGTAAACTTATATGCACCTGGGCTATCTACTAAGTGATAGCTTACGCTACAACATGCGTGAGGGAGTACATTCATAGACTATATCGAACTTGGCTGAATGCATTTGCACACCCGCCACAGTGGCAGGTAAAATGGCAAAATTCACCCGCCAACACTCATATTTACCCGCATTTGGCGGGTGGCGGGTGGTTAATTTCCATCCCTGGTGCGCGCATATATGCATGCGTGTGTGTGTGTGTGTGTTTTATTGTTGGCTAATCTAGCATGGAAGCTTTTTTTCCCACAGAAACACTCTCTCCATTGCTGCTTTTTTTGATGCATCTGAACAGGCTCTTGTGTAACAGTGCTGCATGTTTAATAGTTAATTGGGGATTGAACTGTACGCAGGATGCCGTGCGTTAGACGTCAAGTCGAGTTTCTCACATCCAGGCCCTGGCCCTCAGAACCAACGGGCAGGTTTCAGCCTTGGCATCTCGACATCTGCTGCACACACACTGCGTCTTCTTTCATCTTTCATCTCCCCCTTCCTGGCTTTCTTCTTCCTCTCCATCGCTTTCTTCCTCGTCTGTAAGTCTAATGGGTCTGGAAGTGCCGTTCCCGCTCACTCCTCTCGGCTCCTGCCTCTCCTCTCCTTGGGCTGGTTGGGTTGGTCTGCAGTGGTGAGGGGGGAGGGGTTCTCTTCATCTTCAGACTGTGCTGCACTAAAGGATCTGTGAACATGCACACAGACTTAGTGGGTTTTTGCACTGGATCTAGGGGGTAATAATGTGCTGCATGGGGTGTAACAGGAATAGTGTTTTGAACTTGGGTAGTGGACTAGTGTCTATTGCTAGAGGAACTGCTTTTACACTCAACTTGTATAGAACAAGTCTGACATGCAAGACTTGCATTGTTCTCAGTATGACCAATTCCTTAATTATTGTTGTTGTTGGTTTTTGTATTGTTATAATAACAACAACAACTAGATTTGCAATTCCTAGGAATTGCAGTGTATAAAAAGCAAATGCAAAAAAACTGCACTTACAGATTGACCGTAGAAAAAAAACTGTAAAAAGAGAACTTGTCTTAAAGTAAATAATTAGTTGTTAAACAAGCTGAAAAGATAAATACATTGATGAGTACAGAAAACAGTTTTACATTTGATTAATGAAAAACATTGATTTGCATTGCACTGTAATAAGTGTAACATTATCATTATATATTTAGTATTTATAGCCGATGTCAGTGGAAAAAGGGTTCACACTTTTTTCCACTGTCGGTTAGTAATTTCCAGGACCTCTTTAGATGGAATTGACCTTTTAAGTCAGCTCTAAATTCTCAGGATTTGCCTTAACCCAGATTTTGTCAGTAGTAACAAGAACATTTATACCGGACCTTTTTTTTCTTATTTCAGAAAATATTAACTCATTAATTTATTCATTCCCTTAATTCCATTCATTAATTAGTGCATTCATTCATTAGTGCAGTCATTCATTCATGTCTCTGAAGTTATGCCACAGTATCCCTAAAGCATTGAGGTTCATCACTCAGAATAGGAATAGCATCCCCCCCCCCCCTCAGACTCCAATCACTTAGTCATTTCATTCTGCATCAGAGGACCCTCCCATTCTTCAATGAATCCAATATTTCCCTCATGTATGTTCAGAACTAGGATGATCTTCACATTAGCAATGCCTTTCAGAGAAGCTATAGACCTGCCTGTGTTCCGAATTCCGAATTCCAAATTCCGCTTGGCCTTCAGCAGACACAGGAGGTCGGAGCGGAACGTCCTGCCAGAATCTCAGAGTGACTCATCCAGAGAGTGACGTGGCAGTGCTGTCCTGACAGCTCCTCACTGTTGTGACACCTCTCAGAGGAAGCAGCCGAGGGCTTGGGGCTGCTTTTGTTGCCTCGTCAGCACAACTTGACTTGAGGGGGAAACTATGCAGTTTTTCCAGGCTGTTATGGTCACTGTGGTGCTCACTGTAAAGAGATGAAGATACCAGACCTGGGCTTGAGGGAGAAAGGTAGTCTCAGGACAACAATGAGTTAAATTGACCAGGAAATATATATGGAGGGGAACACACCTATTAAAACAGGGGCTTTCCCATGGCCTCCTTTTCAATGGAAATGTTGTCGTGTGCCCCAGAAAAGTCAGTGGTGTGGTAAATGGTAAACACGGGGGGAACAGGTTAAAATGCACCATAACACTTTTTTGCATTGTCCAGCAGCTATAAACATAATTATTACAGCAACATGGCAACAGTACACATACACAAAACACACGTCAACAAAATAGCATTCTCTGTTCCAAACCCAACAACTTGGCCACTTTACCACAGACTGTGAATAATGTAAAGAAATAAAAACCGTATGGGAAGTTCCATGCTGGACAGATACTCCCAAAATCTCATAACTGAAAACTGAAAATATGTTTGTGACTCATTAATGCAGATAACAGCATTCAGGAGGTTCCAAAGTAATTAGCCTCGCTGCATTAAGACTTTTCCCATGTTGGTTGGAGACTTTTTTTTTTCTTTCTTTTTTTTTTTTTCCTCCTCTTGGTTTGATGCTGTCCTTGAGTTACCCTCCCTTACCCGCAGTAACATTCACATTCTCCTGTAATGGTCTTCCCATTCCCACAAAAGAATAACACACAGACCTACACACAGCACTGCCAGACCACTAACACAGAGCAGAGCTTGGCTTGGCTTAAGCCCGGTGATCCTGTACTTACCCCTGAACTCGCCAACTATGCGCAGGTCGCTGACCCCTCGCTTCGCTCTTGACCTGCGCGTCACTTCTATTGTGGACATACTGAGCTGATTTTTAGGCTCTGTTGTTGTCGTCAGTCTTTGATGCTCTGGTGCTTTCAGTTACAGTGAGCTTTATACGCTGCAATAGTCTGTACGTATCTGATTTTGAAGAGGTACAAGTTTCGTGGTGAATGGTAATGGTAAATATACTGTATTTATGTAGTGCTTTTTTTCTAGAGCAGTTTACAGAGATGTCTCACATTTATACACACACACACACACACACACACACACACACACACACACACACACACACACACACACACACACACAGAAACACACAAAAACACACAGACCCACACCAATGGCTGAAAGCTGCCCTGCAAGGTGTTACCCAGCTCCCAGAAAGCAGTTTGGATTATATGGTCTTGAGATCTGTCTTTAGACTGCAAGGTTTAAGGTATCTTTGTTGTACCCAGGGGAAAATTGTTATGCAGCCAGAAAAAAAAAGAATACACTTACCAACAACAAAATGACACAGTAATCACAGCAATTTAGGACAAAATCATAGTGGCCATGAAAACACAACATAAACATACATAAACATAAATGATATAAAATAATCACAGACACAGTCACACGGATACAAGGATGTTTTGTTGTCACTTGCATAGACATACTGGGGAGAGTAGGACATGCAGTGAAATTAGTGATTGTTTGCCTAAAACAATGTGCATGGGGAGGGAGGAGTAAATAGACAATAAAACATACTTGTACAATTGCTGATATCTCAGTCTTATGCCAACAGGCTCAGAAATACTCCATCTCTCTCTCCCTCCCTCTCCCTCTCCCTCCCCCTCTCTCCCTCTCCCTCTCCCTCCCCCCCCCTCTCTCTCTCTCTCTCTCCTGATCTCCTCATGCACCTGCTGCGGTTTATTACCTGTCCCAGTTTATCACGTGCTGACGGTTTTTGTTCACTTTTTTTTTTTTTTTTTTAATCCCCGACTGGGTCCACTGGGGAGAGGACTGGACTGGACAAGTAGCAGGATGCAGTTTATCGTCCTTTAGCGGAGGTTCTTGCCTTTATTAAAGACCCCGCTTCAGCACGGCTGGAATTAAAGTGCCCGTAGAGGAGTGCTTGAACAGGGCTGCTGATGAGGGTGTTGTTTGTCTCTCTCCTTGTGCACTATTTCCCACGTTACCCTTAAGGAGACACTTAAAACCCCTTATTCTGCCGAGAAAATGTCCCCCCCTCTGTACATAAAGAGCTCTGTTGTGTAGACCATTAACCTTTTAATAAAAACCCCAGCACCAAAACCCCTTAGAGTCTGTTTCGGTTCTCGCCTTCGCCTTAAAAAAAAGGCACCTGGGCCCCAGAGGCATTTGGTCCACGCTAAAAGCTTGTGTCTCTCTGTGTGCTGCTGCTGCAGCTGAGACCTACTGCTGCAGCGGAGTGGAGGCCGAGGCTGAGATTGAGGAGCGGTGGGGCCCGAGGTTTAAAAAAAGAAAGCGGGGGAGCCATTTATTATCCGACGGCTCGCTAAAGACATCAGCTCCGAGGGTAATGAGGGACGTGCAGCCCTAGAAAGCTTTTTCTCTCACACACACACTCCGATGCACACACACACACATCACACGCACACACACACACACACACACACACCCATCATCCTGCTCCGTCTGGAGAATGAAGTGAGGGATTGCTGTGCCACTAACACATAGTCAGACATTGAAATGAATAGAGAGAGAGAGAGAAGGAGAGAGAGAGAGAAGGAGAAATAGAGAATCTATAATGGACAGAGGAAGTAATGGTTCAGGGTTTCTGATTTTTATTTTATTTTTTTCAAAATAGTAAGGGAGTAGCAGATGGGCTGAAAGGATGTAAAGAATGTTCCGGTTGGAATTATGGGCTGCATTAGAGGCATGCAGATGGTAAGTGGCAATGATGTGTTGGCAATTAAACGCTACATCCGCTGACAACGAGGGTTGAGAGTGGTGACTGTGTGTGCCAGCCAACAGCCAAAAATATCGCATCAAGAAAACCAGCCAGACGTGACCGTTTATAATTTGGGGAGGAAAGTATGTGTGTAAAATGTAATACAAATGTAGCGTTGCTTGTATTTACAAAACTGACCAAGAATCTGAGCAAGGGTACATCACAATACTGCACGGTATTATGTGATGTAGAATAAACATTCTGGTTTGGTTTACAGGCTACGTTATACAACTTTTAAAGGGGCCTTGTTGGTTCTAGTTTAGTTTATTCAGTTCATTTGATTCAGGAACCATGTACAAAATAAATCAATTGCACAAAGAACCAGATTCAGCAAATCGCTAATTTCCATCTGCACTCACTGGGCTGGCGAGATAAGATATATTGGTGAGGTGGAGTATTGGAGAAGACACTGAATGGTTGGGCAGTTGCAGTTGGGCCTAATGGCTTGAGATCAAAGAGTCGCAGCTTCAATTCCCTAACAGTAGGGAAAAATGTGGGTTGGTGGAGTGAATTTTGGCTGAGGTGCCAAACCACACTGCCCCAGGGGGTCTGTCCCTCTGTACCTCATTCACTGTAGGTCACTCTGGATAAGAGCATCAGCGAAAAGCAATGGAACGTAAAGACATTTTGGTCAGGTGGAGGATTTGGAGATTTGTCTGTTGTTTCACTGCCTATTTATTGTACTGTCTGTATATTTCCTATATTGTCTATATTTAATATTGTCTCAGTGTGCAGGTTTATATAACACCTGTTCTGTCAGACAGTAGAGAAATGACCTTTCAATTTTTCTGTATGTCCTACACATATAGAGAACTATATTCTATACACTTTACTCCTCCCTCCCCATGCACAGTTTTAGACAATCACCAATTTCACTGCATGTCCTACTCTACCTAGCATGTCTATGCAAGTGACAATAAAACGCCCATGGATCCCTTGTACATATAGATAAGCTGACAATAAAAGAACCTTAAACCTAGAGAATATACTGAATAAAAAAACCACCAACCATCCAGCAACACACTCACACACACTCTTCTTTTCCCCCCTTTTCCCCTGTCTCCCCTCCACAGCATGGCATCATGGACGTGAAGGTGGAGGAGTCTCCAGACGGCCACATCCTGCACCTGCAGGCGGAGGACACGCTGATCCAGCTGGAGGAGGACGCCACGCACATCATCTGTGACAACAACCAGCCGCTACGCACAGCCCTGCGAGACCTCGTGCTGCGCTTCCTCCAGAAGTTCTGAGAGCTGAGAGCTGCTCAAACAACCTTGTGGGGGGCACAAGTATTGTGGTTTTTTTGGTCTGTGTCATAGTCGTGTCAAATGCTGGCCAGGGGCGTATATTCAAAGTAGGTGTTTTAATGACCAACCCAGAGAAGTTAGCTCAGAGTGAGTCGTAAACCTCCTATTAGAAGAGTCCTGTGGCTTTATTCTCAAAGCAAAACAAAGCCATAGTGCTCTTCTATTAGGAACACCTGCTCCTATGTACCACTTGCTCCAAGTGTACATACCCAGGAAAGAGATTAAACCTGATTTCTGGAATATCCCCCAGGTCTGAACCAAAGGCACAAACTGTACCTGAGCCTGTGTACCATACCTTAACTGTGCTAGTTGGATTGTCTTGCGCATCATGCTTTAGACTAGATTTTTTTAAATGGTCTTTGTCGAGATCTTGTCCCTTTTTTACAGAGCAATGTATAGAAGAAACTTTGTATGTGTTTGAACTAATAATTAAAATTACTGTTTGGCTATCTTGTGCAGTTGTGTTGGCTACAGCATGCAAGAATAGGTTGGGATTTTTTTATCATTCATTTTAGTCATATTTGTTTTTCACCAGTAGAGGGTGGAATTGAGACAGTAGAGCCAGAACTGCAGATACATGTTTCTCCGGCTTTTGATGGAGAGCGGTGTACGTAGAGGGCAAAGCTGTCAATGTGATTTTTGGACAGACTGAGTTAGACATTCATTGAATTTTAAAGGGACCAAAAAGACTGAGTCACTGACGCCCTCGCTGTCCGACGGTGACATTTTTGCAAGTTCATCCATTTACGTTCACATGATTGACATTCTCCCAACTGTACACTGAGTCTGTTGTCTACAACAAGCATTAACCAGTTAAAATGATGGATCGTTGTCCCAAAAAGTCCTCTTGGATAAACGCAACCGTGAGAGGATACAGACCAATTTTAAAACTGAAGTCCATGCGGGGGCGGCGTTGACTGAGGGAAGATTCACCACGCCCCGAATTCTCTGGACACATGGCCACTTGGATGAGGTCCCGTGCGACCGAGAATTACAACAAATGAGCCGTGAGCGGCGACCCAGCTGCAGCGAGCGATAAAATAATGGTTACCCGCGATTAAGTATGCATCAATCAACATGCTTTCCGGCTATGGCCTATCAACTTGACCGGCATAACAGCTGGGGAGGCAGCAGTGTATCTCCCAACAACAAAATGTACAACTGCTCTACAGATGCTACTGTAACTTCGGAACAAGGTCGGATGAAGCCAACACGTGAAATGTGCTGGGAGTGAGCCGAGCCGAGCAGCTCTGAGACTCCCTGGCCTTCGCTTCGTGAAGGGGTGTGGTAGGCAACACAACCTTCTCTTTCAATGATGTCAGTGTATGTGGAGGCACAACACCGAGTTTCGTTTACCCTCTCACGCTCACACATTTTTCGCTTGTGTTTCCAGTTTCCCCCTGCACTGGGATTATGGTGCCACAGTCCTACCACAGGACAGACCACGCTTTGCCATCACCAACCGAAATACACCATGAATAAAAGTAGTTATAGGAAGGCTAAAGAAAAACATGCTGAAAGGGTAGCTTTCACCTTCCAATATTTTCTGTGGATTGGTTATTGCAAGGAAGTCGGATCAGACAAGAGTTTATGAATTCGACAAACACCATCATTTTTTAACAATATCGAGGACTTTAATGGTTTACTTGGGCAAGGCGTTCAATGATAAGTTATTTTCATATTACCTGGTTTGTATGTATGTTTTTTTTTTTCAGGACTGGACCAGTCTGTGTAACAGTGGTGAAAAGTGTAGTGTGTGTTTGGGGTAGGGTGTTGAGGGAACTACCTTTGGTCGGTCTACAGTAGGTGGATACAAGCAAAGTAAAATTGGGAATTTAAAAGCCCCATTGTTGTTTGTGTAACTGACTAATGTCACCATCATGAAATCTTAACATTCTGGACAGGCAAACACGAACATATCCTGTTTTCCACAGACTGTGACCTGGGTATAGTGGGGGTAGTCTGTTCATCCACCCATCTCTAACTGAAGGCATAATATTCTTAAACCCAAAATGGGGGTAAACAATAAACAAGTCCAGTAGTTACATTTTGTTGACCCTTTAGCACTGTTAGCTTAAGGAATTATGGCCTATGACACCAACAATATCAATTAAGGACACAGGAATGTAGAATTGGTTGACAGGAAATATACAAACCACAACTTCCAACAGGATGTAAAAGAAGCCCAACAGTATGCAAGATGTTACATTATCCCAGTCATGATTCTGTCAAAAATAATTAAAAGCATGATTCACCCCTTTCATCACCAGACCTGGCTAGTCATGGCTAGCTGAAACCACACTTAAACCATCCTAGGGGGAGTGAAGCATGAAGGAATCAGGTGTTGGGGTTGGGGGCAACCTCAGGGAAAATTTAGGGGGCAAGGCTATATGTTTACGAGGGAGTATAAACCGCAACACCTCACTCCTCTAACCTACACAGAATCCGACACATTTACAGCAAGTGTGGTTGGTGCATTCTGCAGAGGTGTGCCTGCAGTGCTGGTACCTGTCCAGTCAGATAATACAGGTAGGGAAAGAAGGATATAGGGGGGATAGCGAGAGGAGGGCTGGGTGGAGAGCTGATGGTAAGTGGAACAGACAAGTGAGAGAGAGGCTAGGGTGGGTGGGGGGTTAGCCTCAGCCAAATTACCCTCAGTGTCTAAATCTGGTTGACATTCTTCATTTCATTATATTACCGGCTGTCTTGTTAAACGGGGAAATGGAGGAAAAGAAATGAGATTTTGGCAGCTTGTTTCACCCCGTCCCCTGTTCCCCCCCAGCCCCATCCCCTCCAGTATTTGTTCCCCCCAAACCCCACCCCACCCCACCCCAATCCTTAGGCTTGTGCAACTCTAGGCTAACAATGCTGGAATGCTGTACTGAGAACCATCTGAGCCTCTCTCAAGAAGCCTTCAAAAGCCACACCATTACTAGACAAGCTGCCAGTTAGGCCAAGGACAAATGTATCCATCTCCAAGACAGATGCTGGCAACCGATCCTTGTGACCTTGGGCACGTCGGGAAAGAGGTCTGTATTTTTCCATTTCCTGAAGGTGACACTAGCTTGAATGCTGAAAGTTGATTGGCCAGTTTGGGGCTGGGGGGGGTGGGGTGCAGGTGGTGGGGGCTACTGTTTGAGGCAGGGACTGTGATTCTGTTACACACACGCACACATTGTTGTCTTTTTTACACGAATAAACACCACAAATAAACAAAATAATTGCCAAGTAAGACCCATCATCAGTGCTTTTCTCATATAGAACTAGAATATATAAAATCATAACACGACCTTTAAAAAAAAAAAAAAAAAGTTACAATTCTGAGTGCGTCAGCCAAATGTCCATCTGTCTCTTGCACTCTCTTTTCTCCCAAGATCATCTGCAAAAATCTCATCTCCCAGAAGAGGCCTAAGTTGACCTCTGACCTTACAGAGGCGGGCACCAAGGTCAGTCTCTCATGCTGCGTCAGTTAAAAATGTTCAGTTGTCCATGTCCGTCAGTTTTGCAATCCTTTTTAGTGTTGATCGGCTTGGGGTTAAAGTAAAAAAAACAAAACAAAAACAAAATCAAGTGGTGCAAATGCAAACTGTAGTGGTTGCCGATGAAAAACACGCACAAGCGGACATACTGAGGGGAAAAAAAAAAACGCTACAAAACAAAAACAAAACAAAAATAATCACAAACATTTGATTGGCAGCAGTTTTTTTTCTTGTTGTTGTCCCACGTTACGGCTCCCAGTATAAAGCAAAGAGTCTGACAACATCAGTCACACGTAACGTCTCAAAATGTAGTTCTGTGTGCCCCTGCTCTTTATGTTCCGTACCAAATAAAAAACCCAATCTCCCATCAGCCACTGCAGCAGTCTCCTCTGCAGTGTGCACGTGTGCTAGATGAACTTGAAGCACTTGGTCTTGTCGTGGGGCAGGCGCGTCTTGAAGAGCACCGAGTCCACGCGGAACTGCGTGTAGAGCAGGGGCATGTAGCCGTACACCTTCACGAAGAAGTTGATGCACTTGTGCCGCTCGTGGAAGTGCGAGTCGTCGTGAGAGAGAGCCTGGGGGCAGCCGGGGCAACGGAACGTCCAGCGAGACGTCACCTGAGGGCAGGAAGAGAGAGAGGGCAGGGGAGGGAAAAGATTATTCGGGTTAATTTATGTTCAAACAGGCGTAAAGGGGGCTGTGGATTTGTGTACAGTTGGAAGAGAGAAAGAAACATCAAATTAGAAGGGGCAATATATGAGAGTAAGAAAGAGAGAAAGAGAGATAGAGAAACACACACACACACACACACACAGTACACTTTAATTCTTTTGTTGTGGATTAATTGATTTTATTTTTTATTCTCTTTTTCTCATATACTGTTTACCTGTACAATTAGAAAAGCTTTGGCAATTTGAATGTATTCTCTCATGCCAGTAAAGGTCTATTAAACTAAACAGAGAGATACACAATAAGTGAGACACACAGACAGACAGAGAGAGAGAGAACAAGGAAGGCAGAGCACAACACAGACAAAAGAGGAGAGGTTGAGAGGGAGGGAGTGCAAGAGAATTCTCTCTCTTCGACGAGGGAAATGGAGCGAGATTATTATAATAGGGAGCCCACACATCTACAAAAACAACAAAGGCTTCCAGCACCTGATTTGCATTGCATCGCTATTCTGCTCTTCTGTTAATGAGCAGGGTCTATTTCTGTGTTAGCATTAGCATAAATGATCTGTGTATTTTTAGGGAGGAATGGACAGATGTGTGAGAGAGAGAGAGAGAGCGAGAGGGAAGGAGAGAGGAAGAGGCAGAGAGACAGAGAGAGAGAATGTTTTTATTGCAAAGCCTAAGTACATTTTAATACAAACTAATTCAAGTTTCATATTCAGCATTTCAAGAGCAATTGATTTTCTTTTCTCACCAATCTATGTGGGACATCTGTCTTTGTGTGCACGTGCGTGTGTGTGTCTGTGTGTGCGTATATTGTCTATGTGTGTGCACAGAATAAAAAATGCACACATTAATCCTATTTATGGATTTTGTAGGGAGGAGAAGGCTTCACGGGACGATGAGTAATATTCATTGACTAATGCCACCAAGATCATGTTCTTCGTGTTTCATCACCTCTGCAGCACAATACAACAGAAACTACCTCTCAACCGCAGATGAGGAGCAGAAAACATCAAAGTCAGACAGCGTTACCCAAATCCTCCGGTGTAATCCTCCTACACGAGATATTATTGTTAAATATATAAAAATGTATTCGCGGGGTGTCTGAGTACGTGTAAGGACATTATGGAAATTTCCACTCTCTCCTACCAACCAAGCCAGCGTGCACGGATGGTAAAATTGGTCTGACGTCTGAGAAAGATACGAAGTTAAAATTATAGTCTAGCGCGCGAATACAATAAAACTACAGCCACGGGCCATCGTTTTGTTGCGTTTGTTGAGTTGCTGTTTAGAGAATAACTGTGCATAGAGACAGACTGGCCCTGTGGAGAGGGGTGGGCAAACTAGAATAGGCTGCTGAGAGCGAGCCTGCCTGCACACTCATGCAGCATGTTCAAGAGGTTAATCTGCAGAGCAGATGTGCCTAGTCAGGCCTGTACGTAATAAAGACATGTGCTTTGTATCTGTGTGTGTTGTGCTCTGTGTGTGTGTTGTGTCTGTGTGCGCGTGTGTGCTTTGTATCTGTGGGTGTGCGCGCTTTGTATCTGTGTGTGTGTGTGTGTGTGTGTGCGCGTGTGTGTGTGAGTGTGTGTGGGCGCACACGTGCGTGCGTGCGTGTGTGTGTGTGTGTGTGTGTAATGAAGACATATGCATGAAGGCATTTGTTTTGTGAGTAGCTCTACGTATGAGTGTGTATTGTATGTGTCTCAAATGCACACATTATTTGTGTGTAGCTGTACGTGTGTGTCAAACAAAAACATGTGCTTTGTGTGCTGCTCAGTGTACTCGTGTGTGTGTTTCTGAAATGAACATGTGTTTTGTGTATGACAGTGATTGATTGTCTTTGTGTGAGTCTGTGTGTGTCGTGTGTGTGTGTGTGTGTGCGTGTGTGTGTGTGTGTGCGCTTGTGAGGTCTCTGGGGAGCCACAGATGCGCGCGGCCTCGACTGGGCTGGGGCTGGCTCAGCGCCTCTCTACTGACCTTGATGGGGGGTTTGCGCGTGATGTGCGAGACCAGGAAGTTCATGGCGATGTCCTCGCAGTTGATGTACTCGTCCACCATGTCCCTTATGGCCTGGGGCATCACATACGAGTACAGGTAGGCATAGTACTGCAGAGAGGGGGAGGGAGGGAGGGGGAGAGAGAGAGGGAGGGAGGGGGAGAGAGAGAGGGAGAAAGAGACATTAACAAAGAGCATATCTATGTCCATTATGGCCTGGGGCATCACATACGAGTACAGATAGGCATAGTACTGCAGAGGGAGAGGGGGAGGGGAAGAGAGAGAGAGAGAGAGAGAGAGAGGAAGGGAGGGGAGAGAGTGTGTAAGAGAGAGAGAGAGACAGAGCGCGAGCGAGAGAAGAGGGGGAGAGAGAGAGAGAAAGAGAGAAATAGATACATAGAGATAGAAAGAGAAACAGGAAGAGACAGACAAAAAATGTTTAAGTTTATTAAAACAGTTTTTCAACTTTTACGTGTGAATATGACAAACTGCTCTGTACAGACAACTTTCCAAATTCTCAGATTAGAGAGAAGAAAAAAAATGTGAAATATAGAGGTTAAAACGCTGGATTATTAAACCCATTTTAAAACTTTAACATGTGAATACAATGGAGAATTCAATTGAGGCAACTTTTTTAAATCCTCAGAGAGCAAGACAGGAAATAGAAAGAAAGAGTATGTGTGAGAGAAAGAGAGAGAGCGAGAGAGAGAAGGAGAGAGGGAGAGAGAGAGAGAGGGGAAGAGAGAGAGGGAGATAAAGAGAGAGAGATAGAGAGCGAGAGAGAGTGAGAGCGAGCGAGAGAGAGAAAGGGGGAGAGAGACAGAGAGAGAGACCGAGTGAGAGAGTTAAATTAAAGACAGATGGAAAGGGACAGATAAAGAACAAAAGTACATGAGGGGGAAGATAAGCGACAGAAGCTAGAAAGCGCCGAAGAATAAACCACAGCACGAGATTGGAGTACCAAAAAAGGCAAAAGAAAAAAGAAAGAAAGGCAGAATGGAGGCTTTTGGAGGGAAAAAAGAACAAATCTCACAGCTGAACCCTACATAAGAATTCCATCTTGTTACAACACAAGAGGAAGAAAGAATGAGAGAGAGAGAGAGAGAGAGAGAGAGAGAGAGAGAGCGATGGAAGTCCCACTGGGCCCCGGCATTGCACAGGGCCTCCCTGCCGCACTGCAGTCAGTTTCAGGCCCTTGATTCTCCCCCAGTCCCCCCTCCCTCCCTCCGTCTCTCTCTCTCTCTCTCCCCCCCCCCCCCCCCTCCGGCCCCTCAGCCGGGTCCATCTGTCAGCCCATCAGCACCGGCGGCTCCTGTCCCTGAGCCAGCCACACGGTCTGTTGGAGCACTCACGCCACCGCTGCTACCTTTAGCTCCACGTCCCAGACCACAGCCACTACGAGGGGCCAGATTACACACACAAAGTAACACACACACACACACTCTCACTCACTCAGTCTGACACACACAAACACTGACGCACACACACTCTGACACACACACACACACACACACACACTCTGACACACACACACACTCTGACACACACACACACACGTAATTACACTCTCATTTTCTGTCTCAGGGATGGATGTTTACTCAGACCTTAACCGAGGAAAGAGATTGGAAAAGAACCACTCCATGTTAGTGGCTTGTAAAGGATTAACGAAAACAAATACAAAAAAAACACAATAATAATAAAATTGCAATAGCATCCTAAAGGAATGCTTACGATGGTTCTAAAAACTGAGTCTACTCCACAGGATTATTACATGAGATAATAACAAGATAGCTACCAATGACCGTTCTAAAAACAATAAAATGATGTCTGAACGAAGTTCTAGAGCGATAAACCATGTGGTAAGCACAGTTTTAAAAAGCTGCACTGAGAAAAGGCTCACCCAGGTTTGTTTTTTTTTTTGTGTGGAGGTAACCACACATGCTTGACCTAAACCTAAGGTTGAATCCTTGGCTACTGCATGTATCTGGGCTTGCAGGGGAAACCTTATGCAGTCACCTCCATCCCACCCACCCACCTACCTACAATCCCCAGAGGAAGACATAGTTATCGCCCTGCGTGTCTGACATGGTTGGGGGGTCTCAGTTGGCTGCTCCTTCCATTCCTCCCCCCCACCCATCTATATTCACAAAGTGCTGTTCGCATTCAACCAAGGTTGGGTTGCCGGGCAACGCTCGGGTGAGAATGCATTCCATCAGACACGGAGAGAAGTATAAAGGGGATGAGAAAAGACGAGGAGGGAGGGAGGGAGGGAGGGAGGGAGGGAGGGAAGAAAAAAAAAGAAGAAAAAAAAATCCCTCACAGAGAGGTGCATTAGAGAGAGTGAGCGAAAGAGAGCGAAAGAGTGTGGGTGGACAGAGACAGAGAGAAAGAGAGAGAGAGAGAGAGAGAGAGAGAGGGAGCGAGGGTTCCTGAACAGGTGATGAGATGGATAGGGTACGAGTCTCTACAGGCGGCTTGAGGGGAAAGAAATGGATGTTTTGACATCTGTGAACTTTTTCTGCGAGTGGCAATTCCCAGCGAGGAGCCCCTCTCTCTCTCTTTTCTCTTTCTCTTTCTCTGCCGCAGTGACATACGGGTCTGGAGCAGACAGGTGGCATATGTGCTCTTGAGTGGATGGGGAAAAGAAATCTTTCTGGAATCCATCAGAAGTTTTCATTTCGTCTTCACAGCAGGGGAATTTGGATGTCCTCAAAAAAATCGCTTGTCATATAAGCACATAAAGACTATTTTTTTTTGTCCCCCACCAACAACACTACAAATCGGTATCAACAACAAAAGAAAAACCTTACTGCACTGTGAGTGCAGTGTGTGCGTAGCCATGGCTCTTGGCAACTTTAAATGTAGCAGGTAACATTTTTCTTTCAAAGCAGCGTTTTGTGTTTGATGAATATAAATCTCATTACTAAGGTAAGTCAATTTCATCCCCTTTATTAAGTTTCAGGGACAGATTTTAATGTCATTACCTGGGTGTACAGGGGGCAAATAGCGAGAGCACTGGCATCTGTTCTGCTTTTTTTGCTTAGAGCCTTGCAGAGCACCGAGCTGCATGGAGAAGGAAGAACCAGCAGACCTGCTGAACCTCTAAGTACTGACATGACATGGTTGGCTTTCAAGTCATACAGATTTGGCAACCGCAGGCGTGGGTGAACTACAGGAAGTCATGGTGGTTTTGGATGTTTTTTTTTTTTCCTTTTTCTGTTTTCTGACACTATCGCCTGGCAACCATGGGTAAGAAGGCCCTGTAAGGTTATGGCTCAGTGCCGTGAACTGAACTCATAGCCAGGCTAGCGCCGCCACACTATCTCCCCACTCTGTTTTATATTTTGTTGCCATACTCCGTCAGGTAACACTACTGAAGCTCCAACTTGGCTCAAACTGAATTTCTGGGTTCCCAATCAGTGAACAGAGGCTCGGTGGGAGGGCTGAAAGCAGAGTTTGAGTGCATATACCACGTTCAGGCACTTGCGATTGGTTGAAGGCATGCCCGATAGCTTCAAAGTTCACAGAAAATATCTAAGTGTATGATGTGGCCTATAAGATGTTGCCAGACTTCTTACAGACAGTAAAAGAGTCTGGTCCACCAGGCAAGAGGACTAGTTCTCAACCCAAATAACTTAACGAGCAGAGAAGGGTAGCGTAGTGTAGTGTAGTGTAGAGTGGTGTGGTGTGGTAGGACTTACCCTCAACCTAAATAGCCAAACAAGCAAGAAAAGGGGTTGTGCAGTATAATATACTATCGTGTGATGTGGAAGTGGCAGTGTGTGTGGGCATCTCCCCGTTTACCTTGTGGAAGAAGGCAGGAGAGGGGTTGTGCAGTATAATATACTATGGTGTTGTGTGGAAGTCGGAAGTGTGTGTGTTGGTATTGCCCGTTTACCTTGTGGAAGAAGGCGGCACCGGTCAGCACCATGGACAGCTCGCAGGAGTAGTTGGAGTTGTAGAGCCAGGACTGGTGGTTGACGTCCCACGCGTGGAAGCGGCCAGGGAAACCCACAATACGATCCCTGGCCTCTCGCCACACCCTAAAAGAGGCAGAGAGAGAGAGAGATGGTGACAAATGAGAGGAGTTTAGAGGAGAGAAGATGGAGGTAGGCAGGAGTCAAAGATGGGGGGGAAGAGTGGAAATAAACATCAAGACAAGATGTAGAGAAAGAGCGGGAACGATTTAAAAGGTGGAAAAGAAAATGGGATTTAGAGACTTGGGGTAGTAGTAGTAGTAGTAGTAAAGAGAGGAGAATGCAGACAGAGACAGCGAGAGGGGAAGAGAGTTTTTCAGAGACTATGCAAGAGAGAGAGAGCAATAGAGAGAGTGAAAGCGAGAGACTGTGAGGGCTAAAGTGTGTCTGGAGTATTCACTGCAGTTGCTCTCTTGAGTGTGTGTGTGAGTGAGTGAGTGAGTGAGTGAGAGGCTGGTGATTGAGCTGGTTTGGAGTGGCCTGTGTTTGCTCCAGGAGAGAGCCCCTGCTGCCCCTCACAGCCACCAGCCATTATGGACTCCAGCTTAGTCTGGCCTGGGCAAATTACCACTGAGCAGTGGCTCTGGAGATTCAGCCAGTGGAGACACACACACACACACACACACACACACACACTGCAAACACACACACACACACACACACACAGACTCAGACAGCAAACACACACACGCAAACACACACACACACTGCAAACACACACACACACACACTGCAAACACACACACACAAACACACACAGACACACACTGCAAACACCAACATGTCCGAGCCCGTTTGTGCATACATATACAGACCCTCTTGCTTTCTCTTACATACACACAGGGGTGCTGCTAAGCATTTTGAGGGACTAAATGATCCTACACATTATATTATGTATTAAAAGAATTTAATAATTGACCTCTCAACAACGGTTGGTTGGATCAGGACCCTAAGCATTGTCTTAGCTTTGCACACACGCACACACACATGCATACACACACACACACACACACACACACACACACACACACACACACACTCTTGTAAAATGTGGAAGCAGTAATGTACACTCCGAGTCCACACAACATCAAATAAAGGGGAAGGGGGGTGGACCTGTGCTGCAGCTATCAGGTGAGATGCCACAAATTCCTGTCTCTCTCCAACTTAAGTGACCCCTACCACTACTTCTGAAAATCCCCCCTCCTCCAAAGGTATGCTATCCCTCAACACAGCTCCCCCTCCCCCCTCTATTCACATATCACTATCTGTCCCTCATCTCTCTCTCTCACACACACACACACTTTTTAAAAGTCATCTCGATCTTATCTTGTTTACATACACACTTTCTGCACTCCAGTTGTAAACTCTCTACGGGGGAGAGCAGCGGCCGTGTCGAGCAAGAGAGCGAGAGCGATGAAATGCGATCCGATTCCCCCCAGACGGCGGGGATAATTTACGCCAAATGACCCCTTTCGTTGCCGCCGGGCGGCGGGAGGCAGGGCAGTAAGCGGCCGGCGTGTCCAGACAGGCTCCGGGGCAGATGAGATCAGACAGACACAGTTCAGCGTCAGCGAGGGATGACATGTACACACACCGTCGCCGCTAGTTTTGCTAATCACAGACATCAGGCGAGTGAGGTTCAGGGACAAATCCCGGGGCAGAGAGAAGTGTGTGTGTGTGTGTGTGTGTGTGTGTGTGTGGGTTGGAGGAGAAATCTAAAATATTATTTTTGGGTGAATATCTGCAGATTTTGTTTCCATTCCTGAGGGTGCTCCCCCCCCCCTTCACCCTGTGAGACCTTGGCCAGTTGCCAGATAAAGCCTATGCAAGGGATGCATCCGTGCCAGGTACGCTACGCGTCGCCCTTCAAAAGAGCTGCAAACGTTTGCTGACGGATGTTCTGACACGCCAGAATGCACCCTAAGGTTCCCAAACTTAAACGGGTTTGACACGCATACATTTTGAAACCAGCTTTTACACTTTTACTTCCTCTGTGGATGGGTACATCAAATAAGCCTCGGAGCCAGTACAACATTGCAGCCACTCATTGCATTTTAGAACAGGCCTAACAGGACGGTATATGTCAATATATCTGCCAGGCTACATTAGAAGAACACACACCACTGTACGGTCTCACACACACACACACACACACACACACACACACAGTAAATGAATGCATCTGGCAATGAAGTATGACAGTGCAAACGTTTTCAGTGGTGCCTGTGTATGTATGTATGTATGTGTGTGAATATCCCAATGGTGGGTCTTGTTGAACAAACAGCAGCACTGCTCAGGGGACCGACTCTTTATAAATCAGTAACTTGAGTTCAATGTATTCTGCCTGCCTTCAGGCACGACAAGTCTTCCTCTAGTCAAACGTGCTGATGTATAATCAGTGTAAATAATGCTGCAGTTCTTCTTCTCCTTCTTTTGCGCAGCACTTTGCTCACCTGAAGCCAAACATGATCTCGTCGTGACGAAGGTGGGCATCGTCGTCGATGGACAAGATGGCCTCCGTTTCCACGGCGTCCCACGGGAGGAAGCGGTTGTTCAGGCTGTTCTTCTCCGTGCGCACCACCTACAGGAGAGATTGGGGCGGGGGGGTAGGCGGGGTTGTTTCAGGGGAGCTTCTGTCACAACTCTTCAATATAAAACAAGCACACAGCCCACAAACAGGAGAAATATGACAGCAAAAGCTTCTCCCTGGTGGGCTAAAGAAGACACGGCCTAAAAAAAAAGAAACACTGCTGGAGAAAAAAATGCAGCTACACAAGACAGTAGAGGAGGGAGAAGCAGCTGAGCTGCATGACTGAAACCTCTTATGAGGACAGCTTTAATTAATTATAGGATTTACATTCCACAGATGCTCCGTGATTATTGAAATGTCATTCAAACTGGCATCCCTCTCCCTGCAATTCTGCAGCCCGCGCTGTGGCAAGCAAACAGCAACATCATTAAAATTTAATTAATCTTACATCCAGGAGACCACTGGCAATGAACTAAAGATTACTTTAGATGCAGACTATGTCCATGTATTTCTACACCTAACTTTTCTATGGGCAGGATTAAGTTCTGTTCTCAATTTTTGCAATTTCATTTTACAATGTCAACACATGTATTAGGTCCTACTGTTATGTGAATTAAAAATAGCTTTGAATGACCACCTGTAGAGGCAAATGATACAGGGATTCCTTTAAAAGCCTTAAGCAGAATAACAGGCTGTAATCTGTAGTTTTTACGTGCCAGTGTGGCGGGTGATTTGGGTTGGCCGTCGGGGCTCATAGCCTTAACTGGCCCCCTGTGAGTCATACAGCGTGTAATTTAATGACATAATGGGCCTGGCACTGGGCAGTGCTACTCACCACAATGGGCAGGCCGATGTCTGGCCAGATGAGATCATCTGACGGTGGCTTGGGGGAGTTCCAGACGACGACCACTTTGTTGAGGTAGGGGAGGCCGTTCAGCCTCTCCAGGGAGTTCATCAGAACCTCCTCGCGCTCGTAGGTCAGCATCACCACGGTGAACTGCTCCCGGGGCGTGTTGCCCCCCAGGGCAGCTTGGAACTCCCTCCCCGAGCCTCCGGAACCGCCGCCGATTGGTCGGAATCCGGTGCCGGAGCCCAGGAACTTGGCCTCCGAGGGCAGAACGGGGTCAAAGGGCGTGTGGGGGAAGAGGTGGAAGGGGCCGGGCGGTCGGTTCCAGGTGCGGTACAAGTCCGACGCGGTGTAGGTGAAATTTCTCAGGAAGCGTGGAGAAGCGTAAGGGGGCTCCGTCTCCACCGGGCCGAGGTCCAAGTCCCCGTTATCGGCCATGTTGGCATCGGTGCCGGCCAGCTTGCCGGCCTTGTGTGGGATCTCCTGGGCCGGTTCCTCCCTGATGGGCGCCGCAGGGACCTGTATGCTTGTGCGAATGCTGGCCAGGATGGTGCCGAAGACAGTCTCGGAGGTGGAGAAGTAGGTCTCCCACAGGAAGCGGCCTTGCCTCCTCATCGCCAGCAGATCGTTGTCGGACAAGCTCCGCAGGAGGAAGTGTAGTTCGGTGATCCGAGGCTTGGGGACAATGATGGCTGCCTCGCTCCAGCGGATGAGGTGATGGTAGGGCAACTTCGAGTGGTCGCCAAGAACCACGGGGATGGCCCCTACCTCCAGCGCCTCGAAGAGTCGCATACCGCAGCCAGCTGATGCGATCAGCAGCCCGTCCCCTGGTGCGATGACTAGGGAGAACGTGGAGACCTTTAGCACCTCCAACCTCTCCTCTCGCTCCCCACACAGGGCCCACTCGGTGGGCAGGCTGGGCCTTGGCCGGTTCTTGCACGTGAACTCTACGAGTATCTGGTCTAGATGGCTGTCTTGGACCGCCTTCAAGGTGCCGATGATGCGATCGTCGTAGTCCGCGGGTGGATCTCCCTCGATCTCCTCCTCGAAGGACTGAGGTGGGGCCTCGAGCAAGCTGCTCCTCAGGGACTCCACCTTCTCTCCCTGGAAGGTGAAGAGATACTTCCTCTTCACCGGAACCTGAGGGGGCACCTCCAGGAAGTTGGGCTCAGAGAGGGCATGGACCAGCGGGGACACCACAAGGTCAAACCCCTCCCGATACTGTCCCTCCAGGAAGGTGGACTGTGCCACAGCTGCCCGGCTTGTGCTTACATTATAAAGAAAGTTCTGCGTGAGGGACTTCCTCGACAAGTGGACCAAAAGGTGATTGTGTCCATCGGACCTCCAGTAAGGCAGCTCTCGAAGCTGCTTCTCCAGGTCTGAGGGAAGGGGGCATGGGGGAACCTGGTGATTCCTGCAACTCTCCCACCAGCACCACGTACAGGCAAGCAATGCTTGGGTTGTCAGTCACATAGATGTTGCTTTTTACTGATGCTGCAAAAGCTTGTTTTACTAGCGGGTCAATGTTCTCTCCCCAGGGGTAGGACCCCGTGTCGTAAACATAAACAGGGAACCCCGACGTCATGGGGCACCGGGCATAATCGAAACACGACCGCAAGCGGCAGGCCCTCGCAGACTTGGGTGGCGGGAGCCCAGGGTCGTCTTTGTCGGGCACCAGCCGGACGGGCAGCGAAAGCTTGGGCTGGTTCTGCGCCATGAGCTCCTTGTACGAGTGCTCCGTCTGGCTGATGACGTTCTTGAGCTGCAGCAGGTCCTGTTTGGCGCTGTCGATGCTGCGCTTGCAGGCCTCGATGCGCAGGTTGAGTCTGGCGATCTCGCCGTTCAGCTCCTGCCGCTTGGCCTCCAGCTGGAGCAGCTCCTCGCTGACGGACTCGCGGATGCGGCACAGGTCCTGCACGTGCTTGGCCTCGCACAGCTCGCCGCCGGGCCGCGGCCCGAAGATCCGCTTGTCCGGCCCGCCGGCCTCGTCGATGGTGGTGAGGTAGTAGTGAGCGATGAGCGGGAAGAAGACCAGGATGAAGAAGAGCATGAAGCTGAGCCAGGTGAGGCGCACGCGCCGGAACACCCACGGCTGCCCTCCTCCGCCCCCCATCCCCCCGTTGCGCTGCATCGTCGCGACGCTCACGATCGCCGGCCGGCCGATGATGCGCTCACTCTCCCTCGGACTGGGTACGAACGTGACGAGTGCGCCGACGGGGCAGATCAGCGGCCATGCTTCGACCTTGTCCACATTGTCCAAGAGGTTAAAAAGGTTAAAAGTTACACTTAAGGGGGGAAAAAAAGAGATCAAAGTTCAGTAGAGTCTCAGCTGCTTAATGCTAAATCTCCTATGCCTTTCCAAAGACTGATCTGGGTCAATTTTGCACAACTCTCTGTAATCCATACAGCCATCAAAATGAAGGGAAATTTCATCTTCTTTCTTGCCCAGTGAACATTACAGACATGCGATGGCTGACGTATTGCTTTATGAAAGAGCCATGGGTACCCCCAGGCTACCAGAGAAGGGGGCAGATATCCTGGACAGAGGGAGCAGATGGTGAGGTCGTCGTGCTGGGTACACCGCGGAGGTCATGGTTGCCCTCCAGCGAGCTCTGACGCATCATGGCTCAGCCTCCTCTGCCGCCCATGGCAGGCAGACCAACTGCGCAAATCGCTTTGTGGTCCGTTGAGGTGCCCAAGATAATTGATGCCTTCAGCTGCACAGAATCTGTAACACAGAGAGAAGACTTTGATTAAGTTGAGTTAAAAAAAAAACACATTAACATTTACATTAACATTGAAAACATTACAGAATATGGACAATGCTAATCACTTTCTTCAAAAGCAGGAAAGCAAAAAACATCTTGATACAGCGTCTGCAGCATTCTAGACCTCAAAAGGTTGCAATCTGAGTATGTTTGTAACAGAACAGTTTAGAACCCCCCAAATGTGTGGCTAAATGCAGCAACCAAATACTTTACTCTAATGAATGCCGGTTTGTTTGGATGTGATGTTCTGCAGATGACCAAGTGTGTGGAACAGTCAGCGAAATGTTTTAAGCATGGCCATGAGTCACCGCTGCTGTATTTTGGTACAAGCGAATAGCTCTACCCAACAGCTGCACGAATTTATCTGGCATGCCAACTCTTCTCCTAGGGCTCTGGACCCAAAACAACAAAACCTCTCTGGAATGCCACACTGATTAAAAATGAACTAATAAAAGCCATGGCACCTAATGTTTTGGGTTTTTGTTTTTTCCTTTTTTTTTTTCTTTCGAGAGGGAAAATAAGATTCCAGAGGAACCAAACGAACCAATGGAAAAATGAGACATGGAGAACCAAGCTGATGACTTGTTGTGACTGACATTCCACGCGAAGTATCTCAATAAACAGGAAGCTAGTTGCTCTGCTATGTCTCTCATCACAATGCTAATCAAGAAATCAGCATACAGACAATTTAGAAAGACCTGATTGCTGCCACTCAGCTTAGTCTCTGCCAAACTCGTTCCAAAATTCATGACCATTTTCATGATGGAGATGATCGCTGAATCAGTGCTGGAGCTTGAGGAAAAAAAAAAAAAAAACAGACCCCTGATTACTTAACAGCAGCTGTCTCTCTGCACTGTTGACCTGGGAAGACAAGCAGAAGGTCCGCAGAATTTGGACTTCAAATTTCCATTAAAAGCCCTCCATAATGGTTAATAATCTAATAATAACCAATATCAAGATCAAGAGGCTACTCTACTTCACCAACCAGAAGCTACACTTACAAGCAGAATGTCATTACACAGAACAACTGTTAAGAGGGGGTCTTGTATTTGCGTTTGAGGATTTGTAATCTCCAAGACAATAACATCTCTACAGTGAGAGACCAAAAGAAAGTGGAACAGAAGGGTTGGTTGCCATGACATCCGTGACTGCCCTCCAGGACTATGTATTTGCACTTCCTCTGACGATGCTCCGTTATTATTAAAAAGAAAGGCCCTGAGCATAATCGCATTTCTATGGACCTTTGTAGAGCAGGGTAATAACACAGTAGCACAAAAGACAGACAGACAGACACAGACACAAACTGACAGACAGGCAGCAAGACACAAACACACTCACTCACAATATAATAGACACGCTTTAAATCACACATCCAAATGTTATCCAAGTAGGTCCCTTCATTCTTCAGAGAGAGAGGGGGGTAGGGGGGTGGGGGGGTGGGGGGTGGGGGGTGGAAAGAGCATGCCCGGAATATGTCTGCTGGCGGTGTTTCTATTAGGGTTTTACAGTCCAGTCTATCCAATAAAAAACTTCCATTTTGCAGAGATCTGAAGAGGATTTAACAAGCGGGGATGAACACACAACCATGAGCATGACAAGAGAAACGTGCACACACAACACACCCTGACACACAAGTAGACTTTCAGGTAGGCACATACTCAGACACAAGCCACAGGCCAACACACACACACACACACACACACACACACACACACATGCCTTTCTGATGGAACAGCTTGCAATATGGGCACTGCACCTGTCTGCTTCAAGCAACAACAGAAACGACACAGGGGACATTACTTACGCTTCATGCATCATACTGAGTTTGTGCACATACTTGAGAGAACACACACACACACACACACACACACACAATTCACACTCAGTGTGTCCCAGTAGAGCTGAGGAGGCACTTCAGGTCAGCTCACAACAGTGGGCAGAATGTGCCAGGGACATCACTGGGCTGAGTGTCAAGTCACGCACTCCCATCACACACAAGAATGAGATATCACACACACACACACACACACACACACACACACACACACACACACACACACACACACACACACACACACACACACACACACACACACACAGTGATAGACAGAGACACACAGAGACGCACCCAATGACTTCAGTCCAAGTGATATACATCACGTGGAGTCTGTCAGTTTGCTTAACATTATCCCCTCTGGTTATATCAAAACAGACATTATAGTGCCACAACCCCCATCCCACCACACCCACCCCCCTTCTATGCCTAACAGACCATCAAAACCTAACGTAAATTTACTGTCCAAATGATTAATTCCACATTCGCTGGCTCGCCAGTGTGCTGGAACAAGTGAATGGGCTATTAAAAATGATTGCCTTGCGACCACACCTACAGCCCTCTACTCATCTACTCATCTTTTCCTTTCGCCTTGATTCATTGTTGCGCCATCATGAAACAGGTTTTTAAGCCACAATTTAAATAAATAAATATATAAATAAATAAAAATTAATAAATGAAATAATCTATGCTGCTGAGTATCTGTTTCTCGTCTTCAGCACACAGAGAATTGATTATATCTTCTGGTCATCATAAAAGACTGCATCTTCTCGGCACGGCAGAGAGCTACTCTATTTACTTAAAGGTGACGACACACACGGCAACTTTTTGGGCCATGTTGTCCGGCAACAGCGTGATCGGTTGCTTAATTTCAAATGAAATTACCGTGAAAAGCTGCCAGCTGCTGATCCAAGTTCCCCTGATAAAACTCACTGTGTTGCCCAACATCAGTGATAAAGTGGCCAAACAACATCTGCTAGTGATGGTGCTCCACAACAACATTGCTAAAAACATTGCCCTTGTGTAACATGGCCTTAAGAGAAGTCAGAGCTAGGTAAGACAGAGTACAACACGGTACAGACTAAGTGTGTTAGCGATTCTGGTGGTTTTTAAAATAGATTTTGATGATAAAGCATGTCTTGGGACTGCCGTATGACATTTCTGACTTTGCAGTTTCATAATCTGGTGGTGGTAAAGGGGAAGGAAGGTGTCTTGTTCACTTTTTTTCCCCCGCTTAGGCAGATAAAAAAACGGAGAAGTCTGACACAGCTTGGCCTAATCTAGCCAGATCAGCCTTCACTGCAACTACCGATCCACTCAGGGTACTAGGAAGACAAGAAGTGGCAGAGGTAGTCAAAACTTCCTACACCTACACACATATTAGGTTAACATGGTATCTAATACAGTTTTTAAATATAAATATATAATATACAAAATATGATAATATAATATATAATAAAATATTTTTCAATGACATTTTTATGCTAAATATATCTGTAATTATATACTTAAATTGATGAAGGCAAGATGTACAAGCCCTATTAATGCTTTTCTTTGAAGGAGACTGGGGTTGCAGAATTAATCAATTTTTAATCAAAACCGCAATTTGAACTAATGCAATTGTCTAATCAGCAAGACCTTAATTAATCATGTGGATCGCAATTCTGTTTCAACGATTAACCTTGTCACATCTACGACTGTTATAGTGATTGTTCTTGGAGCTACTGTAAACTGAAGATTGATTTGACGTATTGCAAAATTAAACGAATTGCAATATTGGCTACAAAAAAAAATCTCAATTATACATTTGAGATGATGCAGCCCTAGAAGTGCTATTATGACCCCTGTCTCAGGGATGTCGTGATTCAGCAACTGGCTCACACACACACACACACACACACACACAAACACACACAAACAAACACACACACACAAACACACACACACACACACACACACACAAACACACACACACACACACACACACACACACACACACACACACACACAAACACACAAACACACAAACACACAAACACACAAACACACAAACACACACACACACAAACACACACACACTGCAGTCTGGAGCTGTCATTTTAGATCAGTGGCTTAAGTGTTTGCTCTGCGCTCATCCAGCCAGTTTTAAAGTGAGTTTGATTGGCAGTGATTAGGAAGTGCCACAAATACAAACAAAATTACGCACAAGTAACTTCTCCGCCATGCTCAACAGCTGGAATTTGTGGGAATGCCAGATTTAGAAAATGCCGGCAACTATTTTTGTGGTCTGTAAACCCAGACACAAACCCAAACTCACACAAACTTCTCTAGAACTTCCTGGAAAGTCATGCAATACCATGTTGCAGCATTTGGTTTATTCTACTAACAGGTATGAATTCACTAAGGTGATACAGGCTAAAATAGAAGGCTCGGGTATTGGTGACAGTGGAGCTTTGGACATTGGTTGGTGTTCTATGTTTAGCTATATAGGTATGCAGGTACTTCATCATGCATCAGTAGTGGGCAGACAGACCTGTATATTGAGCTGTATATTCTGCTACAAGAGGCAAGATGGAGGAAAACAATTGGGCTAAGATGTTTGGAGGTATTTAGTTCTTGCTACACCAACAACTTCTGTGGCTACTTAGTGTTTGCTAAACACTGGTACAGGATTAGTACATGGTATATTAGCTGATGCCCAATGTCCATATATAGCCATCTGTGTCAGGGATGAAGAAGTTGAGTAAGTGTATGTATCTCTGGTAATGGGACCAGTGTAATGTTCTTGCATGGCAGTGGGAACTGCTCTAATGATCTGGCCACACACACACACACACACTCTCACACACTCTCTCACACACTCTCTCACACACTCTCTCACACACTCTCTCACACACTCTCTCACACACTCTCTCACACACTCTCTCACACACTCTCTCACACACACACACACACACTGACCTAAGTTGTACATCTTCGGGGTGCGGCAGAGAGAGGCTCAAACATCTATCCAAGGTCCCTCAGGCCTGGCTAATCCCCAGACACTTACCCTCAGTCCTCTGTGGCCCACTGAAGCTGCATAATTACCCACAATCCATCACAGGACTGCGGAACCTCGCACATTACTAAGCACACATTCTTTGGGACACAGCCCGAAACACTACAGCGCTACACTACAAAGAGTAGCTAAGGAACTAGCCCTGTACAATCTACGGACTGAATCGACAACTCTTCTACTTAATCAAACCATAAACAGACCCTACTCTTTCACAGAAACCTTCACAAAGAAGTCATTAAAGTTAAGAGAAAGATAAGTCGTTACCTAATAAGGCAATGGGGTGAATGAGAAGGCTCTTCTGAACTCACTGTTGTTTCCACGACACTGTGTTATATAACACTCCCGACAGGATGAAATAAATGGTGTTCCACAATGAAAGTTCTTCCTGATAAAGCAGGACACTGATAGTTAACTCTGTAAATGCATTACCACCACCACCACCATGACTTCACACACACACACATACCTCACCCTAACACACACATACACATACACACAGACACACACCTCACCCAAACACACACACACACACACACACCTCACCCCAACACACACACACACATACACACAGACCCCCACCTTTCACTGCTAATACTTCATGTTAAATCTCCCTCCATTATGCACTGTGTGTGTGAGCCACCGGCCGCTAACGCTGGATGGCAGGACGTCCCTGGAGCTGGCCGAGCGCTTGTCCTCTGCGTTAACACACGGAGCGGAGCGTGGGGACAACAGGGCCTGAGCGCTCTCCTGAGGCACACACACTGACTGAGCGAGCGAATGAGCAGAGCAGAGCAGAGCTGCTGAGGCACAAGCTACTCACTGACCTACATAAGCAGATTCACTTAGCGCATCCAGGAGTAAACACAAAGTTTGCAAACGCTGAGGAAATGGAAAAGTCTGTGTGTGTGTGTGTGTGTGTGTGTCTGTGAGAGAGAGAGAGAGTGTATGTGTGAGAGAGAGAGAGAGAGAGAGAGAGTGTGTGTGTGTGTGAGAGAGAGAGAGAGAGAGAGAGAGTGTGTGTGTGTGTGAGAGAGTGTGTGTGTGTGTGTGTGAGAGAGAGTGTGTGTGTGTGTGTGTGTGAGAGAGAGAGAGAGTGTGTGTGTGTGTGTGAGAGAGAGTGTGTGTGTGTGTGAGAGTGTGTGGTGAGAGTGTGTGTGTGAGAGAGAGAGAGAGAGAGAGAGAGAAAGAGAGAGAAGTGACGGTGTGTGTCTGTGTGTGGGAAAGAGGGCAGTGTGAAATGTGTGAATTGAACAGCTACACAGATGCTGCTGCTCTTGACACTGCTGTTCAAAAGCTGCTTTTGCTGGTTATGCTATGGGCAGCAAGGGTTACAGAGTGGCTAGGCAACACTACACTACACCAACAGCATCTTATACTTACATTACAACTGCTAGAACCAACAAGACCCAACAAGCAGTGGCCAGCATGCTGAGGGGCGAACTGGCAACTATGCAACATGGGGGTGGGGGTGAGAGGTGTGGTCTCATGGTTCCTGCACTGGACAAGAGTAGCCTACTGCAGTTAGGGCTGGACGATGGATCGTTCGCAAATCGTGATCGTGAAAAAAAATTCAGGTCAATCGCTGTGATAATCCTTGGGCATATTTAATCGATCACATGGCAGAGTTTACCGTTCCCTGCGCCACTGCCAATTGTGAGTCGCTGGGTAAGGATAAAGCTAGAAAAGGCCAGAATGAGTGGAAGTGGAGTCAGGGGTGGAAAAAGGGGTTGAGACTATACACATCCCAAGATCGCAAGCTGTGGCCATGGTGCTACACTTTTGCTTTGAGTAGCTTAGTTTCCCTTTTAATAGATTACCAATACAGCCCACAGACAGGAGCACCAAAAGACCTGGCCCATAAGCTAAGGGGGACAAAAAAAAAAAAGAAAAGCGTTTTATGACTACTGCAAGACTCAACACATTTTTATAGTCACTAATTCAAAGAGTGGAGAAGATAATAAAGGCACAGCAAATTACCTGCTGGCTGGATCTAAGATACGTCCTATACGCGACTCTTATTAGCCATCATGGAAGGTACTTTACATAATAATTACTGTTTAATAATAAGCAGCCATGAGAACAGCGCCCGGGGAGCAAGTGTTTGGACGGTATTATGCAGGTCCGTTACCTAAAACCACCAGGCCACCAGTGCCACTGCCCCAAATAGTTAATAGGACAGGACTAATAGGACAGAACAGGACAGGAGAGGACAGGACAGGAACGGAGCACGGACAAACCACGCGTGAGATCTGGTCAGGGCGGACTTGATTTTCTGGGTCCAGTCTAAGCTCCATCCAATGTTCTGGAGCAGCAGCAGCAGCAGCAGCAGCAGCAGCAGCAGCGGGCAACGGGAGGTCTGAGCAGATTAGATTTATGGCACTCTGGTGGCGGGGTAAGTTTTAACTCGATTTACTGGCGTGAAGGGGATTCATAGAGGGTTAGTTATTAGCCCCCCCCATGCCAGCCGATCTAGCCAGCTGGAAGCTGCCTGTCAAGAGGGAGACAACAACCGCAAAAAGCATGAGATGGCAGTTGAGGCAGGGGGTAGCCTAGCGCTCCAACAATCAGACGGCATGAAACAGCCGTTAACACGCGATGATGAGGCCGTGAGTGCGTGAGATTTGATGCTTGGCACAAGCAGCGGCATGTCCAGGCAGAGGCTAGCTGATGCGGAACGGAGAGATGGCATCTGAGAGGGGCGTCACACATCACATGTCACTGTGCTGATGGAGCACATGTGCCGCATCACTGACCATGTCAGGAGGGACCAACAACACACCACCACCTTAACATGAAAACATGACAGGCTGTCAGGCGGTGAAAACTGTGAAGGTGGAACATACTGTCAATTAAGGTGCTACCTGCAAGTGCTACTTCATGACCCCTTTTCAGTTAGGTGATGTGTATTAGTTTTGAAAGCCATGTATTTTTAAATTTACTACCACATGATTCAGCTATCAACTAAATTATGTTTTAAGTTAAAATAGGTTAGTCCTTAGTACACAGTTCATTAAAACAGTCATACTCTGTTCACAATCCCAATCCCCCTAAATGGTAACGCAAAGACCTCAATTCCCATATTACATCATAATGACCACAAATCCTCAAGTGACCAGACGATCACGTGATCCCAAAGCGATGTAAGGCTACGGAAAGTACACAATTCCAGACGTTAAGCGCAAGAGCCCTTTTGGGCAGTGAACATGTCCCAACGTCAGTTAATTTCAAAGCCACTGAAAGGAACAGGAGGAAAGAAGCTATTCTGAGAGAGAGAGGGAGCGAGAGAGTGGGGGGCTGTTTCTATACAATGCAGACCGATTTTCTCTTCGAGTCATGAGTGGAGTGAACCGTTGCAACACATGCTTCCTGTCAGAGGTGAACACGTCAGGAGAGAGACTGTGTGTGTGTGTGTGTGTGTGTGTGTGTGTGTGTGTGTGTGTGTGTGTGTGTGTGTGTGTGTGTATGAGTGTGTTGAGTGTGTGTGTGTGTGTGTGTGAGAGAGTGTGTGTGTGAGAGTGTGTGTGTGTGTGTGTAAAAGAGAGAGAGAGAGAGACAAAGAGGAAGAAAGACAGATGAGTGAGATTGGCCTAGGTAGACAGGAGAAGAGAGAGAGTGTGTTAGTGTGTGTTAGTGTGTGTGTGTGTGTGTTAGCGTGGGTGTGAAGCAGCTGTTTCTCAGACAGAGGCACACACCCCTCAACTGAACCACACTGATCTCAAAGTGCCCTGTGGGCTTCTTGCTCAGGAAAGGCAGGCTGTTGGACTGCATGCGTGTGTGTGTGTGTGTGTGTGTGTGTGTGTGTGTGTGTGTGACTACTTGTAAGAGGCCGTGAGAGGACAGACTGAGCGAGGGAGGGAGAGAGAGGAGAGACGGAGAGAAAGAAAGACAGACACAGAGAGAGAAACACAGAAAACACAAAAGAGAGAGAGAGATAGGAAAAGAAGGGGGCTATCTGCCAAGAGAAATCTGTTAAATGCCTGGTTGCGCTTTGTCACCATTTTAATCCATCAGACCCCAGTCAGGCCTCATATCTCACTGGGGGTGTGTGATATGCTATCTCCGATAACATCTTAATTGGTAGTTTAATGATGTGCGAGCTGACGTTATCGAGTCACATTTTTTAATAGATGACAGGAACGCTGCCAGTGGCAGAGCCATTCGGTGCCGAGGTCAGGTAAAACTGGGCACTACTGCTGCTGCTGCTGGCAGCATCACAGGACCATGGAACCACTGACCATCAGAAAAAGAAAACAAAAATATGGCAACCAGGTACATAGGATAATGGGCTGGTTAGACTTTGTCTGTCTTGCCACTGGCTGCCTCAACAAGACATTTCACAAGATTTCCGCCATTAGATCAGGGAGCAGCTGGCATAAGTTCCTCGTCCTCCCTGCGAGGTTCTTGGCCCACTATCTGACGTTCTTGCCAGCTGCTTTTCTGTCGTTAAAACTCCAACCATGTGGCCATTATCAAATCTTGTGCGTTCTTATTTGATCTGAAGTCGTGTTAAGCCAGCCAGCTGTAAGCTAGCTGAAGTCAAAAGAGCACACAGGACTTGGCTACTGGTGCGTCTTAAAGTAGGGAAGCATCACGTAAGGAGGGGTCTAGTGGTTTTATGAAGTGGGGGGAACACACTAGGGAGGGAGTGCTCCTTAAAAGCGAAGTTCAGTGAGAATCAATCGATAGCCCTGTTGTTTGAGCTTACAGACTGCTGTAGGTAGGAAAAAAAAAAACGAAAGAAAATGTGATCCAACACGGACCGAATAATGACCTGGCATTGAACACTAACTGAATTGGGGCATACAAAACTAACTTCCCTATGCCCCATTTAGTTGATGTTAGCTGACAATTAGCTATTCAGTCTACGTTGTATCAAATTTTCTCATTCTTTTTTCCTATAGAGAGTGCTCATGACCTCAAACAATAGGGCTATAGACTGATGATTCACATCAGACTTCTCCCATTCATCTGCTGTCAATAGAGACCACTGACACTTGTTAATGGAATTAGATTAGAATATCTACTACTCAGAACAAGATTACGCTCTCCATTCAAGTGTCCATTTCAATTAAAACATCAGCTAGACCAGAGAGGATAACTCCCTATGTTAGCACTGAACCTTGTCTGATTTTAATACTTAGAAATATTCTAACATGAATAAAAAAACGCTAAGCTGCTATTCAACATAAATAAATAAATCAATCCATTTCCACACAGTACCAACCCTTGAAGCATTTTTAGTTATTTCTTTGCAATGTTTACTTGTTTACTTACTAGTTTTCAGCAAATAGGCTATGGCTTGTTTTCCTAAAACACGTCAGAAGCAAAAGTACCTGAACATCTTTGACAAAAATCCCCCCATCTCTACTGTAAAAGTACACACTGCACCTATGTCACAAGAAAGAGGAAAAAAATAACTCAATAACTCAAAAGGAGTGATCTCAAAACGCAGAAGTAGACAAAATGTGCACAGATGTGCCCACGCCCACACACGCACACACACACACACTACAAGACAGATAAAGAGCAGAAAAAAAAGATAATTAGGAAAGGAGAGCCAAGTCAGGCGTGGCAGGAATGAGGATGGAGTCCTGCCTCTCATCGCATCGCATCGCCTCGCATCACATCTGT
>CM059282.1:18862244-18902244 GCA_030347295.1 Setipinna tenuifilis
CTTGGTGAAACCCCGACCTAAAATAGCCCACGCCGGCCTGGACCCCGGAACTTCCCGCCGCAAGGGGACTGTTTACTAAACGAGAGCGAACGCTGTGTGTGTGTGTGTGTGTATCGCATGGTATGGCACAACCCAGCTTTCAGCACCAATGAAAAAGCCCTCTGAAGTCATAATCTCACACCCCCCTCCCCCACCACACACACACATTTTCCCAAGAGCTGCTCACTTCCGAGAAAAAGCGTGTTATGTGAGAGTGTGTGAATTAGTGTGTGTGTATGTGTGAATTAGTGTGTGTGTGTGTGTATGTTGAGGGTGACACCAGCCTTCATCTTAAATTAGACCGCGTTTCCGCCCTCTGTGTAGTGGTGCTCCAGTTAGGCTACGTAAGGATTCTTGGGGGCACACACAGTGTGTGTGTGTGTATGCGTATGTGTATGTGTATGCGTGTACATGTGTGCCTACGCACGCGTGTATGCATGTATGTGTGTGCCTGTGCGTATGTGTGTGTGTGTACGTACGCACGCACGCACACGCACACAGAAAGAGTGTGTGTGATGTGAAGGGCGGAGGCCAGGCCTTAATTAGGCAGATGGGCTGTAATCAGGCAGCCTGTGAGCAGCAGAGCCCCAGGGAGACTCCCTCAGGCCCCTTAGAGCACACAGCAGCGCGCGCACATACACACACACACACACACACACACGCGCACATACACACACACACACACACACACACACACCTGGGAGTCCGCAGAGAACCACACAACACAGGGAAGGCATGGAGCATCAGCATGATAGAAAAGAGTGTGATATATAAATACTGAGTAGAGTGCGGCAGAGAGAAAGAGAGAGAGATGTGATGGAGAGACAGTGAGACAGTGTGTGATAAAAAGGACAGAATAAAGCAAACACGGGCAAGAGAAAGAAACTGATAAGACACAGAAGGGAGAAGAAAAAAGACGCAAAAGAGACGCAAAAAGAGAACGGGGGGAAAAAAAGAATAATGACCAAGACAGAGTGGCAGGAAAAACAGCAGGAGAAGGGGGGTGAGAGAGAAAGGGAGAGATAGAAGGAGAGAAAAAGAGAGAGAGAAAGACAGAGAAAGGGAGAGAGAGAGAGAAAGGGGGAGAAAGAGAGAAAAAGGAAGAGAGAGAAAAAGGAAGAGAGAGAGAAAGGAAGAGAGAGAGAGAGAGAGAGAGAGAGAAAGGGGATGAGAGAGAGAGAGAGAGAGAGAGAGAGAGCCTGGGCTGAGAGAAAGATGGAGGCTTCTCAGTATTCCGCTGGGCGTCTGGGTCTTAGTGATTGATTCCATTTCAAATTCCCTCAAGTAGATGCTCAATTAGGCTGAGTATTGGACAGAGCTACACTCTTTCTCTCGCATGACGCTCCCCTTCTCTCTTTCTCTTTCTCTCTCTCTCTGTCCATCTGTCTGTCTCTATCCCCCATTCTGTGACTCACCCAGGCATGCAAGCATGCACACACGCACACATACACACACGCACGCACACACACACACACTCACATGGGAAATTTTCACCACTGGGGCAAAGAGAGTTGGACCCTGAAATGGTTGAGGACACACTGTTTGAATTTATGTACAAGGGAAAGGCAGCATGTTCTGTGTGCGTGTGTGTGATTTTGTTTAGTTGTGTGTGTGAGTGTGTGTAGGCGCACTTCAGATTGCGTGTGAGTCTGTGTGTGTGTGTGAGAGAGAAAGTGCCTCTGATTGTGTGTGTGTGTGTGTGTGTGAGAGAGAGAGACGAAGACTGATGAAAAGTTGAACAAATAGCTTATGCATTTCAGTCTCCAGTCATTCCCTGTCCAGGGTTTCAAGGCTGACTGTGCAAACATGGGCAACCACCAACTCCTATGCAACACACACGTCACCTCTATGTGTGTGTGTGTGTGTGTGTGTGTGTGTGTGTGTGTGTGTGTGTGTGTCACTCTCCAAATGAGTTTATTGGCTAAACATGGCCGCTCAATTCAGTCCCGTCACCCAACAACCTGGGCCTTACCTGAAATAAGCCAGAGGCCCACCCTTTTCTTTCCTCTTCCTCTCTCTCCCTTCCTTCCTTTTTTTTCTTTCCTCCTTCTTTCTTTCTTTCCCTTCCTCCTCTCACCTCCACTCCACTCTGCTCAGCGTGAGTCCTACAGGCAGAGAGCCAGCGCAGGCCGAACAGCTGGAGAGCAGAGGAATGTGCCACGATCGTCTGAAGCCGGCAGTTCAAACACGGCTTGTTCTTCCATTTGTGCCTCCCTAACCCACGATAACTCATTCACACGTATACACACACACATATCTCCCTACAGTTTGTTTGCATTCCATCTTTCATGGTGTGTGTGTGTGTGTGCCAACCAGGCCGAGGAAGAACCTGGATGGATGTGAGAGAGGCTCAGGAAGAGGTAAGGAAAGCCATAGCAACACCCCATCACTCCTCAGTCAACACCACCTCCGATCCCAGCACCCTACAACTTTGTCACTGTACCTCCCTTACCCGACCCACCCCACCCCACCCTGAACTCCACAACCTCGTTTCTATATCCACCCCCCCCTCCCATTCCTGACAGCCCAACCCGGCAACCTTGTTCCTGAAACCCCCTTCCCCATGTGTGCACCCAACAACCCTGAAAATC
Source organism: Setipinna tenuifilis (assembly GCA_030347295.1). NCBI lineage: Eukaryota > Metazoa > Chordata > Actinopteri > Clupeiformes > Engraulidae > Setipinna > Setipinna tenuifilis. The sequence goes on from CM059282.1 coordinate 18,864,875, forward strand.
TTGTTCCTTTACCACCGACCCCCCACCCCCACCCCCCACCCAGCAACCCTACAAACTTGTTCCTTTAACTCCCCCCACCCCCCCCCATTCCTGCCCCCACCCACGCCACCCCCCTACCACCATGCTGGAGTTGGTCATGGATTCCTCTCTGGCTGGCTGCAGCCAACAGCTGCCACCGCGTCGCCTGCCTGCCTGCCCACCCACCCCAATGCAGTGCGGAGAGATGGATGCCGGGACAGGAGCCAGTGCGATTAGCCCCCCGTCCCGCCCCCACTTTCACACACACACACACTCTCTCACTCTCACACACACAAGCAATCAGAGGCACTCTCACACACACACACACACACACACATAGGTTCACACGCAATCAGAAGTGTGCCTACACACACACACACACACACACACAACTAAACAAAATCACTCTCTCTTCCTGTCTGACTGGCGCGCCCACACAAACCCAACAGAACACACACACTCAGACTGACACAATCGGATGCTTAATTACACACGCACACTCTTTCTCTTTCTCCCTCTCTGTCCCCCTCTCCCTCTCCCTCTCTTTTTCAGACACACATATTTATATGCTGAATAAAAAATCTGAACCATTGCCAAGTCACCTCATCCAAATGTTTCCCCATCGTTCTCTCGTTCTCTCCCTCTCTCTTTCGTTCTCTCTCTCTCTCTCAACACCTTGAAGTGAATTACCTTGTGTGGACAAGTGACCCACCAGCTCCGACCCTGTCTGAGTAAACACACACACACACACACACACACACACACACACACACACACACACACAAACTCAAAGCTTGTTTAGAAAGAGTGTCACGCTTTCACTCCCTCGCCTTTTATGCCCTTGCTCCACTTTGAACATTTGTTTGTCATTCAATTCTCTTTCAGAGAGCAAACGGCAAAGTAAAAACGAGGGAGCTGAGAGGTAGGGAGGGAGGGAGGGAGGGAGGGAAGAGAGAGGTGGACAGAGGGAGAGAGAGGCAGACAGAAACAGAGACGGAGAGTCAGAGAAAGGGAAAGAGAGTCAGAGAGAATACCAACAGCGTGTCTCACTGAAAAAGAGAATAAAATCGGCAAACAAGAACAGAGGTAGCAAATGTGTAAGCTGAGTGTGAACGTGGTGATGGTGTTGTGTCTGTTTGGGTGTTTGTTTGTTTGTGTGTGTGTGTGTGTGTGTGTGTGTGTGTGTGTGTGTGTGTGTGCGTGCGTACGTGTGCGTATGTGTGTGTGCGTGGGTGTGTGTGAGGGTGTGTGTTGGTGTGTGTTGGTTAGGGCTCCCAGAAAACACATGAGACTGACAGGACCTGATTGGACCTGGCCTGACCCATCTGTTCCTGGGCTTGGTGCTGTCAGCAGAGGATGTGTGTGTGAGTGTGTGTGTCTGTGTGTGTGTCTGTGTGTGTGTCTGTCTTTCAGTTTCGGGTGAGAAAGAGACGGCACAGCATGCACCTGACAACAACCCACCAGCACCGGCCTCTCCTTACCGTGCACATTCACAACAGCAGCCCACCCACTGGGTGTGCGCTTCTCACACACACTAGCTTAGACATTGTTGTGACATCTCCCACTCTCTCACACACTCACACACACACACGTATGGGTTCACCTGTTCATCTCATCATTGCCACTTTCAGACGCTGACTACATTTCTTCTTGGCACCTTGGACTTTCCATGACTCTCGTTAACGCCAGGGAGGTCTTATGATCTGACTCAAAGTTCTTTTCTGCTGGGGCAAATGCAGCATCTGTGCAGACAGATCGTGTACACACATCAGGAAGACTGACAGAGTCGGGTAGCAGGTTAAAATAAGAGAGACGGCAATTACAGAGAGAGAGAGAGAGAGAGAGAGAGAGAGAGGGCAAACCAGATGTCCTTGGTAGAGGGGTAGGGAAAAAAGCACTAGGATAGCCTCTGACAATCTCCCACTGTTTCTCAACATCCCGCCAGCTCTGGAAACAATGTGAGCAATCGAGTTACATGTGGTATCGGTTCTGCCTTCATGCACCAACCTTTTCAAACCGCGTCTATCCACATACACACACACACTAATACAAGTCAGCACAGCACAGTAATTTGCATATTTATGTAAACTCGCTGTGCTATTTTCTTTGCCACTTTATTTCTGTAACGATGTCTGACAGCAGTTATCTCGAGACCAAACTGAGTGAATATGCTGCGCCGTTAATGTTCTCCCTGAGTGCACGGTCACGGGAGGCTTCGCCCGCACAGCAATTAAGGTACATCTGACACACAAGGTAAAAGATGATGTTGCTCAGATACGCTCTCTCGCTGTTCTATATACTCTGTTTACACAGACGGTTTATGAAACATACCGTAAAATTTTCGATTACAGAACAACTGCATTGCAATCAAGGCATAATCAAATCAGGCACGAATAAAATACCCGCGTTCTCAACTGCACAGGTAGCCTACCATATAACTTTAATCTAGCATTTAAATACAAATGAATAGCTACAACTATAAAGAAAATAATTAAAGGCGACGCGTACAGTGTGTCCCTACTCACACATTACTTTATTTCTCAAAGATAACACGGGTTAAAGACATGTAAATTTACTACAAAGTACTGCATTTTCAGAAAGTAAACTCCAACGACAGCTATCTGGCATGCCACTGTGCTGACAAGCAGTGTTGCCAGCGACTGTTTAGATAGACTGATTACTGATCAACCAACCATGTCCAATCACACTTGAAACGTGGGCAAATCTGTCTCCCCATCTCACTGTCGGGGACAACTTGTGTTTTTGGCGGAGGTGGCTTGGCAGAACGGAGCCCAGTCCGCTAATATACAACAGCTAACGTTTATGTTAACGTTAAGTGGAGTTAAGTTGCGGCCAACACTGGTGTACTGCAAAACACTGACAACATAAAAGCATGAAGCGGCTACATCTGGTGACTCTATCGCCGTTTGCCTTCCTCCTTGTCGGCATTCTGCAAGGCTTGAATAATACCAACCAATGTCGCTTTATGGCGCTGTGGCCGTCCTAGAAACGTGTCAATAACTACCTTTTAGTTTGCCGTTTAAATAGCTTCCCCGCAGCAACCAACGCGTTGCAATCAATGTGTCAGCATCGACAGCACAGGCAAGAATGTATTCAAATATTTCTGCAGTTACAAATACGAAATACGGGAATTCCTTAAATTCATGGCTCGTGTATGGACTACAGAAAAGGCGAAGGCCATATGTCTAATGTTAATCTGGCCAATTAGCCAGCTAGCTTGCCATAACAAGCGCTTGATTTCTGGTTTTGCCAGCTAGCAAGCTAACTGATGTTAGCGCAAGACTTACCCGGTTTGGAGATCTGTAGACAAATTTCAGGCCAAGTGTTGGGAGTGTTTGGCTTGCGGGATTGGGCTGCTATATTGCAGATTCTTGAAATTGTATGTTCAGCACTTGAGCCACGTTATCTTGGAAAACAGTTTGTCGAGGGCTCTAACGCGTCAGGTCCGCACAGTGCAAGCAATCGCGGCTGCATTGTTGGACCAAGACACCAAGCAAACATTAGTGCTGATGCATGCTGGGAATAGGGGAAGACTTGTGAGCAAAGTCCGCCACCTGCTGCTGTTTGAGAACTATAACAGCTGATATTACAGAGAAAATACAGTCTATGGAAAAAAACACATGACTGAAGGATTGTCGAAAAATACAACGCATGCTACTTCAAAATACCTAAACCACTGTAAGTGTGTGCCCTCGTAAGTTTGTTAGTTTAGGCATGTCTTTAAAGTGTAAACTCATTCATGTCTGCATGCACAGAATATTGTCGTACACAATGTATTTTTTCTTCGTCTCCCTTTCAATAGGTGGCAGTAAAAGCCTTTGGTCTCAGAGACAGAAGAACGGGAAAAGAGAAGAAAGTGGCTGTACTTGTCTCATGTTGGTGACGCGTGAACGGATTGTGAGAACATGGAGAGGAAACATGTGTCCGCTTTTGCACTGTATCAGTCGGCAGTTTCCCATTCGATATCCCCAAATGAGGTAATTTGTTAATCCCAAGAAATGTAGCTAGTCCTGTCAAGCAGACTTGCCATTGAGCGTAGGCTATCTGTACTCGTGTTGCATAGCCTCACCCAGGAATGAAACTGCTATCCACGCACTCCTATCTAAACAATATAGTGCTGCAGTTTGTAAGGAATATGTACAAAGGCTATTGGTTGTTTTTGCTTTTGTCTGATGCATACCTATGCTATTGACGGATAGGTTTCGCCAGTCAAGAAAAAGAAGAAGAGGAAACTGCAGAATGGCCAGCCAATAGTGAAATCCAAGACGATTAAAAAGAAGAATGCTGCAGTACGAAACGGTTTGCAAGCAAAGAAGAAAGAAAAACAAGAAAGGGCCTTGAATGTATGTATTTTTAAGAATTGCAAGTCCAATAGTGGTTTATTGTAACCACTGCTTATTTAAAAAAAAAAACTATATATACGTACCAATGACTACAATAATATGATTATTAATGGCTGCGGCTTTTATCTAGGAAGAGGAGCCGCACCACAGAGAAATGGCAGATAATGATACGCCATCCCTGCCTACTCTTCTGGACAGCCTCGCCAAAGTCAATAACAGCAGAGAGAGAGCAAACAGTCTGTTCCAGTGGTGTATCCATCCAGTCCCTCTTAAGACCTTTTTTAGGTAAGTAGTACAAAGTAAAAACGTTGACTAATAGATGTTGTGATCTCACACAGGCCTGTTAACTGACCATTTCTCAACCTGAGGTCATTAGCCTGGTAGCCTGGGTGGTGGGAGTTACATAATGTTTGTATACGTTTACAGAGACACATGGGAGAAGAAACCTCTGCTCATCAAACGACATAAACTAGAATACTACGAAGGTCTTTTCTCCACAGCAGAATTTGACAGAATTCTAAGAGAGGTAACTTTAAAGCAACTCTATGTGTTTGCATAACTGAATATCAATGTTAAGTGTCAATGTTAAGTCACCAATGTTCTCATGACAATTAGGAATTGTGAGACAACATGCTTTTGCAATATTTTATCTATTTACTGTGAAAATCTGAAGTTGTGCTTGTGTACTGTTTGTCAGGACAATGTCCAGTTTGGCGTCAACCTTGATGTCACCAGTTATATTAATGGCAAACGAGAGACACACAATCCTCCAGGAAGGGCCATGCCCTATACAGTATGGAATTTCTATGAGGTAAAAAAATCTACTAATTAACTTCTTTCTCTATTAATCCACAAATGTTTGTCTCTTATAAATAATCTTGTACTCCAACTGGCTCTGACTACTGCACTCCTCAAAAAAAAACCTTGGCCATCCCTTTAACACAAGGCACTTCCCATCTCAACTGATATCACTGGTTGTAACATGATAGAACAGTCTACTGATTGCTACCTGAGCAGCGGTTCTTTCTCCATTTTCAGGAGGGTCTTAAAGATGCATCTGTTGAAAGAGACCATCCTAACATCCCTGTGTGTGTGTGTCTGTGTGCGTGTGCTGCAATGCTTAGTAACAGCTGTGGCTTTTGCATTCCAGAGTGGCTGCTCCCTGAGGATGCTGAACCCCCAGGCGTTCTCCTCCACGGTCTGGAACGTTCTCTCCATCCTGCAGGAGCTCTTTGGCAGCATGGCTGGTGCCAACGTGTAAGTCTGTCTGGGTAGAGAGCAACACAACACAAGCCAGAATCAAAGAAAAGGAATGCCAGCACCACAACCTCAGGGGCACTTTAAAAACACTACATTAACCTCTGATTTGTAATATAATTAAAGTTAAAGTAAATATCAACAATAAACCATGAAATGTGTGTAAACTATTTTTTATATATCTACTGTAACTGTAATTGAGGAACACAAAATGTTACAAAGTAGCTTTCTTTTTTCAAGCTTTTAGAAGCTGTGTTTTGCCAGTCCATGACATACTCACAGTGTCTAACTTCAGTGTCTTGCTCCCCTTGTGCTCAGGTACTTGACGCCAGCAGGCACACAGGGCTTTGCCCCACACTATGATGACATTGAGGCCTTTGTGGTTCAGCTGGAGGGCAAGAAGCACTGGAGAGTGTATAACCCTCGGTGAGACACACACACACACACACACACACACACACACACACACACACACACACACACACACACACACACACACACACACCGTGGATCCCTCTAAGTAACACTTTGCTGCACTGGAGAGTTTATAACCCTCAGTGAGACACACACTGTGGATCCCTCTAAGTAACACTTTGCTGCTGTCACACAATAACCATAACATCAGCCTCATATTGTGTTCAGGGGGAATAATTTGCATCACAAATGAAGTGTTCTGATGCTGTTGTTGTCATTGGAGGTGTAGGAGCTTTAGGGGAGAGATGGAATACTTTGCTACTAAACCATGAAGAGGGTTTTGGTGTTCAACATTGCTGTGTATTTCATGCTAAACCTTTGTGATCACACATGTCTGTTTTCTTAGGACTGAAGATGAGGTGCTTCCAGTGGTATCAAGTCGTAAGTAGACAGCCTTAATTTAGTACACAAACAAGAAGACATTATTTATTATTATACACAAGAGGGCATAATGATCAATTCTTATTATTTTAAAACACCATGAAGAAATCTACATTCCAAAACCTGTTTTTTTAGGTATTTTAAACAACGGTTATCTATGTATTTTGTCCAAAACACTTGTCTATAGTATAGTTCCCCATATAATCTCTGATGTGAAATCCTGTCCTAGCCAACTTCAATCAGGCTGAGATCGGGAAGCCCATCCTTGATGTGATGCTGGAGGCGGGAGACCTGCTCTACTTCCCCAGGGGTTCATCCACCAGGGCGACTGTCTGCCAGACGCCCACTCCCTCCACATCACCATCTCCTCCTACCAGAAGAACAGCTGGGGTGACCTGCTCACCAAGGTGACTTTTCACCTCTTCATACCTTTACTGCAGTTGTATGATCCACTTGGGTACCTTAGAAATGAAGTTAAGCTGACACTGACATGAGCCATAGCAGGAATCTCTACTGTTCTCTGTAGAAATCATTATGGATAAGACCATTACATTTCACATACACTTTGGAATGTGTTGTGTTGTAAACAAAACGTTTTTACTCCGGTCAATCTACGATCGTTGTGTTGATCAAGTCAAGTAATGATCAGTGTTACGTCTGTAGCTAAATGCTGTTATTTCTAATTGGTAGTGACATGAATAATTGTAATTTGACATCACACGGTGATGTTTTAGGTATTTACTCACAAATATCAACAATTGTTGAACTAGAAAATTATTTTTTAAGTAAAAACATAGGTCAGTATATAGGACAGCATACAGTATGTTTTGTTTTATTTTGTCTGTCATCCTTTTAAAACCCAGCACTAGTGTAGTGGTTTTAGAAATTTGTTGCTGGGCCAGGTCATGAGTTTGCTTTGTCCCATTGGCAGCTTGTTCCAGCAGCTCTGGAGATTGCAATGGAGGAGGATGTGGAGTATCGTAAAGGCCTTCCCATGGACTATCTGTCATACATGGGGGTGCAGAATTCTGATAAGGTTGTCGCAAGTTATGTCCTGTACCATTTTCTTTTGTTTTTTGGTGATTGATCAAAAGTAAGATTATACCTGGTCTAAATGGTGGCTTTAACAGGCTATGTAAGCAGTGCTGTTCTGTATTTGAGCTTTGTAAAGCAGCAAAATGTAAAAAAAGTAAAAAAAGCCTACAACATCGGGAACTTTTTGGCTTTTCCAGGAGGACCCCCGTCGGGCAGAGTTCCTGAGTCATGTAGGTTCTCTGATGAAGAAGCTAGTGGCTTATGCTCCTGTGGATGCTGCCGTTGACCAGAAGGCCAGAGAGTTTTTGCACGACTGCTTGCCTCCTGTACTTACCCCAGGTAACCACTATCAATGTCAGGGTACTTGATGAGCCTGCTGTCCTATTCTGTTTGAGGGAACACTTTTCTAACTGCATGCAGTTAGATGAAATTAACTGGAATTGGTATAGTGTCACTACCTAGACACGACACACTAGGCCAGACTTGTGGGACCAACTATTTTGGACCTAACGGAGCATCCCTCAAGAGAATGCTTGTTCCAACCTTTATTTTTCACACTTTTAAAAATATCAGGTCAGGTCAGTTGTTGGTGAGTTCTGCAACAGCAGGAGTGTTCACCTGCTATTATTTTTACTGTCACAGCTTGACACTTTAATGTTCTGTGTTTGTATTCGGCAGCGGAAGAGGTCAGCAGTGTTTATGGAGCCCCAGCGCGCTGGGAGGATGGCGAGGCGCTGGGATTGGTTATACACATGCGGCCTCAGACCAAGATCCGCCTCATACGTGCAGGAATAGCAAGGTGGTCCAGACATACTTTTTAGTTGTGTCACGAATAACTAGTCGTCGTCTTTGTTTTCTCGTGAAAATAAGTATAGAAAGTTGTGACAATACACATAATCTGGTTTCAGGATACTTCATAATTTTGTCTGTGTTTGGTGCTAAAGGTTATGTAGCGATGGAGAGGAAGTCTCCCTTTATCACACGGTGGAGAACTCTCGCGTTTACCATCAGGAGGGGCTCAAGTCCTTTGAAATAAGACCAGAGGTAAGCAGTTCTGTGTTACTTTTCTTATTATGCTTATTAGGAAAAAAGAGTATTACATTCATTATCTTGACCCACAGTACAGTGTGTATGAGCTCTGATTGAACTATGTTTACAGCACACCGATGCCATGGAGTTCCTGCTGCACTCCTATCCCAAGTTTGTTACAGTGTCTAGTTTGCCGTGCGATACAACAGAGGAAAAGGTAGAGGTCAACAAATTGAAATAGACTTGTGTTAGTCTTAATGCGTAAACCACAAGTATAAAAAAATAAGCCCTTTGTGACATAAATTACATTGTAGTAATACCTAACATGTATAACAGAGTTGTTTGTGTATCTCCATTAACGTGAACATTTTCTAAATTATTTTCCAGCTGTCCCTGGCAGACCTGCTTTTTGAAAAGGGCTTGATCCATACTGCGGAACCTCCTAAGTCAGAGTGACGTTTTTTGGTTGTACTTATCTGGGTTGAAGTGCTCAAAGTTTACGTTTTTTTGGCAGAGGATAAAGTGATATCACAACTCTGTGTTCATCATCTTTACATTTTTTGTTGGACAGCATTTGTGAATACGCTTTTGTATATGAATGCAAACAAAATAAAATAAAGTCAGATAAATGACTTGTTTCAATTGATGCAGGACATGGTTGTTTTTTTTTTATACTAACATTTTATTGGTCGACATATTGATGACATGAACAGCTTTTGAGGGGCCTCAATCTGAGGACGAAATAGAAACCCAAACACACATGGACTCGGGGATGATAAATAGGATCTTGTTCGCCGCATCACTTCCAGGTCACTTCCTCACCAGGCTTCAGTTCCCTACAATATTTGCAAAGGATATTTCCATTTAATGTGATACGACACGGTTATTACTATGCCAAAAAATAAAGCAAGGCGTTGCCAACATATCAAAAAGCAATGTATTCAATACAGCTAGACAGGACCTAGACTGTGGTCTAGAGTTCACACAGTGAGCCTAGGTCTTAAACGTGGAAGTTCACATGAAAGATGCAGCAGATGAGCTGTATTAAAGTGTCAATTTAGTAATCTCTAGGGCAGCTTTGTTTTGTTTCTCAAAGAGGAATAATACATGCACAAACCTTTTGTATAGAGCACTCTTGTTCCTGAACTGTGTGAGTCTGCTGTCGGTCCACCTGTCCATGTATATTCCCAGAACGATGCCGATAGGCACCAGGGTCTGCATCCAGTGCTCTCGTACGAGGGCTGCGAAATTCACCATGACTCCTGGCAGGTTAAAAAAATATATTTGTGTTTTGGTTTTAAGTTCTGCTCCTTTAATTAAGCCTACGCTAATTCCACGGACTGGGTCTGACTTCAAATATCTAATACAACATGGCTAGCAAGTGTAAGATGAGGAACTATACTAGACGGCTTTGAAGACGGCATCGACGGTTACCTCCAAGCAGTTTTGTAAGTTAGGCTTTGATAACATTACAACATGACCACACCGGTTAGTAATTTATTAAATCATGGGAAGTTACCGCAACATCTTCCATTTTCAAAACGCCAGAATGCTAGCATCACAGCGTTGTCAATTCGTCCTTGCCTATACTCTGGCTTAAAATGCTAAATCAGATGTTGATGTAAAGCGTAATGTTAAGAACAAAAGATAACACAAAGATACAAACATATTAAATCGAGGCTTAAAGGATGTTATTACCTGGCCCTCAAGGTTATCCGTAAAACTTGCTGCTAGCAGAGCAATGTTGTTGGTTCAGAGTTCGGACCGTGCTTCTGGCAGGGGTCATTAGACTATACCATACCACAATGTGCACTCAGATTCAAAATATAAAACATCTAGCTTTGTTTGTTGAAAGCTGGATGCATTGCTCTTCATTAATTTGGTAAAATATAGACCGTGGTTTATTTGTGTAATTTGTGGTAAAATACATCAAAAGTATGAAAAATGTCTTTGACGAGCCAAACCCCAACATGGTGCAGTCGAATAACCTTTAACCCTTACAGCGGCAAAAATGGCCGGCAAGAAGTGTGTTTGAACAGTTGTGAAGCCAAAGTACACTGTATTGCCACAATGTGTATAGACCATCAAGTCATTATATCGTGATCTGCAAAATCGAAGGATTCCTTTGTTGTTTTTCTGGTATGCATAATTTTCTCCGATTGCACTGATAGCATTCTAAGAAATCCCTGGAATACAATGGCTAATGTAAGCTAATGTTTGCTAGCCGTAGCGCGAGCACTGGTAACACAAATAGTCAGCAAGGTTGATTTTGCTGTCATTGTTTTAAGTTTGAGGCTACATAAGAGCCTACCCTAGTCTGTAAATGTATTTCCGAGTCCCTGGGAGATTAGACTACAGTTATTTGAAATGCAATTCATCTCCACCAATAAGCAGGTCGGCTAGTTAGTTTACTTAAAACATGACTGGAGACATTTATTTTTGATGGGTAGCTAGTTGTTATTTATGCATAACCCCTCTAGCTATGCTGTCCTGTCATGCATGCACATAATGTTGTAGCTGTAATGACAGATGCGGTTGTTGCCCAATTGAAGATTGACCATCATCCTCACAAAGGAAAACATAGATGTTTACTGTAATGTGTTTTTGTTGTAGTGTGTCAGTAAAGCAGCACGATGACGTCTATCATCAAGCTGACGGCCTTGTCGGGGGTCCAGGAGGAGTCCGCACTATGCTATCTGCTACAGGTGGATGAGTTCCGCTTCCTGCTGGACTGTGGTTGGGACGAGACGTTTTCCATGGACATCATTGATACATTGAAAAGGTAAAACTGTCCATCAGCTATTGCTACAATAATGCCAAACACTAACTCTGATGGACCTTGTGCACCTCTATAATGTAGATGTTTGTCGTAGTGGAAGATTTGAACATTACATTATATTAAATGTAGGTGACTGTCTTGTGTAGAACGACTTACAGTGAATTAAGTACAGGCATGGTCTGTCTGCATGTGGGGTTAGATGCCTTGCCCAAGGCCACTTTAGCTTTATGGATGAGGGTGCAGGAGAGCACTGGTTATTCACTTCCCTCACCCACATTTTTCCAACTAGTACAGGAATAGTGGGACCCTCTGATCCCAAGACCACCCTCTAACCATTGGGCCACAGCATAAATGTATATAATATACATACATGCAGAAATCTATACTGACCAGAGGCGAATCTACATCACATGAACTTCTCAGCCATAACCCATTGTTATTATCCACAGGTACGTCCACCAAGTGGATGCTGTGCTCCTGTCTCATCCAGACCCCATTCATTTGGGGGCTTTGCCCTACGCCGTTGGCAAACTAGGCCTCAACTGCACCATCTACGCCACCATCCCAGTCTACAAGATGGGTCAGATGTTTATGTATGATCTGTACCAGGTGAGGCAGGTGGCAGGATCTTCTGCCTCTGACAACTTAAAGTTGTGACAGCTCTTAGAACAGCTCTGAATCACGAATTAATGAATGAATGAATGACATATTTGTTGTCCCCTGCCTGCAGTCACGTCACAACACCGAGGACTTCTCTCTCTTCACGCTGGATGATGTGGACTCAGCGTTTGACAAAATTCAACAGTTGAAATACTCACAGATTGTCAATCTCAAAGGTACAACACCACTTTGTGCAGGACAAATTCCTTCAGTTGTGTAAGGCTTTTCCCCTGCTACTGTTGTAGTTGTTTGCTTTTCCATTGTGTATGGATAGCAGAGAGCTTGTCATGGTAATGACAGCCAGTCAGGCCCCAGGGTAATTGGTCAGCTCTTATGTATAACAAAATCTTACGTCAATGAAGAGAAATGTGAATGAAAGATTACAGTATAGAGAGTAAGCTAGAGTAAATGCACTTCCATTTAAACAGTGCCAACCACTTCCTCCTGCTTCCCCCCCACAGGAAAAGGCCACGGCTTGTCAATTACTCCACTTCCTGCTGGCCACATGATTGGTGGAACCATCTGGAAAATTGTGAAGGATGGAGAAGAGGAGATTGTTTACGCTGTGGATTTCAACCACAAGAGAGAGATGTGAGTGCACATAACGTCTCTTGACTCTGATGCTGTTGACATGGGATTTAAGTTGTCAGGGGTGTGGTTAGATTCCATAGAAATGGATGTGGACAAAGTTTCTGTCACAGAGGGGATGTTGGGGGGGTAAGGTTTTTAAAATCAGGTGGTTGTTACTATCAGCTGGTTGGAACGAGTTGTGTGGTGTACTTTTTTTTTGGTAAATTATTTATATTGAAGATATATGCCCGATCTTGTCATTGTAATGTGAAAAGAGTCTATTTGCATGGAAAAGAATATTTAAGTCTGACCGACCTGTTTTGAGTCAGTACATCAGGACTTACACCTTATGACCCTCTGGAACAGAATACTGCTTTCTGATTGTCTACTAGATGTGCAGTAAAATCGTATATGAAAGGCAGTGCTGTGATTAGAGGCACTGGTTTTACGGTAATTGACGTAACTATTACGGTAATTGACGTAACTATGTTTGTGTCCGTGCAGTCATCTGAATGGCTGCTCGCTGGAGATGGTAAGCCGTCCGTCTCTACTCATCACTGACTCCTTCAACGCCACGTACGTGCAGCCACGACGCAAACAGAGGGACGAGCAGCTTCTCAGTAAGAACATAATAACAATCGTGCTTCATTTTTGGTAACTGACACTGACCTCAATTTTGTTTCAATCATCAATGAAAACCGAAGGATTGTCCAGTGATCGTTGCAAAATCAATAGCCGTTTACACACAGTCGTTGGTTAATTTTTTTGTCAACGGCTCTCACGCATTGCTGTTTGTGTTCACTGATGAGAGACATACAGCAGACATATACACATGCACACACAAAAGAACAACCAGCCAACATAGTGGTGTAAGGGACACTCCAGCAGATGGCAGCATGCATTTATAGCTGCAACATACTGTACAATAGAAGAAGAGGAAGCTGGTTCAGGATGACTACATCATTCTCTTTTCACTGCTCCACACTACTGCCTGTCAATCTCACTGTCAGCGTAGGTCAGATCAAGGTCCCTTATTTCTTCAATCAGTGTAATTTCCAGACATTTGCGCAGTTAGTTTCCAAAGCTAGTGTGTTTGTCTATTAAAGCCCCTGTACTATGTGGGCAGTAAGTAAACTAAACAAGTTGTGGAATCAAATGCATCATCATGGGGGGGCCTTGTACCATACCTGCATTTTCCATTTTGACATCCAGGTCTGTCTGCATTTAGACATTGAATATGAATGACATAGAATGTATGTATGAAAGTAAACCTACAGTGAGTCATTCTTATTGGATGATACTATTGCTGACCACAGGGCCCTACTATACTTGTGTGGACTGATAAAAAATATGTAGTGCATAACTGCAAGCAACATGATCGAATGCAGTCGCTTGCAGTTAGTACAGAGTGCTACTCTCACACAAGCATGCCTAACTGTTTTGTCCTTCATCGACAGCCATCGTCATGGGAACGCTCCGTGCCGACGGGAACTGCCTGATTGCAGTGGACACGGCCGGGCGGGTGCTGGAGCTGGCTCAGCTGCTGGACCAAATCTGGAGGACCAAGGACTCAGGCCTGGGGGTCTACTCCCTTGCCCTGCTCAACAACGTCAGCTACAATGTGGTGGAGTTCTCCAAGTCCCAGGTGAGGTCAACAGATCCCCTCAGTTTTCAAGACTAGTGAGGCAGCATTAGTGGGGCAGCTATGGCCTAATGGTTAGGGAGGTGGTTTAGGGATCGGAGGGTGGCAGGTATGGGAAGTAGGAAAAAATGGGGGCTGGGGGAGTCTCCTGCACACTTATCCATGGCTGAAATGCCCTACAGCAAGGCATCTATACCCATCTGTGTCTGTACCTAATTTAGGCTTTCAAACTCTATTTGCTAGTTTGTCTCTAGGTTCAGCTGTAAAGGTGCCATACTAATATAAATAAATAACATGACATTTAAATAAAATTATTAACCTTCTTGTATGTACCAGTGCTGTCACTTGCCCCTTTCACAATAACTTACTAGTTTGTGTAAATCATCCAAATATTAGCATTAGTGGTGTAAATATTTATCGCATTAACTTATTTTTGGCAACGCACTTGCTTAAAAGGAAACATGCACTGTAAGGAAGAGAGTCAGTCAGTGAGAGGCTTGTCTTTAAATTTTAACCGCCACAAGAAAAAAACCCTCAAACGGTGCATCTCTGCCCCCTCCCAACCACCAGGTGGAGTGGATGAGTGACAAGCTGATGCGCTGCTTCGAGGACAAGCGCAACAACCCCTTCCAGTTCCGCCACCTGTCGCTGTGTCACAGCCTGTCGGACCTGGCGCGTGTGCCCAGCCCCAAGGTGGTGCTGTGCAGCCAGCCGGACCTGGAGTCGGGCTTCTCGCGCGAGCTCTTCATCCAGTGGTGCACAGAGGCCAAGAACTCCATCATCCTCACCTACCGCACCTCGCCCGGCACGCTGGCCCGCTACCTCATCGACAACCCCGGCGAGAAGATGATGGACCTGGAGGTGCGTGTGTGTTGTGTGTGTGTGTGTGTGTGTGTGTGTGTGTGTGTGTGTGTGTGTGTGTACCTATGTGTGGATGCGAGTGTTTGCGGCTTTGTGGGGTGTTTGTGTATTTGTAATGAAGGTGGGTGTGTGGAGTAAGCAAAGGAACACAAAGGTGATTGTGTTTGCGAATGCACCTGTGTGTGTTTTTGTGTGAGTCGGGTAAGCATAGAAATCAATATTCATAATGAGAGAAAGAAACATGGCTATTTGGCTTGTACATGATGATTCATTGAAGATTCAAAATGCACCATCGACTTGATATGAAGGAAGATAAAGTTTGTAATGGAAGAGGCAGAGGGCACAGAGGAAGGATTATAACTTTTAAGGAAGAGGCAGAGGGCAAAAAGGCAAGTTAAAAGACTGTTGTTGTCACTGTACCGCGAGTAATTGATGGAGTTAAGGTAACCTCATGATGCACGGCTTTAAAGTGTGGGGAAGGGGAGTGCTGAGCAGGAGAGAGAAGCAGAGAGGATAAGGATGGGGGGGGGGTAGGGGATGGGAGCAGAAAAATATCTGTAGATGGGATTAACTTGCCCTGGCAAAATGCTGAAAAGAGAGAGAGAAGAAAAATGGAGAGAGAGAGCATGCGATAGACTTAGACGCCCAGATCCCCAAGTTGAGCCGTGGTCTAGTAAACTTGAGTCGTCAGCTGTAGGTGGCTTTCAGCGGCAGCAGCAGCAGCAGCGGCACAGGGTCTCAGGCAGGTCTGGCCGTCCCAGAGGGGATTGGCTGGCATTTACACAGATGCAGAGTGGGCTCCCACAACCCAAGGCGGCGAGAGGGAGAGAGTCTGTGGCAGGCAGATAACAGGATGTGATTTCAGGGCCCCGAGCAGCCATTGCTGCCAGGCAGGCAGGCACATACAGGGGTACAGCCAAGTGAGTGTGCAACCAGGAATGGCGTTGCTGGGCTGGTTAGGAACCTTCTAGAATCTATCTAGAAGATCACTTTGTGGGCTATGTCAAACAAGGGTCCTCCTCTGTGGTGGTCAATGTTTACATTTCTTTTCTCCCTTTATTTTTGTTTTGTTAAACATGTAGTCTAAGTGTTGGTGTATTTTTTTCTATTCCTTAGGGGTACGGTAGTTTGCAAGTTCTGCATATAGGCATATGCTGACAAAGTCCCAGTGAAAGTTGAAGTTGCTGGCTGTATGTGAGGTCCGGGTGTGTCTATGCATATGTGACTATAGCTCTGCTCGTGTGTGTGTGTGTGTGCGTGTGTGTGTGCAGGTGAGGAAGCGTACAAAGCTAGAGGGGAAGGAGCTGGAGGAATATTTGGAGAAGGAAAAGATGAAGAAAGAAGCTGCCAAGAAGCTGGAGCAGGCAAAAGAGTAAGTCTGCTTTTGTGAAACGGCGTAGCGACAAGCACTTCAAACATGAAAATGTGCAGATGGGATTGTTGGCTGGATCTATAGGATGGCAGTGGTACATTACTTTGCATGTAGATGATGATTTCATCTGAATGGACTTACTACTCAGGAGTAAGACTCTACTGTAATGCCATAGGGGACCTTTTAAAGCTCTTTAAAATAACATTAATGCAAAGCAAAGATGCTGACTTCTACTAAGTGTGTGTGTGTGTGTGTGTGTGTGTGTGTGTGTGTGTGTGTGTGTGTGTGTGTCTGTCTGTCTGTCTGTCTGCCTGTGCCTGTGTTCGGTGTCTGTGTTCGGTGTGTGTGTGTGTCTGTGTTCGGTGTTTGTGTGTGTGTCCGTCTGTCTGTGTGTCCATGCATGCGCCCCCCCTCCCCCTCCTCAGGGTGGACGTGGACTCGAGCGACGAGAGCGACATGGAGGACGAGCTGGAGCAGCCTGCGGTGGTGAAGAGCAAGCACCACGACCTGATGATGAAGGGGGAGGGCGGCCGCAAGGGCGGCTTCTTCAAGCAGGCCAAGAAGTCCTACCCCATGTTCCCCGTGCACGAGGAGCGCATCAAGTGGGACGAGTACGGAGAGATCATCAGGTGGGTTTGGTGACCGTGTGTGTGTGTGTGTGTGTGTGTGTGTGTGTGTGTGTGTGTGTGTGTGTGTGTGTGTGTGTGTGTGTGTGTGTGTGACGAGTACGGGGGATCATCAGGTGGGTTGGTGACCCTGTGTGTGTGTGTGTGTGTATTGTTATAGTATAAAGGGTTTTCTTTCTGTCTGTGTGTCTGTCTGTGTCTGTCTGTCTGTGTGTCTGTCTGTCTGTGTGTCTGTACGTGTGTGGTTGATCAACATATGCAAATGGGGGGGGCAATTAGGGCACTGCTGGCAGCCAAAAGTGTTTTGATGCTACATTCATACGACATACTAGATCCAAAAGGAGGCAGTATAGCCAATGGAATAAGCACCCAGATGTGTGTGATGTCATATTGGCACCATGTGTGCTAGACTTTGCCTGCTATCAGTACTCCTGCTGTCTCAACATGACACTCAGCCTAATTGGAGTTAGTGTGCGCGTGTGTGCGCGTGTGTGCGCGTGTGTGTGTGTGTGCAGGCATGTGTGTTAAATCAATCCGCACTAAGAGCCATGAGCCCCGGTGTTATTGTCAGTTAATCTGAATATGCACGGATCAGCGTGAAGGTGGTAGTTCACCGCCATCGTTTAATGTTGTCTGACATTTAGCTTTTTGCTCTGCAGTGTTGGTAAACCAGCAGATTATCTTCTGCGTCATCTTTTTTTATTTTTTATTTTTTTGCCTTGCTCAAGCTGTATAGTCCCACTATCAGTTAATTGAGGCAAAGAGAGCACTGCAGTCCATAGACTACTGAGCTGTCCCATCCAGTACATTGGGATTTTGGGGTTGGCTGGCTGGCAGTGGTGGAAGTGGTAATGTTGTTTTATTTTTTTTTGGAGGGGGGGCAAGGTGCACACCTGCAGCCTGGATACCCAAGCAGTCATCCATTTTGCTGACAGGATGTAGCGCCCCTTTGATGTAAAGAGGCTAAGCTCACCTGTGTCCCACTTAGCCAAAAGTTATGGGTTCCTCTAATGGCTCCTATGGCTCACTCTGCCTCGGTTGCATAAGTGTGTGTGTGTGTGTGTGTGTGTGTGTTTGTGTGTGTGTGTTTGTTTGTTCGTTCCTTATTTCTTGTTTATGTGTGTGTTGTGTTTACCTTTACCTTTGTGTTTCATAATTCTCTCTGTTCTGTCTTGTTCCTGAATCCTCCTTCTTTTCCCCAAGTGGGTAACATCCTTGTTTGTCTCTGTGTGTGTATTTATGTCTTTCTGGTTGTTTAATCTGTTAGTTTCTGTCTGCTCTCTGTTCTGTTCTCTCCTCCCTACACACACACACACACACACACACTCACTCGCGCGCACACACACACACACATACACCCCAGGCCGGAGGAGTTCCTGGTGCCAGAGCTGCAGGCCACGGAGGAGGAGAAGAGTAAGCTGGAGATGGGGCTGGCCAACGGGGACGAGCCCATGGACCAGGACCTGTCCGACGTGCCCACCAAGTGCACCTCCAGCATGGAGACCCTGGAGATCAAGTGAGCGCTGTGATTTATGAATCGGTCGTATTTTTGGGGGCTTTTTTTTATTAGCCTTTAATCAAGATAGGACAGTGGAATAAGATATACAGGGAAATGAGTGTGTGAGAGAGATACGGTGGGAATGCTAAAATTACCCCAGACTTGACTCAAACTCGTTTCCCAGAACGTAGCCAACTGTGTGCCCCCACACCCCCTATCTGCTCCTTTTTTATACATGCACGTTAACGTCAGTGATGGTGTGTAGACATTAACAGGTGGACATGTACTTCTGTGCAACCATTTTTACATGAACCACAGTAAGAAAACTGCTTACAGGGCCTGGGAGTATTGAGTACTAGACCCCAGCACATGTGCTGAGACAGTCTCTGATGAAGGCAGCAATAACTCTGAATATGTTATGCAAGTGTCATTATGGTAATATGAGTGTGAGTGGATGGTGATATTAAATTGATAGACAATCTACTGAAACACGCAGATATTATGAAGATTAAGTGAAAAGCAGACCGCTATCATCTTGTCTGAAGGCTTTTACTTATTTTTTTCTAATATCTAATTTATTATTCTATTTTATTGTTGAACTCTTTCCCAAACATCCATACAGAGATCAGTATGTACAGATGTACTGATGACGTACTGTAAATGAATCATTTTTTTAACCCTTCTTTTTAAATGAAACCTGATGAAAATGCATTGAAGCTTTAAAGCTCAATAAGCTCATAATTAGGCTTCGTAATATGCAAATGTATGCAGATTAGTAAATGTAAATAATAATTAAATGTCAAAGTGTTTAACATACATATTTGCAACCTAACTGTCTGGCTTCAAAGAAAAATACGTGCTTTCCTTGAGATATTCTTAGCTCTCCAACAACAGAATAAAACAGAGTGAAAGGCCCATTTTTACTGATCTGGAAAAACTAAAACTTATTTATTAATTAAAAACCAGCAGGCTCCCTTAAGCCATGGTTTCACATCTAAGCTACAGTATTAAAGATCAACATTAGATTGAAAAAGTCTGATTTTATGGATGTTTTGTGATAGTGTGTGTTTGTATGTATTTATGTTTTGTGCTCAAACCAAAAAGTGCTGTGTCCCTTAGGGGGCACACAGAAAATTATGATTATTTTTGTGTGTGCACACATCACACGCATCATTTTGTAAAGTTAATTTCCACCCCTGGTGTGTGTGTGTGTGTGTGTGTTTGTTTATTTTGCCCAAAATAAACCCCATCACTGTGTCTCATGTCCCCTCCCACAGGGCGCGTGTGACGTACATCGACTACGAGGGTCGGTCGGACGGCGACTCCATCAAGAAGATCATCAACCAGATGAAGCCACGGCAGCTGGTCATCGTTAACGGCCCCCCCGACGCCAGCCTGGACCTGGCCGACTCCTGCAAGGCCTTCAGCGGCAAGGACATCAAGGTGTACACGCCCAAGCTGCAGGAGACAGTGGACGCCACCAGCGAGACTCACATCTACCAGGTATGGGGTCTGGAGATATTAACGAGAATCACATCTACCAGGTATGTTAGTCTGACAACACAACATAGAGCGTGAAATATAAGCCATTAGTGTCATAACACTTAAGGTTTTAAAGCTAACACAATAAGGTCAAATTATTTTGTGTCACTATATGCACATCTGAAGCTAAGGGTTAGACAAGGAGTCCAATGCTGATACAGCATTAAAACTATGTAAAAAAAATCTAACATTGCCACTAACTTTAAAACCACTTCACAGCCATGAAGTTGTGCCTACAGTACACTGACAATGGCATTTTAACACATTTTTCTTTTATTATTATTGGGATGAAAAGAGTGATGTCACCAGTCTAAGGACAGACATTTAAGAGTAGAGTATGGATTACGCCTATGATGGTACTTAGCCAGGTCAGCCTTTAAACAAGGATGCAGTATTTAGGGTCAATGTTAACAGTGGCGTTTAGGTTAAGTGACAACATGAGAGACAGGGCTAAGGCCAGTGATGTGTGTTTTAACCCTTTGGCATTGCCCTCTGACCCTGCCTCTAACTCTAATGCCAGCACACACTAATCCCCATGCGGCATGTGCACACACACACACACACACACACACACACACACACACACACACACACACACACACACACACACACACACACACACATACAGTCACAGGGCCATCTTTAATCTGAACACCCGCCAGCCAGACGCACAGCTGACCCCTGACCCCTCTTACATCACTGACTCTGGAGGATCCTGGGTGGTGGTGGTGGGGGGGCTTAAAGACATGGTTGGCCACTAAACCACTGGCATGGTTAGGGCTAAAGTTGATTTGAAACTGGCTGCACAAATAAATATTACTCCTTCAATCCCTCTTTGGTCCTTCCTGCCCTTCCCTGAGATTCTCTCGCATTTGCTTGTGGGCAGCTATGCCGCGTGGGGTTGGGCACATCACAAACATGATTACAAACACTAAACACAGACAAGTTTATTTCCACTCAGTAAATTCTTTCTATTGACTGTAAACATTTTATACCGTCATTGAGTCTTTCTAAATGTCTCTATTTTTGCCCCTCTATCACTAATCATGGACAGGAGATTTGGATTGTTCCCCAAGTCTTTAACACACTATTATTATACTGTACAGATGCCTACATGTGACAACACTGTGACGTACTGAATGTGGGTTGTGAGTTGGCATTATTGCATGTCCCTGTTAAGTCGGGTTTATACTTGCCATGTCTGTCATGGTGACGTCACCATCTGGACATTGTGACATCAAAATGACATCGATCCCTATTGCACACACCAGATTTTAGGGGTTTGTTGCAAGGTCATGCACACACCAGATTTTGTAACTGTCGTGTGACATTGGCGTAGCAACCCATTTTAAACAATAGGCAATGACGAGTGTGTTTTAAGCTAATTTTAGCCTAGTAACTACCAGCCTAACATCCTTTCCATTGGCAAAAATGGGCTGAAAACTCACAATAAGTACAAACACTGACCAGAAACTTTTAGGATTTATTCAGTTTTACTCACAAATCAACATAGGTGCAAACCTGCAGTTTGTTTATTCGGCTAACTCATTTTGCCTTATCCTATTGTCCTACCGTCACAGGTAATGTCTTTCCCAATGATAAACACAAATAGGCCTATACCGCTGGACAGCAAGTAGAAACCAACGCTTTAAGCCTCCGTACGGAATGGCAGGCATCTTGTTAAGGATATCTGTGGGAATATGAGTGTAAGTGCTGGCCCAGTGTAGAACACAGAGAGCCTTTGTCAGAGCACGCACACGAGCATGAGTGTTTTGTTTTGTTTATGTTTTGCTACAGCGAGGAAAAAAAAACAAAAAGGCAGCCAGTTGTTTTGGCTGTGGTGCTCTATCTTCCTTTAATCATCTTTTGTTTTTTTTTCTCTCATTATTTCTGGCGCTTTATCTCTCTCCCCATCTCCCTCATCCCTCCCTCACTGCTTTTGTTCTCCTCCATCCTCACCATCTTATCACTCTCCCCCCTCCCCCCTTTCCCCCTCTTTATCAACTATCTCTCTCATCTCCTCTTTCTCCCCGTTGCCTTCTCATCACTTTTTGGCTGTTTTTTTTTACCTCTTATCTGCTTTTTTGTTTCTGTCCATCCCTCCCGAAACCCCCTCCTCTCTCCTCCTCCCTCCATCCCTCCCTAAACCCCCTCCTCCCTCCATCCCTCCCTAAACCCCCTCCTCCCTCTGTCCCTCTCCTCCCCCTTCTCCCTTTTTTTCCCATCCCCAGGTGCGCCTGAAGGACTCCCTGGTGAGCTCGCTGCAGTTCTGCCGGGCGCGGGACACGGAGCTGGCCTGGGTGGACGGCGTGCTGGACATGCGTGTGGCACAGGTGGACACGGGCGTGCTGGCCGAGGAAGGAGGCGGAGGAGGAGGAGGAGGAGGGGTGGAGGAGAGCATGGAGGACGGCGAGCTGATGGGGGAGGTGGAGGCGGCTGGCGGTGTAGGGGGGGTGGGTGCCATGGGGATGGGCGGGGTGGGAGTGGGCGTGGGGGTGGGGGCCCTGGGGGTGGTGGGCAGCTCGAGCGAGGCGGCGCAGCAGAGAGCCATGAAGTCGCTGTTCGGCGAGGACGAGAAGGAGGCGGGTGAGGAGAGCGACGTCATCCCTACCCTGGAGCCACTGCCGCCCAGCGAGGTGAGACGAGAGACGAGAGAAAATGAGAGAGAGAAAAAAACACGACAGAAATAAAAGGAATTATGGGGGGTGGGGTGGGGGGAGGAGAAGGAAGCAGATGAGGGAGGGATAAAAAGGTAGGAGGGAAAAAAAGAGAAGACAAAAGGGCTGAGCAGAAAAATTATGGAAAGGAAAAGAGAGGGAGGGAAGGAAGGGGAAAAAGGAAGGTAGAGGGAGGGAGGGAGGGAGGAAGGGAGAGAGAGAGAGAGAAGGCACAAAGCAGTAAAAGAGGAATAAAAAGGGTTAATGTTCTAAAAGAGAAAAGGGAGGATGACATAAAAGGAAAGAAGGCAGGCAGGGAGGGAGGGATGGAGCGAGGGATGACTGGGGCAGGGGCAAAGGCCATAAAAGGGGAAATGGATGGAGATGGAAGAAATGAAGAGAACGAGAGAGAACGATGGGGCTATAGGAGCAGTGATGAAGAATGAGTGGGCCGTGCCTGTGACATAAGCGAGGGGGGTGGGCCATGTAGAGACACTGAGTGAGAGATGAGATGGAGAGGGTGGGGAGTATAGAGAGATATAGAGCGGGGAGAGAAATGGAGAGATGGAGCGGGGTTAGTAATGGACAGGAGGGGAGGGGGTCTTGTCCTTAGAGCTGCTGTTATCACAGAGGTGAGCTCTTGCCCCAGGATACAATATGACAAAGGTCCCTCTGTCAGAGAGAGAGAGATGGAGAGAGAGATGGAGAGAGAAGAGGGTTGAGAGGAGGAAGAGGGAAAGCGCAAGCAAGGAACAAACAAATAGCTTAACAGAATGAGAAGCCTCGGGGGGTGGGTTGAGAGAGAGAGAGAGAGAGGGAGAGAGAGAGGCTGTAGGAGGGACAAAGTGATGGAGAGCACCTTAAAAACCTGAGAAAGCGAGAGTGAGGGAAGGACTGAAAGAGAGAGAGCAGGACAGAAAAAGAGATGACCTGATCTGATGTCAAAAGGTGAACGAGGGCTGCTGCTTCTGGCCACAGGATGAAAGGGATCCAGCGGAGAGCATTTGCGCCAGGACACCACAGGAGATAACTATAGAATGGGATGGAGGGAGGCAGAACTGTCAAGGTGGAAGACAGGAAGATGAAGGGAGGAGAGGGAGCAATGGGAGGGCAAAAAATGCTGACGAGAGAACAGCAGAGCAGAACAGACAGAGAGAGACAGAGACACAGAGAAAGAGACACACAGAGAGGGAGGGAGAGAGAGAGAGACAGACAGACAGACAGACAGAGAGACAGACAGAGAGAGAGACTGCTTCAGTGCACCAGGGCTCAGTGATTTAGACATGAACAGTGGTCAGAGGTCCCAAAAGAAAGAGGAGGTGTTTGTGTGTGTGTGTCGATGAGGACTCTGGAGGTGACTTTATGGCCATACTGCAGTTTGGAACAGCCACTGCTGTCCAGTTCTCAGTGCTGTATTAAATGGGTGGATTGGACCCTGTACTGTCCTCTGGGAGCCATTTAGCCCATGGTTGTCTATGGCATGCCACTGCCGGGAAGCCCTCTTAGCCCTTCTTAGTTACATTGAGTTAAAATAAAGGCCATTCCGCTCCTGCTGTTTAGTGGGGGAGAATTGATGAGCTCATTGGCTAAAATCAATATTACTGGCAGTAGGTGAGAGTCTGGTGAAATGAGATGTGGTATCCATATATATAATAACTGGCATTTAACACCCATGTGAACTATTTGATGTCTAGTATTTTGGCCTAATTGGTAAAGTGAAGAGGGTAGGTGAGTGGTGAAGAGACAGTTGCACTGTACCTCTGCACTCTAAGAAGGATCCATAATACTGGTTACTGAGTATTTTAAACAGCTCCTGAAAGCTGTCGTGAACTAAATGGCTTTCCCCAGTTATTTGTAGGTCTGGTATTTGTGTGTGAAAAGAGCGTGGCTAAGTAAAATAGACTTGAAGTGGTGCTCTGGGGCATTTCAAATCATAGAGTTGATCACATTCATTTTTCCCGGACACAGTCTACTACATTACACACAGTACGCTACATGATGTATTGATGAATTATACACTACACAGTAAGCTACAGTATGCAGTGATGAAATTATTTTCAAATCAGTAAGCTGTTGATGGTAGAAGACTGCCATGTTATCAGCCGGATAATGTGAAGTGGACAGTGGTGGTGGCGCAAAAGCGTCTTGAATCGTCCACCCCATGTTGATGACCTGATGTTGACCTCCTTGTTATGCATTCATCCCCTCTATGACCCTATGACTTTAAGCAAGTACTCCTCCTAGTCCTTCAAATGCTCCAGTGCCACTGGACTGCAAGAAATATTGTCTTGTAATATTGTGACCTTGCCAAACTGTAAAGCACTTTGAGCTGCATCTTCTATGTATGAAATGTGCTATACAAGTAAAGATTATTATTGTTGTTATTATTATTAAACTCTGTTATCTTGTCCCCTCTCCTGCAGATCCTGGGGCACCAGTCGGTGTTTATCAACGAGCCGCGCCTGTCGGACTTCAAGCAGGTGCTGCTGAGAGAGGGCGTGCAGGCCGAGTTTGTGGGCGGCGTGCTGGTCTGCAACAACCTAGTGGCCGTCAGGAGGGTGAGTGTGTGTCTGTGTTTGTGTTTGTGTGTGTGTGAGAGTGTGTGTGTGTGTGTGTGTGTGAGTGAGAGTGTCTATGTGTGTGTGCACACATGTTTGTGTGAGCCTGTGTGTGTATGTGTATGTTTGTGTGTGTATATGCATGTGTGTGCACGTGTTTGTGTGAGCCTGTGTGTGTGTGTGTGTGTGTGTGTGTGTGTGTGTGTGTGTGTGTGTGTGTGTGCTCTGCTGCTGTGAGTCTGGAGGTTCCACGAGACACTTATTTGGACTTAGACTAGTTTCATTATTGGGTTGGTGTGCAGGACCAGCAAAAAAAGGCCAACAAACAGTCAACCACAAACCGTTTTTGATGGATTGGTTTTGGAGATTTGGGGCGATAGTAGGTCCCTCTGAGGTACTGAGGTACTCCGGGGCTCCTGAATTGAGCTCCTCCTGAGTTGGTTCAGGCATTCTCAGTCTTGGCAGTCCCTCTGAGAAGAGGTTTTGCTGAAGGGTATAGCTGACCTCCCCGTGCTGTGTTTGTGTGTGTGTGTGTGTGTGTTTGTTTGTTTGTTTGTTTGTGTTTGTCTCTGTCTCTCTTTCTTTCTATCTCTCCCTTGCACTCTCTGTGTCTGTCTTTCTCCATCTCTCTCTCTCTCATTCTCTCTCTGTCTGAGGGAGAGATTGCAGTAGCACACAACCCTACAGACAACGAGGTGCCTGATTAGTCGTTACACACACACACACACACACACACTCCCACACACACACACACACACATACACACACACACACACACACACATACACACTCATACTCATACTCCTACACACACACACACACACACACACACACACACACACACACACACATACACACTCATACACACTCATACTCATACTCCCACACACACACACACACACACACACACACACACACACACACACACACACACATACACACACATACACATACTCCCACTCCCACACACACACACACACACTCTCTTACCTCTCTGTTCTCTCTGATTTTTTTCTTTATCTTCCTTCTTTCTGTATTTCTCTCAAATGTTTTGCTCTTTTTGTCTGTTCCTTTTGCAACTCCTCCCAATTCTGTTTGCCCATGCCCTCACCCCACCCCAATTGTTACTTTCCTTCTCTGTCTCGCTCTCTTTCTGCTACTTTGCTATATTTTCACTCATTTCACCCAATTTTTTCTTAACCTTCTCCCACAATGTCCTCATAGTAACTTTCTCTCCTCTCTCCCCCTTCTTTCTCTCTCTCTCTGTCTCTCTCTCTCTCTCTGTCTCTGCCCCCCCCCTCTCCCTCTCTCTCTTTCTGTACCCCCTTTTCTCTCTCTCTCTCCCTCTCCCTCTCCCTCACTCTCTCTCTGCCCCCCCCTCTCTCTCTCCCTCTCTCCACTATCTCTCTCTCTCTCTCTCTTTCTTGCTCCCTCTCTCCTCTATCTCTCTCTCTCTCTCTTTCTTGCTCCCTCTCTCCTCTCTCTCTCTTTTTCTCTCTCTCTCTCCCCCTCTCTCCCCCTCTCTCTCTCTCTCTCAGACGGAGGCGGGCAGGATCTGTCTGGAGGGCCTTCAGTGTGAGGACTACTATAAGATCCGGGAGCTGCTGTATCAGCAGTACGCTGTGGTCTAGCACGACTGTCAGCATACAGGACCCATATGCTGCTCAGACGCCCACACACACACACACACACACACACACACACACACACACACACACACACACACACACAGTTACACTCTTTCTCACACACACACACACACACACACACACACACACACACACACACACACACACACACACACAGGTACACTCTTTCTCACACACACACACACACAGGTACACACTTTCTCACACACACACACACACACACACACACAGGTACACTCTCTCACACACACACACAGGTACACTCTTTCACACACACACACACACAGTCACACATGCATACAAATGCACTCATTGAAACACAAATATATGCAGCTTTGGAACACCACAAACAGACTCGTGTATGAACTTCAATATTGGACACCTCTGTACAAACCCTGAAACCCAGGCAGCTGCAGCTGCCACTGTGCAAGAGGTGCCCTGCTTTTTTTGAAAGGGGGTTGGGTGGGGGAGGGGGGTGGATAGAGGGGGGGCAGTAGGGATAGGGGTATTTTGTTATTTAGTTTCTTCTGTATTTTTGGATGTTGTCCTCGGAGCACGAGACAGATACTCTCCTGGACTAACCCCCCACCCCGCCTCAGTCGGGGCTGCGAGGGGAGTGTGTGAGAGAGGAACACTGTGTTACACACATCACTTCCTGCGGACTTCACTGCGGATGAGTTCTGGTCACGTGCAAAAGAGCGGGACCATGGCGATGATGATGTTTTGTTTTTTTGCTTACATAAAAATGATCTTCTGTTTTGGTCCAGCTGAGTGCCGTGTTTATTTTGTCACAATATTTCTTGTGTTGGAAATTTTGATTCACTTTTTTTGTCTACAGGTTTGAAGTTGTGCTTGCCTCATCTTTAGTAATGTGTGTTTGTAGGTGTGTGCATACACCATTTGTGTTTTGAGGTGTGTGTTTATTTGCAGATATGATGTTCATACTTGTGTAAGAGTGTTTGCATACTGAAGTGTTGGTTTGCTCTGATACGTAGGTCCCACAATGTGTTTGTCTCGGTTCCATTTACTACTGTAGATCATTTTTTAGCAGCCTGTAATGACAAAGTTAGGGGTGTGTGCGTGTGTGCGTGTGTGCGTGTGTGCGTGTGTGCGTGTGTGCGTGTGTGCGTGTGTGCGTGCGTGCGTGCGTGCGTGCGTGCGTGCGTGCGTGCGCGCGTGCGTGCGTGTGTGCGTGCGTGAGAGAGACAGAGAGTGTGTGTGTGTGTGTTAGATTGGTGTTTTGGTACTGGGAACATATGCCTGCACCAGATGGAGACATTTTCTCCCTGCCTAATAGATCAGGAGCTGGTGTCAAAATCAGAGTAACATTTTTTTTTCCTGTGGCTACAAACATGGCACGCGGCTTAATGAAGTTGACGTTGGCACCTCACCCAAATAACTGTTGTTTTGTCACACGCTAATGATTCACTGAATGATGCGTCAATTCCAGCCCGTGTCTTTTTTTATCGTTTCAATAACCCAGTAGCATCAAGGTTATGAGGAAACACATCTACAGCAGTCACACAACATATGTATCACTCAGTGTGTCGGTTTCACCACATGTTCAGCATCATGTCACAGTAATCCACCAGCCCGCTTTCATGTTCTTTAGGCAACACTTTATTTGGATAGTCAGCCTACAGATATTAGTCTGTGTGATTGCACAACACATCACAGTGCACACAACAACATTTAACCCACACATTTAACCCATCACACATGTGAGCAGGTGGTAGCCAATGGAACAGTGCCCAGGGGAGCAGTGTGTGTGGGGACGGTACCATGCTCATGTGCAAGGCCACCACTGCCTCATAACCAAAACCTTTCGGCCGAGCCAGCCAGCTAGGAGATTACATTACAGATGGCTTGTTGAAATTCAGTGTCATTTAGTTTGTTCGTTACTGCCTTACCACCTAAATCAACTCCCAACCCCTTTCCATAACCTTAAGAGAGCTTATTGATAGTCTCAGCATCTCCAGACAGTCAGTAGGGCCACCTGTGGGACCATCCTTATAAAATGTGAGTCTACTCTGTTCCTCTGTTCCTAAAACGCTGCCACTCTGGTGACTGTGACATGTCCTAATTGCAGATGACGTCTCTGTGCAGTGCACCTATTTTATCCAGCCTCGTGGTTCTTCACGAGCCACTGGTTCTATCGACAGTGGTACTACTGCATTGCTTCATTTCTCTGGAAGGCCAAGGGGGACTGGCTCAGAGCTCTCTCCTTCTCTCCCCCTCTCTAGCTCTCTCTCTATCGCCCTCTTTCTATCTCCCTCTCTCTCTCTCCATCTTTCCCTCTCTCCTCCTCCTCTATGCCTGCTTGCTTGCTCTGCCTATAGCTCAGAACTCTCCCTCTCTCCCCCTCTCCAGCTCTTTCTCTCTATCACCCTCTTTCTATTTCTCCCTCTCTCTGTCTCCATCCCTCCCCCTCCTTCTCTCTCTCCCTCCCTCCCTCCCCCTCCTTCTCTATGCCTGCCTGGTCTGTTTGTCCTTGCTCTGCCTATAGCTGAACTCCCGTGGTGTTAGCTACAGGCAGTGTGTAGGAGTAATGACCAGCTCTGATATAAAAAGCAAATCGGCTTTCTGGGCCCAGTAGGTTGCAAGAGGGTGTTTTTGTATTGCGGCACCACCAAGTTGGCGCGTGTGTGTGTGTGTCTGTGGGGTGTGTGTGTCATTTCTCTTTCCACTGTCCGTTGCAGTTGATTGCACTGGTAGTGTTGTGTGAACTCCACTGAGGTTTGGAGACAGTCATGGGGGGTCAGCTCTGTGTGAGTGTGTGAGTGTATGTGTGAGAGAGTGAGAGTGAGTGTGTGTGTGAGAGAGAGAAAGAGAAAGAAAGAAAGAAAGAAGGGGGAGTTAGCTTCCCAAACTCTGAATTCCCAAAGACTCCCACTGACATCACCTGCCGCAGCGAGACCTGCACCACTTGCCACATTCGGCCAATCAGAGCAGAGGTAGGTTGGCATCACCATGGCGATCACGGCAAGACTGTCCCAGTACGGGAACATGCAGAGAGGCCTCTCTGTGACAACCAGAACCAGGGCATGGCAGGAGGGCTAGATGGGCGAGAATGAACCCTGAGGAACCTTTAGCCCTCAACGCTGCATTTTGTCATCCGCTTGCGTAAGTTCACAGTGCACTTTACAATCATTAAAGTTTAAATTCCTTATCCTATTCCTTAAAATATAATCCGCAGCAGCGGCAGCAGCAGCAGCCCCATAAATATAGAAGCACTTTTGTCTGAGTGAACTTTACCAAACTGTAACTCACTGTCAGCAAGAGTGACAAAGAGAGTGAGAGAAGACACGGATGGGAAGTAGTGCAGTGATGGGGTGAGAGAGAGGGAAAAAAGAGGCAGAGATAGAGCGATGGATGGAGTGAGTGAAACAGAAAGAAAAGGGGGGGAGGGAATGAGAGATTCCTTTGTGCCACGGGGCATTGCCAGCCCTTGCCTCGTCAACAGCTTTTCATTTTGATAATTGACCGCGGCCTGCAGGGGCCAGAAGTGTCCATCGGCTAATCCTCTTACCTTTCCTAATGCTGTCACCGAGGGCCCTGCGCTAATGTAACAAGCCACTAAGCTCAGATGCCAGCAGGACGTGGGCACTGCCCCACAACAGCACACCCTACTGGCCAGAGGCTCGTCCACCATTAATTAAAAATGTGGCTGATGGAGTTCATAGAAACTGCTGGTTGCGTAGTGAATATTGTGGGTGTCCATATTAAGCGGGCTGTTTACTAGGCACCTTGTTTTTGTGTGTTGTTACCCCCTAGCTCAAATACAACGGCATTCTACATATGTGCGTTGTTGACTAGAAGTAAGTAAAGTTCAGTAAAAGTGCCTGAACAGGTCTTCCAGTCTGTGTCTGATTTTACTCACAGTTACACCAATCGTTACTACACTGTCTTTTTTTTAATATGGGGCTTTTTGCCTTTCATCAAATAGGACAGTAGAAGAGACTGACCGAAAATGAGTGGGAGAAAGATGGAGTGAGATCAGAAAATGACCCAGCCCAGACTCAGACCCTGGTCCCTGAAATATGGTGGTATGGACGCCTTCAGCTAGATTTAGCCAAATACACTGTGCTTCCAGTGATACTGCCATTTTAAATACTCTCCCTTGTAGTTACTGTCATAGTTTGTACAATGTTGCTGTTGGTAAACCGAGGACGTTCTGCGTTCTGTTCTGATGTTCTAGGCTAAACAATGAAGCCCAAACTGAACATTCTAAAGTTGCAATACTTCAAATGTCCACTGGGGACTGGCTGCAGAAGCGAACTTACCCTAGATTCCCATGTTAAAGCAACACTTAGTTTTTTCAACCTTAAAAAAATGTTTCCAAAAAATCATTTCAGTGGTACATCAACTTGTAACAGGGTGAAAGGCACTTCTGAATTTACTTTGCTGCCCTCCAAGGGTTATAGCCGCACTAAGTAAGTTTGGAGGAGTGGGCCTTCTCTCTGTAGTTCGAATGAAAGACAATTCTTCTTCCAACCTGTAGGGTGACCGAAGATGAAAACTACTAAGTGTTGCTTTAAAAAGTTCATTTTCACGGCAAAAAAAAAGGATTTACTGCCTGGTTTAAAAAAGCAGGTTGTGGTTTTGGTGTATTTATGCACTTTTGCACCAGATAGCTCCAAGGGGGTGATTTATTTTTTAGAATCCATTAGTTTAATCCACAGATAATTTATAATGACAGTAATAGAATGCATAGAATGCAAAGATGGCCGTGCCCAGAACCTTCGATTTCAGCCTCATCCTCAGTCTATACTTGACGTCACAGAATGTCTATGCCTCTGCCCTGATAGTCTTGGTTAGGCTACTGATTCCACATCTGTGATGGACTGCAGGCATTTGGAACAGAGTGAACTTGTAGGCTGTTCCCACCAACTGGCATGCAAGTCAGGTCTTCACAGTTTGGCATGCAAGTTTAGCCAATAGCATTTCCAAAATTTGATGTTATATTGTAACCTTTTGTCTTTTAAGCACTAACCGCAACTTGTAGGCCTGCCACCATATATCCTTAGCTTATGTGAAGTGTGTTTAAGGGTCCCTTTGTGCCACATGTGGCTACTAGGTTTATACAGCCTGGTCAAGAACATCAGTAGTGCAGTATAGGCAGAAGGATGATGTAACACATCTGCTGCATGTTTCTCAAAATAATGTATGAAACATGTTAAAACTTCAGTGGGTCCAAAAATTGCATCAAGCATTCACTGAGAGGTGGGTTTTGAAATGTTGCCCATGAAAAGCACAGTTTTGGTTTTACTTTCAGTGATGAAGACTTTTAAATGACTCTAGACTCCATTATCCAGACTTAGTTTATACTTGGGCCATTATAAAGCTGTCCCAAGTGTTTCAGGAACACACACACAAACACACACAAGCAGACTGTCCTCAGGGCATCAGTCTCAATCCTGAAGGCAAGAACACCCTGCACCCAGCCAATGTTTCATGCATTACTCGCCCCCTCGAAAAGTGTTTCTCATAGGGACACTATAGGGACACCTGGGCCCTGTTATTTGTGCAATATGTTCAACTTGTAGTTTTCTCCCTCTGCCTCTGCCTCTGTCTATCTCTCTCTCTCTCTGTCTCTCTCTCTCTCTCTCTCTCATTCTCTTACTCACACACTCACACTCACACTCACACTCACTCACTCACTCTCAAGAGACTACAGAAAAAATGTTTGTGTTTTCTAATTGCCATTGCGTCTTTTCACATTACTACTAGCGACATGTCCCTTGTGTGTGTGTCTGTGCATGCATGTTTGTAGGTGTATATTTTCTAGGTTTCTCTCTCTCTCTCTCTCTCTCTCTCTCTCTCTCTCTCTCTCTCGCTGTATGCATTTGTGTTTGTCTGAAAGGACTACTGTGAACAAGCTCTTGTCGTATTACGAAATAGGATTCCTCTACTCTCCAGCTGCCTGAGCCTCAGCACACAGCACCAGTGATGGCAGCACCAGGAAGAGAGAGACAGGACTAAAGAGTGGGGTGGAAAGCCTTCCTCCACAGGCTGCCAATCCTCTTTGCTTCCTACACAACTCAATCAGTCTCTCTCTCTCTCTCTCTCTGTCTCTGTCTGTCTCTCTCTCGCTCTCTCTTCCTCTCTGTCTCTGTCTGTCTCTCTCTCTTCCTCTTCCTGTCTCCCCCCCCCACCTCTCTTTTTGTCTGTCACTCTCTCACTCTCAATGTCTCTGTTCCTTCATCCGGTCATTACACCTTTATGGCCATTTTTTGCTTGCTCATATAACATATATATATAATATCCTCTCATGTTCTCTGTCTACTGTTGCCTTCTGTTTTGGCACTTCTCACTTCTGACTTCTAAGTATCACCCATTTTGATACTCAGTGTTTCTGCTCCCCCAGCCTGCCTTGTTCTATTGCAGTGAGGTGGGTTAATCTCGTGTCCTACTCTCTGTCTCTGTCTCTGTCTCTGTTTCTGTCTCTGTCTCACTGTGGTATTTAGTTTACTCACACCCTTGGATTTCACACAGACACAAACATATTTTACCTAGAAAAACCTGCTACACTCTAAAAAAAGAATGGGGCCAGTACCGGTTCTTCAGAGCGATGCCATAGAAGAACCTTTTTCAGTGCTTCAAAGAGCCATCGAGGCAACAGTTCTTTAAAGAACCATTTGACGCTGATATGACCATTATAATTTGATGCGCTGAAAAACCATTTCCAATGTGAACAATCTTTTACATAATGTAATGATTCAACACAGAGTTTTCACTCTCCATGGAACCATCAAGAGATTGAAAGAACCATTTACAGTAAGCACCTTTATTTTTTAGAGTGTACCTCTTTTCTCCATTCTCCTCCCTCATATCCTTCCTTCTTTTTTCTCCCTATTCTCTCCCCTATTCTCTTCGTTCACTCCTTTACCCCCCCCCCCCCCCCCCCCCCCCCCCCAAATCTCTCTGTCTATCTCACTGGCCACCTCTTTTCCTGAATTACAACGTTACCGGTGTAATCCTCTTATGCAACCGTGCGCTTCATGGTGGACCACAATGTGGCGCACTTAAGGCAACTGTCTTCTGCACCCACTTATCACGCCACCCCACCCCATCCCCACATACTACATGATCATTCCTGTCTATGGGACAGTATATGAGACAGACTGTGTTTCTATGTGAGTCTACAGGCTTGTATATTGTGATCATTCCCTTCACTGTGTGTGTGTGTGTGTGTGTGTGTATGTGTGTGTGTATGTGTGTTAGTGTGTGTTAGTGTGCGTGTGTGTGCCTGCCCTTATGACATGATGAGGGTAGCAGCAGCCTGGAGTGGGCATTCATACAGGGCCAGACAGACACTAAAGCAGTGCAGCCGCAGCCAGAACAGTCAGCAGAACTACAGCATTCACTGCTGCTCGCCCTTCACATCAGCAGGGAGAGAGGGAGAGGGAGGGAGGGAGCGAGAGAGGGAGAGAGGAGAGAGGGGGGGGTGAGAGTGAAAGAGTGAGAGATAGAGAGAGAGAGAAGGGGGCGGAGGGAGGGAGGGAGAGGGAGAGAGAGAGAGTGCGAGAGAGCGAGAGAGTGAGAGTGAGAGAGAGAGAAAGAAGGAGGGAGAGGGAGAGAGAGAGCAAGAGAATGAGAGGGAGAGAAATATGCTTATCTGATGTGACACGCTGGACACTGAAGAGAGTCTCTGGGAGAAAGTGATGAAAAAGTCTGATAAAGAGATACAGGGATGATGATGTGACAAGTGGTGATAAGAGATAAAGGACTCAGCAACGAGTGACGTCAAACGACAAACAGGAAAATATGGTTTGAGGCAGAAAAGTACAGATAGATGTAGAAAGGGCAAACAGGGGAAGAGACGAGAATTAAAAGATGGAGCGAATAAGTGAAATAGTCAGGAAAAAGGGATAGGGAGAGAGAGGGAGAGAGAGAGATGGCATCACAGTGACTACCTTAGCTGAGCTTCTTGTAGTGGTGTGAGTCTGTTTTTGGCAGATTCAGCATGTCTGTGTCTGTGTGTGTGTGTGTGTGTGTGTGTGTGTGTGTGTGTGTGTGTGTGTGTGCGTTTGTGGTTCTGATGATTTTGGAGTGAGATTCCATCTCTGTTTGTTTTGGTGGATGTTGTTGTTGTTATTGACTGAGATTCTTGGCTGTGTTTTGTTTTGGTCATCGCTCGCTATTCCACTGACTCACCCGCCTCGGGTCCGGTTTGTGTCTCCGCTAGACGTGCATCACAGATGCATCCTGGGAAGTTTTTTCCCACACCTCTGCACCACGGATTCATGTAAGCAAAGCACCACGAGCTGGAACCGCTCCCCATCCCCCCTTTCCCCCCTCCCCCCAACTCACAGCTCTGGTTTCCCACACTGCATTTAGTTCAGGAACTTTTGGTTCTCCACCTTCAAAGGAGCCAGAGAGGAGAGACATTTCTGGGGTGATAAATAGATTCTGTCAGTGGCTTTGCCCTCTGCAGTAATAGAGAATTTGTGAGAGAGGAAAACGTCTCTGGAATGGACAATGATGACAAGGTGCTTGCTCTCTCTCTCTCTCACTCTGACTCTCAATCCCCCTCTCACCCACTTACACACAAACACCAAACACACACACACACACACACACACACACACACACACACACACACACACACACACAGCAAAAAGACCAGTGTTGAATAAACTCCAATAGAGTTGATTTTAACACTGTTGAGGGTTTATGTAGCTCCACACTCTCCAGAGTTAAATGAATTACTTTGAATTACTCGAAACCACATTTAAATCTGAAAATGTTAAAATTACACTTTTGCAGTTAAAATCAACTCGCAAATGTTTAACCTTAAAATGTTAACCCTCCTATTTTTGCTGCACACACACACACACACACACACACACACACACATACACAATGAAGTGCCAGAAAATTCCAGGCTAACAAGCAGCATGCGAACACTGCGTCTCAGTGTACTCATCTGCGACTGTCTTGACAACACTGAACACTGAACACTGACCACTGACCGCTTGGCCTCAGTGTTGCATGGTGCTGAGTCTGAATCATGCATCCTGGTGCTCATGAAACAAAACAAAAATAACAACCACAGTTACTCCAGGCCAACCAGTAAGGAGGGCACCAAGCACATGTCAAGGTCATGGTGTCATGGATTCCATTCCGATTGCATTCATAATGTTCTATGTACGTCAGCCCTACTGCAGATGCTTCTGTGGAAAAGGGTCAGGTAAGGAAATAGATGTCAGTACAATAAATTGTGTTAAATGCCAAACAGTGCATTTTCCCTCTTTCTGTAGCAGACTTTACAAATACCATGTGTCAAGTACATGTCCAGCTAGTCCTGTGGTACAAACAGTAGAGAATATGGACAAACAACCAGATGTTTACATTACATTACACAGTGAGAGCAAAAAGTAGGACAATCATCTTGATGTGGCATCTTCTATCATCTAAAAAAACTACATCCCTTTACTCCATAACCGGAAAGTTTGCAGCAGGACACAACAATGTTTATATCTAAGGCTATACACTGATGTTTTTTAAATTGTTGTTTGTTGTGAGTAAGCGCAAAACCCCAGACTTATTTTTACAGTATCTACTGACTTAGCCGTTAATGCACCTTAACTGGTTATCATATCTTTCTAGTTCATTTTCTTTGCCAATACTGCCTTTTTATACTTTTTGTACTTTTTTATACATTTTTATTGCATTTCATTTCAAGGATATGTGGGCAGCACACGTAAGGGGCAGAAGAGTGGGTTACATGGGAGGGGGGGGGGGGGGGGGGGGGGTGTTGGCCGTTGGTGGCGTTTTATAGCCACCATAGGGGCCTCTGTTTGCCCGCTGTCCCCCTGTGATGATGCTATCGGTGCAGGAAATATGAACTTCTAAAGGGGCCGCATGCTGTTTTGTTTTGCCCCCATGTTCCTTGTGGAGCAGTAAGCAGTTTCATTCTGTGTAGTTGCAATTCAGTATGTGTATGTGTATGTATGTGTATGTATATATGTGTGTGTGTGTGTGTGTATGTGTGTGTATGTGTATATATATATATATATATATATGTATATGTGTATGTGTATTTGTATATGTGTATGTATGTGTGTGTGTCTGTTTGTACACATGGCCTTAAGGACAATAAGTGTGTTCATAATCGAG
The DNA here is from genome assembly GCA_030347295.1 of Setipinna tenuifilis. Classification (NCBI taxonomy): domain Eukaryota; kingdom Metazoa; phylum Chordata; class Actinopteri; order Clupeiformes; family Engraulidae; genus Setipinna; species Setipinna tenuifilis. Next base: position 18,901,969 of record CM059282.1, read on the forward strand.
TTTATTCTCTCCCTCTCACTCACTTTTCCCCATCTCACTTTGTCTCTGTACCGCTATCTATATCACTCTCTTTCGCTCTCTGGCACCCCCCACCCCACCCCACCCCCACCCCCCTCTTCTCTTTTTCTCTTTGTCTGTTTGCCCTTGCCTCTCAGACAAATGGCATAATGCTGTTATTTATGTCCTCTGCTATGCCAAGTGTTGTCTCTGCCTCCCGCGGCAGAGATGAACTCCACCCGGCCGACCCACCCGGCCAGTCAGCCAGCGGGCAGCGAG
>CM059282.1:18907244-18972244 GCA_030347295.1 Setipinna tenuifilis
TGTTAAGCATTGTTAAACAATTTCTACTTTTAAATGATAATTGTAATTGTGAATTGTGAAGACTCACCTTCCTTTATCAAAATCCTATTGGCCAGCATCAAGCAGAGTGGTCACAGGGACCAACCTGTCGGAGGCACTGGGGGTGTGGTGTGGTGTGGTGGTCAGTGGTGTAATGGAGGGTAAACACTGTTTATGCTGTTTACGCACCTTTTAAAATTTCAAATTAAAATTTCAAAAAAAAAAACATCAAATAAAAAATTTCAAATAAAAGTTTGATTGCTAATTTTAAGGATGTACACAGTTTACCGTCTTTTTTTTTTACTGCTGTGGATGTAGTTCAGACAGCATTTGTTTTACCGCTATATCACTGGTGGCGGTTGGGGTGGGGTGTTTGTGTGTGTGTGTGTGTGTGTGTGTGTGTGTGTGTGTGTGTGTGTGTGTGGGGTGGGGGGCACTCTGAAAGCGGCGAACCCAGGTGTCAGCGAGGCCTATTTAAAGACAGAGGTCACGGCAATCGGTGTGGAGACAGAGGGAATGACGTCAGCCTCCAAACTTTTAAGGCATAGTAATCCCTCGTCTCGCCTCAGACTTCCCCCATAGTTTATGTCTGTCTTGTTGTCTTTATCGTCCTGTTCCTCTCTCTCTCTCTCTCTCGCTCTTTCTTGCTTTCTCTCTATCTCTCTCTCTTTCTCTCATACACACACACAAACACAATCTAATCCTTCTGCCCCCCCCCCCCCCCCCCCCCCATCACTTTTCCTTCTTACCTTTTTCCAGTGCAAGGTAGAGTCTCTCCAGTCTCCACAGATATGAGGGATCATAACCACTATGCTCCCTCCTCTGGCAGAACACCCTGGGTTGGGTAGTGGGTTGGGTTGGGGCCCAGGGGGTGTTACTGCTTTGGCTTGGCCTGGAGAGGATGGAGCTGTAATCATATTTATGGTGAGAACCTCACTGGCCACAGATGCCACAGGTTCTCTGGAGGAGTAAGAGGAAGAAGACAAGATGGGACCAGCAGTCCTGATAAGAGACAGAGACTGGTCTGAAGATATGGGAGGATATAGACCACAACTGTTAATTTCTGTAATGTCTGTGTTGAACCAATGCTTGAAAGTGTTTTACATGACCTCTGCACAGCATATAGAAGATAAGGGAAAAATTGATAACTTGCTAGCTTCTTTGGTTGCTACCAATGGCTGCCTAGGTGCCCTGGGCAATGCTTAATCATTGAAGGAATGTCAAGGAGCTCAAGCCACAGCTAACATGAGAAGATGAGAAACTAGCACACAGGCAAGTTCAGTCACCATCTGAAGACAGAGAGTTGCTTAAGTTATAGCCTGTGATTTGGGATACTGAGCCACCATAGCCTTTGGTGCGTGGAGCTGAACCCACTTTAGCTTGTGGATTTGGGTGCATCACCATGTAATTCACTGGGAAGTGTGCTGACTCCCATATGTCTAAGATCATTATGGTTCACTCTAACAGACTGTTCTGTATTCTGATGTGTTATGCCATTACAATTTCACTTTTTGACAATAAAACAAAAATATGTTAAAATTAATTTGTCATCTATTTGTTTTCCCTTTTCGTCTTTCATTTTCTTCTTCTTCTTGTTCTTGTTCTTGTTCTTCTTCTTCTTCTTCTTCTTCTTCTTCTTCTCCTTTCATTCTTCTTTTCATCTTACATTTACTGAATTGAGCTTTCTCAGTAAATAAGGGATAAGTTATAGGGAGTTCCCTCCACCAAGCTATTATTTCCATGGAACAGGTCACGTCAAAGGCCATTATCCTGCTTACCTCCTGTTTGCATCTAGAACACATTTCATCCACAATTCCCTTCATACAGTATTTAAGATAAAATATGCATGAACCACCAGTGAATATTGGTGGATAGTGGATTTGGTACTTTATGGCATCTGTTAGGAAAGAGTAGATGTGGAATATATAGTCATTTCACTGTTAATTCGGCTACTAGAATTGTTTTGGTTACCATTCATAAGCACAGTGATATGAAAGGCTAATTGAACTTTTATTTGAGATGTGAGATCTACTTGCTACAAAGATAGCAAGTTCCTAGAAAGTTAATGTCCACCTCATCAGGCAATCAGAAAAGATAATTCCATTGACAACAGATATAACTACTATTATCACCAACATTGTTGTGTGGCAGTAAAGTATATTATGTATCTATGTATGTATGTATGTATGTATGCATGCATGTAGGCCCTATGTATGTATGTATGTATGTACGTATGTATGTACGTACGTATGTACGCACGTAAGTATGTAAGTATATTATGTATGTATGTATGTATGTATGTATGTATGGACGTATGTCTATCTATCTATTAGGTGTATAGCCCATACCTTACTGTTATGACTTTGAGTGCACGATGACGAATGACGTCATAAATACCAGCGGTGGTACATATATGTTGTATGTACTGTATGTTTGTCCACACTTCCTGTCTTACTCACAGGGATGACTAGATAGTGTGAAACTCAGTGGGTTACTGTAAGACCTTCAGCAATGTGTAAATTATCCTCTAGGTGGATGAGGACTTGACAGCTGTGGCATTATACAAATGATCCTTTGACAAATGACTAAATAAATTAAATGGACAAAGCGTAACATGAAATCGACCAAGTTCGACCAAGTTGCTCTCATGGTCCAAGGTCTCCTGGACCGTTTGTCACCAGTAATGGAGCTGAATTGAAGGGTGCCAAAGAGCTCACTGAACCCTTTCAACCCACACACACACACACACACACACGCAACCTCCAGGGTGACAACCTGGAAGGGTCAGGCTGTGGTCCCCTCTGTAGGTGAGTGTGTACGGGTTTAGAAGAACCCTGACACACACACTCACCCCCAGGTGCACTTAGGGGCCTGGTTCCTCATTAGTAACGGCATGTGTGTGTACGTGTGTGTGTGACTGCATGTGTGTGTGTGTGTGAGCGTGTGTGTGTGTGTGTGTGTGTGTGTGTGTGTCATCAACTCTTAATTGAGCGAAGGGCCTGGGCTATTTAAAAAAGTGCGGTGGGGAATTGAGTTCATGGCGGCTCCGGGAGCCTATTAATATCACAGGGTAATAGGGGTGGCCTCGGTGGGGGCCACAGGGGAAGGACGCTCGGCCAGAAGGCACAGAGTCGACAGGGATTACCCCCACTACACACACACACACACACACACACACACACACACACACACACACACTTACATGGCTGCGGGGTGTCTTGCTGCTCTGGGTACCCCCTTAGATATAACCAAAACAAAACAGATGCTGATGGCTTGACACTAAATATTAAGGCATTGGTCCTGTACCTGCTGGATTTCTCTGTCCCTCTCTCTTTCTCTCTCACTACCCCATTACACACACACACACACACACACACACACACACACACACACACACACACACACACACACACACACACACACACACACACACACACACAAATATTAAGGCATTGGTCCTATACTTGCTGAATTATTTCTCTTTCTCTCTCTTACCTGTTAGGTTTAGAACACTAACATTACTCAAGAACAACCTGCACAAAGAAGACACAGAGAGTTTAGTTTGTTTTACTTGCAAGGAGAGTGACAGGAGACTGCTCAGTTACAATCATCCAAACTCACTCTGAAGCAGTCTCCTCTCTTCATGCCTTTTATTTAGGAACGCCCTGTCACAAAAGGGGTCTCAACCGCTAAGGGGGGGAAAGAGCAATCTAACCGGTTGAGAGTGGATTCATTGTATCAAACATGAAATCTGGTTTATAGCAGACATTACGCAAAGATGTTCAACTTTGCAATACATACATACAGACACTTGCTGTACTGAAACAGGAACCGCACCTGCATCTGCTTCCTGTTTTATTCTCAGTGTGCGCTTCTGCACTAAGAATGACATTTGATGCACCTAATCAAAGTTCAAAGAACGGTCAAAGAGCCTCAGCCCTAGATAACTGCTTGAATAGACACAAATGGCATGACAGACATTTAAAGCATACATAAATGAATAACATAGTATTATATACATAGTTCCAACATTACCCTCTCTTTTTCTCTCTTCATAAACCTCTATTCTCTGTTAAATCTCTATTCTATTCATTTCTGAGTTTGTTGGGAGAGTTTGGTGTATTTTGAGTGTTTTGAGTCAAAGTCAATGTCCAGCAGAGTGCATAGTATACGAGACAATATGTGCCTTCCTAAGGACACTGTGAGTGTTTCTGTTCCCTTCTCGCATATTCAACCTTGGGGTTCAGGAGTCACCTAACACCAGCATCTTTATCACTCAGATAAATGTGTCTCCTCTTTTACCGTGGCAAAGAAGCAGGCCTCGGCAAATCACTGGGTTTATATTCTTCTTTCCCATCAAGCATAAAAGATTGCCTTCTGCCAACGCATACAATTGCTGGTATACCTGTGCAGTCAACCAAATAGTAGCACCATGATATTCAGACTATAACAAGTATCCTTGTATCATTGTCATTCAGTAATACAGGAAACACCCTTCACCTAAGAAGTGCACTTTGGAGAGCGCACTTGCATACTAAAATAGAGGTGAATGTCAATGGATGCCTTTTTAGCAAAATGATTATGGAGATATATGTAAAGTGTTCTGATGCAAATGGGTTCATTCTCAAGCAAAAGGAAAGATTTGGTATCAAAGTAGACTGCTCTTTCTTGCCCCAGGTAAAGGCAGTTGATGAGGTTACAAAACATTGTTTTTAATAAATAAAGAATTGAAACTACTAACTTCTTCCTGAATAATGCCTTGATACAGTATCCAATGACATTTCTGCATATGGTCCACATTCCTTTTTTTGCTCTAGGGTAACCTACCAAGTCAATACATTACACAGCATATTTTTATGTTTTGTCACACATTGCAAGCATGAATTTGCTGTGTGCTAAAATGCATTCCATTAAGTGTAGAAAATACAGACGAATGTCTACGTGCATCCCTTCGGGCCATCATTATGTCCACAGATGTTATGTATGCAAAGTGGAAAAGCAATCTGACTACACAGAAATGACGCTGACCTCTGTGATGGAGGTTGCTAATAAAAGGTAATGGGAATTGAGGATCTCATTTGCAAGTTGCATGTGGCATTTTTACACCATTTAAACTAGCCCTGAAACTGAAAAGGTGTGTAGTGTCATGTGTGAAGGAGTGTGTGTGTGTGTCTGTGTGTGTGTTTGGTGGAGGGTCGAAGGGGTGGGCCAACTGTAATAGTCACAGGCTGTGATAGATGATAGCCACCTGTCGAGAGGTTAAAACAGACAATCCCAGCCAACAGCTCTGACAGTATTTGGTATTCGTCACTCCTCTCCAAAGCTGGGAAAACCAGCCCGCTAAAATTGCCCTCTGGCTCTGCAGCTGTGGTGGCATGTGTGAAAAAAATCCTGAATCCTAGTCAGCTCACTGAAGCCAGGAAAGAAATATTTTTATTTGCATGCTGACATTATTGTTATTTCAGAATTGTTCTATCCTACCGTAATGGCATCGTCTAATTTAGGACAGGATGAATTTCGCCCTGGTTAGTTGAACCATGTCAGAAAATCACTCTTAATTATGGAGTTGCCTGACCCTGCACAGAATTCTGCATTCAAGTCACCAACCAGCCAACCGGCCAATTTTTAGCTGTTCTTTTGCCCCTGAAGTAGGGAACCAATTAAAAACGAGCTTACCCATATGTGATCTGAATCAGTGGTCTGATTGGTTGTAGCTCTGTCCAGTAGTATACAGAGGCATTTGATAGACACTCGTTGGTCCTGCCTCTGAGAACTTCCTGTCTATGGGATCTTTGCCAGACCAAGCTCTGGCTATGAGTTTGGTGCGACAGCCAGGCTACCTTGCAATAGTTTGTAACTGGAATACTGTCAGAGACAGAATGAAATCGTATTATCCAACCTGTTCCATTGTGTAATACCCCCTCAGATACCCAAATCTGACACGAAAATCTGCATCCATACAGTATTTAGCACCCCAAGTAGAACGAAACATGGTCCATTTGGTGCAAAACCTCAATATTTTCCACATCTAATTCATTACATTAGTAAGCATGTTACTGTAGATGTCTAAAACTGACAAGCATAAACACACACACACACACACACACACACACACACGCATGCACACACAAACACACACATTTATTGAGAAGAACTGCCTTAGAGTGTTTGCTAATAGGAGCATTTCTTTCCTGAGTAGAGATGGTTGGATTCCTTCTTGACTGTCTGGGCAGCACTTGTAATGTAATGTTTCTTTTTTTCCCGCCATAGTGGTGGCCGGTGGGTTATGGTGCCATCCTGTGCTGTCACTGTGTGCCAGGGCTGGCAAGCACCAAAGGGCTTCATCGTGACACTTGTGCTCGACCTGGCATCCCCACATATTGTCCTCAGGGGGATGCCCGCAGGCACTCTGCAGTGCATGTGTGTGTGTGTGTGTGTGTGTGTGTGTGTGTGTGTATGTGTGTGTGTGTAATGGGTGTAGAGGACAGTCTTCTGATGACAGTGCATTGGTCCTGTCAGGAGTCAAGGTGATGCTTCTCCAGTCCTCGTCTGCAATTTCCTTGTGTGTGTGTGTGTGTGTGTGTGTGTGTGTGTGTATCAGAAAGCTGATATACAGAAAGAGAGCGGTCACAAGGTTACAGGTAGAGCATGTTGGCACTGTAGCACACTGTCACGTGTTGGTGTGTACTCAGAACACTTTATTATTATTTATTTTGTTATTCAGTTTTCATTAGTAATACACCTAACATATCATGCTTGCTGTGATGATTACTACATTTTAATGACTTAAAAATCCATGCCAAAATCTTAGCGAGGCCTGATTACTTAGTACACTGTACAAAACAGATTAAATATACTCCGCAGATTTTCTACAGACATTAATTAAGAACAGACCAAATGATAAAGATGGTGAGATCTAATTTAATTATAAACCAACAGCTTAATATCAATACAAATTTTGAATTCTATGGTCACTATTAGAATGGGGAGTTGTGTTCTTGAAATGCTCATAAAATATTCCACAACAATAAATTTGATAATGTCAAAGTTCAGCAATGTGCTAAAAGGTGTGGATTAACAGCCGACTCACATGTGGTACTAGAACATGACTTAAGTGTTTAGGACAGGATTTTATCACTTGTTTCCATAAAGGTTGACCCGACAACCTCAGGTTTTAAGCTCACAGCTGTCCACAACCTTCTTAGCCTTGGACAGTTGTCATTTTTTCCCATGAAGTAGCGGATGGAAATAGCCTGTGTATATATGTGCATATATTTTAAGTAGAATTGTTCTAAAATCTTCTCACGGTTTAAAAGGTCAACGAGATAATGAAGACTGCTCTCCTTGAGTGCATCTCACCTGGATTTCCTTGATCAATATTCTTAGGTTAAGCGTTAAAATAATGTCATAATAGTCACTTAAAACCATTGACGCAAAGGAACTGCTAAAAAGTGCGACACACTTTCCAACCTCTTGTATGGCAGGCCACTTAGTTTGACTGAGCTTTCCCAGTGGGGAACGTTCAGCTGGAACACAGCGACTTTTCTCGCCGTGATCGATGATGTCCTGTCGTTTCTGTTCCTGTCGTTTCCGTTGTAAGAAAACCGGCTAAAAATGATCTAATGTTATTGCTGCAAAAGATCACGTGTCTGCGCATGGCACCCACGAAAAAGTTGCAGTTGGCGTAGGCGAGAGAGAGAGAGAGACAGAAAGAGGGGGGTTATCTGGTCGAAACAGTACACAGGACACCACCTGGGAATGGGCTGTGGACAATTCCCTCGTCAGACAAGGCTGATAATTTCTTTTACGGAGAATCAGAGGGGCGGGGGAGTTACCCATTGCAGACTAGTGGCATGACTGAGAGCGCTACCCGAGCCTAACAATTAACCTTGATGAGATAAGATTGCTTTCAATTAGCACAGCCGGGCACGTGTACATAGTCGTGTGTCTTTCTGGAGGATTTGGACTAAATGAAATGATTGCATGACCATTAGATTTTGTTGTAGGTTTCACTTCAGTTCAGCTCCAGACCAGTGCGCAGACGTTTTGCCAGAGGAAACCATGGGAACTCGATAGACTAGACGAAATTTGAGTACCGAGAGTAACATTTGTGACAAAAATGTCTAACTAATTGAAACGTAGGTCTCATGTCAATAACTTTTTGTGTAGAGACCTATACTATTTACTCTCACGTTATCTTTCTGTGCACCAGCCGCTGTACGGCAGTGTCTGGTTAGCACATGCCAACCGTCCGCTCCGTTTGTTCTCATCTGCACCCCGGCCACTGGAGATGAGCACCGAGTCCATAGCCTGAGCGGTGTGGAGCGGCGAAAACGGGCAATTCCATCGGTCCTTGTTCCTCGTGAGAGAAGGACGTGCAGTTTAACAATAAGAAAAGTCATCGCCGGCGCCCCGTTGGAAACATGGATCAGGACGAGGAAACCATGGAGGTGTCGAAAAAATCTGTCATCGCCAAGATTTTCAAAGTTCGCAAGCGGCGGGAGATGCTTTTCGTGCAAGTGTGTTTTATCTGCAGTGTCCTCTTCATGGCGTGGTGCATGTCAGCACTCCTGACGAAAGCAGGTGAGTGCCGGGGAGGTGAGGACTGAGAGAGAGGGGCTGCACTGAGCGGAACAGCTGAGAATTCTGCAGTGCCATCCCCAAAGATAAACACTCCATGCTCTGGTAGTGGTGCTTCCTGTCATTTGTGCAGTGTATGATTTATTAGTAAATGCTGGGTGTTTCAAGGGCATGTGAACTGACGTTTAGACACTCAACTGCTTATTCGTTTATTTTCCCCACATGTATATAAAACTGGATCTTGTCGATGATCTAAAACAGTGCAATGATTTACTGTTAAGGGGGCTATCCTGGGAAGTGCCACAATAGACTACACACTTTCGAGTTTTTTTTTTTTTTTAAGATTAGGCGTACTATGTCACGGATGTGCTGATGCGACGCCGTGTGCTGTCACTACGCTCCCGGCAAACTCGTGCTGGTCCATCGAGATGGCCTTGACTCGCGTGATATAGGTCAACGCAGACCGTTTTCCGTCCACTGTAGCTCGCGCATATGTATGTCTGTCCGAATGCCGCAGTGTGCGAGACTGCACAGCACCGAATCCTTAAACCATTCACCGAAACGGGATCAGTCTTTCCTGTCTCACTGAATTAGAACATTTTGAAGTTCTGTCATTTCCCGCATTGGATGTTGTCTGTCAGGAGCACATCGTAACGGTTTATGACAAGTGTAGAGGGAATGGAGGTGAGGTGAGTGTGGTGTGGTGTGGTGTGGTCAAGAGCAATCCACAAAACCAGCACCCGCGGATGCATTTATTAGCGCGTCTCGCCCAGGGCTTCACGTAGGATCACCCCTCGTGCCAGTACACCTAGAGACTGCAAGCACTCATCCACGTCTCTGTCATTTGCTCGACAGAGGTAACCGCTACACACACAAATCGTGCAGTAGGGTTGTTTATATAACGACACCAGAAAAGATGCGAGTTCAGTTAGCTGTCCTGGGCCCCTAACGACTGCATCTTGCAGTACTGTCAAGCCCACGAGTCCAGAACCAGGATCGAGTCTGTACACTAACCTGGCACGTGCGTAAACGTGTACATGTGCTCTTCAAGCCTGCTTTAACAGTTACATTAAAACGGCCCATTGAACTTCCCAGAGGATATGACATCCGACTCGAACACATTTTGGCGAAGTCAATTGTCATCTCTATTTCTTTGTTTCTTTCTTCCTTTTTTTTCTCTCTCAAAACAACCAACAATCTACCCACTAAAGGCTGTACTCGAAGCAAGAGGTCAGTGATGCCAGAAAGGTCTAATGTTCCACTGATATTCTGCACGTGAGGTTTATAACTTGCTAAGCTGTTGAGGACAATGGTGATCAGCATTAAGCCCTGTGTGTCCACCAGTTAATCCAAAAAATGAAGGCATCAGCTTGTTCTTAACTGATATTGGATGGTGAGCTATTTATGGGCACTGCCACCAGCGTGGGAGGAAACTGCTCATTAGCTCTTGACATGTGTGTACACTTGCTACTTGCTTCATCTTCATAACCCAAATAAATACTGTTGTTCACCAAGATGCGCGCACACACACACACACACACACAAACATGCAGCTTTTCTTTTACACAGTAGTACCAACTTCTTTTAAAAACCAGACACGCAGTGTGAAGCAAACGGTTGCACTCTTGTGTACCAATATACCTATTCTTTCACCCAGCTAAACCATCAGCCTTCTCTTGTGTAATCTTTTGTTGGCTCTGCAGCATACCCCCTGCACACATTTATAGTCAACACCAAAGGCTGCTTCTGTGATCTATTAATTACATTTAAAAACAATCTAGAGGCTCAAACAATTATTTATGAATAGTATCACAGGGAGACAGAATTGTAGATCTCTTATCTCCAAAGAGCAACTTGAGGACAGGGGAAATGTGTGTGTGTGTGTGTGCGTGCGTGAGGGAGAGAGAGAGTGTGTATAAAAGACTGAGGCTTTTTATTGTAATGGGACATCTTCTAAATGTAATCAAGTTTGTCCAGCATGCTCTGTGATTTGGTTGAGTGCTGCAGGGGGGTTACTCTCTCAACATGAGTTTGTGTCTGTTTGTGTGTATGTGTGTAAGCACAAATATGAGGGGAAGAGCTGATGTGCTCATAGAGGTAGGGTTATGTAGATGTGTGTGTATGTGTGTAAAGTGAAAACATGAGATGTGATTGAGTTAGAGGTGTATGAGTGTGTATGCACATGTGTAAGGGGTAGATTGACAGCTGATGGAGGGAGGTATGTGTGTGTTTGCATATTCAGAGAGCCTTGATTATTACCTGATCAAAGGCAAAGACACCCTGTGTGTGTGGAGGGTGCATGCACTCTCATGCATAGCAATCCTACTCTTCCAAAGCTCCCTCCCAGCTGTGAATCTCCCCCAGCCCTACACACACACACACACACACACACACACACACCAGACCAGCTTTATCAGTCTTTGTCTCATCCATCGCTGTTGTCTTATTAGACAAGAGACAGGCTGAGGAGGAGGAATCTCATCTGTTGGCTTCCAGTGTCTCGCTCTATCCTCGTGTGTGTGTGTGTGTGTGTGTGGCTAGAGAAAATGAGTGGTTAAAGCAGAATAGAACATGTGCCTGAGATTAATTTCATGACTGTGGGCCCAGGATTACTCTTGGACCGGTGTGTTGTTCAAAAGGGTGGTGTGCTGTGCCACACATGCATACACACACACACGCATGCATATATACATGCATACACACACACAAATGGAGGACAGAGAGCAGACTTCAGGTGTGTGTGGGTTGATGCCCAACTGTGCTTGAGTGGAGTCTTGCACCTCCTGTGGTCATCCGTTGCCCTGTAATTTCAGCGAAGGCTGGAGGTCTCGGTCAGGTGTGCCTCTCCCAGTCGGACATCCTCCGGTCTCCCGGGAAACGGCCAACCCTGGAACATCTTGAGCCCTCAGCCGTGGTAAATATAGTCCACCCATGTGGTGATTGTACCTGCATTTCACCTTTTGTGAACAGTGAGCCACTACAGGCAACTGTAGGCCAGAGGAGGTGCCAAGTGTGTTGCAACCTGCAGCACTGGTAGCCATGTTTGTTTATAGTAGGCACTAGGAAACATCTGCCTGGGATTTTCAGTGAAGGTGACAAAACGCCTTCAGAGGTGCCACTCTTTCTGCACATCTGTGTAGTATTTTTTTTTTTTTTTTAAGAGTGTCGCTACCTAACATCCAATCCCAACCCTTTGGGGATAAGGAACAGGTGTCCCGTGGTTGGTGTGTGTTGTCGGGGGGGGGGGGGGTGGTGGCTTAGGGTGTCCAGGGCAGGTACAATCACAGTGGGTGGGGGAACATTGTATTTTTGGCCAAGTAATGTCAGAGTAAAGACCATGAACCCAACACCTGGTGTGTGTGTGTGTGTGTGTGAGGCAATAGGTATGCCTTAATAGAACAAGGGTGCATGGATGTGACAGATGATGCATTAAGGATTATTAAATAATGAAGAATGTTGAATTTTGTTATGGAAAAAAATGACATGGAGAAGTGCAGAAGGATTACGTTCTGTGATGCAGCACCTTGACTTGACCATGAAACCACTCCAGAGTGGCCACATTAGATGGTTGACGTCGAACACACCTGTGGCCCATGTGCATTGGTGAAATAGTTTGATATTTTTGTATCAAGCTAGTATCAATATTTTAGTCAGTGTGGATAGTTTAATGTCTGCATATTTTATGAGTTGTGCGTTATCACCTTGGGTTTGAGTTGGAGCATTCCAGAAGTTCAGGCAATCATGCAAGAGCCTCTGGAAAAATTAAAGCATTAGTTGTGAAATAATTCTTACAGTTGTGATGAATGTCTTGCATGTATAATAAGTCATTATGAGGCTTGTCATTACCGTGATTAATGTTTTTATTGATTGGCAGTCATTTTCTGCTGCAGCAGTCTTTGCACTGATTATAAAATAACTAGCCATTTACAAGACAAGTGTGAAAGTTACTGCTTAGACTCCTTAAGTTTATGGTATTGCTGTTTGTGGTATTCGGTAGTTTTAGATGGGCTTCAGTTACAGAATTCAAAACTGAGATATTGGTGTAAAAGAAGAGATTATAAGCTTAAAAATGATATCCAGGTCAGATCTGATGGGAATATTGTTAACTGTTATTTCCTTTCAAATCTGAGATACTCCATATGCTGGGTTTTTGTTGGGGATTTCAGATGTATTTGTGATGGATCAGGCTGTGGCTGTGTGTCATAATTTCCATAATTCTGGTCTGTGGTTAGATTGGCATAGATTAATCAGTCTGCTGACAGTGTGATGACTTGTTGGCCAGATGTTTAACTAGTGTGACATGGCTCGGGATACTCTTGTGGTGGTGTGGTGTGGTGTGTTTGTGTGTGTGTGTGTGTGTGTGTGTGTGGAGAGACCCCTGTTTCCACTCATGGCCCATTGAGACTAAACACTCATTCAAATGGCTCTCTCGTCTGCCCTCAGTTCTGATTGCATTCTCACAGACACTCACACAACACACACACCCACTCACTCTCACATTTTCTCACACAACACACACACACACACACACACACACACGTGTCACACACTGATGTGAAGACATGGCTTTTCCGATATTAGCCTTTACTACTGGCACTCCTTGTGCATACTTAATTTATCACACCATTAGCAACACGGCCGCGTTATCCTCTGTTTGCCAGTGACATTCTCAGGGAGACAGTGGCCCCCAAGGCTGCCATTAGATTCAGCACAGCGACTGTTTTAATCCCTCTCTCCTCCTCCTCCTCCTCCTCGTCCTCCGCGTTAAAAATAAATAATCAGGGAAATAATGAAATAAAATGGGAACAAGTCTTAAATCCAAGCGGTCAGCAGACGGGGCCCACGGCCCTTTACCAGCACCGACTTTCTGCACTCATTAAAAGCCTCGTTTTTTTGGACGACACTCAAATTGCTGTTTTGCTTAAAGTAAAAAAAGGAAAAAAAAAAAAGCTGGAGAGAATTAAGGAGAGGGGAGGACTGCTGAGTTTGACCGATTTCTGCCTCGAGTCCAAAGCACCAACACTCTAGATTGAACTTTGAATTTTTTTTTTTTCCCTTTCTTTCTTTCTTGCTTTCCTTTCTTTCTCTTTTTGCCCCAGTGCCCAGCATGTGCCAACGAATGACTGTTGCCCGCAGAGAGCAGAGATGCCAGGGTGGTAGTGGGAAAAGGGGTGCAGAGAGTTGGCAGAGAATGAGATTACAATCGTTTAAAAGCCCCAAATGACTAATTCTATATTTTGCAGGCGCGTGTGTGTGTGTGGTGGTGTTTGTGTTTAATTATGTGCACCGCACACCCCTGCTGTTTACTCGCTGAATGTCACAATGTCACAATTATGTGTTTATGACTCTTAAAACTGAGATATGACTGGCCTCAAGATTTCACTTACTGATTGCAAATGATTAGAAGTTGTCGATTTCGTTTACAATTTGTAGGCATTATTTTAAGAGGTGTCCTAACAAATTATACAAGCTTTAGTTGTCTCTAACAAATGCCAGGTCGTGACCAAAGGCAGGTGTGTTAAAGGTCATTAAATGGCTGTATGAGTAGGGCATCTTCCTTTTTTGTCTGAGGCATAGTTTGCTTTTGTTTGGGATGCACTGGTGTAGTTTCTCCTACAAGAGTAGATTAGTCCTGGACTATAAGAGATGGTATCTCTATCTATCTCAAAGAATATCTCTATTGAATTTCTATTGACAACCTTTTTGGTCTAGGACTAGGCTTAATCCCTATACAAGAAACCAGCGCACTGAGTTTAAGGTGAACATTGCCAAGCTTCTGGAATATTATACAGTGGAGAAAAGGCTGGTTTGTCTGAGTCATATCTTTTACACAGCCAATGTGTCTGTTTTGGTCTAGTGCAAAGTTCTCTTACTTTCCATGGAAATGCTGTTTGTGTAGGTCCTATGCATGTGATGATGAGGTAATATAACAGTCTTGTGCGTCACACGATGGATGGCACAATGCATCATGGGTCAGTGACTCACTCTCTGCTGCCTGTTTCCTTCGACACATGGGTTAATGACTAAGGAAGTTGTTTAGAAGTTCACCCTTCCTCCCTGGTCAAGTTGTTGTCCCTATTGTTTTTGGTGTTTCTATCCATCTCTCTGTATGTCTGTCTGTCAGTGTCTGCCTGTGTTTTTTTTTAATACATGTTCCTCTTGTTCCTGTTCCTGTTTACAGGTCATGGGATGCTGGTCCCGGGTGGTCATGAGGTGCATCACCATGATCACTGGGGGAGAAGACTCATGGCCTCCGCTCATGACGACAACGAGACGGAAGAGAAGAACTGCACTGAGCCAGGTAAGGGTGAGGGTGAGGGTGAAGGGGGAGAAGATCAGCTGAGTGGGTGACTGAAGACAGAGGAGGGAGCCTCATCAAGGGCTGCATCCAGAGAGACTGGCATGGCTGATGGCCTGACTGTAGTACAACTATTTGTTAAACTGTGTTATGCTGTGGTAGTCTTAACTGGGACAATCAGATGTTACAGATGCAAGTGGTGTCCTTTCCAGAAGACTATCTGCAGGGCCCTAATTCACAATATAACCAGTTTCCATAATTACTTTTACATTGTAATGTAGATGGTTGTGGGTGCTTTAAGATTACCATTTTGCTATGTTTGTCTAGAATTCAGGACACTAATGCAAATATCTTTGTACAGATTATACAGACTAGGTGTGTGCGTGTGTGCGCGTGTGCGTGTGCGTGTGCGTGCGCGTGCGTGCGCGCGCGTGTGTGTGTGCGCGCGCGCGTGTGCGCACGTGTGTGTGTGCACGTGTGTGTGCGCCCTTGTGTGTGCGCGCGCGTGTGTGTGCGTCCGTGTGTGTGCGCGCGTGTGTGTGCGTGCGTGCGTGCGTGCGTGCGTGTGTGTCTTTTAAAACAAAACCCTAACATAGAGCTTTGTTTGCAGTTGTTTTACGTAATGCTCTCTACAGGCCCGTTAGAGCCTTGGCTTAGACTCCTGGGTGTGTAGAGACAGAATCTGAGCTCTCAATCTTTGTGGGGGAAAACGTCAATGTACAGGAGACTGTTTTTCTCTGTTGAAACCAACTATAGCATATATTTTTCCAGGGGGTAAAAATTCAGATATGGCGATGACTCTAAGCTAGTTTGAAGCCAAGAAAACGGGATCGTGAAAGTCCTCCTTACCACACCGGTGGACGGGACGATAAACCGAAAGTCTAAAGCGGCGCTCTTCACCACAGCATGTTCTGCTGACTTGCCCTAGTTATTGGGTAGACGTCAATTACCAATATATATTTACAGCGTCGACACACACACACACACGGCCATGTTTTGTTGCGTAACGAATGGCCCGGCACAGTCAGCTGCCACAGTTCCTCCAGAGGTATGAGTCCCATTTATTCGGAGATGCATGGCGTTCCCTTTGTTGCTACCCTGGGGTTATTGATTGACTGCACTGTGCTGTAGCAGCAGCTTTGATGGCTGCTTTGCTAAGCCTTCACGCTTGTCTCTTGATGTGATGAGTGTCTCAGAGCCAGAAGTGTGTGTGGGGGGGGGGGGGTTGTACACAGATGCTGCTTCCGGAGACTATGGTGTGGTGGGAGAGTTTGTGGATAGGAATGCTTAAGAGTGTTTTGAGGGATTCTGAATCGATGCCTCCTGGGCCTGGTTTTGAGTAACATGGTTTAGGGCATACTCTTTTACATCCAAGTACTCTTTTTATACCAGGTGCACAGGTACACTTGACCCCCAAAGTCTGGTTCATTTGACCAGTGTGATCACTGTCCACAAGTATAATCTATAAAGGTAGACACCACTACATTTTAACAGTCAAACAGATCTTCAAGAAGTCTGTTATTATGACAATAAAACATTTACTTATGCAAAGGATTGTACAGCACAACAATTCAGTTGTGCCTGGGTACAGTAGTATGCAGTGGGAATGGGGACCAGAGACAAACGTACTCGTGTACGGTACAAGTGAAACATATCTTAATACACCAATAGTGGCAAGACTTGGGTAAGCTGTAACTTGAAAGAGTAAGAAGTAAATCCCATGAAACAACCACCAATCAACTTCAACAATCAACACAGATTGATAACACCCCCTTTTCTAAGCGTATGACTTATTTTAATATCATTCCTTGGCCCCATGATGTTTTCCATTGAGCTTAAGGTAAAGTGGATAGCAAATAGAGATGGGACGGACAATCCGAAAGGTGCCCTTATGTATGTTATCCAGATATGGCACTAAATCAGGTACTTGAAACACAGGGCCTGTAGATGAGGTGATGGGCATAGATTGGAACAAAAAGGCTTGTTTGTTGGCAAGTGGCACTTCTGTGTTGTTGTTTTTTTTCTCCATAGGGCTGTCGCAGCAGTTAAGCATCAATTCAGACCTGCCGTCTCCAGGTGTTGCACTTCAGGTGTCCTGAAATGTCAGCGTCACAGCTGGCTCAACGACATGACATGGCATTGAGTGTTCTTTCCAAACTGCGGTGACAGGCGTGCCACTGTGGTCACTGATCCCAAACTGAGGGGAGGGTCTATTTGTGTACTGTATGGTGTATTTGTGTGCTTCTGAGGCTACGAGGTTCCAGAGAGGGTGACATTACCAACGGGGGTGGGGGTGGGGGGGGGGTTGGAGGTGTGGGAATTTGGCCGGGCAGTGAAGTGAGCACAGTGTGACGACATCAAGGGGAGTTGGTGGTGAGGAGTGTGTGTGTGTGTGTGTGTGTGGGGGGGGGGGGGGGTGCCTTTTCCTGGCATGACACAGTGACGTGATGAGAATTCACCAGTATAAGAGCGCCTGCGTGTGTGTGTGTGCGTGTGCGTGCTTTATTTAGGCTCCTTTCGAACGAGTGACCCGTGAAAGATGGAGTGTCTGTTTTCTTGATTAATTTAGCCTGCATCTCAGGTGTGGCAATTCAAGGTGGCACCGTGAAAAAACATGAAGAAATTGTGTGTGTGTGTGTTAAGCATTTTATGTGAGGTTGAGGTAGGGGGTGAAGAACTCCTTTGGGCATAGTTTTGAAAGGCATTTTGAGGTTATGTCAGAGAGCATTTGCTAAACCAAGAAAGGGTTTGTGTGTGTGTTTGTGTGTGTTTGTATGTGTGTGTGTGTGCGTACGTGCGTGCTTGCTTGCTTGCAGGGAGATGTCCTGGGGCAAAAAAAGGGAACAGCGAAATGTTTAATCCCTCTTAACTCCACTGATGACTAAGTCATACTTTAAAGGCAGATGGCCTTTTTTCAATGACTGTTTTTTTTTTTTGCGGTCACACCCCCTTTTACCCCCGCTTGGAGCTTTCTGCTTGCTCATTTAAAGCTGGGTGAAGACCTTGGCACGTTCCAAAAGCAGTGTGTCATGGGTATGCATGGAATTTGGAGGGGGAAACAGATGGAATTGGTTGTTCCATTTTTAAAAAGGTACATCTAACATGTGGGACAAGGCAGATGAGCTTGTATTTGTGAGGGTACACAGTGACAAGTTTTAAGCCAACAAGCTGTAGACAGTTATGCATGTTGTGGTAATCTTGTTTTGGTTTCAGTAAGGATGGCTATACTGCAGCAGCCCACACTAGTTTGCAGCTGTGTTGTGTGGTAGTGACACTAATTAATGAAAGCATGACACGTTTTTTTTTTTTTTTTTTTTTTTTCCTGCATTTTTTTTTTAAATGGGTGCAGGTTTATTTGACAAGGGTGGCAGTTGACAAGATTATGTCGTTGAAATCTTGACCTTAATCTCTTGATTACTTTTACCCCTCCTACAGTGTCTTTTTGGCCACCAATTTTGCATCTGTTCTTTCGTAGCAACACACATACACATACTGTATGCACGCGCGCACACACACACACATACACACGGTCTCTCACACACGCTCTCACACCAACACACACACACACAAGCTCTCACACCCACACACACACACACACAGACACACACTCATTACTAAGTGCTGTCTTGCACAAACAGTATGGAATCAATCCTTAGCCTGTCTTTACTTATTTTGGTCAGGCTTCTTTTCTGAGCCAGTGGTTTCTCTAGCGTATAAGCATAATGCAGCACACGCCCACGTATTGCATTCCCCCAACCCCCCTTCTCCCTCTCTCTCTCCCTCTCTCTCTCTCTCTCTCTCTCTTTCTCTTTCTCTCTCTCCATTGCTCTCTCTCTCTCACACAAACACACTTTCCCTCTCTTTCTCTTAATTTTACCCGTTTTGCACTTACACCCCCCCAACCCCCCCAGTTCAATTCAATAGTGCTTTATTGGCATGGCAAAAAGTGCATTGGTATTGCCAAAGCAGTAATATAGACGTGGGTGACACACAAACTGTCTGTGTGTGTTTCTTTCTCCCCCTCTCCCTCTCTCCCTCTCTCTCAATTTTGCTCTCTTCCTATATACCCATCTCAGCCTCCTACATTTCATGAAGGGGTCGGTGAGTTCTGCTGTAATGTAGGCAGGGACTCCCGGAAGTGTATTTTGAATTATTTGCATCTTTAAACAGAGCTGCTTTTTTTTTTTTTTTTTTTTGTTCTCATCGTAGACTGTGTGTCCTAAGTCTTTGAAGATAAAAATAGCTTTTGCTCAGCATGCATGTTTTAAATCATCATATATCACTGGCTACATTTTTCTAGCTTGTTATCTCTCTCCTGCTGGTATGCCACAAAAAGAAAAGACCAGTTTAGGTGCACTGGTCATAATCAAAAGAGAAACCAAATCTCACCCTAGTGAGTGTTCTGATTGGTTGTGGATAAACACAGCAGTCCAATGTCATCTGCAGGTTGGCATTAGGATTCTGGTCAGGACCGCAGCATGTCTGTCGGAGGATTGTGATTTTGCGCATCATTAGCAGTGTCTTTATGAGCTTTGATGGGTGCTCTGGAAGGGCTTCTCTCTAGTCTTCTCTCGTAGGAGTAGCAGTAGAAACCAGCAAAAGCGGGGAGGAGGAGGATATCTTCCTTTTCTTACATTTTCACATATGCCTGTGTGGTAATGGTGCAGTTTGTTTTTGCAGAGCCAGATACACTCCCAATCCTGACCCGAGTCAATGGCTCCTCATGGTCCTCTCCATGTCAGTTATGAGTGTATGCTCAAAATAACATCTGGTGTTCATACAGTCTCTGCTCTGCAAAACAGAAATAAGGTGTCTTAACACCACTTCAGCTGGTCAACACAACACTATTCCATCCAGGCAGTGCACCAGGAATACGGAAGGGAACGGTGTAATTTGATTGCCCGTTGGTCTCCGGTGTCCGTAACCTTTAGTTTTAATGGCATACTGTGTAACCTTTTAAAGGCTGAGTGTTCCCTATCTGTGCAGAGGTGAATATTGGAGGTGGTGTTTTTTAGGCTTCTGTTCTCAAAGTCTGCATTAAACTGGAAGCCCCATTCTGTCATTCCTCCAGTCACTGAGAGATATTTGTGTTTACAAGTCTTTACCGGCTTTCATCCAACGAGGTTCCACAGAGGTGGAGACGAAATGCGAGTGGAATTTAGCAGCTAGAAGAGAATGGGGCAAATCTCGCAGACCGTGGCTGGTCCCTGATTTATTTTTAAGTAGGACTGAAGGCGGAAACTTGCCCAGTCGTGAAGGGCATTGCTAAAACTTACACAATGACTTGCTTGGATGAGCAGCACAGTTACACATTTGCGTATGGCAAGTCTTGCTCCCATGACTATATAAATACGGCTTGAAGGGCACTTTTAAGGATTAAGGACCTCTTTGATTTTTTGGGTGTAAATTTTGGAAAAAAAAAGTTACATTGGGCTGGGGTGGGAGGTTGGATTGAGAGATGGTGTTTGGGAAATGGGTTGACTTCAATCCTGGGGTCTTTATGCAAGCTGAGGCCAGAAGTGACAGGCTTCAGTGTCACTGTTGCTTGTCCCCCTACTGTTTTAATGTTTTCCCTCCCTCTGTGATTAAATTGCCACCATTTCTCTTTCTAAGCAGACAAAAGGTGATAAAGCCCTGTCACAATACACTTTTGGGAGGGCAATGGGAGTTCTGAGACTCCAACATCAGCTTTGGTTTATTTATTTTTTCTTTGTCAACTTTTCAGCAATGTCTTGTTTTTTCTAGTTTCAATTTTTTGTGTAGAACAGCGCCAGTTTATTTCTGTTCTAGTGTACAACAGTCAAGACTTGTTTCATGGCTAGAAGTCTTTTGTTTTTTATTTTTCTGGAACAGAGATGATTAATGCAGCCCAGTTTTAATGAGTGTTTGTACATTGCGGACCAGCTCCCTACTTTGTGAGATCCCCCCCACCGTCTCTGAAGTAGACTTCTTCGTCTTTGTTCAGGCTGAGGAATTACAGGGGACAGGCTGTCTGCCTCGTTACAAAGAGATGGGTGCAGGGTACTGAATCCCCAAAAACCTCCAAATAAAGACAAAAAGGAATTGGACAGCAGTCTTAAATAAAGGGAATCTTTTATTGCAATTTGCAATGCCAAAGCACTCTAATGCACTTCTTTTTTTTGGAGCTGCACAATGAGAGAATCTCTCTTGACTAGTGTTCCATTTGTCTGTTGGATGGATATCATTTGGATGCATTTTAAAAAGTGAAGTATATTGTAATGCGTTTACATAAATTAAATTGAAACATAACCTGATTGCTCAGCATGGGTAACTGTCAAATACCGTAAAGCTGTAAATAATGGCCCAGTCGTTTATTTTCCCAAATGACTTAACAGACTCTGTTCTGCATTCATGTGGGGCAGGCCATCTATATGAGACAGGTGTTTCATTTTCATTCAACACCTAAAAGCTGGTTACTAAAAAAATACACTAGGCCTGTTAGGCTATCAAATTGAGCTTTATCATTTACAACAACCTTGTGGACCTCTCCACAAGGCTACGTCTACCCATAATTTAGGTGGACAGAACAGAAAAAAGCAAGGCATGTTGCTGTTCTGCACAATGGAAAGCTTACATTTTAAAGCATACTTTTTGTCTTTGATGCCATGATGAACTTAATAACATTCATTAACTTTTTGTGAAGTTTTGTTTTGTAGCATAATACAAACTAGAAAAGCATTTGGAGCGCTTAGCCCCCCGCCCCCAACCAGTGAACTAATTTTCACCAAAAAAAAATGTGCCTCGAGGCAGTGTCAATACCGCCATACTGTGGCATACAATTTTAGAGCGTAATGTTAACTTTGAGTTATTTTGCTGACAAACTGCTAAACGCTGGCAAAAACATAACGTTGATGGAGGTAACAAACAGCCTATAGGCCTGGCAAGTTTTTTTTTTTTTTTTTTCCTTGCACCTATCAGAAATCAATCAGTGGGGTGATATGAATGACACCGTCAATACATGCTTGCATTATTTTGGCAGCCAAAACTAAAAGAATTTACTGGTAAGTCTTTCGTTGTAATTTATCTATCATGTGTAGCTACTTTTATCAATGGAAACATGTAGGCTAAGACTAGTCAACTGTTAGACATGGAAGTTTTCCGGACTAGCTTTTATTGCGGAGATGTGTTGCAGGCCCAGGCGTCGATTTGTAGCTTTACAGTATATAGTATATGTAATGTGTATGGATTAGTATATGGCACTACAAGTTGTCTTTCCCCCATTTTTTTGTGTTTTGACTGACTGTTTTGACTGTACATGTACAGCCAGTATTGTTAAGAAAGGGATACTTGCTTCTAACAACTTTAAAAACCAAAGCTTTTGTGCTGCCTCTGCAACACTTGTTCACTGTGTTTCTAATGCGTCCTTAGACTCAATGGGCTTTAGGGGTCATGTGACTGCATCTGATTGCAAGCAGTGTTTGTTTGATTATTTTGATAATTCCAAAACTGGCTCCTACTGCAGTAGATGCAATCTTTCTATAGAGGTGAAAGTGATTGTAATGATATTAATCTTTAAAAAAAAAACACAAAATTAGTTTAAGTGTGGTTGTTAAGCACATGTAGGCTAAATATCAAGTCCATGTCTATGGATAAGTACAAGGCGCCAGAAGTTTCAAAGAAGAGACGGCGATTGTATTAATATTAAGCTAATTTTGTCTTTTGAAGCTTAAGTGTTGTGCTGTTTGACTTTAGTAGGAAGGAAGTGGAAACAACATAAACGACTTAATCTCCCTTTGCCTCGAGGCTGATCGCGGTGCGTTTACATTTCCATATATCGATCTCCCTCTCTCTCTCTCGGCTCTGAAACTCCCACATGCCTCTTCAGGGTGGCATTAACATGACCTCTTTGCATCGATCTCCAAAAAAGACACGGAAAGAAAAGGCTCTCGTCTCTAGGTCTCTAGGTCCACGCCTACCAGCATGAAGGGGCCACAGAAGAAATCCATTCCTCCCGATGAGCCCACACCAAAAAGAGACTTTAGAAAGGTCACATGTGTCGCCTGTGCAGCAACTTTTAACACTAAAGGATCCCCCCCCCCCCCCCCCTTGTCATCCTCCTCCTCTTCCTCACCCACTCACTGCTGTTGCTCTCAAAAGCATCATGTGTTTGTTCCCGTTGCACTTCATCCCCTTCATTTCCCTTTCCGTTTCTTTTCATCTTGACATGAGGGTTACTTGCATCCCATAAGCACTGGCGCATCTTGAATGGATGTGTTAACAGTTTTGGAAAAACACTCTCTCACACACGCATACACATACACACACACACCAAGCAGAGTTCCAAATCGACTCCTGATCGATTCACTCCCAAGGCGAAGGCCGTTTTGACTTCCCCCTCCTGATACACTCTCTGAGTAATAGTGAATGGAGTGTGTGCGTGTGTGTGTGTGTGTGTATAAAAGACAACATCACAGCTTTGTGGCACATGCATGCAGAAAAGCCAGACCAGTTTTTTTTTCTGTAAGTAGCACTGCCAAGTGTGTGTCTGTATCGGGGTGTGTGTGTGTGTAATTGACCCACTTGTGAAGTGTGTGTTTGCTGGGCACAGGGAACAAAACGGAGGCGCTGAGGGCTGTTTTGTATGGCCCCGTTTGGCTCATGTATTAATCCCCCGGGGACCGTGATTACTGCGGGTTTAGATGGTGTGCCATACTAATCTGTCAGGGAAGGGAGCACGCATTGTTTTCTTTCTTTCTTTGTTTTTTTCCCCCCTTTTTTTTCAAAGTGTGAATGCATGTGACTGTAGGGTGTGTGTGTGTGTGTTTGTGTCTGTAAGGTAACAGGCACAGAGTGTGTGTGTGTGTGTGTAAGGTAACAGGCACTGTGTGTGTGTGTGTGGGGGGGCCTTGTGTTCATATCTCCCTTGCACACAATATCCATAAAGTCACTGTCATCTGTTGTGCGTGTGTGTCTCACCAGGGTCAGATGGCCAGGCAGTTTCTTCCTCTGTGTGTGTTGTGCATGTGTTTTATAGCTAATGGTGTAGCAGTGTTGCAGAGGCTCAGTTAGGGATGTATTTAAGAGGTATGTGTGTGTGTGGGGCTGTATCAGGAAGTGTGTGTGCACCTAAAGATAAAGGTGTACCTGTGTGTGTATGCATCTCAAAATCATTCTGGGCATGCACAGCATTCTCAGGCTTAAAACTATGTCCAGCTGTGATGAGACCAGGGGTGTGTGTGTGTGGAGCTGTGTGCGTGGGCGTGTGTGTGCGCACACCTAAAGATATAGGTGTACCTGTGTGTGTATGCATCTCAGAATCATTCTGGGCATGCACAGCATTCTGAGGCTTAAAACCATGTCCAGTTGTGATAAGGCCAGGTGTGTGGGTGTGTATTGTGTGTGTGTGTGTGCGTGTGTGTGTGTGTGTGTGTGTGTGTGTGTGTGTGGACATGTGTGTGAGTGTGTGGACGTGTGTGTGTGTGGACATGTGGTGTGTGTGAGGTGGTGTAGCATGCAGAGGCAGCAGCAGTGGCTGTGGCGGCAGCAGGAGCAGGAGCAGGAGCAGAGCAGAGGCGGCTGTTTAAAAGGGAATTAGAGCCGTGGGGATTACTGCGGCGTGGCAAGCACTGCTACACACATCAGCAGCGGAGGAGAAGGGGGAGGGAGGGAGGGGTGGGATGGGGTGAGGAAAGAAGGGAGGATGGAGGGAGGGGAGGGTCAGGATGAGGGGGAAAAAGGTGGGGTGGATGGATGGATGGAGGGAGGGAGGGAGGGAGGGGTGAGGAAAGGATGGAGGATGGAGGGAGGAGTGAGAATGAGGGAAGAAGCTAGGATGGATGGAGGGAGGGATGGATGGATGGAGGGAGGAAGGGAGGGGTGCCTCCTCTGCCCCCAGTGCTCGCATGTCACCAGTGTTGAGCCGGCCCCCAGACAAAGTGCACACAAAGCCCTTCTCCTCCCTGTGTGTCTCCACACACATACAAATGTAGCAGACACACCTTTTTCTGTATGTGTGTGAGCACACGTGCACACACACAAACACGCCTGCCATTTATGTCTGTTTGCCGTGTGTGTGCGTGCGCACACAGACATGCAGTCATGCAGTCGTTACACTGATGCTGACTCATGCACTTCTGTGGTGACCACCCATATAAACAAATAATTAAATAAATAAACTGCAAGATTTTTATAGTTTTATCTGAGACATGCAAGCAACATATATGACCGTAAAGCATACAAGATCCTTAACAAATGTGTTCTGGAAATCTTACACTTTATTTTATTGTCCCTGTTGCATTAATAAGGCACAGGGTAACAAACTGTAACAATATGTAACATTATGTACTTTTACTATACTATAGGGTCAGGGTTTGGTATGTTCAGTGTAACAACATATTACATTTTACAAAAAAAGGACCTGTAAAATTAAGTCTTTACCTAAATCTTAAATGTTCTATATAAGTAACATGATATAGGTGTAATGCTTTTGATGTGTTAGAAATATATGAAGGTTGCCATAATTTACAATTTAAATCATATAGGAAGCAGTATAAATTGACATGTAAAATAGAGGAAAGTTTTGTGTAGGCTCCACATATCGCCACATTCCACATAAGTGCAGTGTGTTGCTGTACACCGCAGTGGCATACTCCTTCCTGTAGGGCAGAAATCCATTAGCATCATCCCCCTACACACACACACACACACACACACACACACACACATACACAGTTGCATCATGGTGTTTGAAGTTACCGTAGAGGGGCCACATGTTAAGGTTGGTACAAATTAAGCAAAATGGCTTAAACAACTAAGTACAGGTTGAATATTCAGTGGCAGTGCACATCCACTATAACCTGTCATTAGCCTCTAAGGCAATGCAGCAGTGGTGTGACCCTGATCACATTACAGTAGTAGAAAGAATACATGGTTATTTTTGCTAATTTATTTTTTAACAACTTTATATGCTTCAACTTTCTGCTGAAATGGAAACTGTTCTACTATTTACATTTGTAAACGGTGTTTTCAGAAAAGCAGCAGCTGTGTGATTGTTGTGTAGTGTTATGGAAGTGTTTCAAACATTACATCCACGTGCTTTACATCCACGTAGGTGGATTGGCATTTTTTTGTTTGTCAAAGTGAGGCCAGCTGTGAAAGTAGTTTTGTAACCTATCCTGATGCATCAACTACACACACACACACACACACACACGTATGTTGGATTAAAGCATGCACTAATATTTTCATCATTTTCTTAAATCAAAACACGACAGGAAAACACTCAGGTTCCATTATTTTTTCAGCCTAATCACTGTAAAAGGTGTGTCTCTTTACTGCACATGAGAAGCCCATGCAAAGTGCTTTAAATGTGCCTTACTTAGATGGCCTGCTTTGTTGTGTGTGTCCGTGTGTGTGTGTCCGTGTGTGTGAGAGAGTGTGTGACCCACTCAAATGTGTCCCGCTGCCTCTCCAGAGAGGGTGCAGAGAGGGCAGGATGGTGCGCCAAAGTGGCCCTTCTCCCGGATTAGGCCTTTCAAAGACAGTCCCAGAGTGCTGCCCCCACTAAGTGTGCCACCTGGTCAGGAGTAATTATGTAAGGGAGGATGTTGTACGAGGAGGTCATTCTCCTGGAATAAGCCCCAACAGAGTGATGCAAGACCCTGACATGAAGAGAAGCGGCGGGGTCTTGAATCACTCCTGAAGAGTCTTCTTCCATGAAAATGACTGCCTGCCTGCCTGCCTTGCTGAACATTATCCCACTTTATTATGTGGCTACTTGCCAACAAATCATAATAGAAAGGTGGAAACTCCTAACAATGTCATCATTTTAAGCATTTTGTTGCTGCTTCATGGCCCTATGGTGCTAAAAATAGTTAATCGAGGAAATGGAATGTTCAAGGGTTGTGTAACAACATGTCCAGCTGCTAAATAAGTCATTGCAGCTTATTGTTGATATTCTGTTAACGATAAGTGAACCAACTACTTGCGGAGTGACATGAAAGAAGCACAAACCTCATTGCCATTGACTAAAATATTTGACCTCCGAATGTTGGAGTGGGCTATTCTAAGTCAATGGGACGAGCGTCAGCATTCTAAACAGCCATATAGCAAATATTTATATCTGTGTTTGTGTGTGGTGTTGTTTTGGAGCTGGGAAATTGCAGCAGCTACAGAAATGATCAGACAAGTGCAAAAATATCTCTCTTAGATCTATTAAAACGTAGTATAATATTTCCTCCCTGGGATGGGTCTATGATCTAATCGATCTATAGTTTTTCTGCTATAGTTTCTTCTTCTACAGTTCTGTCATGTCTGTATTATGTCTGTGTTTGTTTTTCTGACTCTTTCTCTGTCTGACTCCCCAATTTACTCCCCAACAGCTGTGTTTGTCAATTAAGGCTCTGCTTGCTTGGAAGGGTCCTTCCTACAGATTTCTGCCCTACCGCGACCGCTAACTATTTGTGAAATGAGATGAACTAGCCTACAGATGATTTCCCATAGTGCCTCACCACATGTCTCCTAGCAACTGTAGAACTTAATTTGACAGTGAAGCCGACAGTTTGACATTTCACACAAGTTTAACGCAAAATCGGCAAGTCAGTGCAAAAAAAAAAAAAAAACTTAGGTATGTTTCTCAGGCAGATTTGAAGGAGGCTTCTAAATGGGACAGGTCTGGCTGCACCACTGTGACGCATACAGTCTATGAATCAGCACTATGAAGCATGTTAAACCCTAATTGGGACACCGGCAACAGTCCTGTCTCCTCTTTGTGCATCTCTTAAAAAGGGGAACACGCCTCCCGATTCAACTGCCTCGGACTACTTTGGACTCCCTGCGACTGGTCCTAACATTTCATTATATCAGAATAGGGGTTATAAATTGGGAGGTCTTTGCCTAGCTTAACGCGAGTTTGGGTGGAAAGGGCTCTAAGAAATAGTCACAGCAGCAGATCACATCCCATGACTGATCCTGGTCCTCCCCTGAGTCACCAGCTTTCTGCTGTGCATACCCTGCCTGCTCCCTGGTCCCTCCTGCCTCTGCTCCCTCCTGCCTCCTACTCCCTACCCCTACTCCCTCCTGCCTCCTGCTCCCTCCTGCCTCCTCCTCCTGCCTCCTGACCCTGCTCCCTTCTGCCTCCTGCCCCTGCTTCCTCCTGCTCCTGCCCCCTCCTACCCCTGCCCCTGCTCGTCAGCCCTGGCAGCGCTCTCTCGCTCGTTGCCTCAGGGGACTCTAATCCAGCCCCATTACTTAATTATCCACCTGAATACACACCTTGGCAATTAGAAAATTTCACTCATCGATACAGCTCGCATATGCCCAATCCCTCTGCTGGGTGGGAGGACTTGATGAGGTTGATGATGAGTTCAGTTGGTTCAATAAATCTCTCTCTCTCTCTCTCTCTCTCTCTCTCTCTCTCTCTCTCTCTCTCTCTCTCTCTCTCTCTCTCTCTCTCTCTCTCTCTCTCTCTCTCTCTCTCTCTCTCTCTCTCTCTCTCTCTCTCTCTCTCTCTCTCTCTCTCTCTCTCTCTCTCTCTCTCTCTCTCTCTCTCTCTCTCTCTCTCTCTCTCTCTCTCTCTCCCTCCCTCCACGTCTGCTTCAGTGTGTCCCAGTGCAGCTTTCGTGCCTTCACTGCTTAAAGGGGAAGCTAAAGGGTTGTAATGGCCCTGGGAAGAATAGGAGCTAAATACGAGCACTTCCTCCTCCTCTGGTGGTGGCAGGAGCTGTGTGTGTGTCTCACACTGTGGGCTGGCTTTGCACAGGTGTTCCAGGCAGGGTCCCTGCCCACTACCCACCACCCCCTCCCCACACACACGCACTCCCCCTCCCCCTTTCTCTCCTCCATCACCCCTCTCCATCTTCCATCCATCCCACCACCAAATCCCCCACCACACACACACACACAAACACACACCCCTTATCTCCAGCAACCATGCCCAGAATACCCGCATGTCCCTATTGCAGCAGATGTTAAGGCTTGGAGCTAGTCAGGGGGGCTTTGGAAAAACTGATAGGCCCATTATCGAATTGTGCCGCTTGAATTCCCAATATGTGGCCGTGGGCTGCGGTTGGCAGGTTATGATTCCGATGAATGTGTGTGTGTGTATGTGTCTGTATTCAGTGTGTGCGTGTGTGTGTGTGTGGTGGGAAGGGTGGTGGCTGGGGTGGGAACGAATCTCCTAAATGAGGTGTGTGTGGTGGTTGTGGGGTTAGCTGGAGGTGGTGTGTGTGTGTGTGTGTTTGTGGTGGGGGCGGCTGTTCTGTTCTGGAGCGACAGCTTGCCTGGGTGGTGCGGGAGACGGAGCTCGCCAGCTTCGGGATTTTCGCTGTTGACACGGCCTTTGGGCAGCCACGCGGAGCTGTGCAGGAACGTAGCGTAAGCCCCTACCCAGCTGCCTCCAGGAGTGTGTGTGTGCTGACTGTGTGTGTGTGTGTGTGTGTGTGTGCGTGCATGTTGACTGTGTGTGTACACGCTGACTGTGTGTGTGTGTGTGTGTGTGTGTGCGTGCGTGTTGACTGTGTGTGTGTGTGTGTGTGTGAGCCCCTACTCAGCTGCCTCCGCCCCACAGGAGAATGTGTGTGTGTGTGTGTGTGTGTGTGTGTGTGTGTGTGTGTGTGTGTGTACTGACTATTTGTGTGTGCGCTTTTCTAGGGGTCCCTGTGTTTGGTATCTGCCCTGGAGATGTCAAGTCCTCATTTAACGATGCCAAGTTTGGCACACATTTTCCTGTGAAATGTGATTGGTTTTTGAAAAATCCCCCCAAGGATGGACCTTCATCCATGACATCTTAAATAGTTGGGGTACACTTTTGGGGTTTGTGTTTTGTTTTTTTTAATCGACTAGGGCATTCTATTTAAACAAACTGCTGATTTGCATTCGGCTTTAAACAAATTGGGTGTGGATCACCATAGTTCAGTGAACCTTAAAATTTCAACCTTTTTTTAAGAACTGGGGCCACAGTTGCTCTGTCATTGCTTAGGCTGTGTTTATGAATTAACAAATTAACATACTTAATGTTGGAGAAGATGTGTAATGACCTCTTAAATTGGATCTTTGACCCAAAATGTGAGCTATAGGTTAACCCAAATGTGACCATACCAACAGTTGGGTTTATGTCATAATGAAATGACACAACTGTCATGCTGGGGTATTGACAAAGTGATTTGAGTGGCAGCTTGGGAGGAGGGGTCCTCTTTGAATACTGTTTGTGCATTATAAAATTGCTTTGAAGCAGACTTCTTACACTTATTTTTTTACTGTTCATAATATTCAGCTTCTTTGGTAGACCAAAGTGGATTAAACTCCTACAGTCCTTGATGGTCCGATATGCATAGTCCTTCTCATGTTGTCCATCTCCGTTCAGCCTCAGTGTCCAGAGTGTGTTTTTATTGGTCAGCAGGTAGCACTGGTGTAGTCCAGCTGCAAGGCCATAGACAAAAGTGCCTATTGATTGGACAGAAAAGATTTTCTGGGGAGATTTTGGCATCACCGTGGGTCCTCTAATTTAGCTAATTCTAATTTCATTCTTGTTGATCCTCTTCAAGGCTTAGAGTGTGGTTTGATTTGCATTCCAATAACCTCACAAACACACTCACTCACTCTTACTTAAACATAGTCACACACACACACACACATGCATGTGTGCGCGCACACACACAGACATGCGTGCAAACACACACTTAGAAATTGCCTCTCTTAATTTCACATACTTGGTTTCACTAACACATGCACGCACACCGCACGCACACGCACACACCACCACACACACACACACACCACACACACACACACACACACACACTCAAATGCACACTTATAAATGACCTCAATTCAGCATGCTTCTTCATTAGCTGCTGTCTAATTAAAAGTGCCTCGCATGCCAGGAAGTCATCTGGCTGTTTGTTTTTGTTGGAATTCAAGTCTGTCTGTGTGTCTGTCTGGTCTCTCTCTCTCTGTCTCTCTGTCTCTGTCTCTCTCTCTCTCTCTCTGTCTGTCTCTGTCTCTCTCTCTCTCTCTCTCTCTCTCTCTCTCCTTCTCTCTCTCTCTTTCTCTTTCTGTTTTAATTTGAAATAATACCCCATATATAGCTTCATGGTAGACATACATACATTACTTTGTGGGCCCTCATGTGTCTGCATGCTGTATGGGGAATATTGTTCCATACACCCACTACTACATGCAGGATTACCAGCCAGTGTTTCCCCCCACACGGCACCTGCATACATTTGAGGGATTAGCCCAATGAGGGATTAATTTACATCCTGTGATCGGCGTGGGAGTTTTGTTTGTTCCACAGATAATTAAGATGAGGAAAGAGGTGGTATGTTACATGCAATAGCAGTGAAACACAGTGCGTGTGATGTTGCCAACATCGAGAGTAACCCACAGCAGTGGAAATCCGGCAACCTAGATGCTGTTTATTTTAAACATCCCCCAACCCCTCCATTTTAAGAATAAACAGACCCATGCAAAACCTGCAAAGGCCAGTGGGGTCAAATGAGGTTTGATTTTTTTTTTTTCCTTTTTTGTTTTGTTCCACGCTGTGTGTCAACAAAGCTGTTCAGTGTGCTAAAAATGTCCCGAAATGGGATGTGGACCAGAGGACACTTTTATTTATTTATTATTTTTTTTCCCCTTTCTTTTTTTGCAGCGTCATGAGCGCTCAGCTCTCACGTTTAACACTAAAGCCATGGTGATGGTGAGCAGCGTTAGCGTTGGCAGGGTGTGGTTGGTTGGCAGTGTGAGCACGACTCTTGAACACGGTCCAAATGTGTAGAAGGCCAGCACCACATGGACCCGGTCATTATTTCAGAGCCCAATTTATAACCAGACGTGTGGGACGGAGGAGTGTGTGTGTGTGTGTGAGAGATAGAGAGTGAAAGAGAGGAAGAGTCACACACAGAGGCAGAGAGGAAGAAGGAGAAAGAGAGGTGCGTTAGAGAGAACCTGAGTTTCTGTTGGGGTGTGTGTGTGTGCGTGTGTGTGTGTGTGTGTGAGAGCGCGCAGTGTGGGGGGTTTGAGAGAGGGCAGGCAGAACAGAGGTAGATGTACAAACGTGTGACCATTAGTCTTGCATAAGCAATGTAGTCCGCCGTCCAAACTGTGAATGCAGTACTTATTTTTAGATGTCAAGCTTAGCCTCTTTAATGGTTTCTCTTTTCACCCCCCCCCCCCCATCTCTCTCTGTCTCTCTCTCTCTCTCTCTTTATCACTCCATTTCTGTCTCTCTCTCTCTCCCTCTCTCCCCATCACTCCATTTCTGTATCTCTCTATCTCCCTTTCACACTCTTAACACTCACTCTCTGACTTTTTAGGTAGAGGAGTTTTGTGTAAACTTTCTTCTTATTAAAAGAAGTAGGCTGGGCAGTTGGAGTAGCACTGTCCCACAGCTGCTTTTGAACATCAGTTTTGTATATTGTCACTTGATCTGAAACATCCAATAACCATTTTGAATAGCCTCCGAAATTCAGTGCACTTGTACCCTCTATGCTTAAAAACATATACCTAATCTGATGCTTTGTCCATTTCTTGTACAGTAAATTTGTTTTTGTGGTCATGATATTAAAGTGGCAAGAAGGTGACCACTTCTGCAGCAAACTCCTGGCTATGAAATGATCTTGGCTGTATTGTCTTGGCTACCAGTAATACATATCCAGTTATCACCACCTCTGGGCCTAAACGCTGCACACATTTCCACTCCACTTGACCTGGGAGGGCGGTGGGGAGGCAGGGGGGGCAGGGAAGGGGGAGGCAGGGGGTGCATAAGGGTGATGACTAAGATGGGTTCCTGCTGGAGTTTGTCCTGGGTGTAAATAACTCTGATTCATCCTCCTGCTGCTGCTGCCAAGCACTCGTCACCCCAGACACCAGAGCCAAGTGCCTTTCTACGTAACTACTGCTCGCTCTTTCCTGTGTGTGTGTGTGTGTGTGTGTGTGTGTGTGTGTGTGTGTGTGTGTGTGTGTGTGGGAGTGAGAGACACACACACACAGACACACACACACACACTCACACACACACACACACACACACACTCAAACAGGCATCCATTATGGGAATATAGCTTCATCAAAAAGATAAGGGGGGCCATTGCCAAGGCAGAGGGAGTCACCTTGAGCCATTTGGGTGCTAATCTATGCAATGCTGCTCCTGGGTCACATGCAGAGAAGTGTGTGTGTCGTTTAATTACAATGACTGGCTGCTTGAGTGTGTGTGTGTGTGTGTATGTGTGTGTTCGTGTGTGTGTGTGCGCGCGCAAGCTAATTGTGCGTGTGTGTACGCGTGCAAGGTAATTGTTTGTGTGTGCGTGTGTGTGTGTTCGTGTGTGTGTGCGTGCGCAAGCTAATTGTGCGTGTGTGTACGCGTGCAAGGTAAGTGTGTGTGTGTGTGTGTGTGTGTGTGTGTGTGTGTGTGTGTGCACATGCACAAGAACAAGTGGATGTGCCTGCAGCAAATGAACATAGATGTATACACAAATGCACATGCTAAATGCATAAAATCCCATCCACTAATACATGTTTTAATTTTGCACATATGCACACACATGCTCAACAAACATGTACACATGTAACTGACACACACCGACAGACACACACACACACACACACACACACCAGCCTGCCTAGAATGGTGTGTTTCCTCTAGTACTCTCTAAGCGGTTCCTCTGCTAGATTGCAGGCACCATTTCATGCAGCGGCGCCCAGTCGGCTGTTTTTACGCGCGTCAGGATGGTCCACACTGTGAAATTACACAGCGGAGGTCGGACGGGGCTCTTTTTTGTTAATTATTGATGGAAGCCCATGCTGATGTCTACAGTGTGTGTGTGTGTGTCAGTCAGACAGGCATGTCAGAACAGGGAATAAAATAGCGATGAAGGTTTTGCAGCACAGCCGTACAGTGTCATTTTGCAGCATAGTCGCAGTACATCCAGCCATTTATTTATTTATTTATTGATTCATTCATTCATTCATGTACTTGATTAAATAATTTTGATGCCATTGCCATGTGTAAGACCTTGTTTCTGTTTTGTTCGACAGCAGCTATTAAATTGTGATTTAATATTGCTTTTGAGTGCCAGGTTTGCTGCTCGTCGGATGCTCGAGCGAAATTGAAATTCCAAACCTGTTCACTACTGCCGCTCAACCTCTACGCATGGGCTGTGTACTTGTTTTCAATTAACCAACGTGTGTGTGTGTGTGTGTGTGTGTGTCTCTTTGCGTGCATACTCTCCTCTGTTTCTATTTTTTCCCCTCCTCTCCTCATTTTCAGTATTAATTTTCAGCAGTCACCTTGTGTGTGTGTGTGTGTGTGTGTGTGATTTAGTGCGATTGGCCATGGGCCTGGCGTTCCCGTAGTGACGGTACGGTTGCCGGCGGTGCTGCCAGCGGTAGAGGGTGACCTTGAAGGTGTCGTCGTGAGGGAGCCTTTAGACAGAGAATGATTATTCTAACCTCCGACCTGCTGCTGAGGCTGAGGCTCAGGCTGCCTCTGAGGCTGCCTCTGCGGCTGAGGCTGCCTCTGCTGCTGTGGGGCTGCTTGGTTGTGTGGTGTGTCGTGGAGTGCAAGTGTGTTTACCTTTTCCCTCCCATCTCTCTCTGCCTGTCATCTTGTCTTGAAACACACCTGACTGTATCTGTCACTCTCTTGGTCTGGTGCCTATTTCGTCCAGTCATTGGTAACTGTCCCCCTCTCTCTGTCTCCCTGTTTCTCTTTCTCTCTCTATCTCTATCTCTATCCTTTTCTTGCCTTCTTCCCCCCCTCTCTCTTTTTCTGTTGTTGCTTGTGGTTTGTTCCACTGGCTCTTTCTCCCTTATCTTTCTTGTGGTGTTGCCCTTCATCCATCCCATCTCTCTCTCGTATATGTATTTTTTGGCTGTTTCTCTCCGTCTATCTCTCTCGCGCTCTCTCTCGCGCTCTCTCGCGCGCTCTCTCTCTCTCGCGCGCTCTCTCTCTCGCGCGCTCTCTCTCGCGCGCTCTCTCTCGCGCGCTCTCTCTCTCGCGCTCTCTCTCTCGCGCTCTCTCTCTCGCGCTCTCTCTCTCGCGCTCTCTCTCTCGCGCTCTCTCTCTCTCGCGTTCTCTCTCTCTCTCTCTCTCTCTCTCTCTCTCTCTCTCTCTCTCTCTCTCTCTTGCTCTCTCTCGTATATGTATTTCTTGGCCATCTCTCTCTCTTCCTATCTGCCTCACCACCCCTCTCTCCTCTTCACTGTCTTTCTCCCTCCACCATCTCTCTGTTGTATGTATTTCTTGGCCGTGTATTTCCCTCCTGGTCTCTGTGCCTGTCTCAGTCATCCTGCTCTCCTCCTCTCCTGCTCTCCTCTCCTCCCTGTCTCCCTCTCCTGCTCTCCTCTCCTCCCTGTCTCTCCCTCTCCTGGCCTGCATCCCGGTGAAAGGAAACTGCTGAATAGAACACTTCTGCCTGCCTCTGCTGTGCCGTCAGAACTTCCGGGGTGTGTGTGTGTGTGTGTGTGTGTGT
Organism: Setipinna tenuifilis; assembly: GCA_030347295.1. Classification (NCBI taxonomy): domain Eukaryota; kingdom Metazoa; phylum Chordata; class Actinopteri; order Clupeiformes; family Engraulidae; genus Setipinna; species Setipinna tenuifilis. The sequence continues at coordinate 18,942,570 of CM059282.1, forward strand.
GTGTGTGTGTGTGTGTGTGTGTGTGTGTGTGTGTGTGTGTGTGTGTGTGTGTGTGTGTGTGTGTGTGTGTGTGTGTGTGTGTGTGTGTGTGTGTGTGTGTGTGTGTGTGTGTGTGTGTGTGTGTGTGTGTGTGTGTGTGTGTGTGTGTGTGTGTGTGTGTGCGCGCGCTCTGGGGATGCAATCGGGGAACAGGATTTTGGCCGAGCATTAGCGCTATCTGCTGTCACCTGAGCCAATTGCAACGCGCCCTACAGTAGGTCCTGTCCTAAAGCCAGGCCCCGAACATTCGGCCACATTTATGACAACACTAGTTGTAAAAAGTTTATGTGGGGGAATGTAACTGTGTGTGTGTGCGTGCGTGCATGTGTGTGGACACACACACACACACACACAGACAACAATAACTTTCCCCCGTAACAGTGTGTTGCATAACGGCATAAACCGGCGTGCCCTGGATTCCATCCCACAGTTCTATATTCCAACGTCATCAGAGTTCTGCGGTTGATGCTTGTGAGGCAGCTGGGAGTGTTTTTTCATTCTTTTTCATTCATTTTCATTTTCATTTTTTTACAGTTTTCTTTCATAAGGGAAACAACCTATCTAAGCAAACGTCTGTCAATCCAGTTGATGAGGTGATGAGAGGGAATGCCAAACCCCAACACATCAGCAAGGCAGAATCTGTTGACTCCTTTAAACAACTGAAGAATTACCAGTTCAACCTCGCCTACACTTAACTGCCCTGCTCAAAGATTTTTAGGCACTCGGATACCTTCCCCTTACCAACCCCGGCAGAGGGACTCCCTTTCTCGAATACTGAGAGACTTTCCCTCTACCATCCTGGCAGTTGACCTCCCCTGTGAACCATAGGGGGACATTAGTGGAGCCACTTCACGGCACCTTGGCAGAATCCTCTGGTGGTGCTGGACTATGTCCTGTGTTCTTTGCCAAACTTTTGAAGCAATTTTAGCTAGATACCTCGTATGAAATGTTCTATACAAGTAAAAAATTATTGTTATTATTCTTATTCTTATTATTGATGCTCCCACACCAGTTATGAATAGCTGGCCCACGTCAATCACATCTTCTCATCGACCACTGGATAACATGTCTTTTATTATTTGCTGGTGTATAACTGTTTGTATGTTTTGCTGTTTGTTTAGCTTGTGCTGTCTTCTTTCCTTTGTAGCAGCCAACAGCTTGACTTATATAAATTAAGTATTATTATTATTATTATTATTATTCATTATACTTAAGTGTGGGTGTATACAAGAGGCTGGTTATGGATAGATGTAGCAATAGTAGCTCTGGTTGAATCAATTTGCATACTTGTGTCTGCACCTGTAGACTCTAAAGCCACTAAAACATTACGGATATTAAAAACATGTTTAACATCCCCTAGGCTAATGTGTCTCATAACAGGCAATGTTTTTGACAGATTAATGATCTTTTTTATTTATTTATTTATCTTTTAATTGCTTTGTCTTGCTGGGTGATCAGTTATAATCAGCTGTAATTGTGTGAAGGCAGAAGGAAGGGGTACATGCTTCATGCCACTGGCTGTGGTGTCTCAATAGAACACTTACACAAACAGTTAAGCCCACAAACTCAAGAACCTGTGAGGATTGGAGCGCTCTTCCTCCATAACGGCAGTGTGCATCAGCCATGACATGCTTCGCAACACACCTTTGCCGTCCTCCACAGCAATGTGGAGGATCTGCTCTGAGATGGTGTAGTTTGCTGTGTTTCAGTCCCTGACCCTCCCATCTCATGCATTCATCCATGCATCCATCTACTCATCCTTCCATCTATCCATTTTCGCAGTCCATACAACACAGTGCAGGCCTCAACAGCACAACATGCACATAAGCACATAAAACGCACCCTACCCCCACTCCCCGTACCCAACCTATACATGAGACATACACCATCTCAGTAACAACCACCAGCCCTTCTCCACCGCCAGGAGCCTTCAGACAACCAGTTTTGGTTTCAGACAGCCCTTGTGATGCTTTGGTCAGGAAACCAACCAGAAAGAGATTGGGAGGGACGAATAGACAGGTCTTGACAGACCATGATGTGGAAGAGATGTGGGGGAGTGTTGCTCGTTGGCTGGCTCGCCATCTCTGACAACGAGTCGGTTGAATCTTGAGGCAGCTCCTGTCGGTTTGAGGCTGCCCGCGACAGACGGCAGAGCTGGTGTGGGGGACACTTGACTTGTTAGAGGCTGGAAGCAGTTGGTATGTAGCGGCAGGATGCTTTCTTATGACAGTGAGACAGCGGTGACTAGAGGGCCAGCAGACATGTTCATGCACCAGAGATCGTCTCAACGCTGTTCTCGAGCCCTGACGTGTGTGTGTGTGTGAGTGTGTGAGAGAGGGAGTGTGTGTGTGTGATCGTCTCGACACTGTTCTGGAGCCCTGACGTGGACAGACAGGCCTGTCTGTGTTGTGTGTAATGTGACGAGTGGAATGTAGTGTACTGTGATCCATGCCAAGGAGTATGCATTCAGACATGGAGTACATAAGTGCACGTTTTAACAGGCAACTGAGAGAGAGAGAGCGGCAGAGAGAGTGCTCTGTAGTTGTTCATATGCGATGGTTGAGTTTTGCAGACATCCTGAGCAGGGAGGCGTGTGTAAGAGAGAGAGAGTAAGTGTGTGAGTGTGAGTGTCTGTTTGAGAGTGCGCATGAGAGGGTGAGTGTGTGTGTTTGTGTCAGTGTGACAGAGGGGGTTTGTGTGTGTGTGTGTGTGTGTGTGTGTGTGTGTGAGTGAGAGTGAGAGAGTGCTGGGAGACATGTGACCAAAGGATGTGTAAGAGGATAAAAGGTGCAGGGGACAAGTGGCTGGTCAGCTCCTGAGGGGGGAGTTTAAAATATCACTGCCACTGAGCCAGAGATCAGAGGGGTGTGTGTGATTGCTTTAACTCTATTTGATTCCAACTTACAGGTCAGCATTGATCAGGAATCCCATTTTCTGAATAGTCCAGTAAAGTGTGTGCTTGTGTGTGTGTGCACACCAACCTGGCATGTGTTGTGAAAGTATAATGTAAGAGAGACGGAGAGAGGCACTCGGATGGCAGGGCTGGCTGGGGACGTCATCCGATATCAACACTGTGGAGGACTCAGACACACACTGTGTTCTCTTTGCAAAGATGGTAGATGACACTCTGGAAGATGACTTGTGGAAGCTGAGCAGAGCTGTGAACGAACAGAGCCTGGATCGCGTGCCTGTCCATGCCACGGCTCAGTCGTAGTCAGTCCTGTACTGACCTTGGCCTGAAATTAACTGGCTTTAGATGCTGTAATTCCGGGGAGAGAAAGCGGATAAAAGAAATGACTGATACTGCGCTTGACATGTCATGCTCGTGTTCGCCATATGACACTCTGGACATGGAGCTTGTATTTAGTGTTGTGCTGTTGTTGTTGTTGTTTTAACCCCACTTATAGTGACTTGTAGTGGTCTGCTCTCATGGAGGGGTCGGATGGCAGCCTCGTCATGGAATCCGCTAAACAACAGTTGCGTAATGATGAGTGGAGTGGGCAGAGGGGCATGTGGCCATGACTGGACGACCCTTGCCAGATGCCAGCCCAGTGGTGTGTGTGTGGCGGTGGTGTGTGGGTGTGTGTGTGTGTGTGTGTGTGTGTGTGTGTGTGTGTGTGTGTGTCTGCACGGTCCAGTCGTGACTGGGGAGAGGTCGCATTGGGATAAGGTTGTGTTCCCACATAGATATAGGCAATGCAGTGCCCTCGGTGGCCTCTAGGCTGCGCTGTTGTTAGAATTATATGAATTTTCAAATGACCCACCATAATGTGAGATGTGATGCTGTAGTCCTAACACTGTAATAATATGTACTGCACTATACATATCTAACCCTAACCCTATGGTACAGTGGAAGTACATATTGTTACAGACTTTGATACACGGTACCTAACTGACTAACGGTAAAGTGCAACTGCAATGTTATGTACTATGTACTAACATAGCATGCATGACATGTTACTACATGTATAATAACAAGCCAGGGAAACGTCTTTGAAAAGCTAAGGAAATGGATGGAACAAATTAATGGCATTCAGATTTTTTTTTTCCTTTTCATCCAGGTAGATGTGCCATTTTGGGTATCTGTTTGAAGTGCACAGGTTGGACCAATATACATGGTATAACTGTTTTACTATCTGGAGCTGGAATTTGCTATGGCTGACACTTGCCCAAGGAACATGCAGTATTTATTGCATGGTAACACTTTATTTTACTGCCCCAGGTACATCAGTATGGTACAGTGTAACACAGTGTGTAACAATATGTAACATTATGTACTTACACTTATACTGCACATACCCAACACTAACCCTGTAGTGTAAGTACATAATATTATGTACATGTTGTTACATGTAGATACACTAAAAAAGGAATGGTAAGAAAGTGTTAAAGAAAGAAAAACGGCTTTAGAGTAAAAAACAAGTGTAACATATTTAAAGGGCATACACATTACACGCGTCTTCCTGTCTAAAACATGTTTGAGTGAGTGTCTGCCTTGTCTGTAATGAGGCCTTTGAAGGGGTGCCTTACAGAAGCTGTGATCTCAGTGCCACATGTTCCTGTCATCTAGTGTAAAGCATCATTCCTTGTGCACACATTTGGCGTGTGTGCATGTGTGCGTTTTTCTTTTCTTTTTTTTTCTTGGATGTTAAGTTTTCGCCACAAGGTTACATCAGCCGCAGTGTGTCTTGTCATGGGATTGTCTTACTAAATAATTTATCCGCACTCTTCATAGCAAGCCTGCTTGTGATGTAGAGCCTGAGTAAAAAGCACACAAATCTATCTCATGCCAGACAGGAGAATACTGATTAGTAGCTCTTTGACAGATTGAAACAATATGTTCATGTATGTCCCTTCTGTGTCTGTGTGTCTGTGTGTCTCTGTCTCTCTCTTTCTGTTGTCTCTGTCTGTCTCTGTCTCTCTCTCTCTGTCATTGCAGCTATCCGTGAGTTTCCTGATGACATGTTTACAAACGCTGAGAGAAGGAGTGGCGCAGTCTTACTACATATAGCAGCGGTAGGTGGGGTGTGTGTGTGTGTGTAGGTGACGTGTGTGTGTGTGTGTGTGTGTGTGTAGGTGATGCGTGTGACTTTTTATGTGTGTGAGACTTGGGGTTCTTGTGCAAAAGCACCCACCTTTTCTTGTATTCAGTCCTCATTTGTCATAGTCTGCTGCCAAGCGCTCCTGCTGTGGGTCTGGGTGCAGAAATAGCTTTCCTTTTCTCGTTCCTGGAGTTTGTGTCACACTGCAAGTGTTTCTGCTGGGGAGGAAAAAAATGAACCCATAGTCCGTTTTGTCATCACTATCTCAGAATCTCAGTTCAGTACTGTAATATGTTTGTGGACGACACAGGACTGTGTGTTTCACTGTAACGCAATATAGTACTGCATAAACATATTGAAGTTCGATAGACTGTTTGCCAAGTGTCTTGAAGTGTAGACTGAACAATAACGCACGCACGCACGCATGCACGCACACTTAGACAGGGCAGAGCATATTAAACACTGTGTGTGTGCGCGCACGTGTGTGTGTCTTTGCCAATAAACATTTAATGCATCTATATCTGTGTGCTGTTATTATTGAAAACATGCATGCATACAAACACACAGACTTTCAGTCTGAAGTGTTGACTGCCCCCCCCATGTTTGGAGTTGTTTAACTTGCTCTGCCCTCAACCCACAGCCCCCCCCCCCCCCTCCTAGTGGGATCCATTCACAAGAGCTGCCAGCAGGTTGTTCCAGCTGAGGAGGAAAAAAAGGCACAGCTGAGAAATGGCCTCTCTATCATTGCCCCCCCCCCATCCCTCATCCCCCCAACCCTTACCCCCAAGATGGGATGTCATTGGTCGATTACCTCCCCCTGTACAAACAAAAGTCATCAGATTCCCAGCTCCCGGAAACTGAGAGGAAGTCAATAAAGCCAAAGGCTAAGATGTCTGGAACAGACACTGGGCAGTAGGGTGCTGGTGAGAGCCCCTCCACCCCCCCCCCCCCCCCCCCCCAAACACTGGCACACAATCACACTGCTTGTCCAGCTTAGGTCCACAGAGTTGTTTAGGCTGAGAACGTTTTTGTTTTTGTTTTTGTTTTTTTATTGGCCCCCAGCTGACCCCGGTGTCTGGGGTGGATCTCGAGACTTTTTGCCAGCCTCTCTCCCTGGCCTTAAGGGCACTGTAAACCCCCAGGTTTGGCATCTAGCTTAAAACGCCCCTAGTGGACACAGGTTGCAATGGCCACAGTCCAGTCCAGTCCACTCTGGTGTAGATGGCTGAAGAAGATTCATAATGCATGCGTTTCCCCCACCTTTCTGAGTGACCAAAGTCATTTTTCATATTGTAGAGTGAAAAAAGCCTTCTGCACAAATAGATTCATGTTCAGTGACACAGCAGGCAGGCAGGCAGTCACTTGGGGGGGTAGAGGTGCAACACTTCCACTCTGTCACTAATGATGCGTGTCGGACGTCTCCCTGAGAGGATGCTGGAACAATGCCTGGGTCGTTGAACACACACACACACACACACACACACACACACACACACACACATGAACACATTGACTGTTTTGGCTACAGCCCCTCCTGCCCTTGACTATGTGTGTGTAAATAATGACTCGGAAGATTGCATGTGTAAAAACAAAACAAACAAACAACACGGTCAGTTATTGCAAGCTTGCATTGTCACAGCACAGTGCATATGTATGTCTGTAGCTATAACCACCCCCACACATAGGCAGCACAGTATACACACACACACACACACACACATATATCTGTGCAAACACACTTGGACAGGGCAGAGCATACTAAACACTGTGTGTGTGTGTTTGCTAGTAAACATTTTATGCATCTATATATGTATGCATACATGTTTTGAAGAATAACAGCACACACACACACAACACACACACGTACATATCTGCGCACACACACAGTGTTTAATATGCTCTGCCCTGTCCAAGTGTGTTTGTGCAGATGTGTGTGTGTGTGTCTTTGCCAGTAAACAATTCATGTATCTATATCTGTATGCCTGCATGTTTTGAATAATAACAGCACGCACACACAGACACAAACATGGGAGAAACCGCACATACACATACAGGGAGAAACAGTGATAACCCTCACTAACGTGTTGTTGTTCTTTTTCCACTCCATCAGGCGCTCTACATGTTTCTAGCCCTGGCCATCGTGTGTGATGACTTCTTTGTCACCTCTCTGGAGAAGATCTGTGAGGTGAGCATGGCCAATCATCATCCTTGTCCTGTCATCATCTATTTCTGGCTCATAGGACTACAACCTACCTAAGTGAATGGCGAAACATGAGTATATGTCAGTCAAAAGTCCCTTTTTCTCATGGCTAATATTGAACTGTGAACATGCAGTGCTTCACTACACGGCAAGTGATGCAGTACAGCAAAGCATGACACCACAAGATGATTGGAACGCCCAGTTTGTACAGTTCGGCAGACAGGTGGCTCGCTCTTGGCAGCAGAACAGGCGGAACTTTTGCAGACACTCACCATCTTGCAGTTATGAAATGTCCCCCTGCATTTCAATGTGCGATTTTTCCAGTGCTGTGTCCCCTACTATTATAAGAACATGTCCGCTGTCACCCAGACACCCCATGCTGAAGGAGGCTCTGGGAACCCTGCTGGTACAAGGAGATTGTTTAAAATCTGGAAGGACAGCTTCACACGATCAACTGTACTTGAAATGCCTACCCCATGTACTGTACCTGCTTACAGAGCCAGTGTTCATTATTGGTGTGTGTGTGTGTGTGTGTGTGTGTGTGTGTGTGTGTGTGTGTGTGTGTGTGTGTGTGTGTGTCATGGGTGTTTCTTGTAGAAACTGGACCTGAGTGAAGATGTGGCGGGGGCCACCTTCATGGCAGCAGGGAGTTCTGCTCCTGAGCTCTTTGCCTCGGTTATAGGTAGATCTCTGTCTCTCTCTCAGACTTTTATACACACACACACACACACACACACACACACACACACACACACACGTACTGTACATGTACTGTACATGCTAAGTTTTTGATCCTTCCTTTGCAGGTGTCTTCATCACACACGGTGATGTGGGAGTGGGAACCATTGTGGGCTCTGCAGTCTTCAACATTCTCTGCATCATCGGAGTGTGTGGGGTCTTTGCCGGGCAGGTGTGTGTGTCCATGTATGTGTGTGTGTGTGTGTGTGTGTGTGTGTGTGTGTGTGCTCTAACTACAGCTACGGTTTGAATAAAAAGGCAATCCCAACCTTGCACAGTGTAGCCATAACCTAAGCCTTTGTAAAGCAGGAAAGGGGGGTGGGGGGCTTCCCTGCATCATTAGGGTTAGGACTCATTGTGCAGATTCCACGCTTCCCTCTGCACTGTAGCGCTCACATCATTAGTGGGCAGCTGTCTACTGAAGTCCTCTGTGGCCAGCCTCCGCTGCCTGCCTCGGAAATAATAAGCGGTTGGTCGACAGCATCGGGTTGTTTTAATAAGTACAGTGCTATGTGTGTGCGTGTGTGTAATTCCCTGTGTGTGTGTGTGTGTGTGTGTGTGTGTGTAATTCCCTGTATAGAGTTGTTGTTTGGTGAGCCATGGGAATCAGCACTAGCCATGTTTTGATATATACTGTCCTCTTTTAACAAGTTAGTTCATCACTGACTTTTGTCACTAACTTCAGCAAAATCTGTAACAGCTGTAACTCCTTAGCTTATCCTAACCTATCCTATTTAGCCCTATCTTGAGCCTAAGAAAGCTTTGTCAGAAGCCATAGGGTTGAAGCCCCCTTCTCACCTCTTGCCTCTACCCTCCTGACCACTAGGTGGTGATGTTGACCAAGTATGCAGTGTTCCGGGACTCCATCTGCTACATCTTCTCTGTGGTGGCACTCATTGTGGTGAGTCCTCTTTACAACTGTCCTTTAGGTAAAAAAAAAATTGTTTTCTTTACTTCTGTCTAACTTTATCCCTATTTTCTTCATCTTCTGTGTTTATTTTCTCCCTCCAGTTCATCTATGATGAGAAGATTGTGTGGTGAGCATCTGAAATATTTTGGCCTCAACAGTATTTAATTATTATGTAACATTGAACTTTACCACTAAAAAATGTGAAGGTCGGAGGTGGAATTGCTGGTGGTGGTGCAACAACAAAAAAATGTACCTGACACAAAAACATTGTTAGAGCACTATAGTGAAGTAAGCACTTAAGAGTGTATTAACACCACACCCTTGTAGTGTTCTCCATAAAGGAATCCATTTACAATACATTGGATAAAGTGGTATAGTTTCATGGTAATGGTGTTTTTTTTTTTTTTTTTTTTTTTTGTTTCCTGTAGGTGGGAGTCGTTGGTCCTGGTAGTCATGTACGTGATATACATTCTCATAATGAAGTAAGTATTCATTCAGTCACAAGGCTCACGAGGTTATAAATTATGTTGAGCTTTGTGCGTGTAAGCTTATGTGTTTGTTTCTGGTTTTTGCCATCTTAACATGCTATGCAGGGTGGCCCAGATATAAATGTTAAGAGAGGAAGAAAGCTGTATTTTCAGGTATACTTGGCACTCCTTCAGTTTCTCAGCAGCTAGGTTAGCAGAAAACGGTGTGAATAATTAAAAAGGGTGAGTTATGAGTGTTGTGTGCCTTGGAGGATAACTGAGAACCAAACCATGTAGCCATATCATAGTGCCCATACATTGTGTGCCACAATAAGGCATATTTGTTTGCAGATCCTCGTCGCAGTTGGATAAGATCCATTAGGTTCAGTGCCACTGTAGGAAAATTAAGCTTGTGGTTTTTACATGATGGATCATCAAACACTTGACACATGCCCTGGCATAGCCAGCGCAATTACACGAAGGGAACAGGAACATTTAAGCCAAAACCACTTGGAGAAGAATATTTTGTTGTCATAAGAGTTATAAGGCAGCTGGGCATCTTTAAAGATTTAAAGATTGAAGATCTTCAACTCTTAGATGTTATTGTGGAGTCCCAAGATCCGCCACATCTCCACCTTCAGCTACCCCACTACAGGTGTAATTCCTGAGACTCCACCATCAGTTCTCAGAATTAAAGAAGACATTACAGTACATTGCACTTAGCAGGTGCTTTTATCCAAAGCGACTTACAATAGAGGACATAAACAAACTACCGATATGCAGAGGAGAACAGAGTTAGCAAGAGCATAACAAAGTTTGTCTTCTACCCTGTCTGCACTGTGTTGGTTAATTGGAGAATAGCTTTGTTAGGAAGGGACATACTTCCAGAAAAGAAGGGTCTTCAAGAGCTTCTTGAGGGTAGATAGGGATGACCCTAGACTTGGAGAGAAGAGGTGAAACACTGAGAGCTACTGGACAAAAGAGGGCAAGATTAACAACTTGGCACTTATGACCTGGATGAATCAGAACCTATACAGACAATGCCTATTTAGTAGGTTGGAGTACTGTTGGCGTACTTGACCATGAATCAATCATGGTTCACCACTCTGCTTGATAGTCAAAGGTGTCCTTGACCTAGTTCACCTGCTCAATGTGGACAGCACACTTATGCTCTTGATCAGCTGTAATAATACAACAATGAGAGGATGAACAAATGAATCCAGAGTTGGGACATTTTGTAGTCTATTCTTTTCCTTCAAAAGTTTTTTTCTCCTCTTGTCTCTCCTTTTTATGTGTCTCATTAGGCAGTAGGCTCAGGCTACACTAAGTCAGACACTGGACACCCCTGACCTCTTTTGATCAAGTTTTTTTGTCAGCCTTTTGATGATGAAATTTTAGCAGTTTAAAAATCTTTTCCCATCACTGTGCATGCATTAGTAATTTTAACTTTTCAGTCGACTCTATTGTGTCTGCTGTGACCCATTTAACAGATGTGTAAACTTTTGGTGGTATTTTAATACTGACTGTTTACCTATCTGCATTACTGTCTAGCTCCCTTGTCGGCAGTTATAACTCTGCAACACAAATGGTGAACCCACTTCGAAGCACAACTATGTAGAAATTTCCACTTCAACACATTTGTGTTAATGTTATTGAAGCTGTCAGCTTCTCAATGCAGAGGATATCTACAATGCAGATCTAGCCAAGGTCTCTTCCACCCACCCAGTCCCTGCTGCTCTCTGGTGATGTTCTGGTTGGTGTTCTCTGGGTGCATTCAGTCCAGTACTGCAGAACAGAGATGTGTGAGCGATAGGAGGTTTTGGAAGGAGTGGGTTATAAAATGCCAAATAAAAAAAAACTAAAAAGAAGGAAAAGGTCCAAAGTGTTAAGAAATTCACAAAGAATGTGTTGAAGGTGCACTGTGGTGGGGGAAAAAGCGAAAAATCCAAGGTACTCCTTCACAAATATGCATATAAGTTTTTATTCTGGTGGTCATTGCATAACAGTAACTTTAAATACATATATTGTGCATGTTGAAGGTGGGGTGAGTGATGCGTAGCGATTCGGTCAGCCTTCTTCAGGGCGAATAGTCGGTAAACTACTGTAAAAATGTTCCCACATGACACACTCACAGCACCACAGTCTTTCTCTGAAACAAGGAGTACACCTGTTAAAGACCTGTGTATGCTCCTTCCAATTATTTTTATTTTTGTATTTTGCTCTTAAATGCTCCTGCTTCTGTTACCTAACCTACCACTTCCCCACTGATCAGATGTTAGTCATGTCCCGTGTCGTATGGTACGTCGGTACAGATGATGCTCAGGACGTGACCCACTACTGAACCACAGACTCCCTGATGAACAGAAACATTAGTCAGCCCTAAAGAGCAAACCTGGAGCAAACCTTGGTCAGTGCATCATTAGTAGCAACCTCAGGTTGGACAAAAAAACGAGTGGTAAAGATGTACAGTATGGGGGAAGAGTGATTTGAATACGAGTGTGTTTGTGGGGCTGATGCAGCAAGATGCAAGAAAGAAAAAAAAAACTAATTTGTATTCTGCCTTTCGTGTGTGTTCAAGAACACGCTGTTGACCCAGAAGTAATGCATTATAAATAAAATCCTGTAACTTCAAGTTTGAGCCTGAACCGGTTGAGTTTTTACCGCAAGCCTAATGGTGATTTAAAAAAAAAAAAATCTGTGTGTGTGTGTGTATATATACACTTATGAAACGCTGCAGTGCCAAGACCTAGTTTCTATAGCAAAAAGTGGACTTTGTGCTTTCAGAGGCTCTTTGCTGTGCATATGTGCAGTTGTGTGTTTTCAATGTGGCAAAAAAAGGAGAAAGGGGGAGAAAAAGCGCAGGGTACAGGGTGATTGAAGAGGTGTGATTTTGTTTTCCAGTGTGTATCTTTTAAAATAACATGTTTGCTCACTTTTCTATTTCTGAAGCACACATGAGTTCTGGGCAATAGAAAACATTCTGCAGAAATGCATCAGCACAGGCAGGTAGAAAAAGGTGGACCATGAGCTTTGTATAACAAACACAATTTTGGTATAATTTTTTACACAAACTGTTAAGCATTTTGAGCTACTTCCCTTATATAAAAAGTGTTTTATAAGTATAAGTGCCACAGTCTCATCTTCTTTGTTTTTTGATGTTTTATAAGTATGTTATAATAATGATGCTGGACAATCTTATTATCCTTACATCCCAATACCTGTAAAAAGATGCTTCGAGAATACCTCCTGTAACCTGCCTTTAAGAAAAATCTATTTAAAAACGGTAAAAAGCTGTCAATCATATGTGTGTTTGTCTTCACCCTCTTTGACAGATTCAACAGCACTTTACAGAGGTTGTGCACGGGGAAGGGGAGCAAGAATGTGGCCAATGGGAACGCAGCCAGTGGCAGCGAGATGGAGGACGGTAATGGTTACTATGACAATGTCGGGGATGACCCCACCCTGCCGTTGCTGGGCGCAGGTAAGGCTGACCGAGACAGACCGAGACGTCCGAGAGTCCCCCAAAACTCAGAAAGCCAGAGCTCTATTTAGAGGAGAGAGATGCTGTTGCAAAAAGTTCTTTTTTGTTCGATTTTTCAAAGTGAAAACGAGTCCTATTGATGTATTTTTAAGGCCTTTGCATCCTCTGTGACAGATTATACTCTGTGATGCACCGTAGAGTCATGGATGTATGCATTTTGTATTATAAATCATCAAATGTGATCTTAAGTCATCACTGCAGTAAAGTCGCATGTGGAGTAAGACCAGTACATGCCTTGAGCAAATTTATTTTTTAGAAGGAACACAGTTGGATTTCTTGAGGAGCATTCTGAGGACAAATGAATGCCGCAAACTGCCTTCCTGCCTACCGCATCCTGATCTGCTGCTGCCCTCTGCTGGCTTGGAAGTAAAAACGTTTCTCTTGTGTGCTTTTTTCCCCCTCATTCAGTCTTTTTTCTTCTCCTTTTTTTTTACCACTTCCTCTATATACAATTCCTGATTAATTCCTTCAGAGATTATCCCCCACTTCTTTTCTAAGTCCAAGTGCTTTCATTGTGTGTTTTTTTTCCCCACTGTCTCATTGACGGTAGTTCACACACTATTGCTCTCATTTCCCCCATAATCAGCCTCTCGTCTCTCTCTCTCTCCCTCTCTGTGCTACTCGACATAAGGAATGCGATTTGGACTCCTCTGCGCAGAAGTTAATCTGGCTGCTTCTGCTCTAATTTCTCTCAGTCTTCCGCATCTGAGCTCTCTGCCTGTCTGTCTGTTCAGCCTTACTAAAGCCAGCTCAGCCTTTTTGCCTCTTGTGTGTGTGTGTGTCTGTGAGTGTGTGTGGATGGGTGTGTTGGGAAGAAAGTGTGTGTGTGTGTCTGTGTGTGTGCGCGCACAAGCTTATGCAGTGCATATTCTGTCTAACACATGACGATAGTGACTCTAATTGAGAAGTTAATATAAGCAGAGTACATCCCAGTTAAGTCCTATGAGCATGAAAAGTCTGTTATATCAACAGACAATTGCTGGAGTTAATTCAGATCAGCCAATATTTTTTTGTCTAATGTTTTACAAAAGATGTGTGTGTGTGTGTCTGTTTATGATGTAGGTTTAGGTTAAACTTGTCTGTTGTGTGTCTTGTCTGACTGCTATGGTGACATAGTCGAGTAGTGTTTTGTGACAGTGTGTGTTTGTAGTAGAGGGGTTGTGTGTGTGTGTGTGTTTGTGTTTGTGTGTGTGTTTGTGTGTGTGGTTGCATATCACTGTTGTATATTTTGACAGTTTTCCTACCCTTACACAGTGAAGCCTACTACCAAGCCCTACACCCGTGGCTCTGTGGTAATGGTCGATGAGATAATCAACGCGAGCCCTCCCAAATACCGCTTCCCAGAGGCAGGCTTGCGTATTATGGTCACCAGCCATTTTGGCCCCAAGACCCGTCTCCGCATGGCCAGTCGCCTCATTATCACTGAGGTATGGAGAAGCTGTGGAAGCCTCTAGGACTTGCGCATGACAAAATGTCCACCCCATGCTGACCTAAAATACACTGTCTATAAATATACACTGTCATTCTTTAAATATAAAAAGGGCTCAGTCAACACAGTGATATAATAATTGTATTTATTAAGGCTGGGTTAAAAAAAAAAGATTTATCAAAATGTATCAATACGGATTCAAAAAATTGAATATCAATATTGAAATTCGAGAATCGTATTGTGACCTTGTGTATCGTAATCGTATCGATTCAAGAAATCCGTATCGATACCCAGCCCTAGTATTTATCATGTATATAAGCATTTTTGATTTCACATCTTAGTTAATATTTATTAACAAAGAAGTATGTTTTATGTAGTGTCAGTGTTTTAACAGCTGGATATAATAACCATCTCTCTTTCTCGCTCTCTCTCTGTCTGGCAGCGTCAGAAGCTGGTGCAGGCAGCCAATGGTGTGGAATCGGTGGTAGTAGTGGACGGCAAAACGGAGATCGAGAACGGCAACGTGCCCGAGGACAAGCCCAACGAAGAGGACGAGAGCGAGCTGACCTCACCGTTTAGTGTACCACGTGAGTGATGTAAGCGTGAGGGGGGTAAAATGGAGGAAAGGGGGGAGGAGAGCGAGATGGCACAGAGTATGAGATGCACATCAGGTGTATTTTACGATTACATTTCATGAAATTGTTTGTACATCCTGATGGCCATGCCAGTCAAAGTCCTTTGTACATCTGGTAAATAAAGAGGTTCTAATTTTGATCTGATGAACATACTGGATTCTCTAACACAACTATACATTATCTGTGGCCAGAGGTGTCAATCCCGGGTTCAGAAAGTAAAAACCCTGCCATGTTTTCTTTCTAACCCAGGTGAATTCACTAAGTAGCTGATCTACCTGTCTTGAGGTGTTTATTACCATTAGCTGACCCAGAACAGGTTGGATATAATTTGTGGCAGGGTTTTTACTTTCTGAACCTGGGATTGACACCTCTGTCTGTGGCAGCCACAAGGTTTACAAACCCACAGTAATAATGGTTTCAGTCGCTCCACTGGAGATTAGAGGGGCTGGCTGCCTGCCCTGTTGACAACCCCTCCTTAAAAATTTTACATACTTAGCAGGAAGGACAATTTAGGAACATTCCCCAATAAATACTTTTTAAAAAAAGCTCTTACTCCTGCTTGCTTGTTGTCCAGCACCACGAGGTAAAGTGATGATACCACCTAGGAAAAAAAAAAACATTTTTTAGTATTAATATCTATATGGACATGTCTTAAAAAATATTCCAAGCCCAAAAAACTAGTGTGTGTGTGTGTGTGTGTGTCTGTGCATGTGTGTGCGTATGCATACGGGTTCACTTTGTGTGTGTGTGTGTGTGTGTGTGTGTGTGTGTGTGTGTGTGTGTGTGTGCGCACAGCTGGCGTGATGAACAAGCTGAAGTGGCTGATCTCCTGGCCTCTGCTGCTGCTGCTCTTCTTCACCATCCCCAACTGTGCCAAGCCGCGCTGGGAGAAGTACTTCATGCTCTCCTTCATCCTCTCCACCGTCTGGATCGCCGTCTTCTCCTACTTCATGGTGTGGATGGTGAGTGAGTGATACCCACAGGAGCCACCATAAATGTTTAGTTTGTGTCTGAAGTGGGGGATGAGTTCCCTGCCCAAAAGTGACCACTAGCATCCATGGCGGTCAGTGCTTAGGGTAGACGCCACATGTGATCAAGGAACAAAAAAAAATGTACCCTCATCCAGATAACTTGTGACGGGTGCTGGATACAAACAGATGGTGGAAATTATTTTACTTCCTGCTGTCCTTCATTCTCTCCACTGTCTGGATTGCTGTCTTCATGGTCTGGATGGTAGGTGAGTGAGGTGTGCCACGAAAAAGATTCCAAGACGACTCAAGATGATGATGATGATGATGATGATGATACACTAGGCAACCTTTCGAGGAATGTTGCTGGACAGTGTTACTAACAGATGTCGTCTGGGCACTGTCACTCATATTAGTTCCCCTGATAGGAGATCAGTGTGGCCTAAGATCAGCAGCATGACAACTTTTTGTGACCCTCCCATCTGGAAATTTGGAGTCAAGGATACAAGGATGTTTTATTGTCACCTGCATAGACATACTGAGTAAAGTAGGACATGCAGTGAAATTAGTGATTGTCTAAAACTGTGCATGGGGAGGAGGGAGTAAAAAACTTTCTAGTGACGAAAATCTACTAAAAAAGCTAAAACAAAAGTGCAGTCTCCTTTCTTTGGCCAACTGCTCTTTGTAACCCCACACCCTTTTACAAGGTTTTTGGTTAACTTACTAGAGGTTTTCTTTTTTTGTAGTTTTTTTTCAGCTTCTTTGACACGTTTCTTTTTTTTGCCATGATGCAACCAAGCTCAACCCTGTCATGCAGAGAAGAATTTCGCAGCCCCTTAGAGATTCCCCTCAGACATATATATGCATGATGGGTACAGCACCACATCAAAAGAGAAAGTATATAATCTGTCAATGGCTCAGTTTAGTTTTCTTCAAAGGGTGCAGACTTGTTATGCTCGGTTTGAAATCTCCTGGGGGCTTTGTGTGACACTTTTTTTTTCTATTGTGAGGGCAAAAGAAGCCCTGAAATGTCCATCCTTTTAGTCATCTCGTTATTCAGTGAAGTTAAAATCGGTGCTCACTAACTCTTAACGCTGAAATAAAAGAAGGGTATTTCAGTCACCAAGATGTGTTTTTTTTTTATTATTATTGATGCCATAACAAAAGCATTTCATGTTTTCACCTATTGACAGTATTACTTTTTAGGAACTGTGTTCAGGATTTACAAAACAGTGGTTTAGGCTTCAAATGAGAATATAATACATTTCTAGCTCATGTGGACTGGGGGTTATGGTCTCTTCCACAGATAAAACATGACCAGTGCTGCAAAGCAAATGTATTTGTCAATTTATTAACGAACAATCAAAGTCCAGATTTTCTGGAAAAAAAATCACTAAAATGTAACTTTTTTTGGAAAAATCTAACATTTTGTTATTAACAGTTTGACATTAATTTTTGGCAGCAGAATGCGAGTCTTCATGAAGTCCTATTCTTTCTTCGTTTTTTTTTTTTTTTTTTTTCATTTTTAACGATATCTTGCCTCTGATTTTAGGTAACCGTTATTGGATATACCCTTGGCATTCCTGACGTCATCATGGGCATCACTTTCCTGGCCGCGGGCACGAGTGTCCCAGACTGCATCGCCAGCCTCATCGTCGCACGGCAAGGTACAGTACATGCCCCAGCCCATCAATCAATTTACCTCCACCTACAACACAATGTGTCAAAAGTATGGCATGGCAAGGCTAGGCTTCAACGCCAAATTGATGGGTTGAAAGATCAAATGCCGGGGTATGACTGTGATGGGATCAAACGCTTTCCTTCACATCTCTGATCACGCGCTTTCACTTTTAAGATGAATCGGAGATCAACACAATCACAGAGATTTGTCATGACACGCGTGGTGCGTGTTGTTCTGTTTAGCAGTTGGATTTTGTTTAAAGGCGGTGATGGCAGATGTAAGCATTTGTCTTACAATGGATTTCACTCTGCATCCCATTGATTTACTCAGTTTTTATTCCTTTGAGATCTGGTTGTCAGTTTGATTTTAACAAGGAGGATAAATACCTCTTCTCATCTAGACACATATCACAGTGGGATATGGTTTCAGTCATTTACAGTTAGTTTCAAAACGTTGCCTTTTACCTTTGGATAAATGATGGCACAAATGCTTTTGGCATTCATGGAAAAAACTACCTCAGGCAAAATGCTGCAACCTGAATCAGATTCTGCTCTGAATTGTTGTTAACCAACATATTGAGTGACTATATATCTCATCTCTAAACAAAAACTTTCCACAGAGGATCCTACAATGCTAAATTAATCAGTCACTACCAAGTTAGAGAGATGTGTTGTGAAAAGTTTTTTTTTTCCCCCAGGTCTTGGTGACATGGCGGTGTCGAACACCATTGGCAGTAACGTGTTTGACATCTTGGTTGGCCTCGGCCTGCCGTGGGCTCTTCAGACCATGGCAGTAGACTATGGCTCAGTGGTAAGTGGCTTAGTCAGCTGACTGCTTGGTTTACTCTAGGGGAAATGTGTGGCATAGCATTGCCGAGCACCACTGTGATTTCCAGTTGGATGGTTTAGCATGTAAAAGTGCCCCAATATCAACACAAAGTGCTGCCAACAGCCAACTTTAAAAAGATCCGTGCTGCACATTTATTGGTTTAAATCTTGTTACAATCCAGTGTAAAAGATCCATGCAGAACATTTAGTTAATTTAAGTTGGTTCTATGCTTCTCTTTTTACAGTGAAGTCAGTCATAGCATTCACAAGGACAATGGAAATTCTCTGATGTAATTGGTAAATTAACAGGTTTACCTCACAATGACCTGTGTTATGGAACAGCTACCGTTTGAAAGCTACCTCACCATACAGTATACGATTAGGCAGTTGCTCAGTAGTTAATCTCACTTTGGGTGTGTGTGTGTGTCTTGTAGGTCCAGATTAACAGTCGAGGACTGATCTTCTCAGTGGTGCTACTGCTGGGCTCTGTGGCATTAACAGTAAGTTACTGATGAAATGTAATTGAGTTGTTATAACATCTATGGGTAGCACTTTATTTTACTCTTCCTGTTACATCAGTTAGGTACATACTGTTACTTTGTTACACTGTAACATTACAGTATGTACTTGCACTGTGCCTTAGGGTTAAGAATAGATGGGTAATACTTTGTTTCTTTAAGAACAAAAATTACTCCAAGTTAGTGTGCCATAAAAAATGTGGAAGGATTCTGATGACAAATGTACTTCATTAAAGATGGCATTGAAATGAGTAGTCTCTAAATAAATTAAGTACACTCATTAATTACATGCATTTTAATAAATAAATTTGACACCCTTATTAATTACAGATCTAATTATAGAGGCAAATCAAGTCCTCACTTAAAATGGAGAGTAGTGTTAATATTCAAGTCAAACCTCTCAGTCTCACACACATTCATTTCTAAACTTTAGATGAAGGGCTTATGCCCAGACCTTCTCCTCTATTGGTCTTAATTAAGATATGATGAAGAGAGAGAGAGAGATCAGAGGATGTTCATAAGCGCCCCCATCTTGCTGCCCAGGGGGCATGGACAAAGCGCCCCTCCTTCGTCGTAGACAAACACAAGTAGAAAATGAGGCCGTCTGCTGTGCAGGCACACAGCATCAACGTTGGTTGCCATTTTGATGTGGTGATGAACCACTTACTGTTTTGTTGTCATGATTGACAACAAATCATTGTTCAATGTTACTGGATCAGTAATATTACACTAATTAATATTTGACATCAAAAGTTAGAAGTTAATGTGATTTCACAAATACTCAGTCTAGCTTGCAGCTAGATGATTGCACTTTGTAAAAACAAATTTCAGCATCCTTAGGCAACAAGAACATTGGTCAGTGAGCGGCAAAGTCTACAGGCTGTACTACAACTACACTTTAAAAGGCAGACATCAAACGTCCTTGAGAAGGTTGTAAATGAAAAACAAAAATGCAGAAAAATCCCCCTGAAGGAGCAAGAAAAGATTCTGAAAAGGCTCAGTGTTTGGTTAACCCATGAAAATTTTTTTAATTATTTGGTATGTGTTAAGTTTGTCCAGTTCAGTGAGGTTGTGAAAACTTTGACATCAATAAGGTCTAATGTGTAAAGCATAATGTATGGCTTTGGCCTTCATTAACAGTTTGTGCTGGGATATTTAGTGCGGTGTTAGGGATAGTTACTCTAAGTGTAACTAAATGTGAAGAAAACACCACTAGAGCATTGCCTGCCTGCCAGCTTCTTTTTGAATCTGCCAAGCAGAGACCTTCAGGTTTCACATTTTGGAATCTTACCTAAAGAAACACACCTACCTTTTTGGAGAACTTTGCTTAGTTGCTGTCTACCTTAGTTATATAAAATGGATGAATACCATTTTCTTCTGTCAAGTAACCAGTCTGACATCACCCACAATTAGCCTCCAAACAGTTGCACCAGTTAGCCTTGAGGGGGTAGCTGGTGTAATCTAGCTGGTGTAACCTAGTTCCAGTAAACTGTTATGCAAGGTTAACAGTTGGGAGGTCTGACTCGGAGCTATTGCACATCCTGAACAGATACGGGTATATGCCGTTGTTTCTAACTCTGGGATAGCCAGGAAATAAGCTTATTGTTGAAGAAAAAAAATAGTGGCCTTTGGGATTCACAAATGATTCTTCACAAATGGCACACTTTCCACAACTCTCCCCCAAACAGCTTAAGGGCTTCTGAGAGTTCACCCATGCTCACCTGTCTTCCCACAGATTCTGGGGATCCATGTGAACAACTGGAAGCTCGACCTGAAGCTTGGCATCTACGTGCTGCTTCTCTACGCAGTGTTCCTCTGTTTCTCCATCATGATCGAGTACAACGTCTTCACCTTCGTCAACCTACCCATGTGTCGAGAGGAGCTGTAGACATGCCGGCACGTCAACATCCTGTCGCCACCCGACCCCCCCCCCCATTCTTTGTTTCACCCCCCCCATACCTTTGATGTCTTCAGATGCCCCACACACCATCACGTTCCACTCTGCCCATCACCACCAGAGGGCCAAATTGGTTTCAACAGGCCACAAAGTGTTTTTGTGTCTCTCCCCCCCCCCCCCCCCCCCCCCCATGGTCTTGTTCAGCCCGAGACTCCCCTGTGTTCTTCCTGTGTTTGCCCTTCATGCTCTCCTGCCTTCTCTTTTTCACTTAACCATTTCTATCTTCTTCTTTTTTTTTAATTCATCATTCTTAATTTTTCCACTGCTCTTGTTCCATGTACAGACAGGGGAGGGAATGCATCTCTTCCTGTGAACTAGTGTGGTGTTCTTTCATGGTCCTCTTGTCTTGTGTTTTGTGTCTCCATCTTTGTGATGAAGGATTGGGGCAAGAGTTCTCAGTGCCATCTATTTTTGTTTATTTTCCTCTCCTTACTGCACCTACCCCTCTGCTCTTCCCTCACCTTCCCTGAAGGACCTGTTCCATCCCAGAGAGGAGGAACTTCTCCTCGGCAGCTCTCCTCTTTGTCCCTCTATGGGGGGGTCTCCTCCTCCTCCTCCTCTTTTTCTGTCTCTCCTCATGACCTTCGCTTGACCTCAAGTGGGATCATCTCTCCTGCCAAAACAATCAAAAGAAATAAGATACAGCATGCGCCCTCATTTCTCGTCGAATCCTGATCATCAAGGCACTTTTTAGTTTACTTGGTCTGTACAGTAGTGATATTGTTTTCTTTACTTGCCTTCACCTTCCTAAAAACCCTTATTTTTTTAAATCTGTTCTTTTTCTTGTCCAAAAGCTTTGTCTATAATGTGGTGTGCCGCAGGCTTTGTTTTGAAGTGTGAGGCCCTGGGCCATCACGTCTATATGCAGCACTGCACAATGTGAACATGTTAACATATCATACATATCTCATATTTTTTTGTATTGTTAAGTTAATATATTGTTATTTATTTTTGTCTGCCAACAAAATAAGTGTGGTTCAAGGGAGGGGAAAAAAGACTGTAGAGGGGGAGGGAGCAATGTGAGCAGTTGGAACAATGCAATTGGTTTCATCCTTTGTCAGTCTGTTGAAAGGGAGTGTGTCATCAACTAGCAGCGATTCCATTGGACAGTCTTTTTTTTCCCTCAGAAATAATGTGTCCATCATTTGCCAGCTGCACAGCACCACTCATCTGCATGCCAGGACTGAGATGGAATCCACTAGTGGCCATTTTGGGTTTTATTTCCCTGAGGGGGGGGGGGAGAAAGGCAGCTTAGATCTCTACAGTCCTGGCATGACTTTGCTCAGACTGACTGACTCCAAAGGGTAACGTGTAGTAGTAATTTTATTTATCGTTCTGTTCTGTTTGTGTTTTGATTTTGCTATTGTAATGGCTGTCGTAGAGAGCCGGTGCTCTCGAACCCACAGCGAGCTGCTTGAACTCCTGGCCTCTTTGGGGGGGAAAGGCTAGAGCAAAAATCTCCCCTTACTCTAGTTTGGGCTGTTTTTTTTCCTTCTCTTTTTTTCCCCCCTTTCTTTCAGAGTTGTTTTTTGGAAATCAGGGAATTATATGAGCTTCATACACCCTCCCCTTTTGAAGGGGGCGGAGTGTCTGGTGATGTTCTCTTGTTGTGGAATTTACATGTAGATATTTGCACTTTAAAAATGAAGCAAAGCAGTCCTCTCATTCAATCAGTGCTTCCTCCTGTATGTGCGCGCGTGTGAGTTGAGTGGTTGTAACGAGCGAGTATGCCAGAGCGACTTTGAAGAGGGGGACCTCATCCTGTTCCTTCAGCCCTATCCCCACCCCCTGGGCACAGTCACAAATAGCACATCTGTGCCTGCAGTGCATGATGGGAACTCTTCCTTGGAGATGTGGTTGGACAGAGCAGGGGAAGTGTGTGCACAGTGGTGGGTGACTACAGTATATCGTCCCTCTGGCCCTCTCGAGGACCTCCCTCCCTCTCCTCCTTGACTCACCACTTGGTCCTCTTTTTACACACAGCGGCAGCTACAAGCAGCACGGCAATCCAGACGTCTCTCCTCATGATGCAAAAACAACCTGTTAAGGGACCTGAGCTGTGTTGGGGGGCAAGGGAAGCTGAGCTGAGCTGGGCTGGGCCTGGGAGGGTGGGGGGGGGAGCATGTCTGGGCCAGCTCTCCCAAGTGTGCCTGGCCGTCCAGTTCTGCCTGACCATGGCTCTGACCAACCCGCCCACCTCCCTTCACCATTGTGTGGCCAGAGGGCCTGTTGGATGGCCGGTGCTAGTCTGGTTTATGCAATCACATGCCGGACTGAACCTGGGGGGGTGCTCTTGAAAAAATCAACACCACTAAACTAATACTGTACTGTATTGTATGGGGGGGGGCAAGGTCTAGGCCATGAATTTTGTGTTTTTTTTCTTCCCTCTCTTTGTGGGAGCTAGAAGAGCAAAGAGGTTCGGGTTTTGGATGAACAGGTCAATCCTTGCCTACAGTACTTCTCCTCCTCCTGAATACCAAGAAGAAGAGAAGAGGGTGGAACGTTCCAGAAGTTTGTCTCTATGCAGGTGGAGCTAACCAGCTCTTTTTGTTTGTCTGGCGCCCCTTGTGTGACCTCTGCTCCCCTTATGTCATCTGCCTCTGCTGTGAGTCCACTGAACGGATGCATGCACTACCGTGGAGGAACCTCTTATTTGTGTGTGATGGACTCTGACTGTGTTGATTTGTGACGACAATTCTGTTGCGTGTGTATGTGTGTGAAGCGTGTATATAGATATACATATCTGTATATTTTTTTGGCGTGGGGAGTATGTCTCAGCTGCTACTCATTTTGAGAGGAAGTGACCACACAGGAAGTGAGGTAACAGGTGTCTTGTCAAGTGTCCACTTGATCGTTTGTACTGCTTAGGCCAAACTTTACATGTCTTTGGTGTCACTCTAATGTATTTTTGTTACAGTACAGTGGGTGGATGTTTTTTGTTGTTGGTGTGTATGAATAGGACTGCATTCTATCTTGTGCCATTTTAGTGCTACGAATCTCTGTAAATATTACAAGTTGTAGCCATTTCCTAAAGTATTTCCATATGACATGTAAATAATTTTCTTTAAAAGCAAAAAAGTAAATAAGCAAGAGTGACCTTTTAGGTTCTTTCTAGGGGCAGGTTGACCATCTGTTACATCCATATTTTCGCGTTTCATTTCTTTTCCTGGATGGCACTTGACCCTGTGCCTAGCGAGTTTGTGTGGTCACCTCCTCTTGTAAACGACTTCCCACCTACTTTTTTTGTGTGAGCGTGTTATTTTTTCTTCATCGGTTCACATACCCCACACCCCCAGACACACACTGTAATATTTCACTAAATATTTAGCAGCGTATGTTCAACATCACTCACTTTTTAAAGAAGAGTTAAAAAAAAAAAAAGAAACGAACTCAAGTAGAATTCAGATGCCATAATTATTGTAGCTCTGCGTATTCAGATTGTATAAAACTAAATAAAAACAATGAATATGGAAAAAAATATATAAGTCCTGTGAACAGACTTGTGTGCGTACGTGCACACACACACGTACACACACACACTCTTACACACTTAAATATGAAGTACAGAGGGATATATTGAGGGGAAAAGGGATGTAATTCTGTTGAATGAATGCGACCCTATGCACTGTGAGCTCATTGTGGTGGAGTCCTGTCAGTGATAAATGATCTAATATATAAAAACATAATGAATAATTTAATAAATGAATATATTTAATGTAAAGTTAGTTTCAATAAAATATAACTGAAAACATCTGTATTCCTTATATGAATGTATTGTCTTGCTATAATGGACATATCCAACCAATGCATTTTACTGTTAAGCAATAATGTGGAGAAAAATAAATCTAGCAAAAGAATTCCTGTACATTTGTCAGATAAATTCTTGAAAATATGATGTATAGAAAAAAAGATTAAATAATGATACAAGTTTCATTGTTTCTGTGGGTGGTTCGTCTGTGAAATTGCTCATGCAACAGTCTAACAATGTAGAAACATTTTTTTTTGTTAGGATGAAAATTTAAACTGGTTTATAAGACTACCATAAACGTGTCATGACGGGTGCTGTGTTCTGTCCTTAGTTTGAAAAAAAGTAATTTTCAATGACCTGACACTGTGAATTTGCCAAAATAAGCAATTGCCTTCACAGCTTTTAGAATTTGACATACAGTGAATGTGTGCATACAATTTGGCATCATGCTGTGATGGCATTAACTAGTAATGCGAAATATGTCACCGGACATTACTATTGTTATACATCTGACATGACATGATTTAGACATGATCACTCTTGACACTGTGGTGGAGTGAAGTGCTGTCCATCCGACCAAAATTATCCCGTGGGAAAGTAAGGCATTTTTTTTTTCAGAAGGTAGGGTGAACGATTAAGACCCAACTACCTGCCAAGTCAAGCGTCAGGTTGCACAGATCTAACAACTGTATTGATTGATGAGCTCGGAAAAATCCAGTGAAGTCAACCATAAATTGCTGAAGAAAGGACAGGAGAATCCAAGCCGCAATTGCGTTGATTACATTTCAGGGTTGGATAGAAGCATGAAGTGGGCTGCCAGAATGCAAATGAGCACTCCTCCTCCTTGAATCAAATTTCTTCCAGTGTGTGGCATTAATTTGATGATGGTGCATATCATCAGCTATCTGGGTAATGAACCAAGAGGAGGCTGTTGATCCCAGTTAACTCCAAACAAGACAGTGTGGAGTCTAAGATGGTTCTGTTTACCGCTGGGCACAAGTGATGGCAAATGGGTAGCCTTTTGCACTAACAAGCCTATACTAAAATAACGCATTATTGAGATTATATAGTGATGAGGAGAAGAATGTTGATCCTACAGTTACAGTGATCCTAAGTTAGTGTTCCACTGTGGGTGAGAAACCTTTTTTCCCCCATTATGGCCATGTTTCACTGAGGACCATATTTTCCTGGTGGCTCAGGTAACGGACCTGTGACCGGAGTATTGCAGGTTCAAATCCACCAACTGCCAGGAATGCCACTGAGAGGTACCCTGAGCATGGTAGTGTCCCCACACACTGCTTCCTGGCCACCGTTGCCATGGCTGCCCCTTGCTCACATGTGTGATGGGTTACATGCAGAGATGCAATTTCGTTCACTTCAGTCCATATAGTGGCATCTCCATGACAGTCTCCTGTGGCACTGACTGTGGTAACCAAAAAAAGTGCTTGAGCCCAGTTAATATCTGAAGTCTGAAGTCAGTTCTGATTCGATTCTGAACTATATCTGATTAAAATGTAGGAAAACTGCCCCCTGTTTCCAGTACATATTTTAGTGAAAAAAAGCCTAGGTAAGTTAACTTGAAGTAAGACACAAACCTTCTGATAGTCTTGCTTCACCAGGAGAATAACGGCCATAAGGCCTCTTCCATTGCCATATTTATTTCTTAGACTGAGTTAACTTACTGAAGTTTGTCACTCAGCCGAGTAGGCTATTTGAAACAGGGCCCTGATAATCGTGTCCTGTGGTAGGAACGGTTTATTGGCATTTCTGGCAGGTGGGGAAAGAAGCGCTGTTCTCTTGACAACCAGCAAGTGGCGCCTTAAGCTCAGTTAACTTCTCACCCACTTGGTCTTTAGTAGGAGGTATGTTAAGCTTTAGAGAGTGGGCAAATACTATTAAATGTATTTGACATAATGTTAATGGAATGTCACAGAATGAGAAACAACCTGTTCTACCATGTTACCTTGCTATATGGGAATATACCTCTCACTAGACCAGCTCCTCTGAAGTCATAAAATGGAATAGTGTTTCTCTAGTCTTTCTGATCGGGAATTTAACAAGGGTCCGTTCCCAACACTTCAGCTGTTCCTTGTATACGCTCTAACAACCTTACCTCTGCCGTTGGCCAGGCTACCGAATCTCACAGTGCCCCGTGCCAGCCCCTGTCATCAATAAGAGGGTTCGTTTCTGCTCCACGAGCGCGTTGACTTTTGTTCAGCTTGCTCGGTGCCTGCTCTCCAAGCGACCTCCGTCCACGTCCAGTCACATATCTCATTACGGAGGCTGAGGAGGCCCATGGTGATACGCCTCCGAGGGCAGGACTCTTTCTGTAGATTTTCATTTTGCTACTTCTTTGTCAGGGCTTCTCTGTGTCCAGAGCGTAGGCAAACTAGGCAGTGACATAGAGCCCCATGACTGACCACCCGAAGCAGGTCCGTGGCGTGGGCAAGCTTGGCAGCACCATTGCTACCTAGGTGGCTCCCATGTGCAATTAAAGTTATTTAAGGTCTTTAGTAGATGGTTTTATTTAAAATCACTTGGGAAACATTAGATGAAAATCATTAAAAAACATATTTTGAAATAAGGTAATACGCATAATGAAATAAAAGCCATAAAACACCATATGAATGCCCTTTAAAAGCAAAAGATCTTTTTACAATATACAATCCCAGAATTAACAAATATACTTGTATAGGTCCACACACCCACTTGCATACTTAAGATAGGAAATTTTTATGCACCTACTACGCTCAATGATACTATATTGTTTTTAATGCACTACATTTGCTCTACTGAGTATAATAAGTAGATAAGTAGATCTTGATATGTGAGTCTCAACGTACTTCAGTTAATGCTCCCCTGCATTTTATTAGCCGTTGATGACGTGAGTTAGTTTCTCTATGACTAAACACTTAGAAGAAGAAGCTCTTAAACCAGCATTCCACCCTAGGTACCTCAGTGCTTTACCAGGCGGTTGCGGTCCAGTATCTAGCCTAAGGTGAGCGCAAGATGACACACGATGATGATCTTTCAATTTCCACCTGTCAGACCCAACTCAGAAGGGAGTAGACCAAAGAAGATTATCTGAAGGCAGACAGGCAAGTCTGTCACTGATTATATCAGATGTCATGTGGGTGACCTTATCCTAGAATGCTATTATTTTTTGGGACAACCTCAAAGCAGTGAAATAATGTGGTTTTTTTTCTAGACTACTTGGCACAAAAAACAGGATTACTACCCTCAAAGCAGTGCAGTTAGGAGGGAATTACATGAACAGAGATAGAACTCCATGCTTTGAAAAGAAAAAGTCCTGGCAAACTGGCACTAAACACAGGTGACATAATTAGTATGCTGACCAACAGACTAAAGAGTGTTATGCTAGTTTAGTGAATGTTTTGGCCGAATATTTGGCAGCCAGGACTTTCACTTTCTAAAGCTGGAATATACATTAATGGGTGTGAACACATGATCCAGTTTACAATTTTAGTATGAATTTAAATTGGCAAAATAAATTGGCTTCTTTGCAAACTCTCCTCAGGTTCTCCTCAGAGATGGTTTCATCTTTGTTGCTACTCCACCATAGAGTCTAAGAATTCTTTAGTATTCTCCATAATTATTTCACACAGGAGGGAAGCTTGTCCATGACCTTGAAGATGATCTAGCACCGTCTTTTCAAGGATAGACAGAAGAGGTCCACAAGGGAACTGTTTTAAGTGCTGTGAAAATACAGCGTCTAATTTATGGATGCGTGAAGAGGGACTTTGAAAGGGGAATATTGTAAATTCTGTGCAAATCATCAAAACTATAAAGCAGACTGTTGTCATTACACATATCCACAACTTTACTAATGCCTCGACCTGCTCAGGATGGAGAACCAGGGTCATCACCGCTGTCTGGACTACAGCCATGGTTCCCCCCAATGCGGATGATGTATCTAATATATCTGACACAGCGTTTTAATATGCTGGCACTGGACTCTAATAGTGCTTCTGACAAATGGGATTAGGGTACCCTGCAGCAAGGGTTTCAACCAATCACAATTCAACTGGAGCTTTAGACGGAATGGGGATGGAATGCCTTTTTTTTCAATTGTTATAGGATTGCCTGAGAACTAGTGCAAACAAGCTCTAAACTGGGTTGCCCAGTAGGCTAAGACCTAAGCAAGTTAGAACTCAAAGCCAAGTTAGTTACTAATTCACTCAACGTAGAGAATACATTAAATAGGGTGTGTGAAGGCAGGATTTTAACATAATTGGCCAATATGGCCAGTTAAATAAATGGGTATGGTCTAACCACACAGCTGCAGCAGATGCAAGTACAGATGGTGTAATTGGATCAGCGCTCTCTGGAACTAGTTCATTTATGTCCAGAGCGACTTTTTTATTCCCAAATTATGACATGTATTCCCAACTGCTGTATTGTCTCTATCTGTCTCATTAAGCCGCCACAGAATGTTGGACTTTTTTCTGTAACTCCCGAAGGACTCTAATATATTTGTAAGTGTTGGTAGGGACTGTGGTAGATGTTTCAAGTACCGAGACCAATACAGTGCTTTTAGTTTCAAAGGTTTACTTCTGTAATTAAAGCATGAAATTCAGCTGATAGCACAAATACCAGGAGTGACATGGGGAACCCCTGACATGCCCCAGGTCAAGATGGTGGGTTATGATTTGATGGTATTACTCTTATTAGTATTAGTGTTAGACATTTTGCAGGGGTGCTGTGCAACATCTTTAGACTTGATATGATATTTTCTTCTAGGCCTTAAGGAGTATTTCAAATAGATATCTCACCCGTTGAAAGACTCACCATCCAGGGACAAAATGGCCACAGCTGGATTTCACATGTCAGTATGAATAATATTGATTGCTCTTCTTAAATTATGGAATGCCTGCCTATACTACAACTGGTAAATCCACTTTGGTGTTCACTAAAAACACCTGGCAGAAATCTCTGTAATTTCCCACTGTTATGA
>CM059282.1:18977244-18999744 GCA_030347295.1 Setipinna tenuifilis
ATTTGGTGTGACCTGCATGAACGATTTTGCAGTGTTGATCCTGTGGGATTGCTCAGTGTGTGGCAAGTCATCTGATGTATTCAGGGTCACTGAAGGGGATGGGGGTGTCTAGTGGGACTCACTGCCTAGGGTCCCAGTGGTGGTAGAGGCCCTGGCTAGCCAGATGCATGCTAATAAATAGGACAGGAGCCCACAGAGACTGCTTGTGTACAGGGCCCATAGTTGTGTGCTCTGGCGCTGGAGGTATTGTCGTACATATTATTAGGAATGAGGGCATTTGTCTTCTCACCTCTGTATTATAAGATGCCACAAGGGTTTTGGGAGTGCATTGGCAGAAGAATGGCTCTCAATCAGTATTAAATGCCACAGGTAATCTCACTATGTTTTTTTATATACCAGTCAATAAGATGTTGAAGAATAAGGATGTTGAACATTTTTAATCATGTTGAAAATTTCCTAGAGAGACAGACCGCATTTAGTGTGTGTGTGTGTGTGTGTGTGTGTGTGTGTGTGTGTGTGTGTGTGTGTGTGTGTGTCTGTGTGTGCGTGTGTGTGTGTGTGTGTGTGAGACACTTTCGGCGAGGGGGAAATTATTTACATATAGATAAGATGCACAGCCCTGGGATCATGATGCAAGCAGTGGGGAGGCCGGCTAAGTGATTGGGCCTTTCGGGACCGGGAGGGAGCTATGGGGGGGAAGGGGAGGAACGCAGCCAAGTGGAGAAATCGTACAGTCAGCAACCGAGCACCCCCCCCCCAACCCCCCCAGCACACACCCTGCAACCCCACACGGTTAGTCAACACCTCCCCAGGAAACTCCCCGACTCACTTTGGCTTTAATCCGCCTGAGCGCTGAATAACTGTTGTCGAAATTGAAAATATTTCAGCAAGTCACGGACGCCGAGTAAATCAGGAGGAGCAAGAGGAAAAAATATGCGCTTTCACAAGCCTATTACACATGGAGGGGGCACAATTAATTTCCTGATGGGCTCGCTTCCTCCGTGATTTATGGACGGAATGCATCGTGCTGGGCTGAGGGGGGGGTGTGGAAAGGTGAGTGCGTGCTGATGCCGCTACAGGTAATTTATTGTATTCCCAAGTTCGCTATTTAGCTCCCTCTGTTGCTGTCAGGATCTGCTGACATGTGGCGTTTGCACATTAGCGGGGCTTGAGCTGATGTTTACCCTGACAGTGGCAAGGCGGCCGTGATTAGGGGGAAAGAGTCCCGAGGATAAAAGCTCCAGCAAACATGCCCCACTTGAAACCTGCAATGTAAACAGTGACTGTTGTTCTCCCAGAGAGGACCCAGACAGGACAGTAATTTTAAGTGTTCATCATTCAAGTCCCACTTGTTTTTTTTTTGTTTTATTAAAACACTGTTTTAACTCAAAATGTTAAAACATCATTTCATACATCAATAATAATAATAATGATAATAATAATAAAGTAATTGGTTTCAGTGATGTGTAGTTTTACTGCTGTCTGTGTTATCTTCACCTCTTTGTATCCCTTTCTGACTTTACTTGGCTAAACCCTCTCAGCCACATCCACAAACACTCACATATATACTGTATATACTTAAAAAGATCCACAGTAGTGTAGTTCACAGCATATAGATCCTCTTATGGGCATAACGTCACACAGGCTGAAAATACGATGGGACTCTGGCAAAACTGCTTCCTCAGACCTTCTGTCTAGACTCTAGAGCCATGCCAGATTCTTCATTCCAAAGACAGGATTCTTAATTCTCCCGCTGTCCGTTCTTTTTCTTCTTCTTAACTTTTTTTTTATTCGCCGATCAGCCCTTTCCCCCGTTTATCTTTTCATATCATGTCTAGGAGTGAACAGTGAGATGTGCCCTGTGTGCCCTGTCAGCTGCATTACAAAAGAAAACAGAGAGATCTTCTGGGTAAAAGTGTAATTTCAAACTTTCACAGGACCATAAAATCAGCAACAGATTTGAAGCTATCATTCTGCATCAGAAAAAGGATTTGTCTAACAAGCTTCTTTTCTCTGGGTTTCAACACCAGAAAGTTTTTTTTTTTTCATTTAAAAAATGCTCACACAGTTAAAAACACGTCTCACATCAGTCACATACAGCGTCAGTTTAGAGCTTTATCGTTTCAGTGGGGGTGGCAAAGTCATTTTCACTTGGAGTTTTACCAGAATTACCCAACAAGTCTCTTTTTGTTTTCTAGCTTTGATTGATAATGTAAAAGGGGGCCAACTTGTTAGCACAAAACAGCCTTACGACTGGTGTGTCCTTAGACAGAAGTCATCAACTCAACTCATGCCCCCCCTTATTCAACCCAGAACCCGTCCAATCAGCGGTGCTCATAGTCAGCAAGAAGAATGCCGACTGGCAGCCATTTTGAAGTGTCAATCAGTCGGCGGCGCCCCCCGTCATGTGTCGATGATCTCCTGGGCGGGCGTGGGTTCGTGCGGCAGGCTGGTGGCGTTGGGCAGCGCCTGGCCGTGGGGCACGGAGTTCTGCTGCAGCTCCAGCGCCATCCCGGGGGCGCCCTGCGGGGGGAGCTCTTTCACCTGCCGCCGGTACTCCAGGAAGGTGCAGGCCTTGGTGGCGATGGCGACCACGTTCTTGCCCACGAAGATGGTGGAGACGCGACTGTCCTGGAAGAGCACCATGTTCACGCCGCGGATCAGGATGGTGACCACGTTGATGGTGACCAGGCTCAGCACCGGGTAGAGCATCATCTTCTGCGGGGACACCTGCTCGCCTTGCACGCTGATCTCGCTCAGGGACACGCACGGCAGTATGAGCAGGAGGATGTAGCAGTAGAAGAACATCAGGCCCTCCGCCCAGATCGGCAGGCCCGTCCGCTGGGGCTCCCACAGGTTAGCCTGGATGTCCAGCAGGTCCAGGAGGTCCAGGGCGACCCAGAAGAGGCGTCCCCGCATGTCCTCCTTCTTGCGGAAGGTGCGGACGTACTCCATGCTGTCGAGCGCCACCAGGATCAGGTAGAGCCCCGGGACGCAGATGGACAGCAGCAGCGTGAGCGCCTTGCGGGCCACCACCTCCAGGCTCTTGCGGTCGGCCTTGCAGTTCTGGAACACGAAGTAGAGCTTGATCTCCAGCACGAAGATGTAGAGGAACCAGAGGATCATGGCGTAGCCGCGCCGCGCCGTCCGCACCTCGGCGCCCACCCACACCGCCACGTAGCGCAGCACGATCAGGAAGCAGAAGTCACCCACCAGCACGATGATGCAGACGCCGATCTTCCGGGGCCCCTGGTTCTGCTCCACCAGGTATGCGTCCATGAAGGCCATGCTGGTCATGATGACGATGGTGGTGAGACACACGTGGCGCTTGTCTGGAGGTGGCAACACCATGACGAGGGCCACCAACCAACGTCACGACAACGGCAGCAACAACCCTGGCAACGTTAGGTCACAGTGGTAGCTAATGATGTTGTTTGTGTGTTTTTGTCCTCCTTTTATAAATTATAAATACCTCCAGGCTAGTAATGTGGCAGTACACAGTCACTCAGTTTCAGTAAATTCAGTCTGTGAATTGTATTAGTGTGACAGTATTAAATATGTCCTTCTTAAATTATATTTGCTTGTAAATAACACAGCAGAAGCTAATATCTGTCAGAATAGGAGAGCAAAAGAGTGTGAAAAAGAGACAGAGTAGCTGTTCCAGAGTCCGGTGTTGGTGGATGAACTTTCTCTAGGCTGGGGGGTAGGAAAGGGTCACTCTACACATTATTCAGTGCAGTTCCACTGGTTTTCCTCCATGACCTAGAGCTATGGTGGCAGGTCTTCACCTGGACCCTATGGTAGAGCCTCCATCATCTAGCTCAAGGCAAGCTAAGTTGCATGAAAAAGGTAAAAAACGTAAGTATGTATGGATCGGGAGCTGCTTGTCTTTGTTACTTAGAGTCTGTGTTGGGCTCACTGAAGTACACAGCCTAGATACAAACTTCTGGATTGTGTGTGGGGCTAACAACAAGAGAAAGCGAAACAGATAAATAAAGTAGACGTAAAGTTAAAAAGTAAGCTCATCAAGGAAAGGAGGTGATGCGATGCAGTGGACGAGGCCTGGGACGATTGCAGAGGTGAGAGTCCGGAGCCATTAATCACTTAGACAAGGGGTCAGTGTCCGAAGCAGCCCCCATGTCCAGCAACCGCTCCCCATGGGGAGGCTCTTCTACGCGACCTCAGATGCATCGTCTCTTCCCCTCTGCCATGTTCCATAGCCTGGAGAGAGAGATAGAGAGAGAGAGACAGAGAGAGAGAAAGAAAAGGAGTGAGTGGAGGAGGAGGAAGGAGAGTGATGCAAGAAAAAGGTGACAGAAAAAAAGAAAAGACAAATAGAGAAGTGTCAGCAAAAAGCAGGTCATAAATTATGAGCTGTAGCCAAAGGCCACGATGTACCAGCAGGTCCTTCCTTCCTCCTTTCTTCCTCCACCTTCCTCCTTCTTCCACCTGTCATCGACCACCATCATCATCATCATCATCATTCCACCCTGACCACTTTCAGACTGATCCTACTGGTTGTGGGTCACTCCTACCTGACTCACATTCGCAGTGTAATCCGTCTGTTCTCGCTTACAAGCCAGAGTCACCCAGACGTGTGTACGTTCTCTCTCCTCCCCTGCCTTTGACAGTGGTGTATATGGTAATTCATCCGGAATGTTTCCACATTCTGTGAGGTGACGAGGCTTAATAGAAGGTCACCCGGTTTTTAAGTTTTTAAAAGTGGCAGCAGATGTTCGGAGTAGCTGAAGCTGAAGTTCAGTGATCATGGAGAAAACTGTAATGCAAGGTAACATTAAAGGCATTTCTCCCCAAATGAGCACTGACAGAAAAAAAATGTGGAATAAGCTGTTTGCACGCTTAGAACGAAGTTATTCAGCTAACACATATTGGCAGTGCCAAAATGTGCTAAAAGTGCTAAAAGTGTAACTTTTTAAATCTGTAACCCCCGCCTTTCAATTAGCATTGAGCAAGCATCTCAACTTTGCAAACTCATTTGAAACCCCAAGAGCTTTATTAGCCTTCTCAATGTCAGTGAGCTGAGATAAGATTTCTGATAAGATGTCTAGATTTCACCTTCTTCTAGGAGTGTACCGCCTGCTTTGCAAAACTCTTGTTAAATGAATATTTAAGAGGATTTTCTAAATATTTGAAATGGTAAATTAGAATCGCTGATAGTCCCTACTTCAGATAAAAAATTGATGAAGTGGTCTGAGGAGAAAGTCATGGGTGTTTGTCAAACAAAACTTTTCAGCATACCTGTGCACCAGCTGTTCCAGAACATTCTAGAAATATTGCAGGGGATTTGTTTACGCTCCGTGTTCCTGGTGCACAGCTCTCCGACCCTGTTATTGCCTTCATATGCTGGTGTTTTTTTTTTTTCAGTTCAGTGCCTCATTAAAAGTTAAAGTCCTGTGCCTTTAAAAATAACGTAGACATGTTTGGGTCAACAGTCTGAGTCTGTCAGAGTATTTTTTCTCACACTTTTCTTACCATCTTTTTTTCCCCCCGTGGGTAATGAAGTATGAAGAACTACCAATGGAGTGTGAAGTTACGGCAAACCCAGTTTTTTTTTAGTTCATGTAGAACAGATTATCATGCAGTCACATTTTGTTCAGTGTTCCACTGCAGAATGTTTTGCTGCCAGTGCAGTATCTAAAGTTGAGGAAACGAATAATATGGTGTTCAATTCACTCTTAAAACAGTCTACAAAAATTCTGTGTTCTGGCTGGCTCCTTGGATGGATGTCAGATTCTGGATAAATCCATCAGGCGGGTCAGGAGAGTTTTTGGGCACTCGTCCAACGAGCCGTCTTTAAAGGTCTCCGGCACTGTGACCTGTTTGGGATTCCTCATGCAGTAATTTTGTGAGTAGGTCACCTCACAGCTGCTGTCTGACATAATGGGTCATGACTTGGCCTGATCGACAGCATGCTGGGGCTGACCTTAACAGTGAGGGGCTGTAGTATAAAAATCAAAGATGCATGTATGTTGGGGCGTGCTTCCATTGTATCCAGTGTATCCCCACCCCCTTCCATTGTATCCAGTGTATCCCCACCCCCAACCAGATCTCCCGAATCTCCCGCCACACTAAACAAAGACATCACACCTGTATATAAGGAGGGCGATTGCCCCATATCTTTGAGTTTGTATGGTCACAGCCTTAGGTGCACGCTGTATTAAGCTCCCGGATCCGTCACAATAAACCTCGGAGGTTTTGTCATTTACCACTACTCGGCTTGGCTTTGTCTCTACTTTGTTGATAACTAATTTTTGGACGACATTATGGCGCTGTGAGCAGGGTCTTTCATCTCTGAGACGCAGTTGGGGCCGGACGACGGAGAGGAGGCTTCCCACGCCGCGACCTGGGGAGAAGCTTGGGAGAAGGCCGTAGGGGCTATAAAAAACAGCTCCGTGGCACCCTGCTTCTCGATGTCGTTCGAGTGCCTCTGCGGATCAGATAGCAAAGACCGAGCTGTGTAAGGGAGAAACCAGCCGAGTATGGTAAGTACACTGAATTTACACATTTAAAGCTGTGTCTATAATTCAGGAAAAAGGCCTATTGTTTGCCTGCCCTTAGACGGGCAGAGGATTATTAAGGTGTCGGGGACACCGCCCCACTACAAAAATATTGGGCGCTGATAAATTATTTATTTGGTTATACTAGCGTGGGGATAAAAAGCCTACTCTGGGAGTAGCGGTACCAAAGTCTGCTCGAGGAAGCAGCGAGCTCTAAGTCTATTCAGGGAAATAGCTGCTAGCACCTTGTCCAGAAGACAAGAAGCTCGTTCAGGGAACGGGAAGGCTCGGGGAGTCTATACCTTGCGGGGCAAGAAGCTCGTGCTGGAAGCGAGAATGTGTTGGTAACTTTGTGTGTGTATTTGTCATAGAACGAACAGATCTGGTACATGCAGTGTTTATAATCGTTAGTACTGATTATTATCATCATATGGGTGTCCTTGATAACTCCCACTAGTCTGCCGACGGGCATTGAATGTTAGTGAGCGAACGAACTGGTGCGTTAAGCGAGCGAACCATTAAAAGTTCGTGTGTGCGAGCCTAGGTTGTGTGTGTGCGTGTGTGGTTGCGTATGTGTATGTTTGTGCGTATCTATGTCTGTGTGTTATTCCCTCAAACTGCATGTCTTCTGCTCTGTTGAGAGCATAACAATTAACCGAAATCTAACACTAACCACGAGCATGTATTCCCTTTTGTCTCCGGAGCGAGTGAATGAGTGTGCGAGAGTTGGCCAGGCCAGCCAAGGTAAATGTTTCTTTTTTTGTGTTTGTAACAGGGTTAAAACATTTTACTTCGTTTATTTCATGTTTTATTTACATTTTGTTGTATGTGACGACCGTGTGTATGTGCTGTTGCAAGATGTTTTTTTTTGTGCCTGTGAAAACCCACAGATGGCTATTTTGCCTGGAAACAGAGTTGATGGTGAATTTTGATTGGATGTGTAACTCTGATTTATCCTGATTGGTCGGTAATTGAAAGTGAGTCTGTGCGCGATCTCCAGGAGAAAGAACGCTGTTTTTGGAAAACTAACCTCTGAGACAGTGCTAGGCGGTAGAAGTGCAGCTTTTTACAGTGTTGGGACTACGGAGACACGACGCAGAGTGTCGTTCGACTGAACAAGTTGAACCTAGGAGATTCTGCAGAAATCAACGGGTCCCGCGACGCTGTGGGGAGCTAGGCTACACCGCTGTTGAGGGCTTCTGGACATTGCGCAACAACGAGGTAAAGGTGCTTTTTGTTTTGTTTCTTTGTTTGGCTCATGAGAGTGAAGCGGCTGTTAAGTTTGTGGCATCACCGATCCCAAGCTCCGAACAGGCCTGCAACTCATAGACATTCATTGAATCAAGTTTGCGCTGAACGGTGAACTGTTTGAAAGGCGAACTGTGGACTGTAAATATGTTATGGGTATTGAATTTGGACGTGTATTGTTGTAAATATTTATGCTGTTGAAGGTTTACTTTATATGTTGGGGAAAGTAGGGATTTACCCTTATTGGGATAAAGTTATATGTGTGTGTTGGGTATCACAGTTCAGTTAGAAGCATTAGACAACAGACGGGATATAAAGGAACAACGCGGGGCACCCTTTATAAGTTTGTACTTACAACATACTTGTAGCATACTTATAGTGTTAAAGGGATGCTACATGTTGCCTTTTTGTGTGAAAAACCTAGAGGAGAAAACTTCCACTTTCACAAAGACCACATTTACCACTTTCATTTGTTCACAGCATTCCCAGTTTAGATTTGAAAGACTGTATGGATTTCTAACATGACATTTAACACGTTTTTTTTCCATTCCTGTGGTTAGGTTTATGAAGCTAAACCTATCAGGCGAAAATATGATTTTATGCAGAACCTGACTTTAACAGAAAGTTGATTTTGATTACAGATTTCAAATTGTTTTTGTCACTGCTAAATATGTTTTCTGATGAATCATCATTGAGTATACTTGTGCAAGATGCCTTAACCTCTGTGTTCGTTCACAACAGATGCAACAGTTTGTTTTAATCCCTGATTCAGCAGACTTTGAAAACCATTCAGGAAAGAGCCTGCCAAAACCTGTTTTTTATGCTAATCGATTGCCATTTGGTCACCTAGAGAAGGTGTGATGAATTTGATGTCTGAAACGTCTCAGCATAGAACATAGAAACATATACATTTTAATGCTTTTAAGTTATACTGTTCATTTTGCCTCATATACTCAATGCAGAGATTCATTTATTTATTTTGTTTGCAGTTATTCCATTGTTTGTTTGTTTTAATCCACTGACGAGACTTGTTGGTTGTCCTGTCTTTAGCATTGTCATCTCTATGTCTATAAGGACACATTGATATAAGAAACTAGAAGAGGTCATGTCAATCTGTAGTACATATTATGTTTACAATGCAAGCCCAGGACACTTAAACTTAAATGGCTAAAGTGCAGTTGGGTCTCAACCTCCACACCATCCTCTAGTTGTGCATTATTTTAATTCTGCCTGTGTTATCTAAACAGTTTTAAGTTTTTCAGAAAATAATCGTGTGCCACGGCCAAACAAAAGCAAAACACTGAAGGAAGACACCATTAAGAGGTGTTGCCTGCTACACACACCGCGACCCCCATCAGATCTAAGCTGTTCTTGGTCCATCGCTAAGTATTGGTGAGTGGAGAACTCACAGATCACTGTAGGCCCAACAGGTCCGGTTCTCTAAACTGATATGTGTGTGAAGCCACTTTAAAGAAATGTGGCGGGACTGTTTGGGTTGGTTAAAAGTGATAAATGTTGGGACTTAGTAAGCTAAGATTTTGAGCAGAGGAGAAGGGGCAAGGTTGGAGAATCACATCACGTGTTAAGCTTTGGTACACTTCTGGTATTATATCATCTCTCCTTTGCTGATTTAGAGTGAAAAGTTTAATTAATGACGTAACTTAATAGTGGAGATCAAAAGGTGCTTCCCCGTCTGAGTTATTTAAACTTATGGCGTAATTTAATTGTGGACACTAAATGGTTTTTCCCCGTCAAGGTTAGACATTAAGGATAGTTGTAAGATTGAAACAAGGTAAAACTTGTGTAGTGTTTGCTGCAAAGGACCCTGATCTACTAAGCTGTTAACAGCTTAGCAGATCAGAAAGGGGGAGTACGGTTTGTAGACTATAGGCTATTAACTTTCAATGGAAAATGGGGGGTAGCTTGATGGCTGATGAGTCTAGGATCACCTTCTGATTAGTCTTGAATCACTTCCTGATGGTTTTTAGGATCACCACCTTTTTGCAGACACGTTAAGTCAACACCCATCGTCGCCTAACAAAAGCTGGTCAGTCTGAGCTACTCTGAGCTACAATCTCTTTGGGTGTCAATATTGAATACACAAGTACTGTTGGATTAGAGTGTCTTTGTGTCCTTGTGACTTTGTGTCTCTGTTTTAGGTCAGATTCTAAGAAAACAACTGACTCCAATAGCCCAGCCAGACATGTATAGTCTAATCAGCCTTATGAATCAAATCAGTTTCAATGGAGGATGGGGGTGAGGAGGGGTCGTGATTCTGACTGTACTCATGCCTGCACTATCAATACTACAAGTTATAGGTTAACTACAAGTTATCAAGTCCTCAGATGGACACTGGAAAGCAAACTGAAATCTCTATAGGAGATAGTTTAACCATTTTCATAACTACACTTAAGATTTGTTTGAGATTTGCAGGAAACCGACGCCTTGCCTTTCACCATTGAAGAACAAGGATTCTGCTACATTCACAAGGTGTCAAAAGGGGGACATTACAAAGACCCCTGTGCCAAGTCACATTTTACTGGAGGAAGACCGGAGAAAGTCGTTGGTGAAATTGGAGCAACGAACCAACACAGACACTACACACACACACACACTTTTAGCATAGTGGACCTACTGTGGGCAGAATAAACCCCATGAGCAGTACGGATCCAGAAGGCACAGGCAGTCTACCCTGGCTTTCAGCATAGGCGTTTCAAGGTTTAAGAAGATGAAGAGGATTACTCTTGTTTG
Organism: Setipinna tenuifilis; assembly: GCA_030347295.1. Classification (NCBI taxonomy): domain Eukaryota; kingdom Metazoa; phylum Chordata; class Actinopteri; order Clupeiformes; family Engraulidae; genus Setipinna; species Setipinna tenuifilis. Next base: position 18,987,762 of record CM059282.1, read on the forward strand.
CGTGTGTCCACACACAGACACACTGCACACCACACACCACATGAAGAGGAGTCAAACATCATATGCGTCATCCCCATACTTCTTTCTATTACAGGAACTCTACAGCTACCAAGATGATGGTGTTCACCATACTTTTCATATGTTTGTTTAGCATGGTCTGTTGTTGTTTTTCATATGTCTGTTTAGCATGGTCTGTTTGTTTTTGTTTTGCTTTCCATAAGTCTGTTAGCATGGTCTATTGTTGTTGTTACTTCTTTCCAACATTCTACAGTATTCTGTCACAGCCACAATATCAGAGTATTAGAGTTTCAACATGTAGAAAGATGACACAAGATGACACAATTGTATAGACCTTCTTTAATGCACATTTTTGTCCGCTCTCGGCTGTCCAAACCTGGGTGGTCATTCTCACATGACACCGGAAAGGAATTTTCCCAAACCTCTCATCGGTTTCCACATAATTGGCAATGATGGTGGTTTTACTTTGGGTAACATGGTTTTTGCCTTTCCCCGCGAGTGTGACTGATAAAGAAAAGAGAGACTGGCAGGTCTCATTCATGGAAACTATAAATGTATTTGTTTAGTTCTTCTTGGATGCATTAATGGTAATTGTAATAGTCCAGTCAGTTAGATCTATAGTCATAATATCATGTTGTTTACGGTATTTCATTTGCTCATGGAACCATCTTTTTATCTGTACAGACTCTCTACTGTACATTACCTTTTAAGCTGAAGTTCAGAATGTTTTTGCACATGTTAAGGCTGCTTTTAATTTATGTTAACCTGGGTTTTATTTCCCTCCATTGTAACGTAACATGTAACATTTTTTTTGTTTTGTGAAAGTTTGAAAACTTTCAAAGGGGGGTAATGTAGTATAAAAATCAAAGATGCATGTATGTTGGGGCGTGCTTCCATTGTATCCAGTGTATCCCCACCCCCTTCCATTGTATCCAGTGTATCCCCACCCCCAACCAGATCTCCCGAATCTCCCGCCACACTAAACAAAGACATCACACCTGTATATAAGGAGGGCGATTGCCCCATATCTTTGAGTTTGTATGGTCACAGCCTTAGGTGCACGCTGTATTAAGCTCCCGGATCCGTCACAATAAACCTCGGAGGTTTTGTCATTTACCACTACTCGGCTTGGCTTTGTCTCTACTTTGTTGATAACTAATTTTTGGACGACAGGGCCATGCTGGTCCTTAGTGGGCACAGGCAAAAAAAAAACAAAAAATGAAACAGTCATTGATGTAGACTGAAGAGGACTAGGCCTAATGAACCAGGGCACTAGCAGAGTCAGTGTTAGCCTGGCATCAGTGGACTACACCCAGGCCTGTGTGTACGCATGGATCACAAACAATCCCCTCAGAACAATAAACAAGGCTGGTTAGCTTTGCTGATGAGCTACTCCAGCTACTCACATTTACCCCAGGACTAAGTAAATGGGCAAAGGGCAGTTATGGCATCTCGCTGTGATCTCAGCGTGCTCTCCGCCATAATGGGACAGGACAGGAGGTGCCAGTGACCCACATAATTGACTATCTGGCAGCGGGTTAGTGGTGCCATCCCCAGCCATCGCCATCCCCATCGCCAGGCTCCTGTGTCACAGGCTCTCTGCCCAGAGCATCACAGCGAAAAAAAAAAAAAAAAAAAAAAACGGGGGCAGAATGTCAGCCAATGTTGCCATTTTGTTTGAAATGTAATTAGATTTTAAAATGCGATTTCATAGGTAAGTACTTGTCGTTAAAATTTTGTTTGCCTGATGCAACCGTGTAAAAAATCAAATGTGGTGCAAATGGGAGCACTACAGGAACCAATAAAACTCTTTTTTTTTTGGCTCTAAGTGTGACAACACCTGGAGACACTACAGATTTGGAGTCGTGTTCAGTGTTCAGTGATTTGACGTCAGCACATGGTCCATATCAGACACAGGTCTGATGTGAAATGCTGGTGTGTGTGTGTGTGTGTGTGTGTTTGTGTGTGTGTATGTGTGTGTGTGTGTTTGTGTGTGTGTGTGTGTGTATATGTGTGTGTGTGTGTGTGTGTGTGTGTGTGTGTGTGTGTGTGTTTGTGTGTGAACCATAAAGCTGCAAATAATAGCCATGTCTCTAATGGACCTCCCCTGTGTATTTTAATAGCCCAGGGCAACAACACATTTGGGCAGTAAACTCCAGTTTCAAATAAAGGCTGGGTCTGATTTTCTCCTTGTTGTTGAATTTACCTCATTGACTCCCCAAACCCCCAGACTCCCCCCTCTTCTTTTAACACACAAAAAACTTCTGCATCCGTCTAATGGGACAATATAAGCTTAGCCAGCAAGTGTCTATTGATAAATGACAATGAAATGACTTGCCAATAAATTATGTTAAGTTTTGGTCGGCCATTAATGAGAGTGTCATTTGCAGCTGGTGGTGAAATTGGTTGGGGGATGATCTGCAGTGTGTGACTGCATGGTGTTTTTTGGTCAGAGCTGATGTACTGTACATGCTCATGCAGCTGCAGTCTATTTGCAATGCAAAAGCTCGAGGCAGTGTTACAGCATTGGGTTCTAGCTGCAGAGTCTCACACTTTTGCATCGTTGCTGTGCTCTGTTAACTGGTCTACTGGTTACTGCTAATGCCTGTCTCGTGTGGACGTCTGTCCCAAATAAATGAAGGGTCATTTTGAAAAACAGCCGGGACAGCAGCTTTATGTTATATATGTGTGAGTGTGTGTGTATATTTTTGTGTGAACAGTATGTGTGTGTGTGTGTGTGTGTGTGTGAGAGAGAGAGAGAGAGAGAGAGAGAGAGAGGGGGAGAGGGAGAGTGTGTGTGTGTGTGTGTGCATGCAGAGTGGTCTAAACCAGTGCAGAGTCAAGGACAGCCTGTCTTCTCCACCTGTGAATCCGGTTTAATGTTGTCACAGACGGTTGTCCCCTGTCATGACTGACAGGCCCCAGGGAGGTGACCTTAATGGCTTGTGGCCACAGTGTTTGTGTGTGTGTGTGTGTGTGTGCGTGTGTGTGTGTGTGTGTGTGTGTGTGTGTGTGTGTGTGTGTGTGTGTTTGGGGGGGGGGGGGGTTGGATCCTGCAAATCCCTGGCTGTTGATGAGAAAAGCATCCCCCAACCCCTCTTTCATGGCATGCCTGCTTGTTGTAGGAGTTGCTCGAATTGGCATGCATAGCATTGAAGACTTTTTGCCACAAACACACCTCTCTTTTTTTTTGGTTGGGGAATATTTTAGGGAGGGGAAGATATTATGTTGATTTCCTTTGTGCCTCAGGTTTTCCATGCAAAGCTAAATTGGCAGTTTGCAGATGTTTTGCGTAGCGCATAGCGTTTTGGGGGCCGGCTGTTTTGTGCTTGTGATTTTAAAGGCTGCAGTCTCTCTGTGCAATCAGAGCTACAGCCTGACAGACAAGCCAGGAGAGAGAGAGAGAGAGAGAGAGAGAGAGAGAGAGAGATAAAGAGAAAGAGAGAGAGAGAGAGAGAGAGAAGGGAAAACCAAAGGAGCGAGAAAAAGGAACGAGATTACATTCACAAGACGGAGATTAATTGACTGATTAAGTCAAAGCCCGGGATCATTAGCATGCTAACAATGCAGCTGCGCTAGGTACGCACCACATCATGATTTTTGCCGATATTAATTATGATTAAAGCCAAAATCCATTCCCATACGCAACGAGATATTAGTAACTTTCAAGGTGTCGCTATTAATATAAAGCCTCTACCTCAAAAATTAAACTTCATAGGGATGGTTTCGCAAAAGTAAAATATGTCATCTCCGTTGTAGCTCGCTTCAGGAATTGAGAGTAGGTGGGAAGTTGTCAGTGATGGATAAATGCTAATCCCTCTGTGGACGGAGGTGTGATACTGCTGTGTGTACTGTGGTGAAGCTGTAGCAGAAGTACGCTGTAACCTTTTCTGCATGATGATGACATCAAAAAAAAGTCTCATACGGTCATATGGCTGCCTTGTGGGTGGGGTGTTGTGGGTGGGTGGCTGTGTGTGTGGGGGGTTGGAAAGTGCTGACAGGGCATCAATGACACCATATGACTGTCAGACTTTTTGGTTATTTGCTGTCATTTTGAGGCTTTTTTTGAAATCCTGTGCTTTAGTGCTGCTCTGCCGCACAATGGGATGTGCCGTTGTTGTTCTCATGGGGTAGCTGAGTTGAGTTGAAAGTCTCTGAGTGTGTTTTGGCTCACAATCAGGAACCTCCATTATGGTCCAAAAAAATTCCCAACCCACTCAATGTAATGCACTGCTACCCAGAATGCAGTGCAGTGTGCCCATAATAAGTATGAATGTTTCCTATGAGTGACATCAGTGATGAGTCACCATTTGTTTGTTGTTTTTTTCCCCCAGTGGGACAGCCATTAATGACTCATAAGGTCCCTGTTGTTGTAAACAGTCCATTTTCAATTGAGTCTGTCTACTTCTCTATAAACATACTTTTCTCAATAGTGGAATAAAAGTGAAAATAAAGACCGCAGTGTCATTTTTTTGTGCTTGGCTAAACATGCATCATCATAAACCTCCTTGCCTCCTACTTCATTCCATCTCATGCGGTAAGAGTAATTCTTTGCAGGAAATATTAACTAAATGATTATGACACTTTGCATCAATAAAACACAACACCTAAATATTTGTTTCATTGAATTATCTGGCTGATTGATACTGATTGAGACTGACTGGGGAGAGTAGTAGTTTGTAAAATTCTCATTTTCACTGAAGCGTTTTCCAGGAAATAAATAAACTCCCAGGCCGGCCGCCACAGTATTCTTTAATCTCAACATGATTCTGACCTGTGACATATGAGTCTCATACCTAATCAAGCAGAAACATCCGATGCACATAAATTACCCTGAAACTAGGAACGGGATACAGATAATTACTCCCCTCTTTTACAGGGGGGGTGGCCTTCTCGAGAGCAGTCTAAGTTGACCGCTCCCCAGTGAGTTTGGAGATGCGTAGAAGCCCTCTTCTTTGGATCCAGTCGACATGACTCCTGACTCTATCAGTATTCAGATAAGACCTTGGGTATAATGAGAGGTTGGAGCCTTTGGGTACCGCCAGAAAATGGGAATGCATTTGTGAGGAAATTGAAAGGAAAAAGGTTGTATCTATTCAAATGAGGCAAAGCTGTTTCCAAAAACAAAAAAGAAAAGAAAGTAAAAAAAAGAAAAGAAAAAAAACTTTAGAGGACTGGGGGGGTGTCTAGGAAGGGTTTGTGGTCATAAACGTTGGTGCGGGTCATGGTTCTTCTGGGTCTCTGAGAATATTTGTGTCAATTTTTCTAGTGGTCTTTCTCCTGTTTGTTTTTGTTTTTCGAGTATGGCCTCTTTTTTTTTTTGCTTTAGTAGAGGTTTGGCACCAACACAGCAAGACAGGCTTCACACCCTGGTGAAAATCACAGGCTGTGTTTTTAATAGGATGAATCTGCACTTCAGAGTGAACTTGAAGTGGGCTAACATACTGTAGCACACAGGAAGACAGCATTCCCAAAGCAGCCTTGAATCATCTTGAAATGCTGTTGACTCCAAGTTGAGGATTAGTCCGAGCACAGTAGGGTGATTAGCCAGTGGGTAGTGAGCAAGCCAAGGAAAAGACCTTTAATCACCAAGTCTACATTATTTATACTTTACATGATATACTGACTCATCTATCTATCTATCTATCTATCTATCTGTCTGTCTGTCTGTCTGTCTGTCTGTCTGTCTGTCTGTCTGTCTGTCTGTCCGTCCGTCCGTCCGTCCGTCCGTCCGTCCGTCCGTCCGTCCGTCCGTCCGTCTTTACATACATCTATACATTTATCTGTATGACTGTCCATCTGTCTGCCCACTTTCTGCTCACTTTGTCTTTCTACACACCTCATTGTCTGTATTAATTTCTCTAAACATCTTCCAGTTATTCTCTCTGTCTGTGTATGCATGTGTCTTATGCATTGTGTATTGGATAATGCTTTTAGCTCCTCGTATTGGCATCGATTCCCGTTTCCTGCTGGACCAGCTTGTCCTCTCACGGACATACGGCCTCACCACTCGCGTCACTAGCCACCCGTCAGCGGAACTGACCTGCCTGTCGGTTTGCCGTGTTTACCTACTTACTTCCTGGTTTCATTGTCACCCAAGCACCCAATACTGTAAGGGTTAGTTAACCGTGATGTCAGTGTCAAACACTACATACACTCTGTACAGCTAGCACCTTGCTAAGCAGAGACCAGAGGGTGGTGAGGGAGAGAGAGAGAGAGAGAGAGAGAGAGAGAGAGAGAGAGCAAGGAAGAGAAAGAGAGAGAGAAGGACTGAAAGAAACAGCAGGAGAACTGGGTGGGGGGGGGGGTGGTGGTGGTTGTCAGACCTGTCTGGCCCGACACTGTCTTCTTTGGTGGGAAGTGGCATCCATATGTTACGCTGGCGCCGAGCCAGGCCTCTGCACTGCTGCAGCAGGTGTTCAGCACATCCTTCTGGATGTCTGGAGAACAGAGAGGCCTGTGGCGCTAAAGGACTTGGCTCTCAAACACACAGCTTGCATGCGTGAGTATGCTGCACACGCAACCTGTGTGAATATCTCCTTGAAAATAGGCACTCACGCTTAGACGCTTAGAGGATAAAACAGATCCATTGACAGATAGACTGATATGTAAACTGAAAGACAAACTGGCTGACAGGGAGAGATAAGCATGCCATAACTACACAATAATGTACACATATCAGTCATTCCATCCTACAACACTTTACAGTGTAATTCCCTCACATCTGCACAGAATTGCAGCTAGAAACAGTATTTTATTGTGTGTGTGTGTGTGTGTGTGTGTGTATGTGTGTGTGTGTTTGTGTGTGTGTGTGTGTATGTGTGTGTGTGATGTAAATTATGTGGGTGTACACGAAAACAAAAACTGATGCTAGCCTTGACTTTTAAAAACACTGAACACACACACATGCGCACACACGCACGCACACACACACACACACACACACACACACACACACACACACACACACACACACACAAATGCAGGAATGCACAGATACTCCAGGCATCAACATTTGTATACAAGTGTGAGAGCTGTGCACCTTCATAACTTAGGGCAAGGTTGTTTCAGCTCTCCTGAAACTCTAGTATATGCTATAAAAATATGCAAAGTGCCAAGTGAAAAACATTTCCTTTTCTGATTGCATTGTGGAATCATTCCATACAAAAGTCTAATTTAATAGCTTTTTGAATCCTCAGGAACTTCTCTCTCTCTCTCTCTCTCTTTCTCTCTCTCTCTCTCTCTCTTTCTCTTTCATTTTCTCTTTCCCTCTATTTCCAGTCTCACCCTGTCTTTATCTATTACGCTCTCTCTCTCTTTCTCTCTCTCTCAAGGCATTTTCTCTTTTATTTCTGAGAACTTGGAACCATTCATGGCCATTTTATGCACTTATTTCAGAAACGAGGCCCAAAAATGCAGTCAATAAAATTACATCATTAGGAAAGCCATCGTTGTCATTGTGCAGTAATTGTAAAAGTTTACTGTAGCTAGAACGAGCCTTTGTGACAAAAAAACTATTTCCTTGCAGCAGAATAGAAACCTAAACTTATTTTTAGAATATGCGAATACTTGAGTTTTTGAGGGGACAGTATAAAATGGGTGATTTGTTCCCTCTTTTGGTAGTCAGAGCCCACAGGGATGTGTCTCTTCTCTCTATAAATGCAAGGAACACTCTGTGTGTGTGTCTGTTCCATGCACAACTCTTAAACCATACATTTCACTGAGCTCAACTTTGGTGGGTGTCTTGCTAATACCACCAATGAGTGCAAGGCCAAGCTTCATGTTGTTAGGGCAAAAAAAAGCCAAATATATCAGTAAAACAAGTTTCAATTGCCTTTTGTCTATGTGTCACTGTGTGCAGTGTAGTCACTTCCCCTCTCACACAACATGGCTGCATCAGTGTTGTAATAGTTCCGAGTTGAATATAGCCCACGCATGCTTACACAGACATACATAAAGGAAAACAAACATCGCAAGTCCTTATGGAACTTCACTACACATCGCAACTCCAAATGCGCATTAGTGCAGTGCAACGTAGATGACAGTCGCAATAGGTGCCTTACTGCTATAGACATCCCAATGTACAATCGCTGCTGTGTTCATGTGATCATAAGCTATTTCAGGTTAAATAGCAGCAGTGTCTCCACATTGCTTAATGCTGTCCTGTGGACTGATTTAATTAAACATGGCCTGTTTTACTTCAGCGGTTTACTCAAGGATAATGTTACTGAAGCATATTATTTACTCTTGGTGGCTTAGAATTTAGCATTCAGCGTTTTTGGTCATTACAATTCACTCATGGACAATAAGCTAAATTGAAGTAAATACTGCAAGTCATGGCCAAACTGTACATTGTGTTTTGTAGTCTTTGTGGCTTATAATTTAGCAACTACAACTACAACTACATACTGTAGCTTTTTGGCGATTAAAAGTCATGTTAAAATCTGCCCTACAAACTAAATGTTCAATTGGCAAGTCAGTCATGACTGTGAAGTTAGCCATAATTAAACATAGAGATTTTATAGCCTTATAACTAAACTGTTAACTGCTAAAACACTGACAAGCCACAAGACTGTAGAACTACACGTACACTGAATAGGTGTACACCTTATTATACAGTAGTATTAACAGGCTACATGAACATTGTTCATTTACCTATAGTTTTATTCTCGTGCCTGTATGTCTACCTGTCCTGCTGTTCAAAGAAAAATAATACAGTCATTTCATTGTTAGCGCCTGGTTGTTTCATCTGCTGTCACCCATGTACAGTAAGGTATACAAAACACATATTAGCTACCCAGGCACATCTTCAACGGCTTCTGTGATACTATGATGCAGGACAGACTCACACAATGTCACTGTAAAGCAAATATCATCTTTGAAGGCTAATTATGTAAATTGCATAGTTGCACATGCTGGCACATTTGCATTTATTTTACATAAGAAAAGCCTGAGTATTAGTGCCTTCAGTAATCATCTTCGTTTATTTCTGTCTCCTACACTCTCTCTCTCTCTCTTGGTCTCTCTCTCTCTCTTTGTCTCTCTCTCTCTCTCCATCTTTCTCTCTCTCTGTTATTCTCTTTCTCTCTCTCCCTCTCCAAGTCTCTTTATACAATCTCTCTCCATTGTCTTGTACTTTCATATTCTCTGTCTTTTTCAGCCTCTTCTCTAATCATTCATGCTTTGCAAATATTAGCCTTACCATTAGCTGTGCTTCCATATATTGATATGATGTTGTTAATTTGATTAAACGCGTGGGAATTTCTGTAGTCTAGTATAGTGCAGTATAGTCCATACTATAGTACAGTGTAGTTGGTTCCTCTATTCAGACATGTGACTGTCAAACACAAACCTGCCCAGTAATAATTTTATCTATAGGGTAACTGTTCTAACACACAAGAAGCACGAGAAGTCTTTTAGGTGATTAAACAAAGCAAATTAAACACCATTACCTTATAAAATGGCTGTCATAACCTGTCAGGTCAGGAAGCATGGCCTTAGATTCTTTTCTCTCTGGGTAAGCATATAGAGCCACTTCTGCTGGACATTTTATCTCACCCCCCCCCCCCCCCTCTACCCCGCCTACCCCATCCAATGGGCACTGTAATGTGAGGTGGTGCAAAGTGAAATGAATCATGTTAATCACAGAGTTTGATGGCCATGAGTGTGCAATGAGTAGTGATCGATTCCTCTATTAATCATGTGTCGCAAGTCATGATAAAACCCCTCCATCTCAGCAGAGGGAGAGTGAGGAACAGGATAATGGGGGGGGGGGGCTGGTTGTCAAAACTTGAGGAAAGACAGACTTGACACGACACCACCACCCCCCCACACACCCCCCCCATTCCGCAACTCCCCCGTACCCATCATGCCATTCACTTCCCCTCAGCAAGGGTCCCAGAGCTTGGGCAGGGGGGTAAGAGGTGTGGATAGGGGGGCCTGAGAGGCGTGTGCCGTGGGGGGCGAAGGGGGCTGTTGAATGTCACACGTGTGTGTGTAGCGCTGGCGTGCTGAGCGGGCGCCCAGCGTGAGCTCCAGCAGTGCTTCGCCCCCGCCTCAGCCTCCGCCACAGCCACAGCCTGACCGCTTTCAGCCCTCCTCAAAGAGGCAATCCATCAAAAGCCCAAAGTTTCAGCAGGGCCTGACAGCAGGAGCGGCAAATCACACTGACAATAAAAAAGTGTGTGTGTGTTTCTTTGTGTGTGTGTGTGTGTGTGTGTAAGTGTGTGTGTGTAAAAGTCTGACCTACACAGGCTGGCTGTTTAAACACTGACATGCTGACACCCTGAGGGGTTTGACTTGAAAGTCAGATTTCCAAAACCAGTACACAACATAGGGGGAGGACATGATGAAATCCTGGGAAGGAAATGTAAGAGTGGCCATGTGCCATGCCGTGCTGTGCCATGCCGTGCGGCAGGGGTGGGATGAAAGCCATGGGAAGCTAACAAGTTCCACTTTACACCTCTTCCACGCCTGCATTATACATGTGGCGTGTTATATATGTCCAATGGCAGAAGGATTCACATACAACAGAGAGCTTTAGCATGTGAAACCATGACCACAAGCTACAAGCTACCCTGTTGCCTTCACCCAACATGGCCATAGCCTATATATATATATTGTATATTTGTATTCACTGACATAACTTACAAACTACTATATTTACATACAATGTCAATGGCAATGTCAGTTTATTTATAAAGCACTTAAACAAGAGCAGTTGACACAAGGCAGAAGGTACAGTTTATATTTGGCCTCCACCCTAATGTGATGATTTTTGTAATTATTCTAGTGACCTAGTGAAAGTACACAACACCAGCCTCAAATGGCACACAATACCATTTTTCTCCTCAAATACAGCTGACATAGCTGTCATAGCTGACACACTGCTGGCACTGTACAAGCTTTTTAAAAGGTCATGGGCGACACCAAATAAAGAGTGAGGCTAATAACGTGACATACGTAATTAAATGGCCTGCGATGTTTTTTTGTCTAAAAGGTTCTACGGTATCACGATGAAAAGACTAGCTTGTTGGAATTTTGTGGAAAATTAGACGACGTGTCCATTGCTGACATGGAATGGGCACTCCTGTCACCAGCAGTCAATGGAATGGACAATTACACATTGTCCTGTAACATGGCCAGTCTCCTGACCAATATGAAGCAAGAATGGGAGTTTTTAGGATTGTATAGCACAACTTGGTCAATCATAAACCACAATTGCGAATGACCAAAAAAAAACCCTCCTCACTGCTCTTGTTTTGACAGGAATGAATTAGGCCCAAAATTGATTGCCCCTGATTGGTGGGCAGCACACACATATTTCCCATACTGTTTACTTTCTGTTGCTCACTCGTTGCTCAGCAGTTCCTTACTGGTAAACAAAAAAAGGAGACTTATTGGCTTTTTTAAGTATTATTTTCTTGACTCCAGTGCTAAACACAATTTGAGATGAATTCTTTCTTCAATAAAAAAAGAGAGTGCACACCCATACTCATCTTGAGATTCAGTTCAGTGCCACAGTGCAAAACATATTGATTGGCTGGGGGTGAAAACATCCTTCATTTCTCTAATGATAATTCGCACTGTCTTTACATCTTTGGCTGTGTCATGATTTTTATCCAGACATTTTGCAGGTTTAATTTATGGCGTCAATAGTTTTTTTTTGTTTTTTTTTTTGTTTAAATCAAGTCCTGCTTTCTGTCTTTTTGCTTTGCTGGCCATTTCCCTCTTCCTCTCTCTTTCTTCCTCCTTCCTGCTTTTTGTCCAAACTCCGCCCTGTCATCAGAGCTTGGGGGGCCCCTGGCGAGGTGAGAGATTTATAGACCCCAGAGGATTCTGGGTAGCCGGCCGGCCGTGTCCTTATTATGACTATGAAAGCTCAGGAAAATGTGAACGTCCTTTCCTCTTCCCACTTTGGGGCACCTAAAAGTATTTTGGGCTTTTCGGTTTTTTTTGTCTTTCT